>CM044441.1:94418414-94574206 GCA_024363595.1 Xenopus borealis
CGCTGGAAATTTGCGAATTTTTCGGCGAAGCGAAACGGGTGAGATTCGCCCATCACTAGTTGGGGACCCTAGCCACTAATGTTTTTGTGTTTTTTATTTTCATTGGGGTGGGGGTGTACCTTTGGGTTGGCCTTGCAGTGTGGACGCAGCCCAGGTAGCCCAGGAAATTTTGTCGTATGGGGCCCTGTAATTTCTGATGGTGGCCCTGCATACTACATTCACCAAATCTAAAGAACAAAGGTACACAGGGGCACATTTACTAAGGGTAGAAGTGAATTTTCAAATAAAATTTAAATTTTTTAAATTTGAATTTCAAAGTAATTTTGCGCTTCTTTGACTGTCGAATATCCCAAAATTCGATTTTTAAAAAATAATTTGATAATTCTAAATTTCGATGTACTGTCTCTTTAAAAAAAGTTGCCACCTTAAAGCTGCTGAATTGCCATGTAACCTATGGGGGACCAAATTTTTTCTAATTCCTGGAAAATCAAATTTTTTTTAAAAATTGTTTGATTCGTTTGATTAGAAAGATGATCGAACTATTCAAATTCTATTGAAAACGGACCTATTTGATAGAAATAGGTAAATTTTTGACCGAAAATGGCCTCCAAAAAAATTTGATGGTAGCATTTTGAATTTTTTTTTATTTGAAATTCGACCAATAATAAATCTGCCCCAAACTCTTCAATTTTACTATACAGGAACTTATTTTGTCTATTTTAAAAACGTTAAGTGACATATATTATTAGGTTTATGTTAGAGTTTTTTATATCTCGTATCCCCTTGTGGCCACTAACCTAACCTCGTATCCCCTTGTAGCCACTGTTCTCTCGAGATCCCGGTCCCTTCTCTACCGGCTTAGATAATCCATCATTAACCTCGCTTCTGAGTGCTGATCCAAATGAAGGAGATGTTTATTTAAGCACACACAATCAAATTACTGCAGTGGGGTGCAAACTAATGCGTTTCGTGCCTATATCTCAGCATCTCGGTCCTTGGCCATAAGGGGACCCTTATAGGCAAATATTCAATTCTTCTTGAACGGAATAAAACATGTAGCATTAAAGGGCCATGTCATGATCTGATTTGCAGGTGTTGAGTTAAATGAGTGGATAGGTTCTGAAATGAAGAAACCAATGATGGGTTTGGGACATAAGGATCTGGGAGGGGGGGCAGGGTAAAAAATTGGCTTCAACTGACTGACTTCACTGCCTTTACCTGCTTATTCCCCACAGAAATATTATAAGACATTTATATTATTATAAATATCAGACATTTATGGAAAATATGTATAAAAAACATAATTAAGACATCACTAATATGTAGATGCCTTTTGCCTTTTGTAAATATGCTCTAGTGCAGGAAATTTTAACCTATGGCTCTAGACCCAGAAATGGGTCTCCTGGCACTTTAGGATGAGTCTCAATGATATTGTTAATAATAATTTATTCCTACAACTGAAATAATCACTTAAATGGGCTCTAAGGTGTTGGGTCCAGAAACTCATTCATTGACAATATGGGTTCCTTGAGGATAAGGTTGAGAAATACTGCTCTAGTGATTATAAGGGGAGATTTACTATTGGTCGAAATTTGAGGGTGAATTTACAAATCGAATGATCGAATAAAAAAAATTTGATCAAACGATTAAATCGTTCGAATCGAACGATTCGAAAGATTTTAAGCATCACATTTTTTTAATCGATAAAAAAACAAACTAAAAAACAAACCTTATGGGAGCTTCCCATAGGGTTTAATAGGTTTAACCGGCCAATTAGGCAGTCGAATAAAAATTTCAAGTGCAAGTAATTTGACTGACGAATATTCAAATAGAATTTTATTCCATTTATTTTTTTTTATTCAATCAAATTTTCAAAATTCGATGGTCGAAGTGGCCTTCAAAAATATTCGAAAATTCAAATTCAAATCTTTTTGAAAATTCACTAGAATTTCAAGTCATTCATGTGAATTCAGTAAATCTGCCCATAAGTGTTCTATATTTTGTGGTAGTATAAAAAACATATCTTGCTCATCATTCTTTCAAGATCATTCTTGGATTTGTTTTTAGTTCACTTCCAATCAGAAATATGAATTCTACAATTTAGTATCTTGACTAAATCTCTCCCAAATTGTAGTAAAATGAAGAGAAAAAAGGGAGAGAAAAGTAGCAAGGCATTTAGTCTGCATGCACCATGCTGTTTTGCAGTTGGTTTCTGCTTTTTTATTTTGAAATCGTCACTAAATGTGCATGCACTTAATGGTTTTAATTGGTTAATCATGATGAAAATGATTTGATTAAGTGTTTAATTAATTGCAATGAGTATACCACTATGGCAAGTTATATTATAATGTCTATATTACCATAATTAATTTAGCAGTGTAGCTGTATCTCTATAACTGATTTATTATTAGGAATATATCATGGTGAGTGACAGCTCTGATGGCATATTAACAGATAAAAAGGCAAATGACTGATGACCTTGCCTAAAGGGATAAGGCTCCCAATCCAGCTTGTATTTAATTCTTTGTATAAGTGTTACAGTGATTTTTTGAAACACCTGTTCACATTAATAGGGTTGGACTGGGGCGCACTGGGATTGCTCTCCCAGGGCCCCCCTTTGGCCCCCCTTCTGCTCCTATGTGCACAATGTTTATGGTGCAACTGACTGACAAATGGACGTTGCAGCAGGAAGAAGTTTCCAAACCATGGAGTCTGGGTGCGGATCTAGGCCAGTGGATTACAGCTCACAATGCTCACAATGCTCACAATGTATGTACAAATTTGAATTTGTAGAAAGCAGCCGGCAGAGATACAGTTCAGAAAAAGACCAGAGTCAAGGCAGGCGGCAGACAAATGAAGTTGAGGGACATGCCAGGAGTCAGAACAGGGGAAACCAAAAGCAGAGCAAGGAGGGGCACAAGGGTACAGGAACAAGGTAGGAACTGGAACAGGACTTGGAATAAGGAACAGAGTGTGTTACAGAAGCTAGGAACATAGAACAAGATCAGACGCGTACTGGAACGGCAAGGTCACAGGAACAGCTTAATGACAAAGCACTGGGCAGAGGTCAAGGGCTGGCTTATAAAGGGTCAGGACTGGATTATGAGAAACAAATGGGGATAACAAGATGGGTGGAAGAATAGGACAGAAGACATGCGTATACCAAGAACCACAAGAAGAAAGCACAAGACAAGGCAAGGGACCTCCAGAGGCACAACAGGTAAATGCACAGGTAACTCAGTACAGAAACTCAGCAAGACCTGATAATTATGCTTAAAAGGAGAGCAATCTTTGCATTTGAGGCTATATATTCCCGATCAATCCAACTATTTTCATTAATTGGGATGACTTTCTACCAGGAATATATTAAAATGCTGATATTAAACAAGAAGCTCATGGAGCCTTTAAAGGGCACCCATGGCCCAAAACATTTTCCCCAGACCAAAGGTGCGGGCTGATAGAGCCTGCATTCCAGTTTGGGGTTCTAGTACTTTAAAAAAAAAAAATTCCCCTGCAGGTGCTGGCTTACTTGCACCTGGAGGGAGCTCCCGGTGCGAGCCGCCATGTCTTCTGAATCGCATGCGCAGTATGAAAAGCGGCCCTGGAAGTGTGGCCGCTTTTCAGTATGCGCGTGTGTGTTACGTCAAGATAAAAAACACAAACATAATTTGAAAGGCCACATCAGGCCTGAGGTTCTCCAGATGAACATTTCAATTTCAGTAAACCTATTCTGAGCTCTTGGAATCTTAGGCACGCTGTGCACACGCGGCGCGGCGATTTCCGGAATCGCCCGAAGTTACTTCGTGAGGAAACTTCGGGCGATTCTGGAAATCGCCGTGCCGTGTGTGCACAGCGCTGGCGTTTTGTCATTTAAACTAGCGACGGACAGGGAGAAGGAAGTTCGGGGAGATTGTCGCCTGCTATTAATAGCAGGCGACAGAATCTCCCCGAATCTCCCTGTCTGTCCCCAGCCTAAGACCATCTCAGTAGACTTTTTGTGAAGTCGGATATGTACTAAAATGGATCACTTATCTGATACTTGCTTTGAAGTTCTATATAAAGCTCTCTGCTATAGATCTTCTTCTATTTGCTCTTTCTGGAGGAATTGCACACACATATCAGGATCATAGCTTGTGTGCCTTTGCCATTCATTGATGGGTTATCTGTTGATCACATAGATGCCTAGATTACCAGCAGTAGTGTGTCTTGAGCAGTTGCTTTGTTTGTGTTGGAGAAGGCCAACTGCAGAACACTGAATTCACTTAGAAATTAATCATGCTGCTTTTGATGTGAACAAACCTGTTTTTTTTTAACTAAATTATTTTCTTTCTCAAGGGCATCAATATTGTTAGAAATGCACAATTGTATCTTTTTATTGGCCCTGAACATATTCAGGCACTAAAAAATAAAAATGTAAAAACCAAGACACACTGCTAGTTAAACATATTGTTAATTAGCCCTCTTACTAAAATATGTCCTGGCTTGTTATGCCAAAGTTTGCAGAAATTTTACATGTTAAAGTAATATTGTAAACACATGGTCTCTTTCTCTTACTTCGGAGATACAGTAAACCATTTGTCTCTTTTAAAGTGAGACTTCATATGAAATGAGAGAAGATTGAGAGAGAGAGAGAGAGAGAGAGAGAGAGAGAGAGAGAGAGAAAGAGAGAGTGGAGAAAGTTTTTTTGCTGTCTTGGACTCTGGCCATCCTATTGTGAACCATGCACAGATGCAAGTAAGATTAATAGCTATTGTATGTTCTAACTTGGTATTTAGTGGATCAGTGGCGTACATTATCATACCCAGCCAGAGAATACCCTGAAATCTCTTGAGTTAAATGAAAATTAGAATAACTAATTAGTTCATGTATTATATATGGATGCATCTGCACTGAAATCCATTGTACCTGAGGCTGTGCTGTAGAAAGGGAACATGCAATTTCCTGAAGTAACCATATATTTTCCTTCAGTTGCACTGCACCAAAAAGCTCATTAACATTAGATCCATCTGTATGCACAGTATGTTTTATTCCATGCTTGAAAAGTTCCTAGGATATCATTTATATGTATATCCATATCCTTCATATGAGTTTTAAAAATGATTGTATAATACTAATAAACATCTAAAATGATACAATCAGATCAAAGTAACCAAATTTAACACTTTTTAAAGTTACTGCATGTTTTCAAATAGTTATATATTCCCTGTGAACAAAAAAAATGCTGCTGTATTCAGCACATCTCTGAATCTTATTAAACCTTTAATATTTGGGGCAAACACTGCAGATAAGTTGAATAATGGATAAGACTGCATTTGGTTTTAAGCAACGGTGTTAAAAAATTTTAAGGCTGTAAAGTTTTATGGACAATAAGGTCTGGGTCAACTAATCCTAGGTTAGACATCTCAAATTATATCACTGTTAAATTGCTAAATACCTCTTTGATAAGTTTGAAGGCTGGCATGGCAACTTCTAGAATGATTTCTTCAATTAGTTTTAGGGTTAACCAATCTTATGGTTATTAAAGGGGGCATGAGCATTCTCAAAACCTAAATTGCATGCAGTTAGATTATCCTAGAAGAAATATCCATACTAGCACTAAACCAGTTATATTATTGTTAGCTACTTAATATACTGAGATTACCAGCCATGGGTTGAGTAGTTTGGGATGTCCATATGGTTTTTTGGCCCCCGTGCAAACCATCACATCTGCAGTTATGGCAAGAACTTTTACAGTAGGTGCAGCCATTTTTATTTGATAATGAAGCCAGTAGGTAGGTAAATGATGAGTTTGAAATTTCACAGCTGATCTATTCTTGCCCAATGATATTAAAGGTGGCATTAGAGATCATTGCGATTTTCCAGTTGATTCTGATCATCGTACAGGTATAGGATCCATTATCTGAAAACCTGTTACCCAGAAAGCTCCAAATTATAGGGAGCTCACATCCAAGAAACTCCATTTAACCAAATAATTCAAAATGTTACCTTGTACTGGATCATAACTAAGATATACTTAATCCTCATGGAAGGCAAAATTATGCTTTTGGGGTTGTTTAATGTTTACATGATTTTGTTTTAGTAGATTTGAGATACTATATGATGATCCAAATTACAGAAAAAAACCCAGGACCCAAGCATTAAGGATAACAGGGGAGTCTATATAGAACTATATGTGGTCTATTGACCTTTTTACTTGTGCTCATATCAAATCGGTCCCTCCATTACATGTTGTAACTCATCCAATTAAAGCATATTCATTTCATGTTTATCCCTGTTAAGTTATACAGAAACTTAAATATATTGCTAAAATGTCCTGTCATCTCCTTCTGTGACCATGCATTATTGATACAGCTAACTGTACAAGTAATTTACAGGCTTTTGGCATGATCTGAATTAAAATGTGTGACATTTTAACAGATTGCCCTTATGTTACGCATAATTCAAGCAAGAAGACAATTTATAGGTTAAAATGATACAATAAATTTGGTTTTCCATAACTTGCATGTCAACGAGAAAACTATTGTAACTAAAGCCTTTGATGTCAGAGAACAGATGTATTATAGTAGTGCAGGATCTTGCACACAAATGTGCTTAGCCAGCATGTATCAATAGAGTATTAATTGCCCGTGGCATCACATCTAAAACGAAGGCTTCAAAAAGGTTCCTTACTTCGTTAAATAGCAATTTATTTTTCAGTGTTACAAAATAAAATAAAATAAGCACATCTGGTAAATTCTTTGTTGCAACGCTGGGCCACTGATATGGCTTTTGGATAACTCCTGCTATTTCCCTGGTGCGAAGAAAAACTCCCACATCATTTGAAATGAATACACTATTCTCCCATGAACTCTAACCCTATATTTGGAAACACCACTTTGGCAGCATTCTTTTTTAAAATTACAATTTTATGGAGTTAATATATCAGTCTATCAGAAAGAGCTGTAAGTGCATTGATTTTTATGTGTGCTGTCTCCCTCCTCCCCGCGCACATTGTTGGTTTGTGAACTCCTGTACAGAAGGCAAAATTCTCTTGCTTTGTGATTTTTAAAATGATCTTTCAGCTACTCATCCCTGACTTTGTCAAAATGTTTGAATGCTGAGAAAGTCATCATTTTAAGCACTGCTATACAATACTCAATCAGTGTATAAAAAAAAACGATTCCATATTATAGGAACGAATGTTAGAGACTCTGGTTATTGCTTCACAATAAAATCCTCACACACACCTCTACTGCACAATAAAAGCCCCTGGGCTGTATTTTCTAGGTTAGACACAACAGATTGGTTGCAAAAGACAAGGCAGTTCACACATTTACATGACTTTCAGAAAGTGGTTGTGTTTATTTGTCATTCTGACAGTTGTACAAACAAAGGGGATTGAGCAATGCACATTCCCTGGTGAAAATGTGTCACTAATCATTTAACATCTATGCAAGAGAATATATTTCAAAAACAGAGTTTTTTAATTACAGAATTATAATCATAAAATTGACAAGCCATCATACCACGTTAAGGCAAACCCCATGGGATGGTCCTAAAGCCATGCACAAAAGAAAAAACCATTACGGGCACTGGTGAGGGTGTGGAATCCCTCTGGGTAGATATTTCGACTGGGCATAAGGTTACAAGGAAAATTTTCATTGGTGTATGCTATAAACCACCTCGTATAAGTGATGAGTATGAAGCCCAGCTACTTTTACAAATAGTAGCGGCTTCACAACTAGGTCAAGTTATTATTATGGGTGACTTCAATTATACGAACATTGACTGGGGTAATGGGGTTGCCAAGACAGAGAAAGCTAGTAGGTTTGTAAATATGCTAAATGACAACTTTTTATCCCAGCTCGTTCAAGAACCTACTGGAATAACTCTCTTTTGGATCTTGTAAGAACTAATAATACTGAACACATCTCTATCATTTGTGTGGGTGAGCATTTAAGGAATAGTGATCATAACATGGTCTCCTTTGAGATTCTGTTGAAGAGGCAACTCTATAAGGGAGTAACTAAAACATTGAATTTCAGGGGTGCAAACTTTGACAGTATAAGGGCATCTCTGCAACATATTAAGTGGGAAATGCTTTTCGCAGGGTTAAACATTGAACAAAAATGGGAAGTCTGCTTAATAAATATATATGTCAGTATATTCCGCTTGTAAGCAAGGAACGTTGTTGCAAAACAAAACCTTTTTGGTTTAATAGAAGTGTTGGTGTTGAGGTGGGTAAGAAAAGACATGCTTTGAAGGCTTTCAAGTTAGCTGGGACAGCCGAATCATTTATAAGGTACAAGGAGGCCAATAAATCATGTAAAAAAGGCAAGCTAAAATCGATATGGAAAAGGATATAGCAGTAAGCAGTAAAAAGAATCCAAAATAATTTTTTTAATATATTAATAGTAAAAAGAATTAAATAGGAAGAGGTAGGACCTTTATTATCAGAGGGGGGTCAGCTGGTTGATGAGAACAAGCAAAAATCTCAGATTCTGAATGTATACTTTTCGTCTGTCTACACAAATGAGGAACCAGCTAATGAAAGTTTCCGTATTAATAGTCCCAATTCTAATAATACATCTAATGATGCATGGTTCACACATGCTGACATTCAAAAGAGACTAGAACATGTTAAGATAAACAAAGGTCCAGGGCCAGATGGGATTCATCCCAGGGTAATTAACGAGCTTAGCTCTGTGATTGCCAAACCTCTCTACTTAATTTTTCAGGATTTATTGAGGTCTGGCGTGGTGCAGAGAGACTGGCGAATTGCTAATGTGGTGTCGACATTCAAAAAGGGATCCCATTCTCTGCCTCAAAACTATAGGCTTGTGAGGGGACATGAGTACACTTTACAAATATATTAGACGACATTATAGACAAATATCAGGGGACCTTTTTACCCATAAAGAGCATCACAGCACCAGAGGCCACCCCTTCAGACTAGAAGAAAAGGACTTTCATTTGAAGCAGCGTAGGTGGTTCTTTACAGTGAGGACAGTGAGGTTGTGGAATGCACTGCCGGGTGATGTTGTGATGGCTGATTCTGTTGATGCTTTTAAAAGGGGCTTGGATGATTTTTTGGACTGACATAATATCAAAGGCAATTTTGATACTAAACAGTTAGTATAGCTATGGGCATGTATGGTTTGTGTAAAAGAGTGGAGGGATGTGTGTGTGTAATCTGGGTTTTAATTTGGAAGGGTTGAACTTGATGGACTTTGTCATTTTTCAACCCAATTTAATTTAACTATGTATACCAGCTACACCCCCCCCCCCACCACGAGTACATTTTAATTCCTCTGTGGCCACAACCAGGGGAGTGTCTAGAGTTGCTGGCAGAGAGCGGGTCTGGGTCAGTGGGGCTGATGAGGGATGGGGTCCACCGTGTTTCTTCTGGTTTCCCGCCAGCTGAATCTGACCCTGCTCTTGACCAAGGGATTGGTCTAACAGGACTAAGGCTAGCGCCTGCTCTGCCTGCACCCAGAAGCATTGTTTCCACTTGGGTTCAGGCAGATGCAGTGGATTTCAGCACTGAAAAGCTTCATTTTGCATTTTGTTTCAAAATCTGCCTGCAGTTCAAAAGGCAAGGAGAGCAACAGGGAAGTGGATTCTCCACCTGAATCTGAATTGTTATACATCATTTGTCCCTAGCCTTTAGTGTTGTGCAGGTAGAGTTTCCCTCGACCCACACCTAACCCCTCTATTTATAGACCCTTGATGTCATGAAAGGGGCAGGTTGGAGTGAGTCTATAAATAGCGAGTCTATAAATTCAGGGAATGGAAGCTGGAAGTATTAGGTCACAGGTAGGGAGAACAGAAGAGATTGACCTGAAGATTTTTTGAGGTATCTGGCCCGAACCCGCCAGAGGTTTTCGGCCTTTATCCTCCCCTACCATTAACTCCCTCTTAAACCCTTAATCCTCCCAATGCCATTATAGAGAGACTACCAAGACCAAAACACTGGTTTCACAGGCTTATTCCTTTCCCACTTGTGGATTTTAAGAGAGAGAGAGAGAGGTAATTGTTCCTATTACTATATGAATAAGGAACAAGGTGCAAGGGGGTATCATTCAGTAGGGATCCGTATTTTTTTTACTAGACTTTATTGGGCAAAATTGTAGTATCTGTACAGATAAGGCCTGTTTACATGAAGCTCAGAATGGATTAAATGCTTTTTCTCCTACACTACAATGTTTTGCTCTCATTTACACACAGGTTAAAGACTAGTGCAATCACACCCTAACATAGCCTAACACCCAGAAAAACTCACTGCTACCATCTATCAGTTTGCAAAAAGGAAGTGGAGGCCCCAGACTGTCAACATAAACCACATTCTGATTCGCAACAGTTAGGCGCAGATTTACTAAGGGTCGATTTCGAGGGTTAAAAAAAACCTCAAATTCGAGCATCAAATTTAAAGGGAATTAAAATCCTTCTAATTCGAATATCGAATTCGAAGGATTTTACCTCTATTCGAATATTCGAACGATGGAATAGAAAAAATTCGATCGAATGATTTGAACGATATTAACCATTCGATCTAATTTTTTTTATTTATTAATTAAAAGTCAGCTTTTTCGTTCTACTGCGCATGCGATTTCCCTGGGAAATGCGAAGATAGAAGAAGACAGAAGTCTAACACGAGATTCTCACTGGTAAAACCCTAGGCCAGTACAGGTTTCTGCTGAAAGGCGCACCGGCCCAGGGTTTCAGGTAAGTCATTACAATCGCGGGGTGCCTAACATTTTGCACCCCCAAGTAACTCTCGAATTTCCTTCTCCTTTAAATCTACACCCCTGTTTTTAGTTGTTATGGTACTGATATTTCCATATTTATACATTTACATCTGAAGGGCCATGTGGACACTCTCCAGTGCAGTAAAGTACAACAAAGAGAGGATAGGTGCCTAACCTTGCAAAATATCTCACAGTGCAAAATTTTGCAAAAGGTTACAATTCAATAGAATGGAAAGGGAGTGCTTTTGTTTCTGTGTTGCGCTGCATGCCTGAATGCACCATTTAAGCCTGTGCCTTCTGTAAATACGAATATCTATTATGTATTGGTATTACAGTGCTGCATTCTATTGCATTTTCAAACTTGAAATTTGTTTAATTCAAGGCAGAAATGTTTCTGTAGTGCTATGTAAAAATAAAAAAAAATGGCATAGTATTTCATAATGGAAGGACTGGAAGGAAATATATAACATCTATAAAAAATAGATGTTCATATCTCCATAAGAGGTTAATCATGTTTGCCCATGATGCCTCTGGAAGTGGAATTCACTGTTGAGGTCATTTTCAACCAACTAGGCATTAATTACCCTTGACTTGAATAGCAGCTATTTTCAGTTCTATGTAGATGGCTGGCTACAGCCTTTAGTATGTAACCTCTTTAAGTTGGTTGCAGAAGCCAATGCTAAAGCCTCGGTGACCCATGTATAATATGCAGCACTGCTTTTTTTTTGCACCTGTTCATGCATGTTTTAGTCTTATGCTAGGGCTGCACTGAGCCCTGAATAGAGACCATTGATTTCATTCCAGATGTATTGCTCTTATCTCAACAATGGCATTGTAAGGTAGGGATTTGATTTTGCTGCTCACCAACTCTTGAACAGTTCTGCTGGACAAAGCGGCTTAACAATATGTGCCAATAACCTTTTCAAAGTTAAAAGTGAAGAAAGAGAGAGAGAGAAAAAAAAAAGTGATGACACACTGTTGGAAGAATCTGCTTTCATCATGGCTTCTTCAGGATGAAATAAAAGTTGCAGATTATTCACAGCATTCTTGTGTATTTAATGATCAGCCAAGCCATTTACTATTTGTTGCTAATCATCCTACTTTACGTTGTAATTATTGTGTAATCTGATTAAAGAGCATGATCCCTTTTTCAAATGACTTTGGAGCCATGACATTATATGAGTTTGCATTTCCCAACCAGGAAACTCATCAACGATATTTAAGAGATCAGTTAAATGGAGAGTATTCACTTTGTCTAATGCTTGTTTGATAACAGTTCAAGGTTTTGTTGACTCTCCAGACATAAAACCTATTTATTTTTATATATATATATTGTGTGCTGTATGGAGCCTCACGGCAATGCACAGAGTTTCCATTGTACTAATGAATTTAAGGTTTTTAATATGGCACATGGATGCATACGCCAACTGATGTTTTGCATTACACATTAATCATTTCATGACCAATTATCTTTTATGGTTTTCCCTTAGAGTCGTCAACATAATTCTCTGGCATTCCTCAGCTATAAGATAACTGGATATACAGTTTTTTTTTTGCTGCTTTTTCCCCGTCCGTCTTGCAGAACACAAAAAACTCATTAGGGAGCATGGCCTCTTTCATACATCTGTATCCCCTCCTACTACTTTATGCTCAGAATAGAATGAGGGTGGTTTGGAAGGCGAAAAAAGGTTCTCTCTGGGTGGCCAAAAGAAATAAAGACTTCAAAAGTAACAAAGGCTGCAGATTTTTTTTTTTCTTTTTGTTTGTTTTGTCTTGTTTCATTAAGACATTGTGCACAGAGGGCACTAAAAGATTCCAGAATGCTTCATAATCGCGGTGCTGTGAATTACATTGCGAAGTTTCAATATCAATATGATTGGCCCAAGCTGCCTAACAGCTGTAATCCACTAGTGATTGAAGCAGGATTGAGGAAGAAGGAAAGTTTTGCTCTTAGTAATATAAATTTAACAAACCCTTTTGTTTTGGGTTATATATCCATTTAATTAATCCTTTTTTTCCCTGTGAGAATGCACTTTAATTTATGTTGTAAAATAATACTGAAGCAATTTTGATACAGTCCTTCTGCCAGTTACAGTATGATGGTATTATTGCAATGGATCTGTGAACTCTCCCTGTGCCTCAAGCATCAAACATATGTATTGTAGATATAGAGGTCTGTAATTCATGGTGTATGGAGCAATAGAAAGCAGTTCTGCCCATCTAGTAGAGCTATGTAAATATAAATCTTATAATAATCCTAGCATTGAGGCTGGTATGCTAAAATATACTAAAATATACTAAAATATGGAAACATATGGAAGGTTTTTAATGTTGGTCTCATACTCCATCACAGAGCAGGTGTTAATTGGACAATATTGTTTAATATATTATTAATTTAAAGGAGCAAAATCTGTTAATGGCCTTTAATAGCATTGCTTTTTTAAAGTAGACAGTTTAGGGCTCATTTGCCAGTGGTAAGTGCTCAAGTATTGAGGTACACAAAATCAAGACCCTTAGGGCCGCTACAAAAAGAACCAGTAGCATTGGCAGGTGAAAGCTGTTCTGTCCCTTGGCATACAATGAATAGCACAACTTACAAGGTTTTGTACTAAATGTGCCAGGTACATACACCCATATATAGTCATAATCTTGTAAATTGTAAAGAATAATATGGTCTAAAATATAAAAACCTAGTTGTGCTGTAGAAAAATATACAATGCTCCTGATTTTCTGGAACTACATCTGATTCATGGGGTTAAGTGATACTTATTTTGATTACATTGAAAGCAGCTACATGACAAAGGGAACACACCACTGATGTTGTGACAATTAAGTTGTACAATGCTTTATGTTATTAGGACATAAGGGTTGTGACTCCATGTACAGAAGCCCAGTTGTAGCACTGCCCCTACAAACTCCCAGCCTACAAATAAGTACTTAATTCTAGGGCTGCTTTGTTTGCTGGGTTCCACTTCCCCCCTTAATGACACTAAATGGGGCAAGTTTTTCGTAATGTGAGTTTAAAGCTTAATAAATAAAAACACATTCAAGTTCTATGCATTCTATGCATTTATAAACACGATTCTAAAAATATGAATTGAACATGGGTGAGTTATTATTTATTAAGCTCTAAACTCACATTTTGATAAAACGGCCTCATGTACCAACCCATTGTTCTTGGAAATCAGTACATATTTAATACTTAAAACTGAGACGTGTAGCCTACCCAAGGGTATGACTTGATATAGTAGTGTAATGACTGTGGTGACACCCCAAAGATTCCCAGTAAATGTTAACACAAAGCTGAAAGTGAACCCAGATTTATTATACAGGGACTGGGCTGAAATGAATTAGTAATTAAATGCAGAAATAGAGATGATCAAAAATATCATGCAATGCAATACAATTTATGTCAGTTAAATCCACACTAGTATTTAACTAAGCATTTGACATGTAATATATGGATATTTGGGAGCTCTCCTAAGGTTCTAAAAGCCAGCAACGTTGGGGCCCTTAAAGAAACGTTCACTCCCAGGACCACTGAGCTTTGTATATTAGATTTAAATGCGTAGTCACTTTAAATGTAGTTATCCTTGACTCTGTGCTCCACTTTGTATTGATCAGCAATAATAATCCCACAGTGGCTTGGTGCAATGAGTGCCCTGTAGCAAATGGCACATAATGTTCCTTCTACGGAGTCTGTCTGAGGAGAACTATTTGCTTTTCTCCCACTTCCTCTGCGGAACATGGCTTTCTGGGATCTGTAGTATCCTGATTCACATTTTGTAACATATTTTCATTTGAATTATTAATGTAATTTCTGCCATGTTTAGACCTTTAAAGTTACAAAGACAACATATTATCAAGCAAGAGCCCTCCCAACTAGTGCTATTTTATGCAACATAGAAATAATTAGAAAAAGAAAAGGGCTGGTCCAAACTCACCCCCTGTGTGTTCTCCATTTTGAAAGTAACAGTCGGGGTGCTCAGCCATCAGCGTCCCCACTAAAATCACATTTGCTCAAGGATGAAAAAGGCGGCACTCCAGTAAGATAAAAAAGGTGGTTTTATTCCAACAGGTCACTGACCAACATCACCTGACGCGTTTCGGGAATGGCTCTGATAGCATATGATTAAGGGAGCCATTCCCGAAACGCATCAGGCGATGTTGGTCAGTGACCTGTTGGAATAAAATCACCTTTTTTTACCTTATTGGAGTGCCGCCTTTGTCATCCTTCAGCAATAGAAATAACTGCACTATAATCACTCAGGTTTGGACCCAGCAATAATCAGCTGACCAAGCATTTGGGAGAGTATAGAGATAGCAACAGAAGCTCTTGTAAAGTTGATTTAAATCTCAAAAGAGATAAAAAAAAATGTTTTATTCGATTGCACAGTTTTAAAGGGAGTCTGTGTTATAATTTCACTTTGTCATTATTTCCAGTGTTGGACTGGCCCACAGGGATACCAGGAAAACTCCCGGTGGGCCCAGGTGTCAGTGGGCCTCTTGCTTCTAACAATTCAGCCTATTTCATGTTCATTCCCTATTTCTTTATAGGGAAAAATGCTTAATAATGGAAGAATATAGTAAGTAGATATAAAAGACTAGGAGAATGAAAAGGTTGAGTGAGGAGAGGAGGAATAGTTTGGAAAGCGGGCCCACGGACTAAAGTTTTGGGGTGGGCCCATGGTCTAAGGTTTTCTGGTGGGCCCCTGGCATCCTAGTCCGACACTGATTATTTCTAGCATTACAAATGACAAATTCAGAAATATTCACCAATGCAAATCCTGCTTACCAGAGCTCCATGAGTCACCCTGCTGTTATCTAACCTACAGAGATAGCTGAGCAAATGATGGTTTCCTGTTATTACACGATAATCAAACATGAGCAGGAGGACAAGCTGCTGTTTACTTGTTTTGTGATAGAACTGTGTTTAAAGCTTCCAGCCCCAGTTTCAGGAAAGATTAAGAGCAAGTCACTGGAGGATTTTATTGCTTTCACTGGGGTACTGATCTGGGAAAGCTGAAGAAAGGTCTTGTTGTACTATGCTGCTTTAAGTCTACAACCCTGAAGTTGCTGGAGTTCAGCTCCCATCATGCCTTAATAATATATTGAATCATATCAGGACTTGTATCCAAGCAACATGGCTAAACAATTGATCCACTTAAAGGGGATGTTAAATTTTGAAATTTTTGTGTTTTTTTTTTTAGTTATTTAGCTTTTAATGCAGCTCCTCTCTAGGTTGCTATTTCAGCAATCTGGTTGATAGGGTCCAATTTACCCTAGCATCCATGCAGTGAACTGAATAAAAGACTGGAATATGAATAGGATACGGCCTGAATAAAAAGTTGAGTAATAAAAAGTAGCAATAACAATACATTTGTAGCCTTACAGAGCATTTGTTTTGTTTTTTTTAAATGGAGTCAGTGACACCGCAAATAATAAAAAAAAACTGAAAAATTAAATAATGAAGAACAATTGAAAAGTTTCTCAGAATTGGCAAATCTTAAAATCCCTGATCTGAGTAAATTGGACTCCGTGAGGCAGATTCACTAAATGGCAAATTGTCGCCAGTGACTACTTCACACACCTTGCATCAGATGCAAATTCACTACCACTTCGCTAGTGATCTCACGCTTAGGTCAGTTTGAATAGGATGGGTACATTAAAATTGTATGGACGTCTTTATTAGAGATGGTGGTGCAAAATCTTGAAGTGACCAAGGAACCATAATAATGACAAAAGGGTTAATATTATGCCCTACATCTAATATAAGTAATTCTAAAAAAAACAACTGGACTTGCTGAGTAATCCTTGAAGAAGTTTCATATTAGACATACCATGACCTGGATGAATGAAAATCTTCATTATGCCCTACACATGAGCCCACTGTAAAATGAATGTTGCACATGTTCTCAAATGTCTGTGGAAAAATGCTAAGCTTAAAAAAGTTTAAGTTAGGACGTTTGCAGGCAATCCCACTTAAAAAAAGGAAAAGTTGCCAGCGGTTTTCAAACATTAATTTATTTTCGGTAGACAGATTATGTTGACATCAGATTGAGGAAGATCTAGCTTCATTCATCACCTGGTGAAAGAGGTAACGTTCAGTAAAACCCACACTTGTAGATCAATGACCATTCGTCTGAGCAAAAAGTCGTCTGGCGATAGAACGCGGATGAACGCTAGCGACGGTCCGATTCGCTAGCAGACTGTCATCTGCGCCTGTTGGCGAATTGGCGATGTCCCTGCGGATTGGATTTCTAGCAAATTTTCACTAGTGACGGTATCTTCACCCTTTAATGAATCTGCCCCCTTGTTCTTTGTTGCTGTAACTGGAGCTTGACACCTTGTATGTAGAACTAAACAGCAGTGTGTCACTTGTTTTAATTCATGAAGTCAAAATGACACAATATCAGACAACAGCGAGATGATGAATATAGTGCAGGATTTCTCAACTGGCGTTCCCTTGCATCAATACTTAAGTTTTTGGTCATCTGCTTTAGAGAATAATAGGGTGCAGCAAGGGTCAGTTTTACAGAATGTTTAGATTTAATAGGCTGGAATATTTTGGAAGCAGGAATCCAGCAACATTAGGGTAACACTTGCTTAAACTGTGCAGTTATGGACACAATAATCCCCTTAAAACCTATTTTTTATAGGGTGATAAAGGGAATGAATAAGGTCCCTAAGAGCTTACAGCTGGAACGAGTCCAAACTTCACAGCTTCATCATCCAATGTTTCAGCCAAGTTAGGCACTCCTCTCCACCTCCTCTATCCACAAGCTTGTACTTCATATGAACCATTTTGTCACTACATAACACCCTTTGATAAAGTGTTACACTCGATAAAAATGGAATAATTTTTTCCTTGACTTCTCCATTTGACTGCAACCAAAATATTTACTTAATGTAACCTGAATGGCATATTTATTATGAAACCTAGCATCCATCTTCATCAGCTTTCCATACAAGTACAAAGTTCCCAGGCTGCTCATGTTCCCTTCTCTGGATGTTTTCAAATAATAGTTTGTAGCTCTTGAATATGAAACTCATACTTTGTTATCCCAGGGAGCTAACTCAACAACTGAGAATCCTTCATGTATCATTCCAATGTGAAAATGCAATATTAACTAAATATTTAATTTCCAATGTAAACTTGGAATGCTGTCGAAAACCTAGAAAGCCACCTGAATTATGCATTATTTGTGCAGATTAGTGAGTCTCTAAGGCATTCCTCCTGCTTTCCTGAGTGGAACTTATTCAGTGTATACTGCCCTTTTATAGAAGTTATAGGTCTACAAGGGAGGACATACTACTGTTCAGTTGCTCTGTGATATAAACACTGTAAGGGCAAATGCAGTATGAAAAGCTCAGTTATGAATGCAATTTGTCATTTTGTTTACATAGAAGGCAGCAGTTTCATCCCACAGTTTCAAAATTGGGGAATTGTGTCAGATGCAGTTGCAGGATACAGTATGGGGCACATATACTAAATTCACATGAAGGATTCGAAGTTTGATCAGATTTTCAAAAAGATTCAAATTTGAATTTTTGAATGTTTTTGAAGACCACTTCAACCAGTGAATTTTGAAAATTCAATCATATCGAATGATTAAAAAAAAATCCTATTGGATTCATTTAATTTTTACAAGATTTTTTACTAGACTTAAAAGGGCTCATTTATCAACACTGGGCAAATTTGCAGTTACCTATAGAAACCAATCAGCGATTTGCTTTTTAAAGCCAGCTGCAAGTAGAACAATAAATGCAGCAATCGGATTGGTTGCCATGGGTTACTGCCCATGGGCAAATTTGCCCAGTGTTAATAAATGACCCCCAAAGTATCATAATACACATTTTGTAAAGATCCATTATTTGCAAAAGCCCCAAGTACCTAGCATCTGCATAAAATAACCTATACCTGTACTACCAAGTCCAGACAGCTCCACGAAAGACCCAACTATTTGTGCTTCATTCTAGGATTCCAAAGGAATGCACCTAAAGGCACTCCTTTTGGGAGCAAGGTGCAAAACTCTGTGAACCAGAATGGATTATATTCATCACAATCAATGCAGTAGTGCTTCTTCCTTTAATCAGCCCTTACGTTGTAGGTTACCTGAATTCAAGGGCATATATCCTTTTTTACCAGTATATAATTGCCAGAATTATCAGAAGTATTATATCTTGTATAATATAAGGATTATATAAGTTACTGAGGCTTTCCAGGACCATATAACACAAGTGTTTTTACTCCAAGGTGACTTCTAACATCCTCATCCTTTTCAACAGGGGGTACTTTATTTATTAAAATACACATGTTTCAGTGAGTCATGTGACAGAAGTGACATCACTAAGCACCATTTATAAGGATATAATCTACATTCTGGTTATTTCCCTATGGGACCAGACTGTAAATGATATCCTTATAAACGGCACGTTCTGACGTCAGATTATAACAAGGGTCCCCCGCCACCGAATCTGATGCCGCACATCCGAATTTGACGATGTGCGTCCGGATTTGATGCCGAATTGGACGCCGATGACCAGAATGGACTCTGACCCCCCCTCCCGACATTTTACTGTGGATTATAATGCATAATGTACCCCCTACTGCAATTTATAAAGATATCAGAAGTCACCTTGGAGTTATGTAATCTGTATAAAAGCACTTGTGCTTTTATATGGTCACATAACTCCTCGGTGACTTATATCTTTATAAATTACAGTAGGGGGTACATTATCCACTATATAATTTACAGGATATTCGTGGCTCTTGGGTATTATAGAAAAAATAGGTATCATCACTATTAAACTATTTATCTAGTAAACCTCACCCAGACTAGCATTGATTCAACATGGGTCACATAGAAGTAAGCACTAGATCATGGTTAAATGCACAGGAGAAAAATAAATACATGTGTCTGGCTTGGAATTGGAAGAGTCATAAGTACTGTATATGTGATGTGATTGTGCTTCCAGTAAAGGTTGATTGAAACATCCTTCATTCATGTGGCCACCCTTTGGGATCTTACAAAACTGAAACTGAAAAGAGAGAGATCAAAGATGGGTTTGTTGTAAACACAGAAAACGTGCAGATCTAACCGCAATAATTTTCCCCTTCTGCTCCTGTGTGTGTCAGCTTTCACTGAACTTTGTCAGAACAGTTTGTCTGGAGCACCTCTAGGGACTCTGAGTGCAACCTACTGATGCAGCAAATACAGGCCTGATATGCTGTACTACTATATATATATATTAAATTAAAGTAGCATGAAAATGAATACCACTAGGCAATGATAAAAGGCAAGGAAGCCGGTAAAGACAAGATGGATGTAGGTAATAGGAATATGACATGAATTCATTTTTTGTGGCCACTATTCAGTTACGCAGCTAAGGATATGCTTCTTTAAAAAGCTAAATCTCTAGAGATCCCTCTTTAGAAAGAGTCCCATTTCTGGACAGATATAGTTAAGCTACAGAGAAAATGCATTCATTGCATGATGTGCAATCGAATGTATTGCTGTAGGGCAATTAAAGTGCCTACTTTTGTGATTGAACGTTCTATAACAATACAGATTCACTACCATAGCCTCACTTGGGACAGTAACTGGCTTTTAACCACTTTAATCCTGACTCTAATAGGCACTGCTAATTATGTTACATTTGCAAATGTAGAAGCCCTGAGGGAGGGTCATATGAAGGTAATCCAATTCCAGCAGTGCCTTATTGCAGAAATAGATTCATGCTGATTCATTGGACTTCTCAAAAATGCAGACAAACCAATGGGGGGGGGAGGGTGAATGAGCTGACGAAATGCAAAGCAATAGAGGGGGCAAACAGTAAAAAAGGAGATTCAGGTATGTAGGTTTGTTGTACAGAATAATTAAGTATGGACATTTGTATTAAGACGTATAAGATACAACATAAAATACAAAAGCCTTTAATTCCATGGCACAGTGGGATATTTATACAATGGAATTGATCTCTCTTATTGTATTCATTGCACTTATTTTATGGAATCACAGTTGAACACCGATTTACAAAGTATAAACAGAGATAAACAAAGTACAAGGAATTTCAACACACACTTAGAATCAGACTCCTCCCCTGAAAAGCTTACAATCTGAATTTTATTAATTTTTTTCCTATGGCTGCAACATAGAGTTCAAATTAAATTGGTAAACTATGTTGTATTCCTCATTAACTCTTGCAAGACTACATCAGAAATTAGTTTTACTATAGAACTAAGAGAAAGATTGTTTGCAAACCCCAGTCATTGAAATGTAAGCAGATCAAAAATAATTATGTTTTTGCGTTAATTTCTATTTTTCAGGAGCATATCGTTAAAAAAATGGTATACCGACTACCTGTTTTCTTTGGTAGACCTACAAATGACTTTTGAAACTACAGGGGGAAAGTTGATTGCTGTGATTTAATTAAATATATTTAACCTGCAATGGATAACAAAGTTAGGCCTAAATGAGTCTTTTATAATTGGAGATTATTGGCTTACCTTTTGACAGTAAATGTAATGGATTGCCTGAATTCTTTCTGGAAAAAAGCTGGAGCCACATCCAATAACTGATCATTATATAATTTACCAACAAGTTGGATTAAAAAAAAAACAGATTGTGCAATAAATAAATAACCTTTAAATTGAATATTATTAATGGAATGTTGGAAAGCAGCACTTTAGAACTGAAAGCATGTACTGTAGTTGCTTGCAATGAATGCAATTTTTTTTTTGCTTAATTATTTTTTACTTTTAAAAAAGGTTGCGTCATAACTGATTCATCACATATAAATGAGTGTAAACTAGAACACAAAGAGAGAGCACGCTCAGTATTACATATATATAAAAAATGCACTTACAGACAACTGAACACAAGGTTGTCTATCTGCAGGCCTCACCAGCCATATTAAAAATAAGGTTTTACAGTGAACCCATATAAGGTCATAAGCTGTTGCTTGGGTTTAGAGGACCTTCAGGACGTAATCTGTGCAGCAGAAGCAATTATAGGCAGTGGTAACTACTTGCTGGTGGTCCCTGGTGCAGGATTGGCACCCGGGCCCCCCTATCGCGCTCTCCCGCTATGAATTACACATACAGTAGGAGTTCTCCTTTCCCTCCGGCGGGCCCTGAGTGGTGCAGGATTGGCACCCGGGCTCCCCTATCGGGCTCTCCTGCTATGAATTACACATACAGTAGGAGTTCTCCTTTCCTCTCTGGTGGGCCCTGAGAGGGAGTGGGCCCTGGTGCATTTGCACCCCCTGCTCTCCTGGTAGTTACACCACTGATTACAGGAATGGAACTTGTTTTCCAAAATTCTGAGGATTTAGGTAACTGCCTGCCACTCTGGTTGTTAAAAGGTTAGCAGTAAAGCTGAAGCATCCCCTAATCTCTTAGAGTTCCTTCTATTTCTCTAATTTACTCTGCTCCTCCCTCAGGAATTTACTTTGGCTGTTGGCTCATGAGCATGCTCAGTTCGTCTCAGCTCAGATTTCTAAGCACACTCTCCAGTCTAACAGCCAATGAAGAGATAGCAATGCTGGCTCCCATAGAAACTCTAGCTGTTTGATCCTATTTTTTTCTCCTGACCCCCGTTCCTGAGCTCTGCTCAACCCCAGCAGAACATTTTATCAAATTACATTGTGCCTGTGAAAGCTTTCATTCTGCATTGCATGAACTATACAGCATAGATGTCCTGTTTGCAGATGTCAATGTTACTGATGAAGTGTCAGAGGGAAAATGGCAGTTGGGTGAAAGGTGCTATTTGTTTTAGGAAATGTGATGTGATGGCGCTGGCAAATGGAGGGTGTATACACAGAACAAATGATGTGGCTTGGATGGGGAAGATATGCTCAACTTATATACATGGTAGGAAAATGTAGGCTTTACATGTCCTTTAAACATTAAATAAACCCAGTAGGATTGTGTTACACCTCCAGTTAGAATTCATAATATCTTAGCTTGGATCATGTACAAGGCACTATTTTATTATTACAGGGAAAAAGTCAATCAATTTTAAAAATATGAATTATTTGATTAAGATGGAGTCTATGGGAGATTTCTGGATAATTGGTTTCCAGATAATCCCCTACCTATAAAGATTCCAGTATTTTCTACATAATACAGTTGTTGAAGAATTACTTACAGGAAGTTCTGCAGTGCCTTACCTAAGGCACAACATTGTACTAGGGATGGTATTTTTCCTCCCAAAACAATTAAATTTTTATGACTAAAGCCCCTACATTTTCAAGCAACATTCAGTGCCTCTAGACTTCAGGTTGCTAACTTTTCTTTTGTCTATGGGAGCTCCCAACAGCCCCACTGCTAAACAGTCATTGGGGAGTCAAGCTAAAATTTAAAAAATGAAAGCAATATCCCCTTAATAAAATGGCCTGTGAAGATGGGTAAACATAACTAGTTTTAGATGAGATGCATTATCTTTATGATTGCACTCTCAGGGGTATACCCCAGTAATGAAGCAGAAGAATGCACTTGCTCTTTAAGCCTTATAGAAGTATATAGAGCTTAATGGGTATGTAATATAACCACCAAAATAATGGGAACATTAATGTAGTCTCTCTTTCTGTAACAAAACTGCAGTATGTATCTTTAGTCACGTACTTTATAATTATTTATAATTATATTTATAATATCCAAGTCTCCCTATGAAACGGCATAAATCACCTGTGCCACTGTCCCCTCTAAAGTCTCAGCAAGTAAAAGAAACAGTAACACCAACAAATTAAAGTGTTTGAATGTAATTAAATATAATGTTCTTTTTCCCTGCACTGGCAGAACTGGCGTGTTTGCTTCTGAAAGACTACTATTATTTATATAAATAAGCTGCTGTGTAGCTTTGGGGGCAGCCATTTAAAGCTCATGTTACATAGCAGATACAAGGTTCACTCTATAGAATGCCATTATATTCTATGAAAGAGCTTATCTGTTATCTGTTAGCCTGAGCCTTTTCTCCCTTTTAAGACGGAATGCCTGCCCCCATGACTGTATAATAGCATATTTACATAAAATGTAGTAGTCTTTCTAAAACAAACTCATAATTTTTACTAATGCAGAACAACAGTAGATTATATTTTAATTACTTTTAAACACTTTCATTTTTTGGTGTTACTGTTCCTTTAAAGGAACAGTAACATAAAAAAAAATTAAATTGTGATAAAGTAATACAGATATAATGCAGTGTTGTCCTGCACTGGTAAGACTGTTGTGTTTGATTCAGAAACACTACTATTGTTTAAAGGGATCCTGTCATGGGAAAAACATTTTTTTCAAAATGTATCAGTTAATAGTGCTGTTCCAGAAGAACAAACAGATTTTTTTATATTTCATTTTGAAATCTGACATGGGGCTAGACATATTGTCAATTTCCCAGCTGCCCCAAGTCATGTGACTTGTGCTCTGATAAACTTCAATCAGTCTTTACTGCTGTACTGCAAGTTGGAGTGAAATCACCCCCTCCCTTTCCCTCACCCAGCAGCCTAACCAAAGAACAATGGGAAGGTAAACAGATAACAGCTCCCTAACACAAGATAACAGCTGCCTGGTACATCTAAGAACAGCACTCAATAGTAAAACCCATGCCCCTCTGCGTACTATTCAGTTACATTGAGAAGGAAAAACAGCCTGCCAGAAAGCTGTTCCCTCCTGAAGTGCTGGCACAAGTCACATGACTGGGGCAGCTGGGAAATTGACAAAATGGCTAGCCCCATGTCAAATTTCAAAACTGAATATAAAAAAATCTGTTTGCTCTTTTGTGAAATGGATTTCAGTGCAGAAGTCTATTGGAGCAGCACTATTAACTGATGCATTTAAAAAAAAAAAACGTTTTCCCATGACAGTTTCCCTTTAAATAAATGAGCTTCTATGTAGCGCCAAACGCAGATTCGGAAGCAACATTCTGCATTTTTCCTGCGTTCATCGCTTACATGCGTTCGTGTGAGTACAGCCCCGTTGAAAAGCATTGAGTGCATCTATACCTGCGCTCCCCTGCGGCTGAATGCAGCAAAACGGAACGCAGGGGAGCGCAGGTAAAAACGCTTGTGTGTAAGAACCCTTAGGGCTCCTACACACGGGCGTTTTTGACCTGCGCTCCCCTGCGTTGCGTTTGGCTGCGTTCAGCCGCAGGGGAGCGCAGGTCTAGACGCACCTCATTTCGTTCAATGAGGTTGTACCCACGAGACGCGTGTAAGCGCCGAACGCAGATTCAGACGCAACATGCTGCATTTTTCCTGCGTTCGGCGCTCACATGCGTTCGTGTGAGTACAGCCCCATTGAAAATAATTGACCTGCGCTCCCCTGCGTTTGAACGCAGCAAAACGCAACGCAGGGGAGCGCAGGTAAAAACGCCCGTGTGTAGGAGCCCTTAGGGTAAGCTCTTTAAGCATAAACTTTCACTCATTTATTTCACATGAGGATATGGGTTGGGCAGCAAATAATGTAGCAAATATAGTCATGTCATTATTGTTATTGCACTGGAACGTAGCGTGAAAATACAAAAATACCTCTCCCATTTTAAAAGATGCAAAATACTTTTTTTTTTCATTTTGCTTTAAAGGACACCTACTGCCCAATTTAAAAGATACCATAGAGGTTAAATGACTTTTCCCTCTGAATAAGTCAAGGGTAGTCCCAGGTCTACAAATGCTAAAACATTGCTAAAGCCAAGTGATTTGATAACATATTATTCAGACTGCTCATTGGTTAAACACATGATCTTTTTTTTTTTTCTTCTTCTTATTCCTATTTTCTTTTTTATTTCCTTCTCCCCCTCAATCTCAATACACCCATTTTGAGGAAAACCCTGAATGAATGAATTAATGAATGAATGAAACAACCGTGTTTTTAACAAATGCTTTATTAATATGCAATAAAGGACAAGTCGAACAACGGTTACTTTAAACATCAAAATTGTATAACATGCAATGTCAGAGCATGTCCTCAGCATCATTGTTTTAAATTGTATCCTTTTTTTTCCTTCTTTCTGTAATATGTTTGAATTTTTTGGAAAAATGAAAGAAAAAGACATAAATTACGAATATTTATAAAAAAAAAAAAGCATTGCAAAATAATCTACCACTGGTGAACACTTTTCATTATAGTATGTGAATGGCTACATCTCATTAGAACAGTCATGGCTGCTCCCTCTGAAAAACACACACACACCCAGCTAAATAGGGTTCTCTATGCAGAATAACCAATATACTCTGTTCAGTGTTTCCGATACATGAAACAAGAATTAAGCATTTCACGTGCAAATAGATGCACTTTATTCTATTTGAAAAAGTCTGTAGCATCAAAATCAACAGTATTGTTATCGTCCTATACCCTCAAGCATACTACTCTGGTATACTGGGAATACCTGAATAGTGATGGGCGAATCTCCCGATATTCGCTTCGCCGAACAATTCGCCCAAAAATTCGAGAAACGAGTCGGGGGACACTTTTGACACGCGTCGTGTCAACTTTGTCGTGTCACATTGTCTCCGACGCACGTCGCGTAGTTTTCGACGCGCGGCTAGTTTTTATGGCGAATTTTCGCAAACCGAAGTTTCGCTGCCGTTTCGCGAATTTATTCGCCAGCGGCGAATCGCGGGAGTTTGCCGCGAGTTTGCCCCTGGCGAATAAATTCGCTCATAACTACTGAAGGAGACTAACCAGCCTGCAGAACTCACAGGGATGGGAAGCATCAAAACCTAAAGGGCAGTCTCCCTCCTGGTGCTAGGCTGGGTCTAGGCTGGCTCTGTTATGGAACTAAAGACACGAGTGGCATAAAAGTTTTTGAAAACAAGTATAAAACATTTTTAAGTATAATAGTCTGTTATATTCAATTATCCAGCACAGAGCTGAGAAAGAGGCTTAAATAGCACCTTATAATCAGGGAATTACCTGCAGTGGACCTAATGAGTCTGTAGCTGTGAGCAATGGCAGGCAGAACAGAGGGGGACAAAAAAATATCATTAGTAATTACAAAGCTAATCTCAGAAGCCTCCTTCTACATCCATGTGTCTATATATCTATATCTTATCCTCATTTCAATAATTATAGAGGAATGATCCAGAAATAACTGACAAGGTTTTGTAGTTTCAAGGGTTTCCATATGTTTTTAATTTACTCCACTGCTGCAAGCAAACATGCATGTATGTCATGTATAACAGCACAGTATAATCTGCTTTATCCCACTTAAGTGGCTATGAAGTGTAATAGAGGATATCAGTCTAATCTAACCTTGGGATTTTGTAAGTAATACTTCCTTTAGTTCCTTCACCATATTTTCTTTTGAATTCTGGAGTTACTTGGGCTACATGGTAGGCTAATACTTAAAGGAGGAATATGCAATAGCTGTTCTCAGGCATGGTGAAATCTGGTAAACCACCTTGAAAAAAGGAAGTGAAACCCTGCAAGAGGAATATAATTATGTGTGCTTCTATTGTTCAGTCTTTCACATGACTCCTAGCTTTAAAAACCATGTAGTCAGATGCAACTGATTAGAAAATATAATACATTCATGGGACATGTAATGCAGAATTCTCGGGACCTGGGGCTTTCTGCATAAGGGATCTTTTTGTAATTTAGATCTCCATACTAGTCTACTAAAAAATCAATTGAACATTAAATAAAACCTAATAGGATTATTTTACCTTCAATATGGATGAATTATATCTTAGTTTGGATCAAATACAAGGTACTGTTTTATTATAACAGAGAAAAGGAAACAATGTAAAAAAAATTTAGTTGATTACAATGGAATCTTTGGTAGAAAGCTTTGTCCAAATAATTTGGCGCTTTCTGGATAATGGGTTTGTTGATAATGGGTCCCATACCTGTAGTACTAAGGGCAATGTTACACAGGGCTGTTAACTCACAATCCTTAAGGGTTCTTACACATTAGCATATAAAGCTGCGCTCCCCTGCATTCTGGTTTTATGCTTTCAGTCGCAGGAGAGCGCAGGAGTAGATACATTCAATTTTTTTTCAATGAGGCTGTACTCACACAGGCGCATGTAGGCGCCAAACGCAGGTTGAGACGCAACATGCTGCATTTTTCCTGCGTTCTGCTCCTACAAGTACAGCACCATGGAAAAAAATTGAATGCGTCTACTCCTCCACTCCCCTGCGGCTGAACCGGAACGCAGGGGACCGCAGCTTCAGACGCTCGTGTGTAAGAGCCCTACTACTATTTGGGGGGAATGTAATTAAATTCACAAAGAGCAAAAGAATGCGCATCAATAAGATTAAAAATCCACATCCACATGTAATATTGTTCCTTAAACTGTTATTGCATTGCAAATTTTAATTGCGCATTGCGACTTTTCATTGCGCATTGCGAATTTCAATTGTGCACTCTTAAGAAGCGCTTGAAGGTGTCGTAATCTTTAGGAGCAAACATAACGACTTTTTCAGTAAGAAGTTTTATTACATTGACTGCGCATTGGCGCAAGCTGTAAAATTCGCAAACTCTCTTCCACTGTCGGAAGTGGTCGCTAAACTGTTTCTGGTTTCGCAAAAGCTATATTAAATTCGCGCAAAGCAAAAATTATTCGCACAGAGGCATAACTTTTCGCATTGCGAATAGTTTTTGCCTTACTGACTTATATTACATTCCCCTATTTATCTTTAAAAAAAAAAAACATTTGTAGCAATAATATTTTGTTGTGGATGATTTGTAAATATTTATAACATTTCTTAGGGCATCTTATAATAAATGCTGCATGTAGCACACCTTCTGCATCATAGCAGAACCATGTAATGACATGTAACCGCATGTTACAGATATTTTAAATGAAGGCTTCACTTAGTGGGTGGCTTTAAATGTTTGTATCAAACTGGCAGAGGAAGATAACTGAACACAACCATAATCCATTAGTTTTGTCTTACATACACACATTGCAAGTACGGTTTATTTATTCAGTGCAAGATTGACAGAGGAGATACAAGTGTGAAGAGAAAGCTTTATGATGACAGAATGCAGATATACAGCGCAACATGGCAGTTCCTAGCTGTTAAAATGAACGAAGAAGTGTAACTTGCTTGTGCTTTCTGCAACTTCAAATGTAGAAGAAACCGTCAGCTATTCAACATGCTCTTCCCTTAAAACCTAATGAAGGATTTAATGGATATAGAAGATGGCTTGCTTGAATGATATACAGTATTCAGTCACATTTTTATAGTAGTTAAATCTATGTTTATAAGAATTGTTCAGGGTAAAAATAAAAACTGGGTAAATAGATAGGCTGTGCAAAATAAAAAAATTTCTAATATAATTAGTTAGCCAAAAATGTAATGTATAAAGGCTGGAGTGACTGGATGTCTAACATAATAACCAGAACACTACTTCCTGCTTTTCAGCTCTCTTAGTTTTCTACCAGACAGTAACCAATCAGTGAATTGAGGGAGGGCCACATGGGTCATAACTGTTGCTTTTGAATCTGAGCTTGAATGCTGAGCTTGAATGCCAGCGCTAAAGTCACCTGCGCCTATTTACACGCGGTGATGCGTTTTTCAAAGTCACTCAAAATTGCCTGGAACGACTTTGAAAAACGCGTCGCCACATGTGAATAGGCGCAGGCGACTTTAGCGCTGGAGGGTGGCAAGCTATTCAGGGAGATTAGTCGCCTCAAAGACGCGGCGATTAGTCGCCAGGCGACTAATCTCCCTGAAATCTTCCCGTGTGGCCTAGCCCTAAGGGTTACTCCAATTAGTGCAGTCAACAGGGAACAGGTTCTTTGCAAAAAAAGCCCACTAATGGAGTGAGTTATAGTTCCACAATACAAAAATCTTAAAGTGTAAAGGGGGTCAGTGACCCCATTTAAAACTGGAAAGAAGAAAACAAATAAATAAAAAACTAGAAAAAAGAAAGAAATTTAGGCCAATTGAAATTTTGCTTAGAATTGGCCATTCCATAACATACTAAAAGTTAACTTAAAGGTGAACCACCCCTTTATTTATATCTTGTTCAGAAAGCCAATATAAACCACATATATACTCTTGTATGGGACTGAGATTTTTGTGGCCTTGCATTTACTACTGTATTTGCACTCTGTTTTAGTCCCAGCTATAATTGTGGTTTGTGAAATTAGCACACAATACAGGCATGGGATTTATTATCTGGAAACCTGTTATCCAGAAAACACCAAAGTAAGGCCACCTCCCGTAGACTCCATTTTACCCAAATAATCCAGATTTTTAATATTGATTTCCATTTTCTCTGTAGTAATAAAACAGTACCTTGTAATTGATCCAAACTGAGATATAATGAATCCTTATTGGAAGCAAAACCAGCCTATTGGGATTATTTCATGTTTATGTGAATTTCTAGTAGACTTAAGGTATGTAGATCTAAATTACAGAAAGATCCATTATCCAGAGAACCACAGGTCCAGTGCATTCTAGATAACAGGTCCCATACCTGTGACATAGTCCAAGCTGTTTATTTCTCACTCAGTAAGCTATAATTAACCAATGCATGCTTACAGCAAAACCGAATATTCAGGTCTTTTTGGCAAATGATACGCGGTAGCCACAGTGGAATATTTCTTTATGGAATGTAATTCACACAAGGCACCAGCCCAGGAATCACTTGCCCCTGACCACTGGGATTGAATCTGCTACACACTATTACCAAGTTTATTATGTTCGGCGAGGTTTAGCCATGGTGGGCTTATTGCATGTAAGTATGCATGTTTTTAACTATTGCCTATAAAGTACTTTTATAGATGACACCATAACACAAATCATATTCATAATGAGCTTTAACCATTACAACAGAAAAGAAGTATACTTGAAGGAATTTGTAACTAGTGATGGGCGAATCTCCCGCGACTCGTTTCGCGAATCGCGGGAGATTCGCCCATCACTAGTTACAAATTCCTTCAAGTATACTTCTTTTCTGTTGTAATGGTTAAAGCTCATTATGAATATGATTTGTGTTATGGTGTCATCTATAAAATGCTTTTCACGCGCGTCGCGTCAACTTTACAACGCGACGCACGTCATATTAGGCGCGTTGCGTCGTTTCCGACACGTGTCGCGTCGTTTTCGACGCGCGACTCGTTTTTTGGGCGAATTTGGCCCTGCCGAATAAATTCGCCCATCACTATTTGTAACTACAATCTACTGCCTTCCTACATCACCTTATTGAAGTTGTATATGTAATATTTTAACAGTCTGTGTGTGCTTGAAACAGAACCAATGGTTCAATGTTTCCAATGACTCTCCTACAAGGCACTTGTTTGGCTGTGCTTCCAAAGACGAATATATAAAATGTTGGCAACTATGTGAGTGTGAATAAATAGATTCTTGTTCTAGCACATCTGAGCAGAAATGACAGTTTGGGTCTGTATTTCATAACATTTAATTCTATTCAGATACATTTACCATTTGCCATGAAAATAATTTTTCAGATACAGAGTGCTCCTGTAACTGTGGACTCATTATAAAGTGGAACGTGTTCAATTATGTATATATTCACATTCTATAAAATGATTACATTCCATAGGGCATGTTTATTGTGAGCACTGAATGCATATTACAAAGTGCAGCACCTCCTTTATTATTATATTTTTTAAATTATTTCTATACAGTGCTGCCTACTCATTTGGCAGTTAAATACATTTAGCAACCTTTGTATAGAACAGCAACTGTATACACCTTGCTTAGGAGTTGTTCACCTTTGATTTAACTTTTAGTATGATGAGAGTGAAATTCTAAGACAATTTGCACTCGGATTGCATTTTTTTGTCATTTGAGGTTTTTGATTTAAGGGAGTTAGAGGAATATGAATATTTAAGCAATAGATAAAAAATCTAATTAAAGGAGAAGAAAAGCTATGGAGGCATATTATTGCCAATAGATTAGCTGCAATAGTGCAAGCTAGAATGCTATATTTATTCTGTAGAATGTTTTACCATAACTGAGTAAAAAGCTCTAGAATCTCTATGTTTAGGATAGCAGCTGCAGTATTAGCTTGCTGTGACATCACTTCCTGCCTAAGTCTCTTCCTGCTCACTCACAGATATAAGCTCAGCTTACAGCAGAGAAGGTAGAGGGGAAGAAGAGCAAATTGAGCATGCTCATGTCCGGGGCAAGGAGGTTTAAGCTGAAGGCAGTTCATGTGTACACAATAGAAGGAAAGAAATGCAGTGTTTATTTTGACAGAGGACTCAGAGCAGCACTACTTTGAGGGGTTACTGGTATTTTTAGGTGGACATTTCTGATAAGGCTTACTTAGTTTTAACCTTTCTTCTCCTTTAAGTGACACATTAAATAATCTTACCAAACTGGAATATATATGTAAGTAAATATTGCCCTTTTACATCTCATGCCTTGAACCACCATCTTGTGATGTTCTCTGTGCTGCCTCAGAGATCACCTGGTCAGAAATACTGCAACTCTAACTATAATAGGAAGAAGTGTGGAAGCAAAAGACAGAACACTGTCTGTTAATTGGCTCATGTGACCTAACATATATGGTTTGTTTGTCTGCACTGTGAATCCTATGATCCCAGGGGGCTGCCCTTATTTTTTAAAATGGCAGTTTTCTATTTAGGATTACCCAATGGCACTTACTCCTATGAACATGGTTTATATACATGAAGCTGGGTTTCACACATGTTTTATGCAATATCTTTTTATAGAGACCTACATTTTTTTTTTGGGGGGGGGTATAGTTTTCCTTTAAGTAGCTCTTTATTCCTCAGCTCTCCAGTTTGCAGTTTCAGTAATCTGGTTGTTAGGGTCCACATTTCCCTAGAAAACATGCATTGATTTGTAGGAGAGACTGGAATATAAATAAGAGTAGTTCTGAATAGAAAGATGAGTAATAAAAAGTACAAATAACAATACATTTGCATCCTTACAGACCATTTGTTTTTTAGATGGGGTCAGTGACCCACCATTTAAAAGCTGGAGAGAGTTGGAACAGGAAGGCAAATAATTAATAAAACGATAAAACATGAAGGCCAATTGAAAAGTTGCTTTGAATTAGCCATTCTATAACACAATAAAGTTTAACTTAAAGGTGAACCGCCCCATTAAAATGTTACATATTTATGTAGGAGAGATGTTTACACCTGTCTCTCCTCTATATTGTTTCTGTGGAAGCCCTTTGTAAGCTGACAGGAAGGAAAAGAGAGAGTGTGTTGCTGGGGGAGAGAAAGGTCTGCTTTTTCTCTTACTCATCTTTCTATTCAGAGCCCCAGTGTCAGAGTGCAAGCAAAGTGTGCATGTTCCCAGAGTTTCTGTGTGGGAAAGTTGTTAGGGAACCCCAGTGGCAGAAAAGCATGCTCTCTTTAGGGTGCGGAAGGGCAGAAGGAAAGGGCGTCCTTGTCAGGGCTCTGAAGAGCAAAGTGTGCTCTTCTCAGGGCACGGAAAACTAAAGGGAGTCCTTCTCAGGACTTTGAAGCAAGTGCCACATAAGTTGCTCCTGGCTGGCCGGCTACCTCTATCACTGTAATTTAAAGGTATAGTGTCTGTCAAATAAATCCATCAACCTCTCCGTCCTGACCCTGGGTGGAGGCATGACATTTTATAGTGTACCTGCTCTCCAATGTAGCGGAGGCACAGGACTCCTGTAGCACCATACGCAAGTAAATGCGTAATAGATCTCACGCAGTAGCAGAAGAGGGCTGTACTTATAGTAGATGAGATACCCACTTGATCTGTGAAAATCTGGCTCCATTTTCTTTAGAAAACCTCCTTTTCTGCATAGAAGAAAAGTTAGGAAAATCACAGCTTACTTTACTTAAATCTGTTTATTAATCTTTGGAGGAATGCATCAAGTTACTGTATGTTCTATCAAGAAAGGTAAAACATTGTCTTGCTTGCTTTCACAGGTATTTGTTGCCTTTTGTGACAGTTATTTATACTTATGTTAATACTGTTTTAAAATAAGTTATAACTGTGTGGTTCCAGAAATTCAAGCTTCAGTGAGTATGTATAGGAAACAAAATAAAAGCAAAGCAAAACCACACAATATATGACAATAGGCATAGGAAATATAGTGCAAATAGCTAAACTGTTGTTTTTTTATCTTAAGTGGTATACATTTCTCTGACAGGTCCTGCTGCTTCAGAAAACCGGATCTGCGTATATTCTTTATAGAAACATGGCTTAACTAATACGCAATGAAACAAGAACAACAACAACAACCCTGATATCTACACATGTATTTAACAGCCTTGATACTAATTCTACACTTCTCCTTTAGCACAACATTCTAGGTGAATGCTTATAAATCATACTAGCTGACCCCTACAAAATTACTGCAAACCTTCAAAAAAGGGGATTAATTCATGCACATTCACTTTAGTATCTGTGCACATGCAAAAAAAGGAGTTTTAGTAATGAAAACAAGGAAAATCCCATATGGTAGTCCCAAACTATTGATCAATCCTCTCTTTTGTATGTTTGTATTAAAGGAGAACTAAACCCTCAAAAATAATATGGCTAAAGATGCCATATTTTATCTACTGAACTTATTCCACCAGCCTAACATTTCAGCTTCTCAATAGCAGCAATGATCCAGGACTTCAAACTCCAAGTCCCTAAGCTCAGTAAGTGACAGCAGCACAGAGCATGTGCAGTGAATCAGCAGAAAAGTAGATGGGGAGCTACTGGGGCATCTTTGGATACACTTTACTGCTAAAGGGCTGTGGTTGCCTTGGGCTGGTACAGAAGCACAAAACAGAATGTACAATATTTCTACCCACTTCGTTCTCCTTTGAAATGGACCAGATCTGTTGCACTTATATTGTACTTTACTTATAATTTACTTTGGAGAGCTCCCACAATCCAATTTGTTTCTTGTATCCAGATTTAATGGGCTCACCTGTATGTAAGAACCCTTATGTAAGCAGTCATTCAGTGGCAATAAAATGAACATGATGGAACACTTCATAGGTCTTTCCAAGCAATAACATTTGAATAATATATGTCATAACTGGTTTCAGTTGCTGTAATATTGGTTTCATGACGAGTCCATTTTCAATTTAAGGTCTTTAAGTTAACTTTTAGAATGTCATGTAGAGGGGCCAATGCTAAGCAAATTTTCAATTGTTCTCCATTTTTTTTATATCACTTCAGCTTGCAGTACAGCAGTAAAGAAAGACTGAAGTTTATCAGAGCACAAGTCACATGACTTGGGGCAGCTGGAAAATTGACAATATGTCTAGCTCCATGTCAGATTTCAAAATATAATATAAAAAAATCTGTCTGCTCTTTTGAGAAACAGATTTCAGTGCAGAATTCTGCTCGAGCAGCACTATTAAGCGATGAGTTTTGAAAAAAAAAAAAAAATTCCCATGACAGTATCCCTTTAATTTAATAATATTTCTCAGTAAAGCCAAGTAAACAATTTCCAATAGCTAATTGGCCACTTAGTCAAGAATATGAGGAGGACTGAGCATAGGCTGTTCTAATGCAATGCACCTTGCCCATGCCATCAGGAGCATTAAGAATAAGACTTGTATCAGACTTCAGTTTGGGAAACACAATGGTATGTAGAAAAAAAGTCAGTTCAGTGTAGTTAAATTGCATGTATTTCCGCATTGTATTGCATTGTCCCCTGGACACATAGCCCCCCCAAAAAAGAAAAAAAATGTCTTAACCAGTCCTCTCATGTGCTTCCACTTGACTGTAAATTATAAAGCATAATGTACCCTCTGCTAAAAGGTAGAGTTTTTGTGACCAGCAACTGTCACCTTATAATGCTATATCATATATGGAAGCTTTGTGTATTTGTGAAATGTGCCTCTACATGTGGAGAGTATGTTAAACTACTTTGCACAAGGGAGTTACACAATGTTTTAAGATGCTTTAGTCTTGGACACATTAAAGTAAATATTGTGTTATTCTTGCATAAACTGCAAAGAGTAATGAGCCTAGAGCATTGCCGTATCTTATCCTGAAGCGAGTTTTTGCAGTAACACATCTTTAAATTTCCACATATAAATGGTATGCAAATTGAGACTGTTTAGGAAAGTAGGAGCCAAATAAAGATAACTTCAGAGACAAGCTTCCAGCCGCATAAGAAGGATTACAAAAGGCGTTTGGGAAAACATACACACACGTTCTACTGGTGGGCATTAGTGTTTGATACATCTGTCCAACAACTGCACAAAAGAACTGTATAAATAAAAGAGGCCTACAGCTCTTCAGCTATCGCTGCACTATTCCTACAAACAGAAGCTGCTACCTTCTGGCTCATTGAGGATTCAGGGAATTGTTGCTCAACTATAACCGAAGCATCAGTGTTTGCGATACTTCTAATACAGCCACTTGTCTCGTTGGTGAGATGAGAGTCCAGATGGTTCATTTCTTGGAAATGTCAAGTCTACTTCAAAGCATCAGAAAAAATGTTCTTACCCATTTCTAAAGAACATGAAAGAGAAATCTTCATTTTCAGGAATGATGTAAGCTTTAATGATTAGTGTAGATTATCCTTTGCCCCTAAACATGGGCTGGACACAATATATAAATCTCACATACCAGCTTAATTATCTGTCTACTGCCGCAATTCAACCAGACCAATGACTGAAAACAGAAGAGCAACTCATTCAGCGAAGCCATTTTGCATTCCTTAATAAAATATAGAAACATTGCAGCAGTCTATTTGGTTTCTAAATGCAAATTTTGCATAAACCTTTTCAATGACTAAACATGGGGAATGGTATGCTGGCACATACACACACAGCCTGTTCTGTACAATTACACTACAATCATACAAGCAAAACTTTTCCTTTTCCCTGTCTGGATAAAATAGAATACTTTGTCTTAAGTGTGCATTGACAGCCAGAATGCAGCCAAAAGGACTTCAGTGTTTGGGCTATTCCAGCTCTGAAAGACAAAACTTATGGAAGGTAGAATTGCACTTGCTGTACAAATAGATGAAAAACAGTCACATATTTGATTTTTTTTGTTCTTGAAACTAACTTTACTTCTTCCAGGCTTGCCATATTTATATGGAAGTTCCAGAAGATTTGTTTTGTTAGATGGGGCTTGCCAAATTCTTCTCTCTGTGGTATAATCTATATACAAGAACGTACTTTGTATATAATGATTTGCTGACAGGATCTTGCTCATCTTTAAATATTGACAAGGAATGAATCAGCAGCAACTATTTGTATATTACATGATGTCAAGTGTGCTACTGAAAGAGCTGTGTTTTTTCTTATCCATGCCTTTAGTTTATTCCAAAGCCTGAGAACCCTGTAGTTAGCAAGACAAATCTAACCACATCAACTTGGTATCTTTAAATGGCGCCAGAGAAGATTGGCTGAAAAAGATGAGGTATTACCTTGGCCCCACTTATTTACCACCCCAGGACTTCGGTGCCTGAAGCCCTAAGTTTTATTAGACACAGTTGTTAGCACTGCTGCAATGCACAAATAGGGTGCTAGGTTTGATTTCAGCAGGGACACTTTCTGTATGAATGTGTGTGTTTTTGTGTGTAAAGTAATGCAGAATGCCTGTGAGTAAATAAATGAAGGATAATAATCAAATCTTATTTAGTCATTGTGTCTATGCTGGCTTCTATTGTAAATGAGTATAGAAAATATATGTATTTTATATCACTTACCTGCCCTCCTTTTGTCCTTTTACGTATTGCTTTTTATAAAAATGTTGATGTGTACGCATATTAGGCAAGTGCATTTATATACATAATACATATTTATGTATGCATAAGAGATGGGGTTGAAAGTAATAGAAAGCAGTTGCTTTATTTGAAAAGTGCACGTTTAAGAAACAATCTTTACACATTTTCCTCAGCAGAAACAAAGGAGAGAATGATAATCTCCATCTGTTGTTTAGGGGTGGAAAGAAAGCCACTGATGCACTAATGACCTTTCTAAGTCAAACGAGGTGCAAGTCAGTCAATGATCAGCTACAGCTGGTGACTAACAACAGAACTGCATTAACAGCTTGGGGATTGGCAAAACGAAATCCTAATCCAAAACAGAAACATGCTAGTTGCAAAAACTGCAAAAGTTACATGGACTATAACAATTGTAATTAAGAATTATCATAAATATAAAACATATAAATTATATAATTGGAATGAATTCCCAGTATTTTTTAGGGTGACTTTAATATCAGCTGTACATCACCTTTGCCATGCCATGATAGGTACATTAATTTGAAGCTTTCAGCTGGGACCACCCAGGTATATGCACATTGGCTAGTCAGCAGGGAAAGCAGTATCTCCAGCCTTGACCATCGCCCCTTTTGTTCCTATGGAGAAGACTTAATGGTCAAAATAAGATTTTACTGTCAAGGTTAAAAAGAGGCAACCAAAAATACATTTCTATAGTTTGTATATAGAAATGTTTTATTGGTGTGCTTCCTCAGTTGCATGCAAGTCATGCTGCTTGGTATTTAAAGTTTAGGATTCATACTCTTGCCTCGATTTGTCCATTGTAAGTTGCACAATTGGCACCTGTTGTGCACATGATGTAGATTTTGGCCAGGAAGCACTTGTTTGTGAATTTGACCAAAATCCATACCATGTGTGCAGTGACAGGCAGGTACCAATCATGCCACTTACCCAACACAATCTGGATCTCTGAAAGAGTAAAATCATCTATTAATATAAAATGAACTATCCACTTGTCATGTTAAACATCATAGGGGCCAATTAGGACCGCAACCATAGTTGAAAAAGTATGAATGCAGCTGTTAAAAGTAGTGATGGGCGTATCTACCCAGTTTCGGTTCGCTGAAAAATTTGCGAATTTCCAGCGAAAGTTGCGAAATTGGCAGAAAAATTCAAGAAACGAGTCGTGGCACGGTTTTGACGCGCGTCGCGTTAACTTTGACGCGTTGCGTCGTCTTTGACATGTTGCGTCGCGTCGTTTTCGTCACGACGCAACGACAGCCGAATTTTTGCCAGGCGAATTTTCCCCACGAATTCGCCCCTGGCGAATAAATTTGCCCATCACTAGTTAAAAGTACTTGCTCCTTGCACTTTCACATAGTTGCATTTGGCATGTCCTAACTATTACTGCAAATAGCCAGCAAGTATGGATGGTGGACAGGATCAAAATATGCAGCATATTTGCACCTAAAGAATCATTCGCATTTATCATTTTGTTAGTGAGCACCAGAAAGGACACAATCTGGACTACAGACAAATAGAATGCTGGCTCAAACGTAACCAATAGAAAGTTTGTGCAGCTGTAAACATTCTGTCTGTGCCTAAAGTAATCAGGATAATTGTAGAAATGGAATAAACAGCTTTAATGCAGTGGTTTCAAACTGCAAGATTTCATTTATTTTAGCAGTGTAAAACACTATGTTTCGGGTAAAATCCTTTTTCAAGTGTGCATAGAGCAGGGTATTATGGGAATAAATGCCCTCTCCAAAATCAGGAACCTCCCCCATTTCACCTCTTAAAGTGACAGAATTTATACATTGTAGTACATCTTGAAGATTGAAATCACTGCCTTAAAACTGTTTATTCCATTTTCTACAATTATCCACAATCTGGACTACAAACATTTTTTAACGCAATGGAACCCAATTAATCAGACTGTGAATACAGGGCCAGGTGTGTTGTACTTAACAACGAGATTGTGGACTTTGCAACAGCAACTTATTTATTAAAATACAGTGCACGAAAGAAGCATGGCTCTCTGACTCAAGCTCAGTCTCCTCTGAATGTGGAGCTGGCCCCACCTATATAGAGTACTTTTTTTCTATGACAAACTTTATTAACATCAAAAATTATCAACACATCCTTCCCTTAACAACAAACCATGAAAGGAAATCTATACTCTGAAAATGAATACTTTAGCAACAGATTATATGAAATTAAGTGACATATTAAATAATCTTACCTAACTGGTATATATTTAAGTAAATATTGCCCTTCTACATCTCTTGCCTTGAACCATTTCATGATGGTCTGTGTGCTGCCTCAGAGATCACCTGACCAGAAATATTGCAACTCAGATTTACTAAGGGTCGAATTTCGAATTCGACCAGGGAATAGTGGGGGAATAGTGGATAGTGAATTCAAATTGTTTTAGCGAAATTCGATCGATCGAATGATCGAATAGGGAAATTCGATCGAATTCGATCTAATTCGATTTGAATTTTCGAACGATTTTTAAATGATCGATCGGATTTTTCTAATTCGATTTCAGGGAATGATCCCCATTTCGGTAGGTTTAATCTGGCAAAATAGGTGATCGAATTTAAATTTAAAGGGGAAGTATTCGACCATCGAATTTTCAAATAAAATTAAATTTGAATATTCTAATCATTCGAATTCGAATATTCGATGGTCAAATTTGGTCGACTTTGCCTAATTTGCATATTCGAAATTAGAATCTTTTTGAAAATGCGATCGAATATTCGAATCCTTCATGTGAATACATGTGAATTTAGTAAATCTGCCCCTAACTGTAACACGAAGAAGTGTGGAAGCAAAAGACACAACTCTGTTAATTGGCTCATGTGACCTAACTTTATAGTTTGTTTCGTATCTTTGTGTGCACTGTTGAATACTAGAATCCCAGGAGGCTTTTCTTATTTTTTAAAATGGCTGTTTTCTATTTATGATTACCCACATGCTACTGAAAAAGTATATTATTATGAAAATGGTTTATTTACATGAAGCAGGGTTTTACATATGAGTTGTTTTATGCAATATCTGTTTCTAGAGACCTACATTGTTCGGGGGGTATAGTTTTCCTTTAATAGTTGCAACTTAGTACAGGTGATTTGCTAGAATTATATTGCTGAAACAATACTCTGCAGGAATCTTGGGGTTGAAGTGACATGCTTGAATCCATACTCTTCTGTGAATCTTACAAAGTATTTTCCTATAAACTGCGAACCATTATCTGTTCTTACTTCTCTTGGAATTCCATATCTGCAGAAGTGTGTTTTAAGTATTTTGCATACCTCAAATGATGTGCTATTTCTTTCAAAGTTCTGGATAATGGGAGTATGCGTTGAATATTGCCGAATGCTCCTTTCCATTCAACATGAATATATCAACTCCAATTGTATCTCAGGGGTTACATGGCTCTCTGTATTAGGGGCTTCATTGGAAGTGCTAGGGCAAAGGTTTGGCAAGTTGTGCAGCTTGTTATCACTTGAGCAATATCCTCATTTATAGAGGGCCAAAATAAGGATTCCTTTGCTTTGCCTGTCTATTGCATTTCTGAATTCCAAGATGACCTTCATGTATTTTGGTTAGCATGTCCTTTCACAGAGAAGAAGGCACAGCTTTTTGAGATCCTTTGAGCAATACTCCATCCCATGTAGAAAGTTCATCACAATATTGAAGATATGACTTTGGAAGATACAGTATTTTTGGGATTGTTTGTATATAATGCAGTTATCACTTCTTGTAGATGATCATCACAGACAGCGCTTTTTAAAATTTCTTCCACATTTCTTCTAATACTGCTTTCCTAGCCATAACACTATTAATATGTATTTCCACACTGTCTGATGCAACAGTGTCCTCTTTCCATGTCTCTGATAATGCATCTGCAACTAGAAGGAACCTGCCTGGTGTATATTCTACTTTTTAGTCATATTTCTGCAATTTCAATAACAATCGTTGAATCCGTCGAGGAGCTTTCCATGGTTCTTTCTATGTGATGGTAAGTATTGCCTTGTGATCTGTTTCATAAATATAAATTTTGTCCCCTACACAAAGTTGTGGAATACTCATCCAAAAACAATACCAAGAGTCTTGCAAAGGCACCTTATTTATTAAAATGCAGTGCATGAAAGACGCATGGCTCTCTGACTGTACAGCTCAGTCTCCTCTGACCCCACCTACAGTATGTGCTTCTTTTTCTATGACAAACTTTATTAACATCAAGAATTATCAACACATAGGCAGATGGGGCATGTGTCTAGAGCACAATGGGAAAGGGGATGCTGGAACACACCTCTTTTGTTGCCTACTCCTAGTTCCTACCACTGACAGCTTCCTCTCCCACCGCTCACCAGTAAACTCCACCCCTTCTATTCAACATGCACACACATTCATAAACATGCAGCATGGGCTCAGGGGTCCAGCACTCTGTACACTTACAAGTATGCCAGTCAAAAATTTCTTCTTGTGTCTGTAATTACACTGGAACTATTTAAAAAAATATTGCATTGTGGATAAAACAAACATGGTGAATTCCACATTGAACACTGCACTTGTAAGTAAATGACCCTTTATAATGATCAATTTAATATCAGTTGTAATGAGTTGGTTTCACATTTGTATCCAGTATTGAAATAGCAGACCATTTCTGTTCTCACCAAGTAACATTGCCATGGTTAGCACTGTAAATGCACATAGTTTTCTGCACATTTTCTCTCATGAAACCACTGCACATTCTCCAGTGTGCCCCACAATGGTTGAGCCCACTGAAATGTTGTGTATTGCTGTAATCATTTCATACATGTAATAAGGGAAAGGGATGTTCCCACTTCACTGCTATGATTGCCTTGATTTATTAACAAGCTCACTGTTTAATGACAGTTGGCAGGCTGTGCTGCACCTTCAATTCATATATTCCAGGTAGGTCAAAAATGAGAGTGAATGGAGACCGATATCACTGATCCACTTAGCAGGAGTAATACCTATCGGAATTAAATATAAGCACATGAACCAAAGCTGGCTTTGCTGGATGATTAGCTCGGCTTTTGTATTGTGCACATTTCTTTGTACTAGTTTACAAGGATCACAGCTTTTAAGAAGAAAAACAAGCAGAAAAAAAATAAAAACTTTTGTCAACTTTCATCTGATCTAAATAGATTGGACAGCGATGTGCGTTTCATTCAACCCTATGGTGTTGTATATAAATATTTTATAACAACAACTTTGCTGCATTGATTTTTCATTATAAATGGCATTGAACAAAATCTGACAGGTAAATCCATTGGTGTAAACTAACAAAGAAACACTCAAACTTCAGTAGGATAAAAGGGTAATCCTTTCAATGCATGAAATAACATTACAGTTTCACATTCAGAAATGTCCATGTTGCATAGGTTCTATTAAACACAAAGTTTTGGAGATGTAATGTGTAATTGCAAGTACATAATGGGTCACAGTTGACTGTTCATATTGCAGTGATCTGCAGAATGCAATATTCTCATCTTTGAGCCCTTCCCCTTGAATTTTCCATTTTTATTGTTGATGGATGGAAACTGAAAATAATGCTTCGCATTAAGGGCACTGCTGTAAAAGTGCTTCTGAAATGGCAGAGATTACTCTATGTAGAGTGGAAATCTACAGTGCACTATGCATTCCAGGTAGACAGGCAAAAAAGCTAGTTGCATATTGGGGGCAGGGGTGTAACTACAGAGGAAGCAGAGTTTGTGGTTGCAGGGGGGAGGGCAGTAAAGCCCTAATTAAAGAGCAATTGCAATATACTGTATCTTGGTACAATAGATCAATTTGCTAATGTTTTGGGGCCCTAAGTTAAATTTGTTGTGGGGCCCAGTAACATCAAGTTACGCCACTGATAGGAGGAAATAAAAAAGCAGATGTTTTAGGGCACTTTTTCCTATAAAACAGGTATCCCCAACCTTTTTTTTAACTGTGAGCCACGTTCTATGATAAAAATAGTTGAGGAGCAATGAAAGCATAAAAAATGGTAGCCCCTATATGCACTGGCAGCCTACAGGAGGCTCTATTTGGCAGTACATGTGGGTTTTAAGCAACTAAAACTTGCCTCCAAGCCAGGAATTCAAAAGTAAGCACCTGCTTTGAGGCCACTGGGAGCAACAATGATAATGATGTGTCTTTACATTGTGGAGAATGTCTGAGTAACAGAGCTACCTTAATCTCCAACACAACTCTCAATATTTCTACATGTATCCTTCCTAGCTACAAGCACTATGTTACATGTTTTACATTTTACATGTCTTTAAAGTCCTACATTTCACCTTTGTATCTTTAAAAAGTCCATAATTGCATTTGATGTTTTAGAACTGACACAAACTGAACTTTTTCTGAGCAACATGTCAAAAAAACTATAAATGTCTATGCAGAGTGACAGAAAGCACAGCAGAGGCCTGTGCTTGACATTAATAATATACTAACAGTAAAAGAATTGAGTACATTTATTTGACTTCGCAATCGGTACTATTAATAAACACTGCAGCCCATAAAAGAGAATTTCTAAAAATTGATATCACACTGAAAATTTGTAGAGCAGACCTCATCATCTAATTTCACAGAAAATAGTTTAACTGTCTCTTCCAACAAGCAGAGTGTGACTGTCCTGATCTTTTGCTCCATAGCCACTAAATTTGAAAGTACTATGTACAGTACTGTGCTTCAGTAATCCAGTGATCAGTTCCCCTGGTATACCGGATTTATATTTTACAGTTACTACCTATAAAAAATAGCTCCCCAAGTGCATTGCAAATCAGACAGATCCCTATTTGGTAAGATGTGATCCAGAAATGTCTACTACTAATATCAATTAAACCACTGCACCAGTGGCATAACAAGATGTTACTGGGCCCAACAACAAATGAATTTTATGGCCCCCACCATATCTAGAGGTTGTCCTGTTTTACAAATATATGTTGAAATTGCTCATTAATTAGGGCCTCATGGGCCCCCTATACCTCCTCCACATCGCAGACAATTTTAGTTGAAGATCTTGATAAAGACCCCTTTGATGGTCGAAATGCTGATTTGCTAAATAAAGTGTTATCATTTTTTGCAAGACTCTGTTTTGCTGCAACAGTTTTTTTCAATTTATATATATATATATATATATATATAAATATTTATATTATTAAACGGAAACCTGTGTTATACTAGAACAAACTAAATATTTAGGATTAGATAGGCTGTTGGGGCCTATATATATTAACTGCGTTGGCCCCTTCAACTCACTAGGGAATGAAATGCATTCAAGTGGGTTTGTTTTTCTAATTACTTGAATTGGTAGCACATGATGTGCAAATGAACAAGTACATTAGAGGACATTATAGAAAAATAGCAGGGGGCCTTTTTTTACCCATAAAGAGGATCACCCCTTCAGACTGGAAGAAAAGGACTTTTGAAGCAACCTGAGGTCAATGAGGTTGGGGAATGCATTTCAGGCTGATGTTGTGATGGTTTCTGTTAATGCTTCGAAGCTTGGATGATTTCTTGGACAGTCATAATATCAAAGGCTATTGTTATACTAAACTCTACAGTTAGTATAGATATGGGTATATATAATTTATGTGAAAGTATTTAGGGGTGTGTGTATAGATGCTGGGTTTTCATTTGGAGAGGTTGAACTTGATGGACTTTGACTTTTTTCAACCTGATTTAATTATGTAATTATGAACATTCTAGGTTTATGACAACCCATGTAGATAAAGATTTCTCGTTGTCTGACCTCATTGTCTGACCCTCAGAACCTAAAACCTGACACAGACCCCAATGCAGAGAGTGCAAATTTATCTGATTAATACAGGGTTCCCCAACCTTTTTCACCAGTGAGCAACATTCGGATGTAAAAAGAGTTGGGAAGCAACACAAGCATGAAATATTTTCCTGGGTGGTGCCAAATATGGGTTATATTTGGCTATTGGTAGCCCTTATGTGGACTGGCAGACTACAGGAGACTCTGTTTGGCAATACATATGCTTTCTATGCACCTAGAACTTGCCTCCAAGCCTGGAATTAAAAAAATAAGCACCTGCTTTGAGGTCACTGGGAGCAACATCCAAGTGGTTGGGGAGCAACATGTTGCTCACAAACTACTGGTTGGGGATCACTGGATTAATACAAGAAAGTATGAAGTACCCTATTCTTGAAAACAATCCTGTATTACTATTTATTGTTAGATCTTGTTATTTATTGTAGACATCTTGAAAAAATACTTTTTGTTATTTTTTATGTCAAAGCCAAAATTACATCAAGAGAGGAAGGAGTTGTTATTAGGGTGGGGTAGAAGAACACGTATTATTCAGCACCCTGGACAGAGGAACTTTCTGTAAAAAATTTTCAGAAAAATAATAACATAGTAAGTTAGGTTGAAAAAAAGACACATGTCCATCAAGGTCAACCTTTTATGTCTATATATAACCTGCCTAACTGCTAGTTGATCCAGAGGAAGGCAAAACCCCTTCTGAAGCCTTTCCAATTTGCCTCAGAGTGGGAAAAAAAATCCTTCCTGGCTCCAAGATGGCAATAGTACTAGTTCCTGGATCAACTTGTACTAGGAGCTATCTTCCAGAACCCTGTATTCCCTCACTTTCTAAAAAGCCATCCAACCCCTTCTTAAAGCTATCTAATGTATCCACCAGTACGACTGATTAAGGGAGAGAATTCCACTTCATAGCTCTCACTGAAAAAAAAAAACCCTTTTGTATAATTACCCGATACCAGATCACATTATGTTTATTTGTTATCATAAAGAAGTCCATAGGGGTAATTTAAATTTCCTTAGGGTGCAGGTGCTTAAGCATTAAGGCTGGGTGCAGACAGGGAAATTCGGGGAAATTCTGTCGCCTGGCGATTAATCGAGGCCAATGAACACGAGGCGCGGCGATTTCGGGAATTGCATGAAGTTGATTCGTGAGGAAACTTTGGGCGATTCGGGAAATCGCCGCGCCGCGTGTATATTGGCGCTGGCGCTTTTTGATTTAAACAGGCGGCAGACAGGGAGAAGGCAGTTCGGGGAGATTGTCACCAGCGATTAATCGCCAGGCGACAGAATCTCCCCGAATCTCCCTGTCTGCACCAACCCTAAGGGACACAAGTGATCATATAACTAGTACATGTGCCCCAGGTGTATACTGGACTTTGCTCTTCATGCAGGATTATCTTTACCATAGAGCAGGTGGTAAAGACAGGGCTGATTTACAGCCTGCACCTCTCCCTCACTTGTATGTCTGAATAACATGCAAGTTAGGGGACAGGTGGGGAGCAGTGCTTTATTTAATAGGTAGGACAGAGGCTTGTTGCAACCTTCTAAAGAGCAGAACACAAAAAAATTAACTTTTTTTCACTTTGCACATTGCATTCTGTACTAAATGACCCCTCAAGTTTATGCCTCACTATAAACATTCACCAAAAAACCCAGGCTTTTACTCTTACAGGCAACTTCAAACTGAGAAAAGTAATATATATATATATATATATATATATATATACACACTGGGGCCTTGGTGAGACTGACTGGCTGGGCCTGTGGCACACATTGTGCTGTGTTTATCGTTCCAAGTAGAAGGTCAAAACCTCTGAAATTCTGCTCTGCTTTGACCCCCTGACCAGACACACTAAAATAAACATAACCTTGCTGCAGAAATCTTTCACAGCTAGAGTTTACAGCATTTTAATCACTCAAACTGCTCCAAGTTGTAAAGAAAACAGTGGTTGTTTAATCACCTGTCATTGCCTTAGTATTTTCTAATAACTGACTCAATGCAGAGATGATTTTATAAGGCAAGCACAGCAGGAAGCTCTTTATAAACAAGGGGTTAAAGAATATCATTAAATAACGGGTGCTGCCCCTGCTATTTGGGCTAATTGTTTTTGAATCAACAACAAAAAAAAAATCACTTCCCAAAGGCCATGCATTCTTTTTCAAATTGCTTAAAAGCAACAATTTAAATATTATTTTTTCTGGCAAACCGCATCCCCGGAATGAAATGTAAATAACTTAAATTGAATGTGATTTACATATCCCTGTTAATATTTGCATAGACATTCCAAAGAACGCCACACAAGCCTCTCACTCTTGCAATTTTCATTCTTCAGCACAGCTAACACATACTCTTCAAGAAGCCCAGCCAACAAAAATCACTCAGAGGGCAAAATTCCAATTACATCAACCATAGAACAAAGCTTTCTCATGTTTGTTTAGTTAATCAAATAATGAAATCAAGCAATTTAGCTAACAACCAAAAAAAAAAAGAAGTTGCTTTTGCGTTTTTCAGTCCAAATTTTTAAGCCCAAGGTCCTGTGGCCACAATTTGCATTTAAACTCTTTTTGACATCAAGTAGTGATGATGAAGTGTGTTATGTTACGGAACAGAAGTGTAAAATAAAACATTTCTATTTTTGATATGTCAAGGGAAATACTATGTAGTTTGTAGACTAGCAACCAAAAGAAGACAGCTGTTGCCCACCTCTATATGCCCAAATGTAGTTCATAGAGTTACACTATTAATCCCAAACAGGGCTTCTGCAAAGTAAGAAAAAAAACGCATCAGGGAATCTGATATTCTGAATGTGTTCAACTATTAGTTGAATTCAAATAGTTAAAAAGTAAATCACAAACTTGACACAGCTGGGTCACCATCTTGAAAGTGTCTGTGAAACTCACATGCTCAGTGGGCTCTGAGCAGCTGTTGGGAAGCTAAGCTTAGGGGTTGTTGCAAATTATCAAGCTGAAAATGAGGTTGGTCTGTAATATAAGCTGATGCTACAGGGCTGATTATTAAATTCTAATGCTAATTGCACTGGTTTCTGTGCTGCCATGTAGGAAGTATCTGTAGTAATTACTAATCAGCCTTATATTGTGACATTTATACTATGGGGCAGATTTACTATGGGTCGAAGTGAATAATCGAATAAAATTCAAATTTAAAAAATTAAAATTTTTAAGTAATTTTGGGCTACTTCGACTATCAAGCAGCTCAAAATTTGATTCGAATTGAAAAAATACGCAAATTTGACTTGCAGAAGTACTGGCCATTTAAAATACTTTGAATTCGACACATTGCCACCTTAAAGCTGCCGAATTGCAATTTTAGCCTATGGGGGCCTCCTAGAACCTGTCCTGTAATTTTTCCTAAGTCCTGGGAATTCAAGGGATTTTGAGCGTTTGATTCGAATGATTTAAACAATTTTTATTAGATCGAAAACAGACCTATTCACTCGAAATAGTTCAATTTTCAATAGAAAAGGCCCTTTAAAAAAATTCGATGGTCAAATTTTGAAGTTTTTTCACTTTGAAATTCGACCCTTAGTAAATCTGCCCCTATGTGTACTGTATATTGTGAGTAGGCCCCTAAGCTCAGCAAGGGACAGCAACACAGAGCATGTGCAGTGAATCAGCAGAAAAGAAGATGGGGAGCTACTGGGGCATCTTTGGAGACACAGATCTTTACTGCTAAAGGGCTGTGGTTGCCTTGGGCTGGTACAGAAGCACAAAACATAATATACAACATTTCTAGCTACTTCTTTAGTTAGACTTTAGTACTCATTTAAACGTACATGGTCTCAGATAATTATAATCTCCTTTTTTTTGTCCAGGAGCATTTATCTCAAAGAGATGCAGTGGGAATTTAGGAAATTTCTGCTATTATAATTCCCATAGCAATGTCGTTGCTAGGTAAGTGCATGCTCCAAGCAAGATTTTATGGTAAAATATTTTTGTCACTTATAAACAACATTTTAATCATTAAATCATTGGGTAAGTATGGCCTTTTTATAAAGAACTATATTTTTATATTTGTGGGGTAGAGATTCACTTTCCAATAGAGCAATGACCCTAATTACACAGTCACACAGACACAAACAAGATACATTGGAGAACCTGAATATCTTGGAATGGTCCAATCAAAGCTCAGACCTCAATCTGATTAAGAATCTTTGCCAAGACTTGAAAGTTTCTGTTCACCAACAGTCCCAATCCAACCTGACAGAGCTTGAACCATTTTACTAAGAGGAATGGTTAAAATGGCAAATATCTGCTTTGTTCTTATTTGGTAATTAAGGGGCCGATTTACAAAATTCACGTGAAGGATTTGAAGTTCGAACGAATTCGATCTAATTTCGAACGTAGGATTTATTCGTTTGGTCGAATATGTGAATATTTTGGCATATTCGATCATCGAATAGGGAATGGTCGAACGATCGAATACATTCGAATAGAGTCGAATAAATGAATATTCGATCATCCGATCAATCAACCAGCGAAGGATTTAATTTTAAAGTTTATTCGATTGCCTACTTCGGCAGATTGGACCTACCGAATTGCAACAGAAGCCTATGGGAGCACTCCCATAGGCTTCTGAGGCTAAGTCCTGATCGAATAGGATTTGTACGATCGAAGTCTTCGATCGTTCGAATCGTACAAATCATTCAAATCATTTATTCTAATAAATAAATATTCGATCGTCGAATGATCGAATATCAAATAAAATGTAGCCTAGAACTATTCGATTAACATTCGAAAATTGAATGCTAATCGAATATCGAGTAGAAACTAATTTTTTTGGGGGAATAATAGTAAATTTGCGCCTAAGTGTTGCATTGTGTTGACAAAATGTTAAAAACAGACCACAATAAAAAAACATTTCATTTCCATGTTGCTACACAACAATATGTGTTCAGTTGGGTGAATACATATGCAATGAACTCTTATTTGGTTGAATATTACATACATATCCAACAAGAGTTCAAAATATTTTGAGCCATTTAATCAGAATAGGTTAGAAATTGTGCACTGAAATAAAAATTGCTTTCAAAGTGGCCTGATAATGTTCAAATTAGCCCACTGTGATGGCTTATTGAACAAATTGGATTTATGAAGCACAGTTTTGCAGTCATTTTCCTGGCACCATTGTTTTCATACAAGGAGCAGCAAGCAAGGTTTCTTTGATCGGTAATTTAGACAGGCATTGATGTGTTTCCGGAAACAGCAACCAAAACTAATGAAACACTACAGCTCAGAAAACACAGGTTGATACAGGACAAAGTAGTTCTACTTACAGTACTTGAAAGCACCGTATAACACATGATATTCCTATTGCATCACTTTTTTCTTTCAGCAGAAAGTAATTACTTTAAGTAGACTGGGATTTATAGTGCAATTAATGTTTTTTTTGTTATTTTGAAAACAAGGGCAATTTTTTATGGGAGACATTTGCTCAGCAGTTTTTCATTATTCATTATTTTCATTATTTCATTATTCAATCCAAATCCAAACCATTGTCATGGATTTAACTAGAGTCCATGTAATGGAATGTATGGGACTGGGGTTTTCCGAATTAGTGTTTTTTTTTTATACCTGTAAGTGGAACTCCATGCCATGGGACCAAAACCATTAAACCATTTAAACATTTAAAAGCTCAATAGAATAATTTATGTAGCTTTAGGAGTTGGCTGGTGAAGCAACAAAAGGGACTCCAAATATCTGATAAGCAAATGGAGCAGCATACAGTATAGATTAGTGATGGGCGAATCTCCCCCGTTTCGCTTCGCCGAAAAATTTGCGAATTTCCAGTGAAATTCGCGAATTGGTGAAAAAATTAGCGAAACGAAATGAGTCGCATTTTTGACGTGCGTTGCATCATTTTCGTTGCGCCGTTTTCGCTGCGCGTCGCGTTGTGTCGCGTTGTTTTCGTCGCGTCGCGTCAAAAACGACGTGCGACTCTTTTTTTGGCGAATTTTCGCTGGCGTTTCGCGAATTTATTCGTCAGCGGCGAATTGCGGGAATTCGCCGTGAATTCGCCCATCTCTAGTATAGATGTATTTTATGTTTTTATGAACTAAATGAATGTAAGCCCTAATACTAAATAAAGTTTATTTATACTTAAAAAAGCACTGGGATTTATTGAAGCTGAACATACAGCTGACCTAGTGAACCAGTACATTAGGTTGCTAAGCTCTTCACTGGAGAAGCCTGATAAAGTCTTGTTTTCAGCTTAGAAAAGGCAAGCTAATCTGCTGTAACATACTGTGTGTAGTTCATAAGAAACAGTTGTTCTTGAGGCAAAGAAGGCCTATAAATGTCTCCAGCTGACTGCAATGCAGACAAGAGCTTGGTGATAAAACAGAGAAAGTTTATTTCATTTTTTTCTCCTTGTGGTCTGTCTCTGGGCAGTGCAGATTCAGTGCCTGTTGAAAGTGACGCCTGCTCAAATCAGCTTGCTTTAAGTCCTGCCTTTCTTTTGCTGTCCGTGGAGAGTAACTGGAGCTAATACTTTATATGAGAGAACTATCAGTAGGCAAGGAATGTTAGTGTGGGATAGGATGTTGCAATATAATCCCTCCGGATGGACCACCCCTGGGCAAGTAGATTACAGTCAATTGCAGCTATGTTGGTGGCGCAGCTAACTTTTCAGGAGGTTTAGATATATCTTTACAGGTCTCTTTCAAGCTGTCTTTTTCACGGCTGTGCCCTTTCCTTCTGATCAAATCATTAAGGGATTTGGTTTCCTTAAATATCTGAATGAGCCGATCTTCTGTTGGCCCTGTTAGTTAAACTACAGGATTTAACACACTGCAAAGTAAAAGTGAATGAAAATGCAAGTTCTTCATTTGTGCTACAAATCACATATATGTAATTTACAACATATATATATATATATATATATATATATATATATATATATATATATATATATATACAAGTCACAGTACTGTCGCACTCCATAAATGTGATTACTGGGTCTTCACCTGGGTGCTACCTCATGCAGCTGCTTCATCCATCAAATCAGGTAGACAGGTGCACACCAGGATTTATAAAAGTAAAAAAATATTTTTATTAGTTACATTAAAAATTAGATCGACGTTTCGGTCTGTTTCTAAGACCTTTATCAAGACCTTTACACATATATATTTAGATATTATAAATAAATATATATGTATATGTTGAAATCAAATATACCTGCAACTCTTATTTTATTATTCTGTACTGATAATATAATTTGTGGATTAAATATACAGTAATTGGAATTCTATGTATTATTATTTACAGGGTTCATAAGGTCCATGAATAGTGATGAATGAATTAATTCTGCAGGCATGGATTTGCAGCGAATTTCAGAATTTTGTCATGTGCAATTTTTTTCACAAAACTGTTGCGAAAATTCTGCTTTGGAAAATTCGCTGCAAAAAAAAGTCACGGTAAGAAAAAAGAGCCATTGACATTAATGCATCTAAAGAAAAGGTCACTATAAGAAAAAATGTCCACTGACTTTTATGCATCTGGAGAAAAAAAAATCACCATAAGAAAAGACACCCATTAACTTTAATGTATCTAAAGAAAAAGAAGTCACCATAAGAAAAAAAAGTCCATTGACTTCAATGCATCTGGGGAAAAAAAGTCACCCTTAATAACCCCCCCCCCCCGCCATTGACTTTCGCATCTGGAGAAAAAAAGCTCCCATAAGAAAAAAACACCCATTGACTTAAATGCATTAGGACAAAAAAGTCAACATAAGAAAAAACACTAATTGACTTTAATGGGTGTAAAAATGCCCATAGACTTTAATGCATCCCATGAAATTTCACTGTTTCGCAATTTTCTTTCACAGATTTGCCAATCACTAGCCATGAAAGCAAAATTGTGAATTCTTATAATACGAATGTATATTACCCAAACTTTTAAGTAGTTTTGTCATACTGGCTTACCTATATCACTGTCTGTTCTAGTTGGTGTTAAAAGTAAAGAAATTATGCTCAATTTTTCTACAGAATACCTTCTTTGGGATAAGCTGGTTGCAGAAATGGCACTTACAGTATTTGTTGCTGAGTTGACAAATGGAAGGAAATATTCAAGGTACAATATCTGCATTAAATCGCACTTCTTAAAACACTTGCAAGGTGATGTATGAGATATTTAATAACCTTAAGAAATATTTTTTTTTCTTTTCTGGAGTAATTTGTTCAGCTATTATAAACTTGTATGTAATCATTGTAGAAATGGCTGTCCCTTAAACTACTTATGATTGTCATTAAACTTCACATTGCACATCAAAGCACAGCACACCAAGATGGCCTAAAAGACGTGGAAACACCTTTTTTTTTTTGGAAAGGTAACATTTTGTTTTATTTTAATTTAACAAAAACAAAACAATAAACATATCTGCTGAGTCAAAACTGGTTTTGTTTGGGTTTTCTCCATAGAATCACATTAACATGCACAGTTTAACAGATTACAATAAGTACTACAGAGTAAGAGAAATGCATCATTCAACAGCATTGGCATCTCTAGGGTGAAATTATGGGCCTGATTCCTATCAAGGACTCCAAATTTATTGGTGTTACCATTAGCTTCATATGTGAGTTTAATTTTGGGATTACTGGATGTACTAGATTAATCCTTGAGTCCCATGTGGGAGGGGTGGCTATCGTCCAGTGCATTTTTAGATATTTATTTGCAAAAAACATTAATGCACGATTAATGTTCGATCGTATGAATGGTATTCAAGCAAGTTTTTGCAAAAGAAGTATATGGGGGATTCCCATAGGCTTCTATTGGTATTCAGTAGTTTCAATCTGGCGAAGTAGGCATTTGAAGGATTTTAAAATTTTAAATCCTTCGATCATCTATTCTATAATTCGAATATTCAGTATTCGATGATCGAAGATGCCAAATTTGCATATTCGATCCTCCAAAAAAATGGAACGATCGGTATTCGATCGAATTCGATCGAACTTCGATCTCTTCACACAAATTTTGTAAATCTGCCCCTTAGTGTCGATTAGAGTTTTTTACTCTAGCAACCATGCATTGATACGAATAAAAGTCTGGAAAATGAATAGCAGAGGCCTGAATAGAAAGATGAGTAATAAAAAGTAGCAATAAAAATACATTTTTATCCTTACAAGTGCATTTGTTTTTTGATGGGGCCAGCACATTTGAAAGGTGCAAAGAGTCTGAAGAAGGAGGCAATAATTAAAAAAACCACCAAAAATACCATGAAGACCAAATGAAAATTTGCTTAGAACTGGCCATTATAAAACATGCTAAAAGCTGCTTAAAGGAGGACTAAACCCCTTATTAAAAAAACCCTACCCGCCTACCCTACATAGACCATTTTACTTAGTAAAACATCGGAGACATCGGAGTTCATCTGAGTTCACGGTTGCCATCTTCTGGCTCTTTAGAAACCTTCGGGTCTTCTTTCTTCCCTTTGGCAATCTCCATGACTTTCAGCGGATGCGTAGTTCTCATGAACAGGAAGATTGCTCCAACTGCACATGCGCTGGTACACCGCTCACTTCCCGTAGATTTCCATAGAGAAGAAGATGGCGCCTGTTAACTCCGATGCCTGAATCTGCACCAAGGGGTAAATTATACATTAGGGGCATTTGCCTGGGGTAGCAGCTAGGCTGGGGGGAGTGAACTACAACAAGTTGACAGGAAGTGCCATTTTCCCTTATTCTTGTATGTATTGTTACATGTATTTTCATAAATAATTTCTTATTTCTGATAATCCTGTTTACTTTCCAAACCACTAGCCTTTTAGCTATTGTTTTGAACCCTGGTATGAGAAATACACCCAAACCCTGCACATTTCCAGTTTACTGGTGCTTAGGACCCAATGTGTATCCCAGGAAAACTAGGGATATAAAAATGTCTCTTAGCAATTAGCAGTCCAGTCATAAGTGCAATGAACCATATTTTAGTTATACCTGCCATTGAAAATATATAAAATGCAATAACTAGAATAATTCTGTTATGTTTAGCCTTAAACAGCAAAACATTCCATTGCTCAGCTATGCTTGATTGATTAATTAATTTACTCCAGTTACAGTCATCTCGTGCTCGTTTCCTCTGTTGATATAATTATAGCACATGGATCATCTTTCAAAAATGTCTTCATCTCCTATTATTCTTTAAGACATCCACATACAATGCATATGCTGTTTCTTTACATGCTCTGAACTTTGTTCTTTCTCTACTCACAGAAGCCACTTACATCCCCAGACCAGTATTATCTTGTGTGATCTACAGTATTCCCCTCTTTCAATGATCTTTAGAAGCAGCTTTAGTCTGTACATTCCAGGATAAGTAATAGAGTAGTCCATACATTGTATAAAACAGATCCAAATATCTAACATTTCTAAGCACCCTTAACTGTTAGATACATTTTTAATATATATACAGTACAGTTCCTAGTGCTTGCACTCTGAGCCAGTCTTTCAGAACACTCTGAGTGCCGGGGCAAATACGTGTATATATAATGCTCATCAAAGCACCCACACTCTGTAAATGTACATATTAACTTTTATTCATACTTCATTAGGCCTTTATCAAGGACAAAGTACAAGTGCAAAAGTGGCTATTTATACTCTAAGGGGCAGATTTATCAAGGGTCAAATTTTGAAGTTAAAAAAACTTTGAAATTGGACCATGGAATTTTTCAAAAGGGTTTCTTTGATCGAAAACTGACCATTTTTGATTGAATTAAAATTGTTTGAATCTTTCAATGGCATTGTACGATCAAAAATTTCCAAAAACACTTCTTGAAGGTTTTAGGATGTCCCCCATAGGCTAAAACAGTAATTCGGCAGGTTTAAGGTGGCAAAGGGTTGATTTTGATATTCGAATGGTCGAATTTTAAAATTTGAATCAAATTTTTTTCATTTCGAATCAAATTTTGGCCTATTCGATAGTCGATGTACCCAAAATTTACATCGAAATTACAATATTTTTAATAAAATTTTCATTTCGACCCTTTTGCACTTGTACTTTGTCCGAAACGTTGGATGCACACAACAGGGGTTTCCTGTGGTGGTATTGCTCCTAGACGAAGAGCGACAGTTAGTGTGGTTAACCATCAGATGCACTCGTGGGGTTGGGGCTCCTAAATTGGGACTCCGGATATTACACTGATTCACACACTTGGGTCTCTCTCATAAATGATATACATGTATGTATGTATTATGCCTATTCTTCTAATGAGATTTTTTTGCTACACTTTCCCTGTTATTAAGATACACCCACACCAATGAACGAGACACTCACCTATGATGTCACTGTTTGAATTTGGTGCCATTTTGGCCTTTAAACAGTTAGTTTTGTCTGTTGTATTTCACTTCCTGATGAAGGCTTGAGTGAGGAGCCAAAACATTGTGTTGTTGAGTTGTGTGTGGATGTATATATATATATATATATATATATATATATATATATATATATATATATAAAACAAACAAGGGAAAGTTGTGCTCACCACTATTTTTTTAAACCATTAGGTGGGAGTGCAATGAGGCTGTGGCCACAAAATACAAATAGACAAAGACAAGAGATCCTCTGCACTCAACCCATTATCAATATATTTAAGACATTGAGACATTTTGTGCATACAGCTACTAAAAAATGCCTTACCCTTTAAACAAACAGGGATTGTTTGCCCATTTATTACAATATCTATGATGGCCAACTACGTCAAAGTCCTCCCATATCTGGCCAGATCTACTCTCAAATTGCATCAGATTAATTAAGAATTCTATTGCTTCATTATACATTTTACAAAGGGACAAAGTTTTTCCTGCAACTTGCTTTCGAAGTAAAACTCGCAAACTTGGTTCATATAGGAGCAGTGACCAGCTCCCTGTTGTAGCTCCCAGACCCTTCCAGCTATAGTCAGGTGATCCCACTGGTGTCTAATAAAAGGGCATCCATGATTGGGAGTTTTACTTTGAAAGCAGCAAGTAAGATGCAGGTAAAATGACCTCTTGTATTTGTCTATCTATCTGTCTGTCTGTCTGTCTGTCTATCTATCTATATTACAGCTTGCCATTCTTTATAGCAGTATAATGTGTTGGAGAAAGATTTATGAGCACTGTACTATAATAAACTGATACATCCTGGTGTACTCTGGTGGGTAGCGGAATTTGACATACAATATTGTTTGTGTTTATTTTGTTTTCTAAGTATCTGTGATCATAACTTAGTACAGCTGTACTGTAGTTTAAGAGTTTTTAGATTTTAGAGTTTTTAAATAAACTGACCAGTTTTAGAGGTGATTGCATTTACTGTATCGATTTCACAAGGTGTATTGTGAATGAGACAGATATTAGCTAATTACTGTCAGATATAAATGTAATTAATAATAATTACATGCCCTAGTATATGTCTGCAAACCAGTTAAGGTATACTGAAAGCATTAAGCTGGGTTTCATAAAAATAAAACAAAAAAATGCAAGGTTACCTGGTCCCCTTCGTAAGCAGGTGGGTGGTTGGGGTGTCATACCTTAGACCCACCCTCTGCTGTTCCCAGTTCTGAGTACTATATGAGGTTATTTAATTGGGGGTCTCTTTATCTTGCTTTCTCATATTCCTGGTCTGATATGGTAGAAACAACTTGGATTTTTGGTTAAATACTGACCCATGATCTCCTTACCATTATCTAATGTGATGGTCAACATTACTCCCCCCAGATTCAAAACCTATTCTGGCAAAGAAAAGATAAAAAGGCTGAAAATGTAAAGAAATGTATGCACTAGTGATGGGCGAATTTATTCGCCTAGGTCGAATTCGCGTCGAATTCCCGCGATTCACCGCTGGCGAATAAATTCGCGAATCACCAGCGAAATTTCGCTTTGCGAAAATTCGCTGAAAAGAGTCGCGCGTCAGTCGCGCGTCGTTTTTGACGCGACGCGCCGAAAACGACGCGACGCGCGCCGAAAACGGCGCGACGCGCGCCGAAAACGACGCGACGCGAAAAATTCGGCGAAGCGAATCTCGGGAGATTCGCCCATCACTAGTATGCACTAATCTGTGTTGTAGAATCTTTAAAAGATAATGCAAAAATACATTTGCCAGAGCTTTCTTACAAATGAAATGAACGCTCATTTTGCAAATATAGTTTTTTAATGGCAGATTTATTAAATATAGTCATGGGGAACCCAGAAGCATTCTGTGGAGTTCAATATTTTCCCCATTTGACTTTACTAATACCTGCATTGGTTATTTAGAATTTGTATTGCTGTATGGAGTGTTAGAGTCAGCAGTGGTTCTGAACTCTAACAACCACCTGAATAGTCAATACCAGCTGCAGACTATTATTGCAGAGTATTGGATTCCCTTTTTTTTATATAATAAAAATGATATATTCTGAGTAAAAACTACATGTAGTCATTTATAAATGTTTGTAAAGCTATATAAAGCAGACAACATGATATACGTATATAATACACAAAAGCCATGAATAGCTTGCAATGAATAGTGATGTCATCAGTTATAAATGGTGTGATAATGTCATTTCTTTCACATGACTCACTAAAATGTGTGTATTACAGTAGTATTATAATAAATGTATTAAAGGGGTTGTTCACCTTTGAGTTAACTTTTAGTATAATGTAGAGAGTGATATTCTGAGACAATGTGCAATTGGTTTTCATTTTTTATTGTTTGTGGTTTTATAGTTATTTAGCTTTTTTATTCAGCAGCTCTCTAGTTTGCAGTGTCAGCAATTTGGTTTCTAGGGTACAAATTTGATTGATTTGAATAAGAGACTGGAATATGAATAGGAGAGGCCTGGATAGAATGATAAGTAATAAAAAGTGGCAATAACAATACATTTGTAGCTTTACAGAGCGTTTGTTTTTAGATGGTGTCAGTGACCCCCATTTGAAAGCTGCAAGAAAATTGCAAATCATTAAAAAACTATGAAAGATAAATAATGAAGACCCTTCTACAATATACTAAAAGTTAACTTGAAGGCGAACCACCCCTTTAAGATATAATTAATCCCTTTTGGAAGCAAAACCAGCTTATTAGGTTTATTTAATGTTTCCATGATTTACTAGTAGATTTAAGGTATGAAGAACTAAATTACAGAAAGATCCATTATCCAGCAAACCACAGGTCCCGGACATTCTGGATAATAGGCCCCATACCTGTATAATAAAGTACCCCTAGTTGGAAAATATGACAATATTAGAAGTAACCTGTATAAAAGTTAAAAGTTTTATTTATATGGTCATGGAACTCCTCGGTGGATTACAATATTATTATATTAAGGTATCATCTGCCTGGGTTCTAGTAACAAATAGTTTCATGTAACAACAAAGTACAGCATTCAACAGGTCTTGTACAAAAATAAGGTTTTTTAATTTAAATGACCAATAACATCAACATTTTTTTTTCAAAAAATGTGTTAGTATACCATGAAAAAAAAAAACAGAAACACATATTAAACTCTAAAAACTTTATTAAGAAATAACGAAGGCAAGGAGGAGAACTCAAGCACCGCAAGATGATCGCCTTTTCTGAATAGGAGTGCAAGTGGAGTTTCGGTAAGTTATTTCTTAAAAAAGACTTTGCGATTTTAAAGTTTAACGTGTTGGTGGTTTTTTTTTTGTAGTATACTAACAATTTTTAAAACATTTTTTTATATATATAGCCACAGTGTGGGAATGTGACATTGCAAGAACCCTTCAAAGAGCATTATTATTTGAACTTCATGGTCAGTCTCTAAATATAGAACTTCCTTACACAGCACGGGGCTCTTCTTATACGGCCACAGTATTTGGAAGCCTTTGATCTTTGCATTAAAGAAAATACAGAGTAGTATAACAACATTATTAAGATTGGATCCTTACTGCAATGTGGTTTCAACTTGAATGACTTTTCACGGTTTTAAAAACAAATTATAACAAAAAAAAAAATGTAAATGTAAAGACAGAGATTGACAGGTAAAATGTGCAGAATTAATAAAGCCAGAAAAGAAAAATTGACAATTGGGTATATTGTTAGGATAAAGAAACATCAAGCTGCTGGATATATTTTGGAGGTTGGAGTTTATGTGGTTAAGCTAATACATTCGTTCTGCATTCTGCAAACGTTTATTTTAAGTAGTTTCTTTTCTTAGATGACACACCTCTTTTATCTATACATAGTAACATAGTAAGTTAGGTTGAAAAAATACACATGTCCATCAAGTTCAACCTCTTTTTTTTTTTACCTACTTAACTGCTAGTTGATCCAGAGGAAGGCAAAAAACCCCATCTGAAGCCTCTCCAATATGCCTGAGAGGGGGAAAAAATTCCTACCTGACTCCAAGATGGCTTGAACTATGACCACCAATGTCATGAAATCTTTTTCCTCAATCCTTATTCCCCTGATCACAAAGTTTCTCTCTTTCCAGGAGAAGAACATGTGTCTTTCTCTAGCCTAATGACTACACCCCAGGGCTGAAACTAGGGGTAGGCAGAAGAGGCACGTGCATAGGCTGCAAAGTTGAAGGGGACATACCTCTTCCAAACACTTACCCCTAGTCTGGGTCCTCTGTCACACAATATTTGCTCTCTCTGGCACACCTCAAGACCTCAGCGTGCGATGGAGTGTGACGGATAACATCAAAAGGAAAACGAAACCCTCGAAATTAATACATATAGTTTATATCATACATAGGGGCATATATAGTGGCAGATTTATTCAAAAACTTTGACTATGGAAGGTTTTGTTTTTTCTTAAATTTGGCCATTTTCGATTGGAGTAAAATCGTCCGATCGCTCGTAGAAATAATTTGAATCAACCGATTTAAACGATTTAATCGATCAATCGAACGATTTTAAAATAAAAAACTCAGCTACATTTTGGCTGCAGGTTCTAGGAGGTCCCCCATAGGCTAACATAGCAAATCGGCAGGTTTAAAGGAGAAGTCAACATATCAGGGGGTAAACGCCACAACATGTGCACACTTAACTAGGAAGAAACCTGGTTAAATCTTTATTACTACAGCTAACTGTGAAAAGACAATGCTACAGTTTATTAGTTTGTTTATTGATTTGTTTTGCTCTTATGTTTTTAAAGCACTGCATACTATTATATACTGTAAATACTATTATAACAACAGTTTATTAGCTAGGTAATGAACCATAAGAGAAACTTAAAAGGGTGTTAAAAGGGTTTTAAGTTTTAAAACTTAAAAGACTTTTAAGTCAAAACCGGACAGGTGCCTACTCTATTCTAACTCTTTCCAGTTTTCAAATGGGGGTCACTGACTCCACCTAAAAATGCTCTGTAAAGCTACAAATGTATTGTTATTGATAGTTGTTACTCTTGTGATTCAGTCCCTATCCTATTCATATTCCAGTCTCTTATTCAAATCAGTGCATGGTTGCTAGGTTCATTTGTACCATAGCAACCATATTACTGAAATTGCAAACTAAGGAGCTGCTGAATAGCAAGCTAAAACAACATAAATACACCAAACACCAAACCTACAACATACCAAAAGTTAAAGGAGAAGTCTACCCATCATGCGTTACCCCCATGCATTGCCCGGGGCGGGGGGGGTAGGCCGGAGGGAGGTGGCCTATGGGGGAGGGGTTGAGCGCACAATGGGTAGACTTCTCCTTTATCTTTTAGTATGATGTAGAGTGTGGTGTTCTGAGACAAGATGCAATTGGTTTTCACTTGTTATTTAGCTTTTTATTTAGAAGCTCTCCATTTTGAAATTGCTATTTGAACAATAAACTGCAATATAAATAGAAGAGGTCCTGAAGAGAAAGATGAGTAGGGGGAATGAGGGCCATATAAGGACGAGATGTGACTGTGTAGGGGATGATGGGAAAGAGGAAGGCAAGGCAGGAAAGCAAGGAGAGATCTGACAGCGGGGAGAAAGAAACCCAATGTGATGTAAAGTTGATAAAGTTCAGGAAAAGCTGCACCAACTGCAGGTTCCACTTAGTGTGCCAGTGAGTGTCATTCAGGGGACAACTTCACTCTCCTTGCAATTTAGGCTCCTCATGTTCCTGTTCCTATAGGCCATCACTGTAGTTGTTGCAGATCTAGGGCCCAGTTAGGGATTTGTAGAATTGTTCCATCTGAACCAGGTTTATAATCAGGCCCTTCTCTGAACAGAGTAAGTTAGAGCCCCAGGTTCCAGCACGGCTTAGTAACTGGCTCAGTTCTACATAAAATTAGAGCCAGGACTAACTACTGGGCACTGTAGTCCTTGGGAATACTGCATGGATACACATTAGTGGATTACAAACTCAATGTACTAGATTTCATGGACAACACCAGGGATCACAGTTGCTACCTTCTTTACTGCTAAACTCCGGGCAGGGGGGCAAGGCCATATGTGGGGGTTTGTGTAACAGGGGTGGGCCCTTATGTTAGAGGGCGTGCAGTGGCATCAGGGGGCATGGCTATGATCTGTCAATCTCAATGTCAATCCGAGGTGATCCTATCCAGTTTTCCTCAATTGGAAAACAGGGCAGGCAGTTTTGACCCAGGCAGCCAGGCTACCCAGAAGGAAACATGATTTTGTATAAATCGGTGGCAGTATTGGTTGCAATAAACAGAATTGTTATCTGCATTACATTAGAATTTGCCCAGGTGAGCTCTACAGTGACTGAGGGTCAGGCTGTTAAAGGACCCCATAACTTGCCAAGCTACACAGAAGGTAACATATCATTTAGTCAATGCCACCCATTTAAGAAGAAGAAAACCAATATTAAACAGGTTATTCTTTTAAAATCAACAAGGCTTGTGGAGATCTTTGAGCTGTTAGGGTGGCAGAAATTATAGTTCAGAGAGCAGCTGGGAGGTTGTGTGCAGGTACATTACCTGCAATGTATTCTGGGGAACATATTTCCATATATACCAATTATATGTTCTGGTGGCATTAAACATGAAGTTGTGATTGCTTTTATTTAGCTAGGTGCTCTGAATTGATGTCAATAACTGGTGTGATTAAAGAGGGATTGGTTAAAAAAGGCATGGTTTATGATCCACCCCTGCATTTTACTTTTCAAATCTGGTGCCCTTACAACATATCCAAAGAGGGACTGACTGGTCTACTTGGGGTATCTGGGTTTATTTTGTAATTTTGCCATCATGAAAAGGTACATACATTAGTGGTATGGCTGTCCCATTTGTGCCTACATTGCAACATTACCCCTACTCTCCTGCTTCATTCCTGCGGCCATTGGCAAACTCACCCTGAACTGACTCCTTAAAGTGGTATCATTCCAGCCGACTTTACTGACTAAAGACTGAATTCCGTACAATAATCCTTGCCTCTTGCCTTGCTTGAGGTTACGTATGGCTGCATCGGAAAAAGCAGCACAGTCATAATCATCGTAAAATAATAGCCATTGCTTTGAAGAAGGTGTCCAAAGAGAGATGTCTCTGAAAAGTAAAAAAACTTGCTTCGGTCTCGGTTAAAACTTTCAGGAAAAGGAAGCTTGATCCCCACCACAGTGTTAACGGGTGATGCCGCTGGAAACCTGCCTGATGGGGCTGGTGCAGATATGGGAGCAATAGGTTGCTGTTGGATGTTGTCCAGTCTTTGCAAGCACTGAACTATCTGAAGTAAACTTGCCAGGATGGCTTTGGTGGTGACAGAGGAAGCAGTAGCACCTTCTGTGTCCATGTCTGGCCCAAAGTGCTGTTACAAACATAGTCCCAACCCCAGAACTAGCTCCAAGGTCCCGGTCACAGCTCATTCTTCCACCTTTAAAAACCACCTTTGGCTTTGGGAGGAGCCCTCCGCTACTCAGGTGCTACCAGATATTAACGTGAGAGGACCAGGGAGAAAGTTCTAGGTTATCAAGGGAACCAAACTTTATATCTGAAACAGAGAACAATAAACATGACAGATTAAGGTCACAGGTCGAGTCAAACACACCAGCCGGGAGTGTGTTGGCCGTCCCCACTTGCCCCCTAGACCACCAGGTATTTCCTTCACATTGTTTGGCTGCCACTCTACTGTGCAAAGTTGTTATGGCTCTCCTGCACAGTTGATGAAATGGCCAGAAGGAACTGAGATGGATAAATGGCACTAGTAAAGCAGCACCAAAGTCAGCTTTTTAAAACACATGCCTACCTCATAGTTTAAAATTTCCTTACTGTTAAGATAATTATAGCCTGTCAAGTCTTCAAAGCATTAAAAAGTTGTAATTTATAAGGTCACATTTGTAACTTTTAAATTCATAATTGTAAATTTGATGGGCCCAATACCTAAGTATTTTATACCTAAGTAGCGTTATTCTTTTCCATGGGGACTCCAGATCCTTCATTCCAAAGTGAAAACTGAAACATTAAGAAGGTAGATATAATTTCAACTAAAAAACTTGACACAATTGCTGCTTTGTTAAATTTTGCATGTTAAATTCTTTTTTTTAAGAAAAAATATTTATAAAAACATTTAAATGTCTTAAGAAAAAAAAATAATGAAAACATTCCAATTCAAATAAATTAATTCGGGAGGAATAGCTAATGCTTCCACAAATGTTAATGTCAGCACAGACAAATTTTCAAAAGTGTAGCATGTAAAAATATGCACAAGTGAATTGAGTCATTGACATGCCATCCAACCCTCCCTGTGCCTTCACTGTCATCTGAGTATTTTTGTCCCATCATAAAAGTTCTACCATTCTCTTTTAGGAAATCCTGCAGATAACGGAATGTTTTCAGAGCCAGGTATTATGCATACTTTAAACAGACAAAAGACAGGTTTAAAGGAACAGTTCAGGGTAAAAATAAAAACTGGGTAAATAGCTGTGCAAAAAAAAAATGTTTGTAATATAGTTAGTTAGTAGTGATGGGCGAATTTATTCGCCAGGGGCGAATTCCCATCATTCACTGCTGGCGAATAAATTCGCCAAATGCCAGCGAAATTTCACCTGGCGAAAATTCGCTGAAAAAAACGAGTCGCGCGTCGTTTTTTGACGCGAACGACGCGACGCGTGTCAAAAAACGCGCCGTGACTCGTTTCGCAAATTTTTTCACCAATTTTCGCCAAGTTTCGGCAAAGCGAAACTGGGTAGATTCGCCCATCACTATTAGTTAGCCAAAAATGTAATGTATAAAGGCTGGAGCGACTGGATGTCTAATATAATAGCCAGAATCCAGCTTCCTGCTTTTCAGCTCTCTAACTCTGAGTTAGTCAGTGACTTGGGGGCCACATGGGACATAACTGTTCAGTGAGTTTGCAATTGATCCTCAGCATTCAGCTCAGATTCAAAAGCAACAGTTATGACCAATGTAGCCCTCCCTCAAGTCACTGATTGGTTACTGTCTGGTCACCAGGGTAACCAGTCAGTGTAAACAAAAGAGAGATGAAAAGCTAGAAGTAGTGTTGTGTTACAGTCACTCCAGACTTTATACATTACATTTTTGCCTAACTATATTGAAAACATGTTTTATTTTGCACAGCCTATCTATTTACCCACTTTTTACTTTTATACTGAACAATTCCTTTATGGTCTAATTGCCTCATAAGTGGACAAGAGCCATAATTCAGAACACAGATGCCACCCTTGTGCAGGCTCTTGTACATCACTCAATCTGTGTAGGAAGGCGTCCTCTTTTTCTTACTGGTGTCATAGTTATCAGATCCAATGTTAAATTTACAAGTGGGAAGAAAATGGATTTCTGCTTCTTTAAACTCTCTAAATATAGACTCTTTAGTCATCTCTTCTCATCTCTTGGTCGTACTGTAAGACGGAACTCATGTCCTTCTCTGGAATGTTCTTTATAATGGAATCAAATTCAGTTTGACTCAGTCAAATGGAAATTGAATTCCACAAATTAGAAGACCTCATCAAATGGAGTTGTCACGTCATCAAGATGTGAGTAAATTGGGTTTGTGTCAGGAACATTTTTGGGGAATTTAAGTTCTGAAATGATTTTATGTTAATTCTGGATCCTTTCCTTCACTTTGGAATATAGTGCCAGAAGGGGGCGTTGATGAAAAGCAAAGATGTTCCAAAGAACCTAAGTGAAACAGCCAGTGCTCCTTTGGTCTTGATCATTGGGAAGAATCTTGTGTCACAGTTGCATGTTCAACCTCTGAGCAGCACCATACAAGATCTCGCCTGAGAAACACTGAAAAGTACAGGACACCATGAGCTACTTAGTGGAGCAAGATATTATGATGTCCCAAAGTGGCTTGTAGTCGGTATTCCTATTCTCCCCTGAATTGGCAACCTTCATGCAGTCCGATAATGTAAAGGTCTTGTGCAGATTTAACACCCGATGGAAATAAGAAATCATCCAGTCTCTCAGGTAGACACTTTTTTCATATATATATATATATATATATATATATATATATATATATAAATACATTATATAGTTTGTCGTGTCTGCCCAATTTGTAGAATCTAGTTAAAAACTAAACTGTTGTGGGGCTTGATGTTTGCAGTTGGGAACTATTAAATTGTGGCTCAGTCACTAGACAAAGTCACTCACCAACTATTAGGGCTGGATTGTTTTAATAGTCTCTGAACACACTTTCACGTATTATATAAATTAGATTATATAATATATTCAGTTTTATCTCACACAAATTTATCAGAAAAATACACATTCATGGACACCACACATTTTTCTAAGATTACAAATTACTCATTTTGCAAATCATGCAATAAAACAATTAAAAATCAGAGACAAAAGCTATCTGCTTAATCAACTTTATAAAAATAAAAATAGAAAACAAACAACCTCACTAATATCAGGCCATCAGAATATTGATTGAAACTGAAAACCAAGAAAGATCTAGTTAAACATGGACCACTGAGATTTAGTGATGGGCGAATCTCCCGCGATTTGCTTCGCCGAAAAATTTGCGTCAATTTTGAAATGTTTCAGTGGTTGGGGAAAAAATGGGCATGCCTTGGGTAGGCAGAATAGCGGATTAAACCTATTTGCCAAGGAGAGCACAATCTTTAAATATATGCCTGATAACCAAAGAGATTAGCTACCATCATATTAATTCCACCAAGCCAAAGGTCAGAATTATGATGGGCAATACAGTAGGTATTTCTTCAGTAATACATTGTGGGGTGCACTCATTTCACTAATGCACTAATTTCAAGCTCAGCGTGGAGGTCCATGTTAAAATGATGTCTGATACCTGTATTTAAAATTACTAAAATATATTTTAATATTTTATACAAAGAATTTCTGGTAATCATGTCCAAGTAAAAAATCTGAATGAATATTATTTCAAATCAGAGCATCCTGTCTGAAACATGAAAGCAAGAGACTCTAGTGAAATGCATAAGGCCACACTAAAATCACTGTTAGTGCTAAGTAATGCCAGTTAGAAGCCTAAATGATTTAGTCAAAGCCTTTTTTTGGTATGTGTACCATATTTCTTCCTCCCAACGTCAGGCTTTGATCTTGTTTAGTCCAGTTGTCACAATGAAGATATGCTCACATCCTCCCCTTTCATATTTTCTTAATATTGTTGGACAGAGGAATGTTGACCCCTAATTAACTCATCAGACAAAGATAAGATATAATCCATGTTACCTATGAACACTGAACATTGCTTTTCACATTCTTAAGCTAAACAGATGCTCTTTTATCCTTCAGTTACTGAATCCTTGCTTATCTAAAGTACTAACAAACTGCACAAGTAAGTATCCTCTTTATGAATTAACCAACAAAAAAATAACAATCAGCTAGTTTATGTTATAGCTTGAAATACTGCATTAATAACTGCATAACATAGAAGGTGGCAAGTTCAACATATAATTATAATTAGTACAGGTATGGGATTCATTATCTGGAAACCTGTTATACAGAAATTATGGAAAGGCCATCTCTCATGGCCTCCATTTTATCCAAATAATCCAAATTTAAAAAAAAGATTTCCTTTTTTTTATAATAATAAAACAGTGCTTTGTACTTGATCCAAACTAAGATATAATTAATCCTTACTGGAAGCAAAACCAGCCTATTGGGTTTTATTTAATGTTTATATATTTTAGTAGTCTTAATGTATGATAATCCCAATTTTGGACCAGGTCCGAGCATTCTGCATAACAGGTCCCATACCTGTTTCACCTTTATGAATATGTAATAATAATGTGAAGCTAAAAATAATGGGTTTGAGAATGACTATATGGATGCATAATATTGCAGAATAAGATGTCTGCTAACATTGTACATAAATCACAATGACTTCAGTGAGCATTACAGTTTTAAACATTTGTGAAAGGTTACTTTTGAAAGCAGTTGGTAAATACAGAACATTGAGTAGGCCTAAAGTGCTGGTCAATGAAGTTAAACTGGACTTCAGTGTTTAATTACTACAGAGAAAGAAATGTAAAGCTCAAGCTGTATATGTATATGTCAGAAATATGTATATGTCAGCATTATTTTCTAGCCTGGAAGTTAAGTTCACATCAGTTAATTTAATTTTGTTCATGAACCACTGATTAGACACATGAATGGTAATGGCAATATAAGACTAATAAGATTAAATTTGTCCAGATGTTGATTTGTTAACACGAATATAGCACAATATATCCTAAATGGAAAAAATATTACCAATGGAAATACTCTACAGGTATGGGACCTTTTATCCAGAATGCTTGGCACCTAGGGTTTGACAGATCATCAAGTCTACTAGAAAATCATGTAAACGTTAAATAAGCCCAATAGGCTAGTTTTGCTTCCAATAAGGATTAATTATATCTAAGTTTGGATCTAGTACAAGGTTGAGTTGTTTTATCACAGAGAAAAAGCAAATCATTTTTAAAAAAAAATAGATTATTTGCATACAAAGGAGTATCAGGGGAGATGGCCTTTCCATAACTGAGAAGGGCAGGATATTTTAGATGAGAATAATGAAGCTATGATTGTTTTTTTGTTGTTTACTTTGTGTTTTCAAATGCCGTTTTGATATAACAAACCTTCAGCCCCTGCTATCGTACAAAATAGCAGTGTACGTGACGACAATGTCTGATGCAACAAAATGGCTGATACCCTGAGGGTGGTGAAAGATGCACCTGGCAGTAGCCAGGGTGCTGGAAAGTTGCTGCAGCAAATTTGAATGTAGGCACTATATTATTACTTCTGTGCAGACTGTGCAAAGGTATTGAAAAAAGGCCTCTCACCAGAATGTTATAGTAGCTGTATCTGCAGCTACTATCATAATTCATTGGGATTGAAGAACTTCAGCATGAAAATTATGGGGTCAGTGTTATCTGCATGTTATGACTATGAGCATACAATACCTTCTCTCCTCTGCCTTTTAGAAATAATACAGTAAGTGCTACCCCATTATCTCTAAATGTTTCCCTGTTGAAAGCCATAAATAATGTCAAAGCAATGTAAATAATAGTGTTTATGGCACAAAAGCACAATTATGATGAAATGATCCTCCCACATTTTAGGTTACCATACCTATGTGTCATAAACAGAGCACTTCCCATGCATTATACCATACTATCGCTATTCTTATTATATTATAATGATCTTTAACATGGGAATTCTAGGTGCAGGGTTTTACTTTTCTATTCCTTAAAATTTATTTTTTTAAGTTATTTTGTAAGCCTAAATAGAAACTGTAGTTAAAATAAACTCTTCTACAAACTGAAAGCTTAATTTACAGTATAATTACTCACAGAGGAACTTATGTAAGCTATTGGTTTTCTTTCATTTAAGGTAATTTTAGGTCAATATTATAAACGTACATTTCTGGTATTTCGTTGCATTGAGAGCAATGGCTTGTTGTATTTTTTTATACAGAGTAAAGCCTGTAAAAAGTCATACATAGTCAATTTATTTAGTAATGTACAGTTTGTTCCCACTTTTTTAAAACAGTTTCAAAACTTTATTTGATTATTGATACCACTGGATTTACTTGGCATTCAACACTGAAGTATTTAAACCTGTCTAACACTGAACACATTGACCTCTGGAGGAACCTAGAAGCAAACAAAGGAAGGTTTGGCAGCAATATATTAACTGAACAATGTCAAGCTTTTTTTCCTAGACAAAGTTTTATATAGAAAAACAACAATTGATAACATTTAGACAAATAAAATAAATCAAAGTGTTTGCTTTTTAATATTGTAGGAGCCACTTTTCTTTAGGTCAAGATTAGGTTGAACCATGAATGCACACTGCAATCTTCAGAGTAAATACTCTTCAGGCCATTAGTCAAAAATGTATGGTGTTGCTAGTGAAATCTATTTTATTTACTGGCCATATTATCAAATAATCTGGGGCTTTAGCCTTTACTTCATCACTTCTGATCACTGTCAAATGCACATACTAGTAGGACCTGATAAAGTATTACACAAAATATAGAAACACATGTATATGTGTGAGAGTATTCCTGTCTAGGCACTGCTTTGGTATTAGATACAGCCATTATATATCAAAGACAATTGCTTTAGAAGGAATTACAGAGGATCCTTGCCTTTAATATTGCATACAAATTGAAGATATGCACTGGACAATGAGGTTGTGTAGTGGTTGAGGCAATTGTAGTTGAAAGAAATGTAAGCAGATCAAGCTAACTTGGATCTCAAGTGAAATCTTACAGATCATTATAAACTCAGACTTGTATGCATGGTCAGGTGATGGTCAGGTGATCAACAGATTGGCATGGTCCTATGTCATATACAGTAGCACGTTTAAGAATATTGCTTATCTTAAATATGTCTCAAATGTGATGGGCAGATATATTAATTATTATAGTTTTATCTTTGTGCATAGTGACAATCACAGTTATAGCTAGTTAAAAAGCGCTACGCAACAAGTTGGCGCTATAGAAATACATGTTAATAATAATAATAATAATAAAAAAGAATGACTGGCTTTGATTTATTAATAATTTTTTTACTGGTAGTACTGGGGCAGATACATTAATTTATTTATCAAATTCACATGAATGATTCGAAAATTCAATCGGATTCAAAAATAATCGAATTCAAATTTTCTAATGTTTTTGGAGACCACTTTGACCATCGAATTTTGAAAATTCGATCGAATCGAATGATTTGAAAAATTTGAATAAAAACCTATTTGAATATTCGACAGTCGAATAACTTTTTATTCGACTGCCTAGTTTGCCATTTTCAACCTACCAAATTGGGTTTCATTATTTTTGATCGAAAAAAAAAAATTTGATCGAATGGTTAAAATCGTTTGAATCGTTCGAATCGAACAATTTTATTGTTTGAACAAATATTTCCTATGCGATAGTTAGACCAATCGAATAAAGGTAAAATCCTTCGAATTTGATATTCGAATTCGAAGGATTTTTATTCCCATACAATTCCCATGGTCAAATTAGAGGGTTTTTTTAACCCTCAAATTCGACCCTTAGTACATCTGCCCCTTTGTGTACAGATGCAGTGTGCCCCCCACCATTGAATGCAATGCTCATATTTTGGGGGGGTTACTTAATCAGTAGGGTGCTATAGTTAATGTTGGCTCTGGAACCTAACATCTACTAGAATTAAAATATCTTTCTCTAACTGCAAACTCAGATGAACTGACACATTTAAAAATAGCAAAAAATAATTTTATAAATGTGTCAGTTTGTTTCCTGAATGTCAGTATTATATGTCTAACAGTCAGGAAAAGTATTAGTAACTGCAATCACATTTGAATTACTTTGATTCAACATGGATTACCCATTTCAGATTTTGATACATTTACTCCATAATCAGCACAGGTGGGTGGCAAAATGCTTGAAAATACCCTTGCATGAATTACAATGGTAATTACAGTACTGTATGTTGACTCTTCTGGTGCAATCATTGATCATCACTTGACAATGCAACAGTGAGCATTTTTGAATAATAACTGACTGGTCCAGGACTGTACTGGCAGGGTCAACATGATTACCATTGTATGCCATGCAGGGCATTTTTGAACAGTTTTAATCTCAAGCACTAGAATTTGCCCAGTGGAAACTTATGGAGAAAATAGGGTTAGCATGAAAAGTCAATAGTAATAATGTAGGTCTGTGGCCCCTTATAAAACAGTTCCACTGAGTTTCCAAACAACAAACCAAGCTTTCTTTCAGTCATTACATAAAACTGTACTTTTAAATTTGGCAAGACAAGAGAAAAGCATTTAATCATCAGAAAACTAAGGTATATAATGTGTTACAGTGTGCAGTCAAAGTCAAGAAAAAGCATAGAATTTCATATGTGGTTATTATTATAAACTTCTAAAAGTCATATAATAAACTAAACTACAGCAGCACCTGATTCAACAAAATGATACTACAGATATGGGACCTGAATATCCGAATAATCAGGACCTGGTGTTGTCCGAATAAATGGTCTTTCTGTAATTTGCCACTCCGCAATTTAAGTCAACTAGAAAATTATTTATTGTTTTGCCTCCAATGAGGATAAATTATATCTTAGTTGGGATCAAGTACCGGATACTGTTTTATTATCATAGAGAAAAAGGAAATAATTTTTAAAAATCTATATTGTTTGAATAAAATGGAATCGATAGGAGATGGCCTTTCTTAAAAATGGAGTCTATGGGAGATGGCCTTCCCTTTTTTGGATAACGAGTTTCTGGATAACGGATCCCATAACTGCATAGGCAGTCCCCAGGTTCCATACAAGGTAGGTTTGTTCTTAAAGGAAAACTAAACCCCCTGAACAATGTAGGTCTCTATAAACAGATATTGCCTAAAACAACTCATATGTAAAACCCTGCTTCATGTAAATAAACCATTTTCATAATAATACACTTTTTTAGTAGCATGTGCCATTGGGTAATCATAAATAGAAAATAGCCATTTTAAAAAATAAGGACAGCCTCCTGGGATCAGCCTCCTGGGATCCTAGGATCCAACGGTGCACACAAACATACCAAACAAACTATAAAGTTAGGTCACATGAGCCAATTAACAGACAGAGTTGTGTCTTTTGCTTCAACACTTCTTCCCTTTACAGTTAGAGTTGAAATATTTCTGGTCAGGTGATCTCTGAGGCAGCACACAGACCATCATGAAATGGTGGGTCAAGGCAAGAGATGTAAAAGGGCAATATTTACTTCAATATATATACCAGGTAGGTAAGATTCTTTATATGTCACTTGATTTGATATAAACTGTTGCTCAAAATTTCCTTTTCGGGGTATAGTTTTCCTTTAAGTTGATTTTGTAAGTTGAAACATATACATTTACTTATTACCTTAAATGCAACTTAGATAGATGTTTGCTTTACATAGTTTTTATTTTTACATAGTTAAATTGGGTTGAAAAAGTCCAAAGTTTAACCCAGCATCCATACAGACACCCCTCCACTCTTTCACACAAACAGTTTATGCCCATAGCATAACTAACTGTAGAGTTTAGTATCAAAAAAAGCCTTTGATATTATGTCTGTCCAAAAAAATCATCCAATCCCCTTTTAAAAGCATCAACAGAAAGAGCCATCACAACATCACCCGGCAGTGCATTCCACAACCTCACTGTCCTCACTGTGAATAACCACCTGCGCTGCTTCAAATGAAAGTCCTTTTCTTCTAGTCTGAAGGGGTGGCCTCTGGTGCAGTGATCCTCTTTATGGGTAAAAAGGTCCCCACATATTTGTCTGCAATGTCCTCTTGACCTTTTTCCAGAGAAAACAACCCCAACCTGGACAGTCTACCCTCATAATTTAAGTCTTCCATCCCTCTAACCAGTTTAGTTGCATATATCTGCACTCTCCCCAGCTCATTTATATCCCTCTTAAGGACGAAAACTGCACTGCATACTCCAGATGAGGTCTTTCTAGGGATCTATAAAGAGGTATAATTATGTTTTCACCCCTTGAGTTTATGCCCTTTTTATGCAGGACAGAACTTTATTTGCTTTAGTAGCTACCTTTCTGTGCATATTTATTTTTACCTTTCTATGCTCTGCAGTAGACAACACACACAAGAAGGGTTTGGAGAAGGTGATTTATTAAAGCTAAATGCTAATAAAGGCCAAGCAAAGCACAGTACATTACTGTAATATCCGTTTGTAAGTATGAGTTGTATGTAAGTCGGGTGTATGTAACTTGAGAACTCCCTGTATAACATCTCTGTCATTAATAGTGTAAGCTGGAGAGACTTCATATGTACAAACTAGTACTTATAATTCCACATCCCAAAAACTATAAACATAATAGTAATGGTATAATAATGGTATATATTCTTTCTATAATGACACTGTATACAATGACATTGCTAGAATTCACACATAATGCCTTCTTGATAATAATTGCTTGCTCCAAGTTGTCTTTTCTAAGTTTTGGAACGTTTGTCATCAGCACTTGAGTGTCTCAACTTGAGTGCTGTATTTTATTGTAATTGACTGGTGGAAGCGGTTCATATTTAGTCTGACACCACTTTTATCCATCTAGCCCTTACAGTATTGCCAGAGGGAGAAATGCATGTCTCTCCGTGTTCAAAAATGCTGTCATTTAGAGTTATTTTTACTTTGATGTTACTATTGTTTTGTTGTTAAAATATAAGCTGTGGCATTTAGCTCCTCTGTTGGGGGAAAAGCTTTATTTAAACCTAATGCAGTTCAAGAATTAAACTGTCATCTTTGAAATATAACAGATTATTATGCAATGTCCATCAGGACATGCAATCATGAACTTTATATTGAGAATTTTAACAGGTTACCAAAACCCTCTGTTTAGAAGTAAAATGAAACTTATGACACAATTTCAATGTGGTATGTCAATACTCAAAAAATGAACCAATATAAAAACATATTTAGTGTACTATGGCCTGATTGCTAAGCCATAATAAACCTTGGAGGTCAAGTGAAACTAAAACTCACTATGCTGACAAACAATTAAATATTTTGGAAGTACAGTAGAGGGTACAAGGCTATAATCTATATCAAAGATAGTTTGCAACCCTAATTCCACTGAGAAAATTCAGAAATAGTAGGCATTTAGGCTTAGCACCTCTGATCTGCCACTGTGATAATTAAAAATACCTTTGAATAAAAGTATTTCCACTGGAAGGAAAGACAGGACTGTATTTTTGTTAAAGAATTCTTGACATAGTCACAGTGGTATACTCTGAATCATTAAAGGAAGCTGAAATCTCTTGTTCTACAGAAGATAAAATTAGTCTGGAGATTAGAGGTATCATTAGATGTATGACAGTTCTCCAGAGGATAAGAAATGTTGAGAAATATCGAGCTTTTGTTTAACAAGCTTTCTATAAAGGTATGTTCAGATTTGGAGTTGAAGGTGAATTCATCATTCCAGTACAGGTGTATGACCTGTTATCCACAGTATTTGTCATCTGGGGTATTCCGGAAAAATCTTTCTGTAACATTGGATCTTTATAATCTGGTAAAAAAATATTATTAAAAATTAAATAAACCCAATAGGATTGTTTTGCCACCAATACAGATTTATGCAGCTTAATGTGGATCAAGTCATTGTTTCATTTTTACAGAGAAAAAGCAACTTAAAAAAATACTTAAAATGGAGTATATGGAAGATTGCCTTCCCTTGACTCAGAGATTTTTCGGTAACAGGTTTCCGGATAACAGATCCTATACCTGTATTGGTTGGTTGCTATAATAGGCATACAATAATGGACTTGCGTTAAATAAAAAAATTAAGCTTTTTGGGCAGATTTTCAAACCAAAATTGTTCTACAGCAGTGAGGTACACTTAACAGCCTAAATACACCCAACCAATATCTACTGTCTTCACACTATTCATAATCAAACACCAGGCAAAGCAAGAGGCATATGCCTGGAACTTGTACTTGTCATTGGCATACAAAATGCTGTTTGCATTGCTTTGTTGGGGAAAAAAAATAAGGTAATTGGTAACACAGGAAAAACAGACACAATATTTGTTTTTTTATCGTCCCTTTTTTTACCATCCCCACATTAACTCTATGACCAGTTTACTGTTCTACACTTAAACATACCATTATTTTAACCATACATAAGCAAGATCCAGGTGAGTGACATGATCAATAAAAGTGGTACAGTAATTCCCCAGTAATCACATGTAAAGTAATTATGGTTTAAAAGCAATATAAAAAATATAAATTTTCTTCAAAAGTGGTAATGTCAGCCAACTTTTATAGAGCAATCTTCCAACCTAAACATACTGTAAAATAATCAGTGTAATATAAAATGGAAAGAAGATACAGTTATGTTGTCTACAGAACCTTCTAAACTCCCAAAGACAGTACATCACATTTATATTGTCTATGTGGTTAAATAAAAGTATGTACTTGATGTAATAAATATATCCTTTTATTACAGATGAGTTATTCCTTTAACCCCCAAAGAACAACTTCATAAAATGTCGTCCTTAATACCAGCTGAATGAAACAGACTTTATTTGAACATTTGTCAGAAAGCAGCAATTCTGGCGTTTAAAAGGGTAACTGAACTACATGGTCTACAAATTAATTACATTACAAAAATTTTAATATATCTGGCATGGAAAGGCTTATTTATCAAAATTTAAATTTGTGAATTTTATTATTTACTTGTAATTCAAATAAACTAGACATTTTACAAGAATCAAACATGCACTTATTTTATAAAAATGTAAATATAAGATCTGATCTAATAAAACCGAGAAAAATATACATTCACTTTGTATTTTAGACAACATTTTCAATGTCGACAAAAACTGAAAAATATTTGAAAATGTTAAAAAAACTAGAAAAATTTGCTTACATTTTGTCTGGGACAACTCCCATTTCAATTTGAGTTTTCCTAGTTTTTGGTACTTAAAGCAGAATTCAACCCTAAAGTAAAAAAAACCCTACCCCCCCCCTACCCTACATAGAACATCCTCCGTCCTCCTCCCAGCCTAGCTGTTATCCCAAGCAAATGCCCCTACGTCTTTACTTACTTGGTGCAGATTCTGTACAGCGGAGTTCACTGCAGCCATCCTCTGGCTCTTTGGTAATCTTCAGAATGAGAGCGATGTATTGGTTCATGCACAGTTGGAGCAATCTTCTGCTTCACGACAACTGCACATGAGCCAAAAGTCAGAAATTGCTGATATGCTGCACTCATTCTGAAGATTACTGAAGGCCCAGAAGATGGCTGCCGTGAACTCCGTTGGACAGAATCAAGGAGTAAGTAAAGACTTAGGCGGCATTTGCCCTGGGGTAGCAGCTAGGCTGGGAGGGAGGGGGGGGCACTATTTAGGTTAGGGTTTTTTTAAGATGCCCCTGGAGATCCTAGCAATCTCTTACCTTCCGGTGCGTCTCTCCTTGTCTGGCGGTGCACAGGAGTGCACTTCTGGGTTCTCTGACTGGGACGCCTACGTCTTCACGCCGAGCGTCATGACGACACCAGGGGGCACCAGGTTTGAATCTTTGGCACCAAAAATGACTTTAAAGCTCCAGTCCTCCATTTTGAAGATGCCCAAGCTGGTTCCAGATCTTCTGTTCCTGCCTAAGCATATTGTTTGTCTGTTCTATCCTGGTTTTGACTCCTGACTGATTCCTGACATCTACCCTTCGACTACGCCACAGGCTATCCCTGTGCATCCACTAAGCTAACATCACCACACAAGGTTCCCGAACGGGATAGTTAATTTTTTTAAATCTACGGTTGAATTATCCTTTCAGTCAAATTTTCAAAGTTTCAGTTCACAAAAACTTGAATCGTGGAATCTGCATATTTATACTTATGTATTTATTTCTATGCCCTCCCTGTGTACATGGCCAGACTTATCTTTCTTGGCCACCTAATCACAGCTGCTGTGCTGCCCGTGTCTGTTGTTCTTTATTAAATGGAAAGATCTTTTCCAAGAAAGATCGTAATTCTACCATCTATGGTCCCCTTAAGCCTCCCTATATATGATATATCTATATATCATTAACAACTAATTTTACTTTCTGAGCACAGTTATGTTGATGCCTTGAAGAACTATCTGAAGAAACTGTCAGCCAATATCCAGTAAAATGCAACAAATTTTTATTCTTCATTAACCTCGATGCAAAAAACCCAATAATGCCAACAAATGTGTATATTATAGGGATGCACCGAACCCACTATTTTGGATTCGGCTGAACCCCCGAATCCGTTGCCAAAGATTCGGCGGAATACTGAACCAAATCCGAACCCTAATTTGCATATACAAATTAGTGAGGGGGAGGGTAAAAGAGATCTACGCACAAAGTGCACATTTTTTTTAGGAAATCTTGTCTATTAGGCACACAATTTCTAACCATATACCTAGTGTATGTTGTATAATAAGTCTGTGTGCAGAATCAGTATTTTCTTGGTTATCCCTTAGCAAATTTTAATTTGTACTGTGTACATTGTCAAGACCCAATATACTGGGGAAAGTGCATTTCCTTTTTTCAACTCTCCACATTTTTGGGAATAGAGCTGGAAGTTTAAGTGTTGTGCATTTCCATAGGAAAAAGATGGCAACAACCCAACTTCTGGTTCTTTATTATGAGTGGGCGTTCAGCATCTGTAAAAAATATTTACCTGCTTTTTATAGAGATTACATCTATCTCTAAAATTGGTATTAGCATTTCTATCTTATTTATATATAATATCAATGTCTGTGTGTGCATTTATTATTATCATATTATGATAAAGTGATGACATATCCTACAGGGGTGTCCAATAAATTGGTATATACAATAAACATACAGATTATATATAAGAAAACCTCAACAACCATTAATTGCACTAAATATTTTTATCTGGTACAATTATGGAATTCTGGGAAAAATACTGGATCATTGGAGAAAATAATGGTGAATTTGCTTGAAATTGCACTTTGCTCTCTGCCTAGACAAGTTTTTAAATCATTGATGGATTAAAAATGACTCAACACTGTAAGGATGATCAACTCAGTAAATATATAGCTGTCTTTAATGTGTACATATATGTTGTGAAATAAAACTTAATAACAGAACATTGTGTAGTGATTATTATTAAATAGGTTGCTGAAGCAGACACATTTCTTAGAAGTTCCCGCTTACAAGCAGAGGCATTGTACCTACATCTCCATTAAATGACTGTGGGTATACTTTGCAATACCTTGTAACTACTACTTTAGTTAACCTTTAACTGTCAACAGATATTGCTGACTTGGGTGAACAGACCTGAAAACAACAAAAGAAACACAGATTGTTTCAGCAAAATGTGGGCTAGAAATTAAATTTCTTAAGGGTGGTGGCAGATGGGGAGACTAGTTGACCAGCAACAAATGTTCTCTACTTTGGGAGACTAATCTCCCCAAATTGTCTTCCACCAGCAAGAATATGAATTACCAGCTGGATGGCATAAGAAACGCTTCGGATTTCCAAAGTCTCCCGATGTTTCCTTGTGAAGCAACTTCAGAAATTCGAAGCGTTTCTTATGCCATCCCGCTGGCCATTTCGAAGGCTTTTCGGGGAGAGTATACAAGTGAACACATTTCGGCCTGGGGTTATACAAGCGAACACCACGGAGAGTAGAGAAGCAAATATTATCCAGACAGTTGGCTGACACCTTTCTTCATTGAAAATAATGAACACATGCCATCTGCTAACTGGGCCTGGGGATTGCCCATGGCTGGATCTGAGAACAGGACCTTGTGCTCTGTCATTTCTGACATTCCCTTGCTGCAGATGCAGGGTGCATGCTCTAGGCTTGTTGTACTGAACCCCATCCAGCTTAAGCTACAACTTCTTATAATTACAGAATTATATTGCATTGTCCATTATCCATGCAGCCCATTCTCTGATACCTCCCTCGGTGTCTTTATAAACCCAAATCTGAACCCTGCCCTTGATTGGTGTGATTTTCTTGGGTGTGTTGTAATCTTTTATCATTATATATTAGTATTACAGGTATAGGATCCGTTGTCTTGAAATTTTCCTTGTTGAATTTTCGCTGCATTCGCGAATACATTTGCAGGAGGTGAAATACGGAAGATCGCCGCAAATCCATGCCTGGTGAATAAATTCGCTCATCATCTTGGAATCAATATATTAGTAGTCATGTCACTGAGAATGGCCAGAGAGAAATGTCTATGCAGCTGGTTAATAAATGAGCCACCAATGGCATTAGTATTGAGCAAGAACATATGGAGTTCAAAGGCTATAGCTGAAAGTAAAAGAACACCTTCCTAGATATCAGTGTTTTATTGTCTTCAAAGCTGAGGTGTTATCATTATCTAGGAATGTAAGGGCAGCATGACCTGTGTGTATTCACTGTGTAAATGATAGGCTCTGCTTAATATCAATCCCATCTCAATATACAACCTATTGCTTGCATTAATGGAGATTAACAAATGGCACTGCCGAACTCCCTATTCCATTTATTCATGAAATAAAAACATCAAACCGTCAAGGAAAAGGTCCTTCCAGCACACTGAATGTTAAATACATTTCTTTCATTTGAAAGGGTCCAGCATGTATCGCTGTATTAAACTTTAAGACTCCTGTGATAGTCCTTTATTCCCTGCAGCTGTTCTCTTGCATTTTATGAGGGGATTTAGGAATAGTCTGGCTCTGGCAGTTGGTCTAGACAGTGTTGATTTTGTTCTGAAGAAATATGAAAGCTCATCTTTCAGCCTATCCCTTCTGCTTGTGAAAGCTACTAGCTAGGTTCATTTTGGGGCAAATGTTTTCAAGTCAGGCATAATTTTGCAGGACTTGAGAATTTAGATCAGTTGATGCATTTAATTCCCTTTGATGTCGTTTAATAGTGAATCATTTATTTTTTATTTTATGTTTGTCAGAAATGATCAAATCCTAACTTAGTGGTAATCGGCAATATACTGTATCAGTTGATGGTTTACATCTGGAATCTGTAAGGCCTGTTTAAAGAAACATTCCCTTTTATTTACACTGGAGAGGAAAACAGGAAACAAAAAAAAAGCAAGAAGCTGACAACAGATTTAACATTATGCAAAAGCAGTGAAATGAAGTTGCAGGAGGGATCGGTTAAGCAAACAGGTTTGGTTTGTTTCTATTGTACTAAATTGTAACCATATTCTCTTACTAGATAAACATGATAATCTGAGCAAAAAAAGCATTTCACCCAGCCAGATGCCTTATTGCAAAGAAAATACATTGTTTGCAAAACAATTACAAAAATATTAGTATTTTGCATTTTTCGACCACAAGGATGTCAATATTTAGTCCTCAGATTTATGTGCATGTAGCTGAATGGGTACACTACTGTATGTTCAGTGCAGTAAGTGTGTGAAGAAATAAATCTAATGGGACCCAAGAGATAATGGAGAATGATTCAACAGAAGCTAAGTCCCCCAAGTAACTGTACTGCCAGTTGGACTCTAAGAACAGTTGTGATTATTCTGCAATGGGTATAATATGACACCTGCTTTTTTTTCACTTGGATGATTTCCTATTTATTTCCTGCTTGTTCCATCCCTCTCCCTTTCATTGCCCATCAACTATGCACTCTCCCTGTTTTCCTTCACCAGCCCTCTCTCTTTTATACCACCTGTCTCCTGTTTCATTTTTATGTTTTGCTCTGCTTTCTATCCCTGTCTATGAGAATTGTTAGGGAGGCTGGCACATCATGGTAGGACAGGATAACATATGCAGACCAAGGGTCTTCATTCTTAAATGTTTTAGGGATGCCTAAAATGTGTAGGCAATGTTTTGCTTACATGCCAGTGACTGACATTAAAATATAACTTCATGATGGATGTGTGGGCAGACAGCTTTTTGCCACCAATTGAATGCACTGAACCCTTTTTTTTACAAAGCCAAAAATGAGAAAAAGTTGTGAAAAAGTAGCCCTAACAGTATTAAAGTTAAAAAATCTTTATTAGGACATGAATTAGCCTAACGTGTTTTGTACCAAGGTGTGCACTTACTCATGAGCTATGAGGAAGTACCTTGGCATGAAATGCATTAGGTTAATGTATGTTCTTATACAGATTTTTTAACTTTAATACTGTTTGGGCTACTTTTTCACTAATGGTGAGTCCCTTCCCATGTGTGGCTTTTGATTTACACCACTAAACAATTGATCACCCCTTGGACTGGGGAGGGGGTTTCAGGGATGAGGCCACTGTGTATATTTTTTACATAAATTTGACCTATGATTTTATACCACACCACAGCAAAATCGAATCTTTTTTTTCCTTTAACAATTTTGTGAGGTCATAGGGGCATTTATAATTTAAGGAATAACTGCCACCTCCACCCACCCAAATAACATTACAGGAGTCACATTCAGTTTGCAGTGTAGAGCTACTTGTTGACCAAGAGTTTATTTGACACAATGTTCCTCTTGAGAATTAGAGGTCACTAGTGACACCTGCCGCTAGGGGGAGTGAAAATGCATTTCACCCCCCTGTATAAGGATGGAATGTGTTGTTCTATCTGAACACAGTGAAGGCATTTTTAATTAACCACCTATGCACCAACCAAGGGGCCATAATGGGGATCATTGGGCAAGCAGCATTCACTAACCTTAATTGGTCCCCTGCTTATTTTTCATTATCATTCTGCAAGAGTGCAAAGAAGCAAAGTCTGGGCATAAACTTGATAGTTACAAAGGGGATTGGTTAACTGGACTTATGGTTTCCTAATTAAATTGTAAAACCTTCACACAGTGAATTAAATTGCTTAGGCCCCAGCAGCAGTATTGTTAAGTTGTTCAGTAGTGTTGTCTTGTCTGCCAAGATAAGAACTAAATGAAAAGTCTAAGTTTGTCTATTTTACAGGATTGGAGAATGTGATGATAGTTTCTAAACAAAACCAAGATAATAATCATAATATGTGAAGCTAGAAATATAATGAACCTCACTTTATTGGAGATGCATGGACTTAAACCTTTTATACAGTGATCATCTTAATAGCTTATCCAATGTACAGGTATCTTATTTTTGATTTATGTACAGCATCGGACAATATTTAATACAAGCCTAAGGTCAAGGGCCTTATTCTTCTTCAAAGTAGGCAGTGCACAAAATGCATATCTATTTCGTGGGACAATCCCGATTTTCACAGCTCAGCCCACAGTCCTGGATTTTAAGAGAAATGTCCAAAGTTTCTCTTTGATCTCCTTTCTTTTTGATCAAATTTTCTGAAATGTAATTAACTTTTTGCCAGAGAGCCCAGAACACGCAGCACCTGCACTTAGATGCATTTCAAACAATTTATGGTAAGCAGGTCTCTTGGGAGAACTGAGGCTTTCAGTTTATGGGTAATATCACATAAAACATTACCCTAAAACCACCAGAAATGTGTTCAAATGTTCCATAACCTGCTAAATTTTGTAAAATGGACATGGTATTTAGGGGGTATGGTCATAAAATGGGCATGGCCAAAATGTTGCTGCGTTACGTGAAGCAGAGCTTTTTGTTCTTTTCTTTGTTCAAATGTTGGAAGATGAGGAAATGTTAAAGAGATTCTGACACCTGAAGTTAAACTCTTTTTTACCTCTATTAGAATAACTGGCTTTGAAAGCTACTTCTAAATTTGCCATAAGGTATTTGTATGATGCTTTTACATTACCTGTCTGATCCCCCATGTTCCTGTATGAGGGGGCTGCCATATTTGTGCACCCGGCATCTGTTATCATTAGAAACTGTAACCAACAGACTGAGATGGGACTGTTAGGTTGGCAAAGTAAGAGTGTCAGGGTGTCAGAGAGTCAAGCTTAGAAATTTCAGCTAACAGTTATATACAAAAACAAACCTCTCAGCAAAACATTATCAACATGACCTATAGGTAACAATTAATGTACATTCATATGTTAAATTTCATTTTTTAGTGTCAGTATCACTTTAAGGGACAGCCATACATGATCATATAGTAAATAGATTCATATTAAACATTAAAGGAGTTGGGCACCTTTAAATTAACTTGATGTATGATTGATATGATCTAGAGAGTGATGTTCTGAGACAATTTTTAATTTGTTTTCATTTTGTATTATTTGTATTTTTGAGTTATTTAGATTTTCAACATCTCTCCAATTTGAAATTGCAGAAATCTGGTTGCTAGGGTCCTAGTTACCATAGCAGTCATGTGTTGATTTTAAAAAGAGACTGGAATATGAATAGGAGGGGGCCTGACTAGATGAAGTAAGAAAAAGTAGCAATAACAATAAATTTGTAGCCTTATACAACATTTGCTTTTTACATGGGGTCAGTGACCCCCATTTGAATGCTGGAAAGAATTAGAAGAAGGCAAATAATAAAAAAAAAACTATAAAAAAATAAATAATGAATACCAATTGAAAGGTTGTTTAGAATTGGCCATTCTATAAAATACTAATAAGTTATTGGAAAAATGAACCACTCCTTTAACAAATTTAGTCACCCAACATAAGATGTCCGATAATTATGACCTGAAATAAAAGCATGGTGCACAAGGGTTTGATATCTTGTCAAGCACTCATAATGGATCCGAAGAGATCCAGTGGAATGTCTGAGATGTTTCCCTCGGACTTGCAATAAAGCTTACAGGCATTTGTGGAATGTTTATATTTCTGAAAGTGTTTAAAATAGAGTCTAGATGATAGCCATTCCACTACTGCATAGAGAACCAAAGCTTAACCTGCAACACATGCTGCTAAACTCCAAAACATGCCTCGCATGTACAGCCTTCTTCTGCTACTGCATGAGATCTAGCACGCATTTAGTTGCGTGTGGCCCTACAGGAGTCCTGTGCCTCCGCTATATGGGAGAGCAGGTTCACTTTAATATGGCGTGCCTCCACCCAAGGTCAGGACAGGCTGAACTGTAATACCCCTCCTTGGGAATTTCTCTGATCCGCAATACACATACACAGTGGAACGGTTGATATGTTTATTTGGCAGGAGCAACTTCACTCAAATTACACAGCTAATGATCACTGGACTGCTGAAGGGAATCCCCACTTATGTGGCAGTTGCTTCAAAGTCCTGAGAAGGACTCTCTTTGGTTTTCCATGCCCTGAGAAAAGCACTCTTTGCTCTTCAGAGCCCTGACAAGGACCCCCTTTCCTTCCGCACCCTAAAGAGAGCGAGCTTTTCTGCCACTGGGGTTCCCTACTAAGTTTCCCACACACAAACTCTGGGTGTATGTACACTTTACTTGTTCTCTCTCCCAGCAGCATTTCGTTACTCCCTCTTCCTTCCTGTTAGCTCACAGAGGGTGGGGCTCCTCCCCCTGCTTGCACAGAATCAATACAGAGGAGAGACAAGTGTACACAGCTCTCCTACACATGCATAACCTATAATACTACTTCAGATCACTCCATATAGGAAGGATATTAAATATTCATGATGCAATATATGGAAATAAAATATAATATTCAGGACTGTCGTTGCTGTGGAAGCATCCACTTTGTTTTTCCTTTTTACAAATAATTTTTAAGTCAGGATTCAGAAGCGATTCCCTATTACAGCCTTTATGAAAGAGAGGCCTTAGATAACTCACAGGCTTAACCCTTTACTTCTCTGCAACAGTATCTTGTTTTTATATCCACAATAAGGGCCTTATTTATGGAAGTCTGAAATTTTCTGATTATTGTAATCTAAAAAGTCAGACCATGATTTGACCTTATTCATTAATAGAAAAACACAAATTTATCGGCTTGGGGACAAACAAAAAATAGCGAGAAAATCTGAATCGTATGCTTTTTTCTGAATTGCCCAAATTTTTGCCCAAAAATTCAGACATAGGGGCAAATTCACTAAAGCGCAAAAATGCGCTAATATTGCCTTTGCCGACATTCGCCGCACTTCGCCAGGCGAATTTTCACCAGTGCTACTCAAATTCACTAAGATGCGAACCATAGCGAAGTTGCGCTACCGTTACTTTGCCAGACAAAGCGCATTTACCCTACCACTGCCTAATTTGCATATGGCTCAAACTTAAGCGTATAATAGAGGTGTATGTTACAGCCACTACAATACACTACACAAGCCCAGGAAACCTTTAATAAATAAAATAAAGTTGTCCTATTGCACTAAACATTGTCCTGTTGCCCACTGTATAGCTGAGTTGCCATATGTTAGGAAATGTAGGGGGGTAATGAGGGTAACCCAAAAAAAAGTTTGCTCTTTTTCAGACTATCACCCAACAAAAGGTAAAAGACGCCAGAAAAAATTTCAAGTTTTTTTTTCAAACTCATATCTATTGTATTGAACTTCGCCACGTCTGACCTGGCGAAGTAACGTCTAGCGCAAGAGGTAACGTTCACAAAAATTTTAATCTTAGTGAATTAGCGTAGTTACGTCCCTTTGTCAGTGCGCAACTTTGCCTGGTGTAAGGGTGCGAAGTTGCGCAAGTCGATATCCTTCGCTAGCGAATTTCCGAAGTTGCGAATTGACGTCACACAGGCAAATTAGCGCTAGCGTTAGACCCTTTGCGCTTTAGTGAATTTGCACCATAGTCGGCTTTTTTCAGTCTGATTCCAGACCATGAAATTTCCAAATAGGATAGGGACCTCTCCCACTGACTTATATACAACCTTGGTAGGTCTGAGATGCTGGACTTTCAGATTCTGGCGTTTTCCATCCTCGGGGTATACTAAATCTCAAATGGTGGTTTTTTCCACAAAAAATTCTGATTATTTAGTTTAGTTAGCATTCACACGGGCTGCCCTGGTTAGGGACAGTCAATGTAGAGTCCTGTGCAGATCCAGTCAAACAAACCAGTGTCCGACCCAGCTGACCCATAACCCAACCCGCATCCACCACCCAATACACTCCCCTACCCAGATCCACCACCTGACCCAGACTGCAAAGAACTTATGGAACGTTAACTTACGTTCTAACTAGGACCAGAAGTGGCCTCACTCCATTGCTGAATCAGCAGGGAAAGGGAGGAAAAATGCCAAAGCCACAGGGGATGGTGGGAGTTACCAGTCCCACACCTTTTCTAGGTAGGTTACTGCCCACACAATCAGGGAGTCCCCGAAACTCGACTGTTGGTATTCCACAGGTACCTGACCTTTTGCAGGACTCTAAGTCAATGTGGAGGTGCAGGCCATAAATGGCCTTGTCCTCCTGATGTGATGCTGTGTGCATCTCACGTCTGCCCATTTTGTTAACATGTTTGATAAGGTTGCAACCAGATTGAAGTCATCATAAATAACCACTTATATAATTTATCATTTTCATGGGGGGGCATTCTTATAATGCATGAGCAACACCTTTGGGCCACAAAGTGTAATGGAACTGCAACTACGAATACCAAAAGTAAAGCTCCCCATAGACGCAATGATCTTTCCCTGCCAATCTTAGGGAAGTCCGACCAATCTGTCAAATTATCGTGCGGTTAGTGGGATGCCAACAATCGTTCATCTTACGATTTTTCTTCCGACATCGATCTTAAGATTGATCGGCCAGGTAAGAAACTCTTATCAGTCCCCATGCAATCTACCTATGTTTGCAGGGCCAAGCAGGCTGCGATCCTTCAGTTTTGCTGGCAATATCGCCTGAAATGGTCTTTTTAGTTGATGTACACATCGGACATTTAAACGATTGTTTGGGACAATCGTGGTCTTACGATCACCATTGGATCTTTCAAAAATCTTTACGTCTATGGCAGGACTGCTAAAGAATGCCTTGAGTTATCCTTATACATATTTACTGTGGATACATTAATACTGTTAATACATGTGTGACTGTAACATAAAAATAGTATTATCATTATCTCCATGTTATTACTCTCTTATTCTAAAAATATTGTAGATTACAACTAAGATAAAGGCTATAGATATATTAGAGCCTACTGTTCAATTATATAACCACTGTTTGTTAATTGAAGACCCTGTATGTCCTAAAATATTTGTAAATCACCGTGTTACTTGCTGGAGTTCTATCACTTTGTTTTCATTAAAAAATATTTAGAGATATGACTATTATGGTAACGTTGAAGTGTTCTTTTGAAATTCTAAAGGGTTAATATATATTTTGTTTCTTTATCTAAAGGCAGATAAATATAAAAAGGCATAATCTGCTTTTTATTGTTTTCTTCTAATGCGATAAACTATTTCTAATGTGTGTTCTGTCTCATTAATCTCACTCATAATTATGAAAGCTTTTCATTCAAGGCTGTTTAATTATCAAATATTACAGTCTTATTTTCAAGGATTTGTATATTGTGAAAAAATGTTCTTGCTGAATCAATTGCTAAACAGAAAAATCTTTTACAGCACATATTTTTTATTATACTAACTCTTTACTTGTTTAATGGTTGCTAATTAAATAAGCTGTATGAATATTCATATACAGAGTGGCACTTGCTTGTGTGCAATGCTGCCATTGGTGAGTACAAGAGGAGGGGGATGTGGACTTAAATGCATGTCATGGGTTGCATGGAGCTCTGAAGGAACCACCCTTCAACCTGAAATAATAGACAGGCTAATATTTAAAAAAAAAAAACATACCACAGAAATTATGGAGACAGCTGCAATTTCGTTAAAATAGTTTACTCTTGCTAAAAGTTATGGGCAGATTTATCAAGAGTCTAAGTGAAAATTCGAATTCAAATTTAAATTTTTTTATGGCTAAAACTGTCATATTTTGACTAGGGAGTTTTTTTTCTCAAGTTTTTGAAAACAAAACATTTATTATACACTGTCCCTTTAAGAATTTGAATTAGACTATTTGCCATCTAAAACTTGCTAAATTGCTGTTTTAATCAATGGAAGACGTCCTGGGATCAATTTGAAGTTGTTTGCAGCCGTCCTGACATTCTAGGTTTCAAATCAAGTTTTTAAATTCAAATTGAATTCAATTAGAATTAGATTCAAATTCGATTCAAGTTTTCGGGTCAATCCTACTGAATAAAAAGCTAAATAATTAAAAAAACAGAAATAATCAATAATGAAAACCAATTGCAGATTGTCTCAGAATAGTACTTTCTACATCATACCAACAGTTAAAAGTTAAACACTCACTTTAATGTTGTTGACCTGCATGAATATTTTGTAATACTGTACATGGCAAAGAGCATGTTCTATGCAGATTTATGCAGAAAATGGCTTCCTTTATATATTGATATGAAGGGGTTGTCTTTTCTGTCTATGTGAACAATGTGCTCTGACAGTCATTGAACCCTTGATTTATGCTTTAAAAGTGTTTAGTGGTGAACATAACTTTTCATAGCAATTTGGTACCTACAGTATAGTTACAGTGTTATTTCATGCCATATGTTGCCCATTAATGCTAGGAGACACTGTCACCATTGAAGGGACAGTATACCGCCATGTTGGGCTAATCATACTTTTCAGATATTGTTTTAACAATTAAAAATTTATGGAGGTAAATAATTAGATTACCAGCACACAACCCCCTCCCTTTACCTTCTGTTTTGTCTTACAGGTATGCATAAATTCATTATGCAATGGGATTACCTGTGCACTGGCAATCAAATTATCTACCTCGCGAGGACCAGACATGGTGTAGCCTCAATTCTTTCTGTTTGCATTGTAGATTTTTAGTGTTTGAAACAACAGGCAAAAAGTAGTTTCAACATAAACTCTGTTGCATTCTGTTCATTGAACTCGTGTTACTGTGGCCGTTGTTATTGGGATGCTTTTTTTTACTATTTGATGCTTGGATCAGAGCAAAATTTGATGTTGTGGTACTGTGGGTCACTGTGATAATTACAGGGATAATAGTTAATAGTGCTGTTCCAGCAGCTGCTCTACATTGAAATCCATTCTTCAAAAGAGCAAACAGATTTTGGGGCAGATTTGGGGCAGATTTACTAAGGGTTGAAGTGAAAATTCGAATGAAAAAAAATCGGATTTCAAAGTAATTTTTGACTACTTTGACTATCGAATAGGCCAAAATTTTATTCAAATTGAAAATAATTAAAATCAAAATTTAAAATAGACCATTCAAAAATCGAAATACTATCTCTCTAAAAAATTCAATTTCATCACCTTAAACCTGCCGAATTGCTATTTTAGCCAATGGGGACCTCCTGAAACCTTTAAGACGTGTTTTTGGAATTTTTAGAAAATGTTATATTTTTGGCCAAAATCTAATAATTTTTATTTGATCAAAAACGGACCTATTCGATCGAGAAAGACCATTTTTGATAGAAATAAAAACATTTTAAAAAAATTTGATGGTCGAATTTTAAAGTTTTTTAACTTTGAAATTCAACCCTTAGTAAATCTGCCCCAGAAAGTCAGTTCCCAGGTGCCCCCAGCCATATGACTTGTGCCAGCACTGTAGGAGGGAACTGTGTGTAGCAGGCAGTTATTTCTCCTACTTAATGTAACTGATTTAGTCACAGTGAGACTTGGCTTTTATATTGAGTATTATTCTTAGATCTACCAGATAGCTATTATCTTGTATTAGGGAGCTGTTATCTGGTTGCCTTATCATTGTTGTGGCTGCTGAGGGGGAAGGAAGGGGGTGACATCACTCCAACTTGCAGTACAGCAGTAAAGAGTGACTAACGTTTATCAGAGCACAAGTCACATGACTGGGGGCAGCTGGGAAATTGACAATATGTCTAGCCCCATGTTAGATTTCTGCTCTTTTGAAAAATGGATTTCAGTGCAGATGTGATGTGATGTGTTTTGAAAAGAAAAAGTTTTCCCATGACAGTATACCTTTAATTGTGGGAGTCACTTCATTATTCACCATGCCATTTGGTACCATGGGTCCCTGTGCCATTTAATGCTGTGGGTTCACTGTATAATTTCTGTAAAAATGTATATTTATTGCTTGATTTGACTACAAAAGTGAGCATAACCTAAGCAAAAGTAAGTGTGGCTTTGAAAGGAAGCTTGGCTCATGCCATAATCATTCATCTCTTATATATATAATGACTCTGATATGTAAACAGTACAACATCAGAGATGTATCATATGGTATGACAGTGCATGGGGTGTGTGTCTCTGTGTTAATCTAGGAGAAAATTGCTTTGCTGTATGACAAGCTCATATTTGATCCTCTTTTCTCTCTCTGCTTCAATGACATGACACGTTTTATTAATGTGCAGTTCTCACCATATGACGGGCTCTTTGTTTTCTGTTGCAGGAGACGAGAAGAGTCACAGCAAGTTATGTTCAAGTACTTCCAGTGCTTGAAAACTATATAACCTTGGGGAATAAATGTATGACATATCCCAACCATTGTCATGTAATAGAAAGGGGAGCATAGAAACTAGAAGAATAAGTTTGCATTTAATGTTTCAAGTAAAAAAAAACAGACAGAGGCTAAAAAAAAAAACCCATAGACAATGGAAACTGGTTCAGAAATAAGAGACAGATTCATGGAAAAAGCATCCATATGTCTACAGAAGGTTTAAATGGAAGAAATGTTACTGAAAACATATAAAAGGAATGATCTTATAAAAATGTTCTATAAAATGGTGTTATATTTCGCTTAAACATTTACTTGAACACATCATATAAACAATACTAAATGCAACATACTTATTTAAATATAATAATTTACTTTATTATACCTGTATATACATGAAGAGGCATAGGACCATGAAACACATGGGAATAGCCATAAATATTCACCCTGCCCTTTAATTAGTCTAGTCCTGGTCTTGTAAGCATTTTGTGGACAGTTTATCAGTATCAAACACTACAAGAATTAAAAATGAGACTTTTCTAACCTGATTTTAACAGAGAGAATTCATGATTCATATATTTTTACTGCTAGTACATTGATTGCTCAAATTTCTAATTTCTCGCTTTATTATTTTCAATTGTAAAGATGCCCAAAAAATATTTTGTGATGCATGTAAGATTCTCTTATTCTTCTAAGGTACAACTCAAGAATCAAGAACCCTTGACAATTCTCAAATATGTGGAGTGATTTTTGATATGTTTTTTTTAATTTTTGCGGCGTCCTACTGCGCATGTGCCTTCAGTTCCTGGAAGAAGAAGAAGAGAAGAATTGGTTAGAAGAGAGACGATGGCCCCTTAGAACATCGCTGGAGGGGACCTGCATTAAGGGGTAAGTAGGGACTTAGGGGCAATAGCCCAAGTGCAGAGGTAGGTGGGGGGAGGAGAGAGGGGGCCTATGGGGAGGGGGTTTGGGTTAGTGCCGGGGGGTTTCATTCCCCTTTAAGGTAATTTTTATTATGTTATAGCATAATTGCAGTGAGAGCTCTAAAAAAAGAACCCTGGTTTTTTTTACAAAAGATGTACACTGTTTAGGTGCAGAAGGCTAGCTTCTGACAAATCGAATTCGCACCCCTCAAATCACTTTGCCAGTTGCAAATGTGCTATGAATACGCCAATTCACTAAAATGCAAAGTTTCGTTCCGGGCGTCGAACTAACACTAGTGAAACGTTGCCAGTGTTACTTTGGCTGTGCGAACATATCGTAGCAAAGATGCGCCACATTTTATTTACTCCTAATGATCGCGCTCTTAGGTCAACTTGCATAAGGTGGTTTTTATTACACATGTCCAGGGAATCTTAATAAAGACAAGAGAGAGTTAATATAATTTCCTACACAGTCTTTATTAAGGTTCACTGGACATGTGTAATAAAAACCACCTCATGCAAGTTGACCTAAGTGCGAATTCGATGAGTCAAAAGCTAGCTTTCTGCACCTAAACAGTGTACATATTTTGTAAAAGAAAACTACAACGCTCCAGGGTTCTTTTTTTTAGAGCTCTCACTGCCATAGTTTCTCATTACCCCATCATGTGGGCTTGCACTGGACACATGGAATACATAGAAATTCTAATTTTGTATCTAGTGTGCTACTGTACCCACCCACTTAGACTGTAAGCTCTACGGGGCACGGACCTAGTGTGGCTCTTACCACATAGTACTTCTGCTTTGTGTCCTTTTGTTAGCTCTGTTTACTATGTATATTTATTGAATTTATTGACTGACTTTCCCTATTGTACAGCACTTTGGCTCATTAGCAGTGCTTTACAAATACATACATACATACATACATGCGACCACCTTGAAACCCATGCAAGAAACAATTGGGAGATGAAAAAATGATGGCAGTGATGGCCTGCTCTCCATGAAGTACAATACCTAAGGCCAGTTATTCTTTTATACAACCGACCCAACGGCCCAGGGCAGAAGGCCAAGAAATTGGCATTCCTAGTAATTTAAGCTCTGAAAGTGTGGACATCTGCTCAGCAGGACCAACGATAAGAGATGCATCTGATTATGTATCCATTTTGTCACGGTCGGCACCCTAAACCAGAACAGATGCCAAGTTCCCTGGTCTCGGCTCGGCTTCACCAGTAGTGTGACCGCCTTTGGCTTCGGGAGGAGCCCTCAGCTACTCAGATGCCACCTGGACTTAACGAGAGGAGCAAGGCGAGGAGTTCTGGCAAGCGAAGGGGCACGACTTTTGAAAGAGTCAGTTAGGCCGAAGGTCACGGTACAGTAGGATATGGCAACAGCGAAGTCAGGCAGGCTGGGTCGAGGCAGGCAGACAGCACGGAACGTCAGGCAGGCAAAGGGTCAAAACCGGGTAATCAATCAGACAAGGATGAGGCAGAATCGGTAGTCAAATACAGGCACAGGTCAGGATTCAGGATTATCAGAGTAGTCAAAGCCAGGCAGGGTCAAAACAGGTATTCAGGAACAAACAGAAGCTATATAGCACAGGTACAATGCACCAGGATTAAACCTATCACGAGCAACGAAAAGTATACTAGAGCACCTTTAAATATTTTGAATTTGGCGCCGTTACGCGCTGACGTGATTACGCCAGCGTGCATGCGCCTTTAAACTACAGGAGTGTGCGCCGCGCGCACACTATAGAAGACGGCGAGGATGGAGCGGCGCCGATGAAAGAGGCGGGCGTTCCCCGCCGAGGGGGCAGCAGGCGTCCCTGCCGACCTCCCACTAGACCACCAGGGTGAGTCGTTACACATTTACAACAGTTTTCTCTGACCTCATTCCAGAGCACCTTCAGAAAAGCATAAGGTGAAAAATGAAACTTAACACTTTAATAATGGAAAAACGGTTGCAAGAAGAAAATAGAAAATAATTGAACAAAGTCTTTATTCCTGATGAACTATTTGAAAACAGTTTTGCAGGGTGAACAACCCCTTTTGTCTGTATCAGTATATGCTATTCTCTAAGTTTAAATTTAAATTTGTCTTTTTTGAAACAAAATAATTGTATCTGAACAAATGAATTGCATTGGTTTGCTTTAGAACGCTTTTGAAATCATTCTTTACCAATACCACTCAAACCCCTATATTTAATAAAAGGCACTAAGTTTGCCCTATAGCAACCTATAGCAACTAATCAGCAGGTAGAATTCACTAGTCACCTGTTTAAATGCAAGCATCTTATTGGTTGTCATGAGTTACTGCTCCTGGGCAAACTTAGTGCCTTATATTACATATAGGGGAAAATCTACAATTTATTGATTATGTCTTTTGTACATATGGTTCATTTATAATTCAGAGAAACAAACAAAGCTAGAAAATATTCTGCTAAATTAACTATGTGACATATAACTATTAGTTGCATGAAAGTAGTGCTACTTAATCTTTAAGCCCAATCTGGCACACTAAGTTTATTAGCAATTTTACAAATGCTCAAATTATTTTGTGATATACGTCTATATGGAAAAGCTGTGTCTGCCCATTCATTTCTAAGTTAACTTCATTTACTTCAGGTATCACTTAGATTGAAAGAAGAGGTAAATGACAAGGCTGAAAAGTGCTAAGTTGCTCTTGGGTTGAATATACAGACCTTGAAAAGAATTATAGCCTTTTATGATTGTTTGGCCTGGCTTCTTGTCAGAGCCATTAGCCTCAGAATAACATTGCCTCAAAGAAAATGTGCTCTTTTAAGAAAACTCCTCATTAATTTAATTTGTTGAAGGAAAAACAAAAAAGTATTGGGCAGCTATGGTTTTTTGAAATGCATAAATAGTTTGGAATGTTGGGATGTGTTTGAAAACCTCATGACTGTAACCTTCCATTAATGTCTCTTGACTCCCTGAAGTAAGGTAAGTGGGTTATATATCAACAGCGAATAAACACATTTTTGATAAAGTGCCTATAAACCATAGAATGTTAAAAAGCAAGAGTACAGCTGTGTGCTTGCATGTGTATATACTTAATAAAAAAAAAACTAAATTCTGTAATTTCAACATACAGTACTGTAGTCCTTACGGGTTCTGTTATCCAGAATGCTTTGGACATGGGGTTTCCCAGATAAGGGATCTTTATGTAATTTAGATCAGTATACTTGAAGGGGATTATTTACTAAAATCCAAAGTTATCTGATATTGTATTAAAAACACAACCACACTCCCATGCTTGATTTAAGCTTATTTATTAACAAAATAACCCACATTAATTGGATTGTGGAAAAACTCAAAATCTAGCTCCAATTTTTCAGGCTTTTATCCTGAATCACTCAATTTTTTTAGTTTTTGTTTGTAAACCTCGAAAATGTAGTGATGGGTGAATTTATTCGACTGTAGCGAATTCGGCGCAGATGAATACATTCGGCGCGGACGAATACATTCACGAAACGCCAGTGAAATTTTGCCTGGTGAAAATTCGCCAGCATCTCGGTTTGGACACGGGCGTCCATTTTTGGGTACCATAGCCCACTGCTGGCGTCTGAAAAACAGACTATGGAAATTGGTCCAAAAACAAGACGCGGTGGCATTTTTCGCCATTTCGCGTATTCTGCCGATTCGCCCATCACTACAAAAATGTTGTATTTTCGGGCTAAACTCAATTCAGACCATGAAAACTTCAAATTAAAATAGGTGCCTCTCCCATTCACAAGGCACCTCAACAGGTCTGAGATGGTGGATTTTCAGATTCAGGCTTTTTGCAGCATTGGGATATAATAAATCCCAAAAAGTGCAAGCAGAAATATTCCAGGTTTAGTAGATAACTTGGAATATTAGATTAGAAGTCATTAAGGCATGCCATGACAATAAAGGCACAAGACCAAAGGCTGAGTTCTTTTATATAAGTTATGATATGCCAGGGGGACTTAATATCCTCATATTTACAATCAGGGGTCCATTATTTATTATAGTAGAGGAGTGTCACCTAGTCATGTGACAGAAATTATAATAATAAGCATCGATTATAGCTATTTATAACCATTTATAGGAATATACAGTAATTTAATAGACAATATATCTATGGGTTTTTTTATGTTATATGTATGTGTATTTATATCATTAGACTGGTGTAGAATCGTTTATTCAGAATGCTTGGGACCTGAGGTTTCCTGGATAAGGGATGTTTCAGTAATTTGCATCACTGCTGCTAAACAACATTTAAAAATGAAGGTATGGGAACTGTTATCCAGAATGCTTGGGACCTGGGGCTTTCCTGATAACAGATCTTTCTGTAATTTGGATCTTCAAACCTTAAGTCTACTAAAAGATCTTGTAAGCATTAAATAAAACCAATAGGCTGGTCCTGCTTCCAATAAGGATTAATTATATCTTAGTTTAGATCAAGAACAAGGTACTATTTTATTATTGCAGATAAAAAGGAAATCATCTTTAAAAATTTGGATTAAATGGAGTCTATTCAACACAGCCTTTCCATAATTCAGAGCTTTTTGGATAACGGGTTTCTGGATAGAATAAAAAGGGTTTCCTGTAGAATAAACCGAATTGAATCATTTTGCCATCAAACAAAGGGGCAAATTCACTAAGATGCGCAAATTTGCTAGTGTTCGCCGCACTTTGCCTGGCGAATTTTCGCCAGCAATACGCAAATTCACTAAAGTGCGAATTTACGCTCAGGTCGGTGAATGGTAGCGTAGTTGCGCTAGTGTTACTTCGCTAGGCAGAGTGCTGTTACGCTAGCGAAGCCTAATTTGCATACGGCTGGAACTTTAACTTATAATAGAAGTATATGTTACAGCCACTACATTCCACTACACAAGCCCTTTAATAAATTATATAAAGTTGTCCTATTGCCCTACATGTGCCCCCTGTATAGTTGAGTTGCCATATGTTAGGAAATGTAGGGGGGAAGAAGGGTAACCCCCCCAAAAAAAATATCGATCTTTTTCAGACTATCACCCTCCTATGCTAAAATACGCCAGGGTTTTTTTGGGACTTAGAAAAAAATGAAAACATTTTTTTCAACCTCCTAACTATTGTATTGAACTGACCAGGCGAAGTAACGTCTAGCGTAAGTGCTAACGTTCAGGAAAATGTCCATCTTAGTGAATTTGCGAATTTACGATCCTTCGTCAGTGTGCAACTTCGCCCAGCGTAAGGGTGCGAAGTTGCGCAAGTCTATCTACTTCGCTAGCGAAAATTTACCAGAGTCCGTGTTAGTGAATTTGCAAAGTTGCGAAATGACGTCACGCTGGCGAATTAGCGCTAGCGTTAGACGCTTCACGCTTTGGTGAATTTGCCCTATAGTGTCTCACAAATCACTGTAGGATTACTTGGCCTTTATCTAGAATACTCACTGACAGTTACCACACTGCTGCTTGGAATGTCTGTTGCTGTTTTACCAATAAAGCTGGTTAAATAAAAGTGGATAAAAGCTACTGTTTTGGTCCCACCTGATCTGTCTGGGGGCCCTATGGAGGTCCTGCGCAATCAATATCTCGAAAACTCCCCAGATCAGACCCCATTGACACACCTCATATCCAAATGAACTATACTGATTTGAACCAACACAATGGTGATCAAGTTGGGTAAAGATGTTATACAGTATCTGCTCAATTGGTGAGGTTGCCAAACAAGCAGATGTATCTCCAGTTTTCAAGTGAAAGAGATAAGGGGTCTTAGATAAGGCATAGATCAGGGGTGTCCAACTGATGGCCTAGGATGGTTCCCAAGAAACGTCATATTGCAAAGGATATGGGAGTAGGCAGGAGGGGGGACTCTGCCCATTGCACAGTTAGTAGTAATAATAATATAATAATAATAAGTCTATTTAATATCCAGGTGTCCCATATTCCAGAGTATAGCTCCATCTCGTTAGCAGGCCCGGATTTGTGGAGAGGCAACCTAGGCCCGGGCCTAGGGCAGCAGGATTTTAAGGGGCAGCATGCTGCCCAACCACACCCACATTGGTTCAGAAATTAAAATTTCCTGTGTGCCAGTTCCCATTGCTCCATCCCGATGATGAAAATTTTAGCAAATAAAAAAGAGGGGACAGGGGCGACAAACATCAATGGGCCTAGGGGTGCCCGCTATGTAAATCCATCCCTGCTGGTTAGCCAACTGGAATTGTAGTTCTTTTTTGTGTATTTTCTTTACTTTTACAAATCAAAAGTGTTTGTGTATTTCATGTGTGGCCCAAGACAATTTTTCTTTTTCCAAAATGGCCCAGGAAAGCCAAAAGGCTGGACACCCCTGGCATAGATGCACTGACCACATTCACATCTGTCACATAAACGTGACTCTGGTGTGTGCTAAAAATGTAACAGCATTATAATATAACAGAGTACCGTATCTCTTCCAGATGTGTTTTTTCTGACTTTATTTCAATTGAACATTATTTATTTTATTTCGGTGTAAACACATTAATATCTTACACTTCTTCCTGGGTTCCCATCATAATTAGGGCTCCCACAGATTGCTGTCTTTGCTTCTAAACAAAAAAATAAAACATTTGCATCCTGTGGGAAAAAATTTACATCTGATTGTAAGTGACAAACTTTCTGACAAGATCTGATCCCATTATACTGATTTATTACACATATGTGTGTACATACTGTAAATATAAATATATACATATACTCTGCTGGTTATTCCAACAGTTACCAGAGTTAGGAGAAAGTTTCATTCTCTATGAACTAACACCAGGAAGAACAGTAACCTAAATCAGTTTTCTGCTATTTTTGGACATGGTCATGTTTCTGTGAACGAAAGAAAAATAAAGCTGGAAAGATGACCAATAGATTTACACACAGAAGCTTATTTTTAAATCTAAGCCAAATAGCTTATGCTGGACACAAAACATCCAGACTGTGTTTATAAAAGTCTTATTTTGGATACTATAAACATGACACAGCTCATACTGATCCTCAGTGAAATTAAAATTTAGGGCAAAGGTAATTGCTTATTTTATGTTTTTACTTTGAATTGTTGCATCACAGACACAGATAATGTGGGATAAATGACTTTCTTCAGATTTTGTGGGGTGACAGCTGAATTATTATCAATCCCTTAATGTTCTTACTCCTATATGTAATAAATGCACACTGATTACCCAGGTTCAGGAACCAATAGCAACCGATTTTTTTAAAAAAGGTGACTAGTAAATCTTTTTTGCTAAATCATGGCTATAGGTAGTTAAACTGAACCAAACCTTCCACTATATTAAATTACCCCCTTAACCACATCTGTTCCAAACTAATTAATGATGTGTTACCCAAACAAAAATTTGTCTACGTGTCTAGAGGATGCCCAGCTAAGACTAATGCAATCTGGGACACTTGACTGAAAATGCAATCTGTATAAATAGATATGACTCGTAAATGTTTACTTAGCCTTACTTCTTTTTGTCCTATCCCTTTCTTCCCTCTTACTTAATCTTTTTTTTGTTTTTTATTTTGTTGTAACTGTGAAAGCATACATAAAAACTTTACAAAAACATCCCCTTAACGTTGTGCTAGCAACACTTAAAGGAGAAGGAAAGGTTAAAACTAAAAAAGCCTTATCAGAAAGGTCCAGCTAAATATACCAGTAAACCTTCAAAATAATGCTGCTCTGAGTCCTCTGTCAAAAGAAACACTGCATTTCTTTCCTTCTATTGTGTACACATGGGCTTCTGTATCAGACTTCCTGCCTTCAGCTTAAACCTCCTTGCCCGGGTGTGAGCATGCTCAGTTTGCTCCTCTCCCTCTCCCCCTTCTCTGCTGTAATCTGAGCCCAGAGCTATGAGTGAGCAGGGAGAGACTCAGGGAGAGACAGGCAGGAAGTGATGTCATGCCAAGCAAATACTGCAGTTGCTATCCTAAACAAACAGAGAGCTTGTAAAGCTTTTTACTCAGGTATGGTAAAACATTCTACAAAATAAATATGGCACTCTAGCTTGCACTATTTCAGCTAATCTATAGACAATAAAATGCCCACCTTTAGATTTCCTCCACCTTTATGCACCAATTGTTGTTTCCACTGAATGGAATATAAATATGACTAAAATCTTAAAAGTTTGTACCAGGTCTTAAAACCCAAAGCAACCCATAAGCAAGTAGGGCATATGGGTCATCTGTTTAGCTTTCTCTACGTAAAAAAAATCAGTGGAACTAGAAATCACTCACCTGTGCTGTAACTCTAAGAAGTAACTCTAAGGCCGAGGGTGGGAGGGATTCACCTTCAATACAATATTTGCATTATTTCTTCCATCCAGTAAAGGCCAAGTCCCCTTTCTGAACTGGTAGAAAAATGTATGAACTATAACTATAATCAAGAAGCACATGTGTTTTTTTCTACTTATATCTTCTTTTTAGATTGCTCAAACTGGGTACCAATCAATCTGAAACATGAGAAGAGATCCCTTTAGGAACTGCCTTACCAGGTGTTGCATGTTGAGATGGTTATGTATACACTGCAGACTATACACAACACTTTCCAAGAATATATGCAGGGATTTAGAAGAAAATCAGGTCTTTGAAGACCTTTTAGTGAACAAGCCCAGACAGAGCTGAGACTTCAGTTGAAGGTACACATAAACATGAACACCTGTGGTAGTGATGTGCAGCTCTGTGAAGTGCACTGAGGTCTTTGGACATTTTTGCAGAGTCTTTGTTACATGTAAAACACTATGGAGTCTATGGGGTTTTTGCTAAAAATACTGTGGCGTCTATGGGCTTTTGTCCCATGTATTTTGTGGAAACCTTTTGCAAGGGTTTAGTAATACATTTTACAGCAAATCCAAAAGTTTTGCTTGCCCCTCAGTTACATGTATGTATGTATATTTGTATAGTGCTCCCTGAGGGCAAAGCACTGTACAGCAACAATAATTTAGTAGTAACAAACAAGGAATGGAATGGGGTGACCAGGGCGATGAGTCAGACTGGAACAGGTGTAAAACTGCAACCAATGACTGCAATGGCTGACTGCAACAGATCAGGCTGCTGCTGGGCTGGGGCTGCAGAGGCCAGGTAATATATAATGAGCAACCCTACAGGCTGCTCACCTGGCCCAATGGTTAAGGCAGCGAGCCAGAAACCCAAAGGTCCCTGGATTTAATCCCAGCAGAGCCTAAAAGTATCCCCCTCCTCACAAGGTGAGTTCCAGGTGCCATAGAGATCAATATTTTTATACGCCTAGGGAACTGACAAAGGTACAGGCAGAACCACCTTTGTGGGTGACCAGTGTTTTGGTTGTGATACAGGCAACTGCACCCTCATGAGTGCCCCCCTCATGGGTACCTGGGGTATTGACAGTGGTACAGGTAAGTCCACTCTGGCAGGTGCCCAACTAGGGGGTGATACTGTGCCAGAGCCACTTTCACGGATGCCCTGGATACTGGCAGTGGTCCAGGAAAAAACACCCTCACTGATGCCCAACTAGGAGGAAATGCTATGGTCAGAGCCACGCCCTGGAACTTGGCAATGGTACAGGCAACTCCACCCTTGAATGTGCCCCCCACATGGGTGCCTGGGGTATTGGCAGTAGTGCAGGCAAAACCCCCCTCACAGGTGCCCCCCACATGGATGCCTGAGCTTTGGAGATTATTCTTTGGGGGGCGATTGCAGAAGCCCCTCTCCTGGGGGCACAAAACACGCCAGAAGCCCCACTACTGGGGGCACAGGACACGGCAGAAGCCCCACCCCTGGGGGCACAGGACATGGCAGATGCCCCTCTCCTGGGGCACAGGACATGGCAGATGCCCCTCTCCTGGGGGCACTGGACTTGGCTGAAGCCCCTCACCTGTGGACACTGGTCTAAGAAACAGCAGACCCTTGTGGGGAGCTGGCACAGGAGGGTACAGGGGGCAGCTGCTGGGGAACCAGCACGGGTAATAACCAGCGTGGGAGCCAGTCACTAAGGAAACCTATCTGGAGCTGTGGCAACTTATGCTGCCAAGAAGGCACCTCTGGAGCAATGGACAGTGGATTCTGTGTTGAAGGCCCCTCGGAGGCTGTGAGCAGCAAAGGTTATTGGGGAATTGGCTCTGGAGCAGTAAGCAGCGGATGCTGTGGGGAAGGTTCCCCAGGAGTAGTAAGCAGTGGATGCTGCAGGGAAGACCCCTCTGGAGCTGTGGGCAGTGGAAGCTGCAGGGAAGGCCCCTGTGGAGATGTGGGCAGCGGATGCTTCTGGGAAGGCCCATCTGGCGCTGTGGGCAGTGGATGCTGCTTGGAAGGCCCCTCTGGAGGTGTGTGCAGTGGATGCTGCTGAGAAGGCCCCTGTGGAGCTGTAGGCAGCGGAGGCTGCTGAGAATGCCCCTCTGGAGCTGTAGACAGTGGAGGCTGATGGGAAGGCCCCTCTGGAACTGTAGGCAGTGGAGGCTGCTGAGGAACCAGTTGCTGAGGGATAGCAGGCCCAGGAACTGAGGCAAATAGCTGAGAGGTAGAAGGCCCCTGAACTGAGGCAGACAACTAAGGAGTAGCAGGCCCAGGAACTGAGGCAGACAGCTGAGGTGTAGCAGAACCGGAAACTGAAGCAGACTGCTGGGGGGTAAACGGCTCTGGAACTGGAAGAAATTTATCTAGAAATTCCAGCAGAAACTCAGCAGTATTATAGATTAAAGGGAATCTACTGCACACTAAGTTATCTGCCCAGGAACAAGCATTACCTTCTAGCAGGAAGAAAATGGTCTCAGAAACTTACTCGACTGGATGAGCACTCTTAAAGTGTTCTTTCTCAGAAAGGAGTAGGACATCCTCTAGGAAGATTGGAATTTTACTTGGGGAGCCATCACAGGGTTTGCAGTTCAAAATTGGTGCTGCAGAGACTGATGAGGGAAGGGTGAGTCCTTGAGACAGGAGCTGTATGTGAGTCAGACTGGAACAGGTGCAGAACCAGACAGAGAGGGTGAAGATCAGGATAGGAACAGACTGGATGGGACAGAACGGTGCAGGCATAGATTGGGAGCTTACTGAAAGGATAGTACAGGATGGTGCGGGTGAGGATCGGATCAGACTGGGGACAGAGTAGCAAGTGAGCTGGAGCAGAAAAGGATTGGAAAGTAGGATAGCGAGAGAACTGGATAGCGAGAGGACTGGATAGCGAGAGAGGTAACGTGCAAGGCACTACAGGAAGCAGGGATCAGGAACAGGCAAGGCCGGTACAAGGTCAAGGCAGGGAAAGGTTTTGGAGTGGGGAGCAGAGCAAGATACAGAACAGCAAGAAAACAAGGCAGTTCAAGGTTGAGACAAGGTTAAAGGGGTTGTTCACCTTTGAGTTAACTTTTAGTATAATGTGAAGAGTGATGTTCTGAGACAATTTGCAATTGGTTATCATTTTTTATAGTTTGTGGTTTTTGAGTTTTTTAGCTTTTTATTCAGCAGCTCTCTAGTTTGCAGTGTCAGCAATTTGGTTTCTAGGGTACAAATGACCCTAGCAATCCTGCACTGATTTGAATAAGATACTGGAATATGAATAGGAGATGGACTGAATAGAATGATAAGTAATAAAAAGTGGCAATAACAATACGTTTATAGCCTTACAGAGCATTTGTTTTTAGATGGTGTCAGTGACCCCCATTTGAAAGCTGCAAAGAAACAGAAGAAAATTGCAAATCATTAAAAAACTATGAAAAATAAATAATGAAGGCCAATTGAAAAGTTTCTTAGAATTGGCTCTTCCACAATATACTAAAAGTTAGCTTGAAGGTGAACCACCCCTTTAAGAGCATGACTGGCGCAGAAAGGTAGAAGGAAAGGTAGATCAGGGCAATGTAAACAAGACAAAGTTCAGGACAAGACAGTGAAGGTTCAGGCAAGATGGTTCAAGACAAAACAGGGACAAGGGCAAGAGCAAGTTCAACCTAGCTGGGGGCTCCACCACAGTGCTAGGAAGGCCAATAATGCTCCAGCAAGGACTGTTTGGAGGGCTGGCCTTAAATAGGGCAGAGTCAGCCCTGATGGGCTGACTGCAAACAATGAAGCTTCTGCTGGGCTGGAGCTGCATAGGCCAGGTAACATAGTAACCAAAACTACAGCCTGCTCACCTGGCCCAATGGTTAAGGCAGCAAACCAGAAATCCAAAAGGTCCCTGGCTTGAATCCCAGCAGAGCCTGACATCATCCGAACATATTCTCTAGTATGTAACCCAAATCTACATAGATAGGTGTGTGTGTTACTCATTTGCCAGAAATGGAAGAGTCTATGTGATTGGCAGTAAATGGATTTATTTTGAAATGTGTGAAGTTATGACAATGTAAAACATGCTGGGAGCATAAAGTAGAAAAGGCTGTTCCTAGGCAGCAGTTGACAGGCTTGTTCTGGCTCTTAATAAAGACAGACTTCTGAAAAGACTATACCACTCTGAGCTGTAATATACTTTGTTTTCCCTAAAGAAATTAATTCTTTTCCTCCTTCACTAGTAAGCTACATACTCGTGTCTGTTTCTCAGGACCACAATAATAACCGCCTATTATTCATTCAATTCACAAGAGTGTTAGGAGCTGAACATCTTCAGTAAATTTAGCCACATACTTATTGCAGTTGTAGGGATTAGTACTTCTGAGGACTGCAAAGGGAAATTTATATCACGACCTACAACTGGTGCATACATCTCTCCCTAGCACATGTTTAAAAAAAACATGAAGTGTCATCTGTAGGTGCAAGAAAGCCATGACATCTTCAAGCAGAGTATTAGATGCCCTCTGGGAAATATTCCAGAGATGGCATCACTACATTTCTGGAGCGGTATTTCTATCTAAAAATGTTAGCAAACATTGCTGTGGATTATCTGTTGTCCAGTAGTCAAACATCATGAGGTGATTAAAACACTGAACCATTCTTTCTAATGGGAAGATATTTTTGCCCGGTGGGAGAGGAGGACTAGTGTATATAGATTTGCTACAATATTGATAGACTTCTAAGTTAATGATGTATTTTTTCTTTGTTGTACTTTACCTTTATTAGTTATGAGTTTTTTGTTTTTTTCTGTGTATTGAGTCATATTATAGAAGCATAAGGGAAAAATACAACAGAAATACATTTGTACCAGGCAAAAAGGTTTTTGAATCTTAAGTAAAGTCTTAACCTACTCTACAAAACACCTTCAATATAAAATTAAACTTTATAAACCAGTATTTTTGAGTTGCAACACTGGTTCTATATCTCCATTTGGGTCCCCTGAAAAAAAAAGATACAAATGAGACACTGATCAACATGGAAACAAAAGCTCCATCGGGTACTTAAAGAACAAGTAAACCTTTTTTTTTTTCTATCTGCAAATTTGCTCTAAACAGCCCCCCAGATTAATGTACCTTAGTCCCTGCTGCAAGTCTGCTCTGGTTTCTGTGTTATCAGCAGCTTGTTTCCCCTTCTTCCTGGTGCAGAGTGAAGCCCCGCCCCTTAGCTTACTGAGCTGACCTTATCTCTTGGACTAGTCCTGGAGATCATTTGCATACTATGACATAGCAGAGACCAGTGTGTTTAGCAGCTTTTGCTTGGGGAAACTAGCTTACTAATGCACACACTGGCTCCCTCTTCCTCTCTATTGTGGAACAGGAGCAAATGGACTGCTCAGTAAACTAAGGGGCTGGGCTTCACTCTGCACCAGGAAGAAGGGGAAACAAGCTGCTGATAACACAGGAACCAGAGCAGACTTGCAGCAGGGACTAGGGTACATTAATCTGGGGGCTGTTGAGAGCAAATTTACAGAAAGAAAAAGAAAAACATTTACTTTTCCTTTAAGGTACATGTAAATCCTACATTCTCCTTCCATGTATATAAGCTGAGCACATTGTCCCCAATCCACCGAACCTCATCATTTGTACTGCATATATTCAGCACCATTCACCATCACATTTTCCAAAAACAAAGAGAAGCTTTCACTTAGTGGCCATTTTCCCTCTGACACATCATCAGGGACATTTACACCTGCAAACAGTACATGTGCACTATAAAGTTCATGCAATAAAGAATGCAGGCAGAACTTACTTTGATAAACAGTTTGAGCACTAAAATTGTTAAGCTGAACTCAGGAGAGGAGTTTAGGAGACAAAAAAGGAGTAGACAGCTAGAGCGGAGTTTCTATGTGATCCAGTGATGCCATTTCTATTGGCTGCTAGACTGAAGCTGAAACAAACTTAGAATGCCCAGTAGCTAACAGCCAAAGCAAATTCCTGAAGGAAGGGAGGGTGGGTTATAGGAGAAGAAGGAATCCTAAGTGATTAAGTGGATGCTGTAGCTTATTAACCTTTTATCAATCAGAGTGGCAGGTAGTTAAAGATTTCAAAGAGGCTGTTAACAGATTACATTTTTTGTGAGAGGTTACATGTCCCTTAAGTTAAAAATGACATACATTTCATAGCACTATGCAAGCTATAGGGATCCCTTAAATTCATGTTTTTTAGTTGTATTGTACACAATGACACATGGACAAACATTCTTTGGTCCCAAGTCTCACTTCCCTTCATCGAAAGTACTTTTGACCATTGCACACTAAGGACAAACAACAAAGACAAGGGTTGTGTCTGTGTGATATTATGCAGGACCAACAAGATTAATCATTTTGGTACTAAACCATGGGAACACAATGAAGCACAAAACACCACAAGGGTTGAGAGAAACTAACCAAATAACCTGAATGAACCAATCAGATGTTCATTTACATTTTGCAGTAGTAGAAAACTGATTATAACTAATGCTAAAAGTTGCTATGGGTAAATGCATTGGATTTACTGTATATGTATATGGCAAATGTGTTAATAACATATAAAGTTCAACAAATTGCTTGTTTATATGCATTACAAAAGCCTATAATAATGTGTAGGAAACAGTATAAATTAAAAAATTATTTTACACTACCCTCCTGTGAGCATTTTTGAAGTTTAGTTGGCTTCTTGCTAGAACTGAAATATGATTGCTCTTATTCTGCTTTACAGCTTCCTCATGTGCCTTTAATCACATGCATACATTTCAAAATGCTTTAATCAGCTATCATATATAGGAAATATTATATCCATATTGTATAAATATCAAGGTCAAATAAAATGGAAACGTAATATGTTAATACAGTAGTGAAGTTTGATTAGGGTATCATTTTATATCACATATGAAGGAGGCATTCCAAGATGTATTTATTTACTTTATTCTGTGGTTCCGGTTTCCTGTCATTTGTTTCTACTTATTTTAAAAGACTTTTGGCTTTAAATCTGGCACTTGGAAAAAAAGGGAAATAATATGTCTCTAGCATGAAAGGAAGAAGTGAATTATACTTTTGGTTGTGCAAATGTAAGCATCATGTAAGGAACTTACTCCCTATCACTGATATGTTGAACTGAAAATATTTGAGCAATTTTTCAGAACTTGAACTAATGAGGGATCATCATAGACATATTGCTTTCACTTAGGTGCAACACAGACAGTGGCCCAGCTCTGAGTTTTTTAAATTAGCCCCGCTCAAAAAGTGCAACCAGACTGCAGACATTTTTACACCTAATAAGATATATCACCGAAAAATTGTCTGCAATGAAGTGTATGATAGACATCATGCTCCAAAATAAAGTGCATCACAGACATGTAATGCATCCCAGATGCAGTGTTGTATTTCTATCTATTGCTGCCCTATGCACTGAACCTCTGCCCTGCCCTTTGAAATCCATCACCTTAAGCTGGCCATAGACGCAACGATCCGATCGTACGAATCCTCGATTCGTACGATTTTCGGATCGTGTGTGGAGTGTTCCGACATTTGTCGTGCCATGCCGATCGGTCGTTTGGTCGATCGGCCAGGTTAGAAAATTTTTGTCGGCTGGCGATAATATCTTTGCGTCTATTGCAGATCGTACTATTTTCAGTGGGAGACCGTCACTAGGTTTTTAATCGTACAACTTTCGTACGATCCTTGTCAGGGGCAGAACGTCAGCTGTCTGTGCTTTTTACTACTTTAGTTGATCTGAAGGTTAGTGACAGGTCGGGAGATGCAAAGATCCGATCGTTGGAATCATCTTACGATCGGATCTTTGCGTCTATGGCCAGCTTTAGGCTTAGGCCTCTATCCGTCCCCATCCACCAGTGCATGCACAGTACATTTTGTTTTACATGAACTGCTTTGCCTTGCTCTTTAAATCTGCATGAACTATTTTACACTTCTAAATTTGTCGTGTGCATAAACCACTTTTGCTCATAAACCTACTATTTGTATGACAACAGTAATGGAACTAGGTGGGGACGGGGTGAGACTGCCCGGGGGTCCTGGGGGTGTGTGGGCCCAATTGCATCCCCTGCTCCTCCAGTAGTTACTGTATGACCAGTTTTATGCTGCTTTACCTTCTTAAGCAGTATATTCTCATCAAATACCCTCTCATTAAATATGCTATTTACAGGAATTGTACTTTATTCTCCACACATTTAAATATATAACTAAGGTGTTTGTGGTTTAATTATTTGTTTGCTTGCTATTTTATGTTTTTTTCAATTGGTCTCAGTTGGAAGTGTGCAAAAGCTCTGGTGCTCATGACATGTACATGCATGTACATTGCAAAATACAAAGCTACTGTATGTGTGTTTATACTGTAGACCAGTGATCCCCAACCAGTAGCTCATGAGCAACATGTTGCTCTCCAACCACTTGGATGTTGCTCTCGGTGTCCTCAAAGCAGGTGCTTATTTTTGCATTTCAGTTTCATTTTAATGGCATAAAAACTAAGTATAGTGTCAAGCAGCGCCTCCTGTAGGCTGCTAGTCCATATAGGGGCTACCGAATAGTCAATCACAGAACTTATTTAGCACCCCAAGAGACTTTTTAATACTTATGTTGCTCCCCAACCCTTTTTACATTTGAATGTGGCTCACAAGTAAAAAAGGTTGCTGTAGACTATGTAGCGATTTCAGTTTAAAAATTCTGTAATAAACAACAGCTCTGACTGCTATTTAATTTTATGAACAATTCAATGTTGTAAAGATCTATGTGAACAGTGACAACAATATTCCAGTAGATGCTTCTGTCATTATGAACTAAAGATGAACATGACTATCAATAAAGCTATGTATAAAGGATGAGGGATGGCATTCAGAACTTTCCCAAAGGCTCCATCTCGTCTTGTCCTAGTATAAACCCTGGCATGGACTTTGATTTTTTTTTCAAATGAATAAAATTAAACAGATCAAATCAGTCAATTGCATAAGATATTCTGCATTGCCAGAGGACACTTCAGTGCACATTCACCAATCTGAATATCCCAATAATGACTTGACATTCCATTGCCTACTCCATATATCTTTTTGTATACAATGTACCTATATTCATTGCTAATTTGTTTTCCACTGTCAGCACACAAGAAATCTTATATCAGATTGAACTTCAACATCCAAAATATCCAGCCGGCGCCCTGTATAGTGATGTTAGGACATAATGAGCTGTCTCTGCTTGTACTACATTGTGCCATACCCCCATATATCTTGACTTTTAAATAATTACCTCTGTGCTGAAAATCACAACAGTTTCAGGCAGCTCATTTATACTGGTCTAATTAGAAAAAGGGCAAAGTAAAACCAGAATGTCTTGCACAGTCTGTATATGACAAGCCCAGTTCTGTACCTATGAACCATACTTTTTAAAATGTTTTATAGTTTTCTACAGCCAGATTTTATATGACTTGCAAAGTTTATGGCTGCTCTGTGGGAATGGAACATTCATTTTAGATCTGTTAGGCTGGCTTTAAGCCAAGGTGTCAAACTCTGTCTTGCTGCTGGCTAACTTCTCTACTGTATGTTGATAATTTAGTTCTGCGATACAGTCTGTTATTACTAGCATGGTTACATAGCTGAGAAAGGGAAATGTGTTTTTTGACAGTGTTCCCTGAGGGTAGCGGTGGGAAAGGAGGGGGAAGAATGAATGGGTCGTTAAAATTTAGCATAGCTCCCAAATAGAGACTTTATTCTTTTTTTTAAAATATTGTTTAATGTTTAAATATAACATCCAAGCTTTCTTTTAGCTGTAGTTTGTTGGGACCAATCTTGTATTTGTCGTACCCTGTCGGTGACTCATATCTGCAAAAAGTTATATGAAGAATGCATGTCGGAAACAGATTGGACAAGCATTTAACCTTATCTCATACTATGTAAACCCAACTGCAGGACAGATTTACTCTAGATGGTCTGAACTATGTTACCACTTTTTTGTGGCTTTCAAAAAGTCTACTGTGGGACACCTGGCTGGGATTAAACATGGAGATTATCTTCTGTTTCCCGACTTGCTTCTGCCTTCATATCCCTGTGCTCTGTCCAGTATAAAGAAGGTCCAGAAGAGTTAAAGAAAACCAAAACTGTTTTTACTGGACTGAAAAAAAGTCTAAACTATTTGTATTGTATATTTATCGTTACCGCGCCTGTGATTTCACTTGTCCTTAAATGATCTAGGCAGCCCTTAAACCACTTAAATTGTGGTGATTTTTTTTCCTTCTGTTGCTGTTACCCAAACCATAGTGGATATATTCTTGGTCCCTGTGTTGTGTGCATGTTTGCAGGAAACAGGGAACTTCATTCCAACTATTCTCCCCCGCCTTCCACTTATTGTTTTAGGAATTGTCAGAAAACATACTGAGAGGAAGAAGAGCAAGGCTGTGTCATTGTCAGTGCAAAAACAGGATCTTAATTTGGAAGTCAGTGGGAAAGCAAAGTATAACTTGGTTTAGTGCTCTGTGATAATGTTATATATATATTAATATACAGTGCCATTCTGTGGCAAAAACGGAAAGTGACACTTTTTGTATGGGATTCGTTATCTGGAAAATGAAAAGCTCAGAACTACAGGATGACCAACTCAATTTTAATATATTAATTCAAATTTAAAAATAATTTCCTATTTCGCTGTAATAATAAAACAGTGCCTTGTACTTTATCCCAACCAACTAAATATAATTATTCCTTATTAAAGGGATCCTGTCATGGGAAAACATTTTTTTCAAAATGCATCAGTTAATAGTGCTGTTCCAGAAGAATTCTGCATTGAAATCCATTTCTCAAAAGAGCAAACAGATTTTTTTATATTTCATTTTGAAATCTGACATGGGGCTAGACATATTGTCAATTTCCCAGCTGCCCCTGGTCATGTGACTTGTGCTCTGATAAACTTCAATCACTCTTTACTGCTATACTGCAATTTGGAGTGATATCACCCCCTCCCTTTCCCCCACCAAGTAGCCTAACAAAAGAACAATGGGAAGGTAACCAGATAACAGCTCCCTAACACAAGATAACAGCTGCCTGCCTCTAAGAACAGCACTCAATAGTAAAATCCATATCCCACTGCGTACTATTCAGTTACATTGAGAAGGAAAAACAACAGCCTGCCAGAAAGCAGTTCCCTCCTGAAGTGCTGGCACAAGTCACATGACCAGGGGCAGCTGGGAAATTGACAAAATGGCTAGACCCAGATTTCAGTCTGCTGGAGCAACACTATTAACTGATGTGGTTTTAAAAAACATGTTTTCCCATGACAGTTTCCCTTTAAGGGCAAACTAATCCTATTAGGATTTTTAGTAGACTTAAGGTATGGAGATCCAAATTATGGAAAGATCCATTATCTGGAATATCCCAGGTCATTCTGGATAACAGGACCCATACCTTTAATAGTTTTAGTTTTGTACCTGATGCCTTCCAATGTATGTCACCACGGAAAATACCAGAAAAGGTAACAATGTTTTAAACATAGAACCCCATCAATATAAATGTATGTTTCACAAAGTTCTTATCCAGAATGAAATTGCATATTGCCATAGGGGTAAAAGAATTGACTTGCTTTTCTGGACTAAACACTTTGTTTATACAAATGAGCCTAAGGAGGTATTTAACATAATAGCCCACAAAAGTGATGCAGTTAACTGACAACAAACCACATGATGTCCTTGGATTCTCAATCTTTCAGTGGAATATTTTTTAATTTCTGCCTTGTGTCCCTTGGTGCTCCTGCCTTGTGCATCCTGAATAAAACACATTGTAGAGGAGTTGCAAAAGGAGCTTATGTACAGCCAAAATGTAACCCCTTCACTATGCTGGCAGGCAAAGATAGCACTGTATACTAAGAGGTGTGACTACCCATTACCCCTGTTCTGAGTACATAAGGGGCAAATGTTTTTCAAAAATCTAGAACACATGCCTTATGCTGCTGGTAAATAACATGTTAATGTAATGTATACAAAGGACACAGCATTGAATTATAACCCAGCTACAAATGACCTATTCATATGGTTCCAGAGAACATTCATTAAATGTAGAGTTCATAATGCTGAAAACATGATCTGACATAATGAAATAATAAGATTATATTTAGCAAAGGTTGCTTTTGCCACTAGCAGATAGGGCAACAGCAATACAGAGAGCATCAATATCTTTTAGGAGTTATGATAATTATTGCCAATAACAACATAGAAATGACACGTCTTTGTGTCTTTCTTATCGAGATCACACATTTAAAGGGGAACTCCACAAAAACATAGCTTAAACTTTTTGCAATGTAAACATAATTTCAAGCAACTTTGCAATATACATCTGTTAAAAAATATGCAAACTTTTCATGGTTTTTAATGGTTTCTGACCCCTGCTCTCCTGCTGATCTTTTAGTCTACTTTGCTGAGCTGACTGACTACTGCCACCTGTCCTTAGCTTGCATCATCCAAACCCCACAATTCCCTGCACACATGATTTCAATAAGGATAAAAACATCACAGTACAATGCATTGTGGATTATGTAGGTCCTGCATGCTGTCTGTAAGTTGTGAAGTTGTTACAATTTGTAACTTCAATGTTTTAGTCCCTCCTTCCCTGCCAGGATTTCAAATGATTGTTGTATTGTATTTTGGCCTAGAGGTTGAGTAATTTGAGGTGATGCAATTCTATGCAGCAACCAGGGCCGTATTTACCATATAGGCACTAGAGAGCCTGTGCCTAGGGTGGCAGCTTTAACCTTTTCCCTGCCAAGAACGTAGCTCCTATGTTATATAATAAAAGCCTGTAAGTTCCAAGAACGTAGGAGCTACGTTCTTTAGTAAAATAGCACTCTGTCTGCACGCAACACAAAATCAGCTTATCTGATGCTGATCAGCGATTCCCATCCTCCACGATGGCACAGAAGCTACACGGACGCAGCAACTACTTCCTTGTAGCAGGACCCGGACGTCACGTGTTCCAGCGTCACTCATGTTCTTCCTGCTGTACGGACTCTGCGATCCTGATCCCTCCAGCACTGATAAGGACCTCCCTTCATCTAGAGTCAGTATGTGCCCCCTTTTATTACACATTTACACACATATACATATGCATTTACATATACATAGAACACATATTAGTAAAAAAAAATTTTCTTTTTTGCTTTTCTGACTTTTTTTATTTTTCACACTTTTGTACATATTTACACACTCACATGCACATATGCACACATTTATACACTTTTTAGAGCAGTACACCCTTGCATACATAAACACACTCCTTTTTTTTAGTTCTTTATAAGTTTCCCTCTTATTTCTGTATATTGGGCATCAAACTGTTCAGTAAACCCTTGGCATCAATATTTAGGGCCTTTTCCAATTGTAAAAAGAAATTATATGTAAGAAATTGAGTGTGATTAATGCAACCAACTGCAATATTTTTAAGCGATTTTCAGAAAAAACAAAAAAAACAGCTGCCTTTAGCATAGCTTTGCAGTATGTAAGTTTGGAGTAAAAAGACAGTTTTAGCAAATTTTTATTCGGCAGAATGTGTAATTTCCAAAAATATATGGCTTTGGGGGGTCTTTGTACTGTTAGGGGGTTTTACGGCACATTATGTGCAGTCAGGGTGCTATGTTCACAGAAGGCTTTGGTATACCTTTGCATATTAGGCATCAAACTGTTCAGTAGACCCTTGGCATAAATATTTAGGGTATTTTCTATTGGTATGTAAGAAATTGGATGAGATAAGTGCGAGCAACTGCAATAGTTGTAGGCAATTTTTAGAAATGTCATATAAAATGTTGCCTTTAGTGCAGTATGTTACTTTGGAGTAGAAAGATAGCTTTAGCAAATTTTTATTCAGCAGAATGTCTGCTTTCCAAAAACATAGGGTTTTCTGGGGTGAACATAATATTGTGTACCATTGCCTTTTGCAAAATGCTGTAAATGTGCTGATTTTGCAGTATCCGGAATTACAAAACTCGTATGGGGTGTCTTCTTTCTGTGGTGTTTTTCCTTGGTATTTAATGATATGTGGGAGATACGATGCTTCAGTGTTGCAATATTGAGGTGATTTTCGAAAAAAGGCATAAAAATTGCCAAATGAAGGAAAGCTTTGGGGCTTGGTATACATGCATACCCATTTTAGATTTGTCATAATGTGTACTTTCCAAAAATATATGGTTTTCTGTGGTGAACATAAATTTTTTACTTTTGCCCCTTCAAAAATGCTGTAAATGTGCTGATTTTGCAGTATTTGGAATTACAGAACTAACAACTCCTATGGGGGGGTTATGATTATGGTCTGACCAGGCAAAGTAAAGTCTAGTGTAAGTGGTAACGTTCAGGAAAATTTTGATCCTAGTGAATTTGCGTAATTACGATCCTTCGTGCAACATCGACTGGCGTCAGGGGTTGCGAAGTTGCGCAAGTCTATCTACTTCGCTAGCGAAAATTCGCCAGAGTCGGTGTTAGTGAATTTCCAAAGTTGCTAAATGACATCACGCTGGCGAATTAGCGCTAGCGTTAGACGCTTTGCGCTTTAGTGAATTTGGGCCTAGGAGTTTCAATGCAAAGTTAGGAGGAGGTCCCTGCCCTGAGGAGCTTATTCAGGGGCGTAACTACTGGGGGAGCAGGGGGTGCAACTGGGCCAGGGCCCGCACCTCCTGCAACTGGATTCCAACTGGAATCGGCTGCAACAGCGCATGAAAATCAATCACGGCGATGGTGGGGGGGGTGGGCTGGCTGCACGGCCCGCACCAGGGCCAGCCCCCACCTAGTTCCGTTACTGAGCTTATTATTATAATGAGAATTATTATTATTGGTAAAGAGGAGACAGATATAATCTACAGAGGGGAACACGTTTTTTGTGAGCATGAGGGCATAGTTTACTGTCTGTACCAATGAGTTTTTTTTTATTCTGGACTGGAAATTATAATCTTCCTTCCTAGTATTAAGGCATTGTCCATAGTCTACAAAAGCAACAGAATAATCTATTTTTGCTAAATTAACCATTATTTGAGTTCACTTCCATATGTGTAAAAGGAAAATATGTATCTTTGTACCATACTCTGATTACCCTTCTGTTGAGTAAAAAAATGTAAGCAACCATAAGCCAAAGGTTATATCATAATTACTGTAACATTATACAGTGAGGTGTGTGTGGGTCCTATTGGAATAGTTGCCTTTAATATATGGGTTGATGTTACACAAATCCTTGCAGAAAGGAGAGGATTGTTTAAGTGTGTTTGATGTACAGTGTATGGTTGTCAGTGCAGCAGGTTCAATTGTCACAATGGAGGAATTGCTGTTGTTTTTATGCTGAAGACAAATAGTCATAATTACTCCCAGGACACTTGTTTATTCATCTGACACGTATGAACAGGACCAGGGTCAACTTAGTTAAGGATTTCAGACACAGCTCTTTAATGGTGACCCAGACAGGGTCAGTGACCTAAACTTATATTATTGAATATCCTGTCTACAATTGTAGTTGTGTTCATGGATTCATTTTTTCTGCAATATCCCATTTCCTGCTTTTGTTAACATTGTTTGATAGTGTGAAAGGGCATTACTGACTAGAACATATTAAACAGGTGCAGTCTGAAGGTATCCTGAATGTAATGTTCCACTGGAAATGATCTAACCTTTCAGCATTGCTTCATGAGATTAAAATATTAACCTTATTAGATATAAAATGCTATCACCCAGTACTGTGGATGTATGACAAACTGGGGTTTTTAGAGCAACTGTTTGTAAACCTTTTTGGACTACCGCCAAAATAAGTTTCATTTAAAGGACAAGGAAAGACTAAAATCGAATAAGGCTGGAAATGCTGCATTTTGTATACTAAACATAAACATGAACTTACTGCGCCACAAGCCTAATAACACAAATGATTTATGCTTTCAAAGTTGGGGGCTGTCATCTTGTAACTTTGTTATACATCTTTGCATGACCCCGACCCTGCAAATGCTCAGTGTGGTCTGTGCTGCTTAGGGATCGTCATAAGTCAAATAATATCTGGCAGAAGCCGATACAGCAAGACTGATTTATAATCAGAATATACAGACTGCACTGGGTCCTTTGTTGTCATGTAATCTAATGTGGATTTTATAGTTTCTGTATTGTTTAATACAAACTTTCTGCAACTCTGCAGAACCAGTGGCTGCAGTAAAATAATCCTCCAATACAAATCTCTAAACAGTTGGTGGCTGCTCTATAGGGAAACAAAGCTGCTTGAGTTCTGCATGGCTGGAAAGTAAGGCTCCCCCTGCTGTTCATGAGTATGGTTGTTTCTCTGCAGAAAATTTAGGGACTGTCTGACAATTCCTAATCCTTTCCACAGAAGTAATTGAGGGGAGAATTTCACTGCATACAGTCAGGTTTCTTATAAAAACGGTAGACATTTTTTAATTGAAGCATATTGGAGATAGGTTTCTTTTTCATTAAAGAAAGTAAAAATGGGATTTTTTTTGGGCCTCCATCCTTGGATGGATTTTGCCAGGTTTTTACAAAATGTATCAGTTATTAGCAATCTTCCAGCAGAATCTTGCACTGACATACATTTTCAAAAGATTTAACAGTTTTTTTTTATATTTAATGTTAAAATCATACATGTTGTCAGTTTCCCAGGTGCCCTCAGTCATGTGATTGATGCTCTGATAAACTTCAGCTGGAGTGTTATCATTACCCTCCCTTTCTCCCCCAGCCTATCAGCAGAAAAATGAGAAGGTGACAAAATAACAGGTCTCTGAAACAGCACCCTGGTGGAGAACAGCACTCATTAGTAAAAATCCAAGTCCCAATGCGAGTCTTTCAGTTACATTGAGTTGGAGGAACAATAGCCTTTCTGAAAGCAGTTCCAATTTGAAGTGCTGGCTCTTTCTGAAAGCAATATTACAACTAAAAAAATGAAGAATAACATTTTACATAGTAGAATTCATTAGGTGCAATGTACATAGCATAATTTAGTCATAATAACTATACCATAAAAATCATGACAGAATCCCTTTTAGAAGGACATTATTTTGCTGGAAAGAGTGCAGAGGCTTGCAAGAGGTCATGATTTCTTAAAGGAATTGTTCAGTATAAAAGTAAAAACTGGGTAAATAGATAGGCTGTGCAAAATAAAAAAATTTTCAATATAGTTAGTTAGGCAAAAATGTAATGTATAAAGGCTGGAGTGATTGTAAGTCTAATATAACAGAACAGAACACTACTTCTTGCTTTTCAGCTCTCTTTTGTTTACACTGACTGGTTACCCTGGTTACCAGGCAGTAACCAATCAGTGAATTGAGGGAGGGCCACATTGATCATAACTGTTGCTTTTTAATCTGAGCTGAATGCTGAGGATCAATTGTAAACTCACTGAACAGTTATGTCCCATGTGGCCCCCCTTCAAGTCGCTGACTAACTCAGATTTAGAGAGATGAAAATCAGGAAGTTGGATTCTGGCTATTATGTTAGACATCCAGTCACTCCAAATTGTATAGTTTGCATTTTTCCCTGACTAACTATATTAGAAACATTTTTTATTTTACAACCCATCTATTTACCCAGTTTTTAATTTTACCCTGAACTGTTCCTTTAAAGAGAAGATCAAAGTACCAGAGGCCATCCCTTTAGACCTGAAGATCTCAAAATGGTTTCTCACAGTGAGGGCAGTGATACAATGGAATGGTCTGCCAGGTAATGTTGTTATGGCATATTCTATTAATGCCTTTATTAATCTCTGTGATAATGTCTTGATTAAGCATAACGTTAGGTCTACAGTTCGTTTAGTATAAATCTCAGGATATATATATATATATATTTAATATATTATATATTTGTCTGTGTTGCTAGGTCTATATACAGTAGGTATGTGTATATACTGTAACTGCTGGGGTTCATTTGGAAGAGGTGGAACTTGATGGAAATTTGTCTTACAATCAGAATTAATTATGTTACTATATCAGAATGTTCTTATAAAAGAAATGTCTCAGTTGTTTATGAAAGAGGTGGAAAAATACTTTAAAGTTTGTTTTTATGAAAGCAACTGGATGTGTTAACGTCAGGTCTACAGTTCGTTTAGTATAAATCTCAGGATATATATATATATATATTTATTTAATATATTATATATTTGTCTGTGTTGCTAGTTCTATATACAGTAGGTATGTGTATATACTGTAACTGCTGGGGTTCATTTGGAAGAGGTGGAACTTGATGGAAATTTGTCTTCCAATCAGAATTAATTATGTTACTATATCAGAATGTTCTTATAAAAGAAATGTCTCAGTTGTTTATGAAACAGGTGGAAAAATACTTTAAAGTTTGTTTTTATGAAAGCAACTGGATGTGTTAAATAGTGAAAAATAAACAACAGCATTTATCGCTACCTAAGCACAAAAATGTTTAGGGCTTTAGCTGTCAAGTTATGTTTACAAAGAAGCATAGATTATAAGTAGTTTCTGAATGGGAACCTTTCATTCATATCAAGAAATTGATTTTACTACTCTTGTTCCACATGCAAGTACAGAATGCATTGCTACAATACATATATAGACATATTTCTTCATAATATACTATTTATTTTACTTAACTTATTCTGAAATAGCATGTGGCTATGATGACAGAGACAAACAGAGGGAGATGGATAGCCAAGAGTGGAAGGAAGAGTAAAAGCAAGCAAACTCCCAAACTGAATTAACCACATTCATGTGAGCAACAGTGTTATTCTATTAACCACTTCTGACAGTTATCCATAGATTAATGAGAACAGGTATATTTGAATAAACTGCTATAGTTAAAAGATCTCACGTTCATAAATCTTACATAAATGGCAGTTTCTCTTGTGATGACATATATATATATATATATATATATATATATATATATATAAAACAGTTTTTGAAACTGTTGCAAGTAGTGTGATGCTAATGGTGGATAACTATTGTAAATAACACTGGAAAAGAGTTGTTGAAAGTGACAAACATATTTTGCCCAATATATTCTTCCCCCACTCCTCTTACCAAGTTGTTTTATTGCATTTACTGAAGATTGTGTATGAAGTGTTCGCATGAAGTGTTCCCATAGAGTGCAGCACAGTGGGTTTAGTACATGTTTAATAATTGTCAGGGCCCTAAGGAGGAAGCCAAAAGAGTGGTCAATCCAGGCAAAGGTCAGTTCAGGTAGCGAAGTTTCAAGGTCAGGATACAGGCAAAAGGTTGAATATCAGAATAACAGTCCAAAATCACACTCAGGAACACTAAGGAGTAGAACCTATAATCGGGCACTGATGAAAGCCTCTGGCATCCTTTTAAACCTAATTTCTCACCAAAACACCATAGGCATGTTTTCGCAGCGCCAGAATGGCGTGCTTTCACAGCGCCATAGTGGCGTGCTGGCAACTGACAGCCCATGTGGTCTCCCTGGGAGCCGCCATTTTGAGCTCCATTTTGAGCATTCCTCACAATAATGTTTAGTAGACCAAGCTGTTAAATACAGCCTCATAGTGAAATCCATATAGAAATCCAACACGTTATGTCACAAACTGGTTGATTCATATCTGTTCTCTATATCACCTTCAGGTCTTAGCTTTCCTTCATATTGACAGCCAAGAATCTCTCAATCTTTAATTGAGTCCCTTGGTGGTTGCTGACAAACTACTAGTTCTAGTCCTACTCCTTGGTGGACCTTTTGGCAGTTCAACTACATACATATGCTATAGCACCTTAAAATAAGAACAATATTTATGACACTGACTAACTGAGCACATACACCAAGAAATTACCCATAAGACAAAATGGATCCCACTCTCATGCTTTTGGGGGGAAATAGCAACAACCCCAACGTTTTCTTTTCCACTGGGGACTGAGTTGGTGGGAGATACAAACCACTGTCAAAATTTCCTGTTCTGTCCCCAGTGGCGATGTGGCCAGCATTACATCGTTGCTGCCCTAGACCCAGACCTTTGTGGCCTGGTCTCCTGCGTCTTCATCTGACAGTTGGATAAATGTAGTTCTTTATCTGCAACCTCTCCTTCACTTCCTGTATCTTCAGGACATCCAACACATTGCATGTGTTTCATCCATTGGCGACATGTTGGCTTGAGCCTGCTGCACTGTGGAGTCCTACCCTGAATGTTTTAATAGATTTAATGTATGGGGATCCAAATTACAAAATGTCCACAGATCCAGAAATTCCCAGGCCCTGAGAATTCCAGATAATATGTCTTATAAATAATAAATAATATAAAACTTCTTTTCATTACTATGGCTACTTTTGAGACTTTTTTCTCCATGTACCTGCAACCGCTATGCTGTTGCTATTCAGCCCAACGTGTAGGTCCCCAGTGATTTTTATGTTTTTCATTTGTATTTGTTGTTACAGAGAGTGCCCTGTGGGTTGCAGGTAGAAGTTTCGTGAGCGGGTATAGATGCGGGTGGGCAGTTCTCCAGGTTTGTGGGTGGCGGATCGGGTAATGGGTCTTCTCAATAGTGAGTTTCACTCTGTTTTTTCTGATCATGCCTACTCCCGATGATGTCACTTCCGGTTTACAATGACAACACTTCCTCTTTTTGTTCTGACCATGCCTACTTCCGCCTACTTCTGATGATGTCACTTCCAGTTTACAATGACAGCACTTCCTGATTCTTGATGATCAGCGGGTTGAGGATCAGGTTGCGGATAAGATACTTGGGGGTCGGGTCAGTTCTGCAAAATGGACACGTGCAGGACTCTAAAAAGAGGGATTATGTATACTGTTTGGCAGGTAAACATTTCTTTTAATACTTATTTCCAAGAAGTCACTAGTGCATGCAACAATGTTGCTACATTTTATATTTATTTGGGATCTTTAATAATACAAGGTTCAGTATTTCAGATACACATTATATGGCAGCTCAGTGGCTATTTACAAAGCCTCCACACAGTGGACATAGTGCAAAAAACGGCATCTTAATGGCAGCTAATAAAAGCTGAAATGCTGAAAAGATAAAAAGACCATTTGGTTTCAGTAAATAGAGAAGTCAGCTGAATTGTGGAATACATTCCAAAATATGCAGTAATTATTGAGTGAAAAATACTTTGAATCTTGATAAACTAAAACTGCAGAGGATGATGTTTGTCTGTTCTGCTTTTTAATAAGTATGGTATGCATTGAAACTCCAGGGTTGAATGCTACTACACCCTAAGAACTAAGGGAGGTTTTCATAGTGTAATACATTTTAATCTTATATACTTGAAATACATAAAACAAACACAGAAACACACTGGTTACACAAACCAGCTGAGTCATTTGGACAAGTATCAGTTTGACAGTGGAAAATGAAGGACTATCACAAGATACGACTAGGAGAGAGGAATGGTATGTATCTTGCATCATGCTGTTAATATTACTATCTTGAACTCTAAACTGAAATGTATTGTATGCAACTTTCTTTGTAGATTGCTTTGAAATACGAGGGCAGGCATTTCAACTCACAGGCTCACAGCATTCTGTTAACGTTTCATTTCCAGTCCTGATGCCAACTAAAAATTCCAATGGAAATGAAAATTACAGGAGATTTTTTTTCCTTACATAGTGGGAGGTAGTTAATGTTTAGGTGTTACTTTCCATTTTCCTTATGGTGAGAGAAAGTTTCCATAATTTCATTGGTTTTAAAATCTATTTCCTGACAAACTCTTGTATTGCACAACAGCAGACACATAATCATCGTAATTGTGGCCTGCAGGTGTACGTGAAAAAAAGCCCATCATTTACATTTGCTCTTTATAGCCATCAGTTCCCTTAATATAAAATAGTCGATTCTGCTTTGAAGTCCAAAACCATGGAAATAACTTGCCTTGCACTATGTCAGGGGTCTCATATTTAAAAAAAGAATAACACAATTCCTTTATGCTCCAAAGCAGTATTTCCAAACACAAACCAGCAGCAAACACCTTTAGGTATTTGGTCACTTTTTACTTGAATACATCTAGGGTTTTTTGTAAACTAATAAAATGTGAATAAATAGAGAGAGAGATAGATCATAGATAGATAGATAGATAGATAGATAGATAGATAGATAGATAGATTAGAGAAATAGATAGATTGATAGATAAATAGTAATCTATAATTTACCGTATCTTCTTCTTATTCTGCAGTTCTTAATTTTGACGTTAAAATTATGTGGTTGTTAAGGTACTGCTTGTTATAGTAAATGGGCATTGGTTTGAATAATACAGTGGAAATAATGAGAAGACCTAAAAAAAAATATTTTCTGATGGTCGTGAAATTTTTAATGACTGTGATAAAATAAGAACAACTCTGTCCCCGTAGAGTTTGTCATTTTCAGTGAAAAGTGCTGGCAATGGTGGAGAGTGCAAAAAAAGTAGACTAAAAAGTAAGTAGATCTGGGAATTAAACTGTTATTAACTGAAAGAAAGAATGATAAATATAGGCTAAAATGTAATTGTAATAACTCTGTGTTACAAGTTCTCTGGAGAATAGACTGCAGAATTCCTGCTGTGCTGTTAATAAATAATTGGATATTGAGACAGGAATTAGCGTGTTTCAGCTTCATTAACAGTTACTGTGTTTCTAAGTGCAGTCTTGAATGTTAACTAACCACGCGCAGGTCACTGCATTTTAGAAATAAATAAAATGTAACCAAATGCTTAATTTTTATACAGTGAATTTAGGGCTATATGGTTCATGTAAGGAAAAACATAAGGGTAGGGCAGTGCATTGCCTGCATCAATATTTGTGTATATGTATATACGTAAATATATATATATATATATATATATATATTTATATATATATATAATTTTGCTGCAGCCACTGGTTCTGCAGAGTTAGAGAAAGTTTGTATTAAACAATACAAAAACTATAAAATCCACATGAGATTGCATGACAACACAGGACCCAGTGCAGTCTGTATATTCTGATTATTAATCAGTCTTGCTGTATCAGCTTCTGGCAGATATTATTTTATTATTTGACTTATGTTGTTTTGATCATGTATGACAACCCCTAAGCAGCCCAGACCACACTGAGTATGTGCACAGTCTGGTCTTACAAGTCCATGGGGATGTCAAAATAAGAGCTCTGATTGGCTTTTTGGTAATCCCTATATGGACTGGCAGCCTACAGGAGAGAATGTTTGGCAGGTCATCTGTTTTTTATGCAACCAAAACTTGCCTCTAAGCCTGGAATTCAAAAATAAGCACCTGCTTTGAGGCCACTGGGAGCAACATCCAAGGGGTTGGAGAGCAACATGTTGCTTGCCAGCTATGGTTGGGGATCACTGGCCTAAGGCATAGAGGAGGGGCAGACTATTTGATTGACAGTTGAGATTTTTAAATTATCTTACAACAGCTATGAGTGGTTTAATAAAAAATAAAAATTGGATTTCATGTTTAATTTGAAAAGGACTTTTATTATACAGATTTTTAAAGGAGAAGGAAAGCTACCAAAGCAGTTTATTGTTAATAAATTAGCCACAATAGTACAAGCAATAACACTATATTTATTCTGCAGAATGCTTTACCATACCTAGGTAAATAGCTCTAGAAGCTCTCAGTTTGTTTAGGATAGCAGTTGCCATATTAGCTTGCTGTGACATCACTTCCTGCCAGAGTCTCTCCCTGCTCACTCATAGCTCTGGACTCTGGATTATAGCAGGATGGAGGGAGAGGGAGCTAACTGAGTATACTCTAGCAGTGCCCTGGAGGTTTAAGCTGAAAGAAAGAACTCTGATACAGAAGCCCACATATACACAATAGAAGGAAAGAAAAATTGTGTTTCTTTTGACAGAGGACTCAGAGCAGCATTACCTTGAGGGTTTATTGGTGTATTTATATAGACCTTTCTGATAAAGCATACTTAAAGGGGTTGTTCCCCTTTCTGATAACTTTTAGTATGATATAGGGAGTGATATTCTGAGACAATTTGCAATTGGTTTTCACTTTTTATTATTTAAGGTTTTTGAGTTATTTAGCTTTTTATTCATCAGCTCTTCGATTTGCATTTCAACCATTCTGGTTGCTGGGATCCAAATTACCCTAGCAACCATGCATTGATTTTAATAAGAGACTGGATTATGAGTAACAGAGGGCCTGAATAGAAAGATCAGCAATAAAAATTAGCAATAACAATACACGTGAAGCCTTACAGAGCATTTGTTTTTTAGAAGGGGTTAGGGACGCCCATTTGAAAGCTGTCAGAAGAAAAAGGCAAATAATTATAAAACTATTAAAAATAAATTGAGAATTGAAAAATTGCTTAGAATTGGACATTCTATAGCATACTAAAAGTTACTTTAAAGGTGAACCACCCCCTTTAATTTTAGCCTTTGCTACACAGTTACTATAGGTCAGGCCAACATTTCCATAGACATAATGGACACCATGGTATGTGTCTAAAGATGGCATTCACTACTCTCTTATCTGCCTTGTGCTCAATGTTGTGGGCCCAGTGGAGCCATGATCAGTGGGCCCAGTGGAGCCTAAATTGATCACTTGATCTCAATTTAGGGTTACCCATACAAGTTGCTTGGTCTTACTTTACTGCATTTATTGTTTCCTAGTTCAAATACCAGCCATGTGTATTGATATATACAGTGCCACAAGGTGCACAAAGGACAGAATATATATATTTTCCCTTTTGCTTCCTTAGCAAGGTGGCCCCACACGAACGGATGAGAACAAAGTGTCAACGAACAGATGCGCCCGTGATCTAGTCTGATCGACATCTGACTGACTTTTGGCCAGATATCGATTGGAGAAGCTCGTCAAAGGGCCCCATACACTGGCCAATAAGCCAGTGTATAAAGTCTGTTGGCAGCTTTAATTTCCCCGTGTATGGCCACCTTTAAAGTCTTTGCAACAGGTCTAGTCGCCTACTGGAAACAAGGCATGTAGCATTTACTGGTCTAACAGGCAGCTGTTATTTTGTGTTAATGAGCTGCTTTCTGGTTACTTTTCCATTTTTTTGTTGTTAGGCTGCTGGGGGGGGGGTGATATCACTCATACTTGCAGTACAGCAGTAAAGAGTGATTGAAGTTTATCAGAGCACAAGTAGCATGATTTGGGGCAGCTGGGAAATTGACAATTTGTCTAGCCCCATGTCAGATTTCAAAATGAAATATAAAAAAAATCTGTTTGCTCTTTTTAGAAATGTATTTTCATCAGCACTATTAACTGATGCATTTTGAAAAACATTTCTTCCCATGACAATATCCCTTTAACAAACTCTTTCCGTGTTTATTATAATGTTACAATATAACTCCTAGTTCAGTGCTTGTAATAACATAAGGTTCCGTCCTATAGGTTTCAAGTCTACCAAACTTTACTACTTTAAAACACATTCTTAGTTATACAAGTGTATATCGTAAAATCCCTGTTAGGCATTTTTATTGTAACCTGGCATATGTTATCCAAGGTGTCCAGGTTTAAGTATAAACATTATATTTGTCTGCAGTTATACTCAACATTCTATCATGTTATGTGATTGCCACCAATGAAAATCTCTATCCTGTAGCCCTGGCTTAAAAAACAGTTCCCAATCACAGGCATAGCTGGGCAATAAGGTGACTTCAAGGGTGTTTTTGTATAACTTGATCCCAAATGCCAATGCTATTTTTAATACTTGAGTGAAGGTCGTGGGTCTTTCTTGTTTAGGAAGCCATGGTAATACTGCAGTATTTAATGTTGTGTTACTTCAATTTTAGCCCATAGTGGTAGATTGGGTCTGTAAAAGTGAATTATTGGCATAATTTGTGCCGCTTGGTAATATAAGAGTATGTTCTTTTTTTATCACCCCAAATAAATTTAATTTGTATTTTGTTTAGGTTAGATCTTGCAATTTCGATAGGTAAGACTTGAAAATAATACAATATTTTAGGCAACAGCACCATATTTATTGCATTTATTTTACCAAGCCACAATATATACAACTTTGAGCATACCTTAAGCGTTTTATCGATTTCCACGGAAAGTTGAGGAAAGTTGGCTTGGTACAAACTCTAAAGAGTTGAAGTTATTTTACCCCTAGATACTTTAACTGCAAAAATCTATTAGATCAATTGGTTTATATTCAAATTTAAGGCTTCAGGCTTCCGACTTTGCTGGATTTATCTTCAGCCTGGATATTATTCCAAATCGGTAAAGGTTATTAAAGAAGTGTGGTAGAGACATGAGCAGTTCTCTTACCGTCAACAATAAATAACATCAGCAAATAACATTTGTTTGTAGGTCTATTGACCTCTTGTTATCCCATTTATATTTGTATCTTGTCTGATCAGTATTGCTAGGGGTTCAATCGCTAAAATAAATAATAGCTATGAAAGGGGGTGCCCTTGTCTTGTCCCCCTATGTAAGGTAATTTTGTCAGATGCCGAAGGGCCCCATTTTAAAAAAGCTTGTGGAGTGTTATATAAAACTTGAATAGATAAAATAAATTTGTCACCAAAGTTCCACTTTTTTAACACATAGGGGCCGATTTACTAAATTCACATAAATTCACATGAGTGATTCGAATATTCGATCAAATTTTCAAAAAGATTCGAATTAAAATTTCGAATATGCAAATTAGGCATATTTGACCAAATTCGAACATCGAATAGTCGAATTAGAATAATTTGAATATTTGAATTTAATTTTATTTGAATATTCGAAAATTCGATGGTCGAATACTTCCCCTTTAAATTTTAATTCAACCACCTACTTCGCCAGATTAAACCTACCGAAATGGGGATCACTCCCTAAAATCGAATATAAAAAATTTGATCGATCGCTTAAAAATTGTTCGAATATTCGATTCGAATTCAATTCGAATATTCAAAGAAACGATCAAATTTTCTATATTTGATCGTTTGATCATTCGAATTGCTGTAAAATCCTTCGAATTCGATAGTCGAATTCGTAGGATTTTACCTCCCCACTATTCCCTGATCGAATTTCGAATTATTTTATCATTACATACATATAAGTCTACTTTACTGATAATGGGGAAAACCAAAGCAAAAAAACAAAGTGTAACATGTCTTTAACAGTTTTTTTTTTTTGCCATCATGGTATGATTAGTTACAATAGAGGCAACACTTGGGGGCAGATTTATTAAGGTTCAAATTGTAAATTTGAATTCGAATTGGAATTTTTGAGTTGAATTTTTGGTCAAAACAATATTCCAAACTCAAATTTGACCTTGACCCTGTGAACAACTTGCATTCAACTATTCACCACCTAAAACCTGCCAAGTTCACGTAGAAGTCAATGGCAGAGGTCCAGATGTTAATAGCCTTCCTGATTTTCAAGTTTATTTCTGAGAAAAAAAAATCGAAAAGTTATCTTGGTTTTATTCTTTTTATTTTAGGTTATTACAAGGAATTAAATGTAACATTAAATAAATAATTATTGTATAATAATATAATCATATAAAATGAGTAAATATACATTTATTAAATGTGATATATTGTGATTTATAAAATATGCAAAATACAAATTTTTCAAATTGTAACATCACTTCTAGCATGAGATGCATTCCAGAAATACTATCTCTGCTTTTGTGAGTTTCCATATTTGATTCAGTTGAATCAAATACGAAGCTCAAATCAGAAAATTCACCATCTAAAACCTGTTGAGGTCATGTAAGAGTCAATGGCAGAGGTCTCTTGAACCATTGAAGATGTTATCAGCCTTCATGATATTCAAGTTTTTTCAGAGGGGTTTGCCTGAAAACTTGAATAATTTGAGTGATTTTTTGTCACCAAAACTCGATTAATTTGAGTTTTGGGGTTGTTAACCCAAAACTCACTGAATCAAGTTTTTTCCATTTGAGTTATTTTTAAAATAAGAAACCATTCGAGTTGAGAGTTAATTTGAGTTCATTCGAGGTATCACAAAATTTGACAAATTAAGGGTAAGGGCATGCATTTTTTCAAGCTTAGCCTTGAAAAATAAAGCCAGAAAATTGAACAAGTAAAAATGATAGCATCCTTTTTTGGCCATATGGTACTTAATGGCTATTTTATGGTCCATTTTTCAATATTTTCCTTTCATTTCTTTGACTCCAATAATTTTAGAGATCTGGCACATTCTCATAGTGTCTAAGGAATTCAATACTTAAAAAGTGTTTGAAATGGGCATGCTGAAGCCTTGTTTTTTTTTTCTACTTTCATAAAATATAACTTTGAACATTTTGTAGAAAACCCTAAAGGGGAATTTATAATTGTAGACCACTGTGGCAAATACCTGAACTGATGCCAGATTTTATGCACTGCAGCTGTAAAATACTGCTGGATAAAAACTGTCATGTGTATCCTTGAATGATTGGAGTCTTACAATGGGGTTGTTTAACAGTGTAAGCCACATATTAAAAACAATGGAATGGTTACATCGATTATGCATGGAGTATGTTTTTATGCAAAGAGAAAAAAGTCATGTATATGTATCGTATAGTACTTCTAAAAAACCTTTTCAAACAGATTAATTTACCTTGCATTTGTTACATCTGGCATTATTAAATGGTAAGAGCCATTTTAATGTCTTTTAACTTGTGGATGCCAGAATTTAGGCACCCCCAAGTGATTGCATGCACTTACCTGATATCCAGGGCCGGTTCTCCTTTCAGAAGAAAACAGCACCAACCCGGGATTCTTCCAGCAAACACCCCTGGAGCGATCGGCTTCCTTCTTCTTCTATCTTCCTGGAGCAGATGCATGCGCATTAGAACAAAATAGCTGTGTTTTTCCTTAAAATTCGACTTTTCGCTCTACTTCGCATGTACAGCCATGAGAAAAAAGAAGAAACCAGAAGACAATCGCTCTGTGGGGGTTCCTAACTTTTGGTACCCCCAAGTTATAAGACCTTTTCTTCTCTTTTAATCATAAAGTGCTCTTATTTACAAATTCTTTGAGAGCTCCCTGTTGGTCCATAAACCATGAAATATAATGATCTACTCTTCTTCAAACATTGTTTTTATTTTTATTTTAACAATTATCATTCTATGCAGTTCAATACAGTTTACTGGTCAGTCTAGACCAGGGTTGACCAGACTTTGATACACTGGGATCTATACTTGACACCATCAGAAGATCTACTTTGGTAACACGTGGCAATTTTTATGACCACGCCCATTTTTTGACCACACCTCCTAATTACCATATTAATTTTACAAATTTGGTCTGGTTATGAAAGTTTAAACACACTCCATTTCCCTCCATGTTTGCTGTTCAGCCCTCCCTTTCCCTCAGTGCTTGTTGCTGTCAGCCCTCCCTTCTGTGTCCCTGCTTGTTGCTCAGCTCTCCCTTCTGTGTCCCTGTTTGTTGCTCAGCTCAGGCCTCCTTCTGTGTCCCTGCTTGTTGCGGTCAGCCCTCCTTCTGTGTCCCTGCTTATTGCGGTCAGCCCTCCTTCTGTGTCACTGCTTGTTGCGGTCAGCTCTCACTCTGTGTCCCTGCTTATTGCGGTCAGCCCTCCTTCTGTGTCCCTGCTCGTTGCCATCAGCCCTCCTTCTGTGTCACTGCTTGTTGCTGTCAGACCCCCTTCTGTGTCCCTGCTTGTTGCTGTCAGCCCCCTTATGTGTCACTGCTTTTGCTGTCAGCCCTCCTTCTATGTCCCTGCATGTTGCTGTCAGCCCCCCTTCTGTGTTCCGTATTTGTAGCTGTCAGACTAACCTTTTGTGTCCGTGTTAGTTGCTTAGCCCTACCTTCTGTGTCTGACATGCATGCTGTCCAAAATCGAAACCCATTATTCAGAAAGCTCCAAATTTTAAAAATAATTTCCTTTTTTCGCTGGAATAATAAAACAGTACCTTGTTCATGATCTAAACTAAGATATAATTAATCCTCATTGGAAGCAAAACCAGCATATTGCGTATATATAATGTTTGCTTGATTTTCTATTAAACGTAAGGGATGAAGATCCAAATTATGGTAAAATCTGTTATATCCCAGGTCCTGAGCAGGTCTCATGCCTGTACAATCAACCCTAACTTTTCCATTTTGCCTGACAAATACTGTGCATTTGCAGGTAGATAGTTGAGGTTTAATACTTTTGTTCTACCTATAGCTTCTGTTACATTTACATACTTTACATTTGTAACCATGAGATTATTTCTGTAAGGGTCAGATTTACTAAATTCACATGAAGAATTTGAAGTTCGATCGAATTTCAAAAAGATTTGAATTAGAATCTTTGAATGTGCAAATTAGGCAAATTTGACTATCGAATATTCGAATTTGAATAATTTGAAAATTCAAATTTGAATAATTCGAAAATTCTAATTTAATTTTATTCGACTATTCGATGGTCGAAGTACTTCCTCTTTAAATTTTTATTCGGCCACCTAGTTCGCCAGATCAAAGCTACCGAATTGGGTATCATTATTTTTGATCAAATAAAAAAAATTAGCTCGATCGAAAAAAAAATCGTTCAATTTGATCGTTTGACCAATCGAATTGCGGTAAAATCCTTTGAATTCGATATTTGAATTAGAAGGATTTTACTTTACATACTATTCACATGGTCAAATATCTAATTTTTTTAAATTCAACCATTGATAAATCTGCCCCTAAGTCAACAATTTACTGAACCAGTCAAAATAGTACTACGAAATAAGTTGGTGCTATAGAAATACATGTTGATAGTAAAAGCACAATACTAAAATTGGTACAACTTGACATTGAAACCTTCAGTGTTGATGCTTACATGTACCTTTCCTTAGTACAAGAAACTAAATGATTGTCTAGTCTAGATGAGCTATCCAAGGGTTGAAGATCAACCATAATCAGATGAAGCCCTAAACTAAGGAAATAGATAACAAACATTATACTAATTGCCTACTATGTTGCAGGATGCAGTGATCTGCACAGTATACTGTAGGTGTAAGACTGTAAAAAAGCATAAAAACTATGTCAGTGGTAGGAAAGCTGTATTATAATGGTTTATTAAAATGTGCTGTATTCTTTGCTTTACATACATGTGCTCATTATCAGTTCAAATTAGGTTTATATGCTGCAGCCTAAGGTCTTCTCATGTATCTCTACACATTTACATAGATGGTTTTTACCATAAATAATGTTGTCATTCGTTTGGGAGAAATTCTCTACCAAACGCTTAAAAAGGTCTTCATGTGTATAGAGAGTACACCTGCATTACTCTGACTTGTGTATCCAGTTCATTTCTTCTAGAAATAATTGGATTAAATTGACATGGACTGTCTTTCATAAAGCTGCAGAATGGTGGCTGCTGTATGATACATATTATTTTTAAGACTGAACTCGTATATGCAAAATGTGGATAGCCTTTCAACTATATTCCCTGTTGTAGATATCAGACTTACTGGTTGGCAGATTTGTGTCAAAGACAAAACTAACACTTGGCTAATTAGCTAAGGAGAAGTGACAAGAATGTGGATGTCTTACTAATCTAATGTAAGACATAAAGTCTTACAAAGTAGTAGAGCAATGGCTGCCTTCTATGATTCATCATTTGTCTATAATGTCACAATGCAGAAGTAAAGGCACAGACACATTTAATATAAAATTCAAGTTATAAACCATAAATTACATTTACATTGATAAAAAGAGCAGCAAACACCTGTTTTTAACATGAGTTTAATGAACGTTTTATGTTGGCTATATTTATTTATTTATTCTAAGCAACTTTTCAAATGGTCTTAATTTTTTCTTTTTCATAATTTTTTAATGTTTTGCCTTCTACTTTTAACTTTTTTCCTGTTTCCTTTATAGGGTTATAGATTTTCTTGGTGATGCAAGGGGAGTACAAAAGGGGTACATTATTCACTATACAATTTTCTTTTGGTGCATTTTAATGGGATATCTATTAATGTTCATGTAAGCCACTGATCGCTCATGTACTGAACATTTCTGTTAAAGCAAACTTGTTTCCTCCTCCCCCCAACTAACTACTCAGAGATTTGTGATGGGGGTGTTAAGGTGTTAATTTTTTGTTTACTGTATTCATGTATGTATAACTTTATTTATAAGATGATAAAAGCATACACAGCGCTGTGCAATCTTACAATGTATAACACACAGGGAGGACAAGTATTATGATAAACACAGTAAATACGACAGAGATTAAGTGCCATGTGGTAAGGGACAAAGTAGGACACAGGTACAGTATGTGTCCCACAGAGCTTACAAGCTAAAAATTTAGGTAACATACATGCAGAAATTGAGGGGGGTTAAAAGTGCACAAGGACATGAATAAAATAGACAAAATAATGTTCTAGTGTTTCGCAATGTAAAATCTGAGTCAGGGATAGAATTCCAGAGGTAAGCTGGCAGTGGGTGTGGGTTGGTGTTGCGAAAAGACATTGAGGCAGATTTGCAAACTTCCCACCATTTCGCCAGGCACAAATTCTTTACCACTAAGCTAATTCACTAAAATGCGAAGTTGCGTCCTGGGCACCAAACACTGACGACTTTTTCAGTGTAAACATTTCATAGCAAAGAATCGCTAGCGTTCATTTATGCCTAGCGAAAAGTCACTAGTGATCTTACATCTTAGGTCAATTTCAATAGGGCGGGTTCGTTATTAGAGATGTTGATGCAAAAGTTTGAAGTGGCCACTTTTTATTAAAAAAGTCCAAGGAACCTTAATAAACACAAAAGAGATCCTCGAATGTTCTGCACATGAGCCCACTGTAAAATGAATGTTCCATGCCCCTCAAATGTCTGGGGAAAAATGTTAACCTAAAAAGTTTAATAGTTAGGACTTTTGCAGGCAATCCCGCTTAAAAGAGGACAAGTCGCCAGTGTTTTTAAAACTTTAATGCATTTCTGGCAGACAGGATATGATGTCACTGACATAAGATTGAGAAAGATCTAGCTTCGTTTGAGCAGTTCGCCTGGTCTGAGGTGGCAAATTCAACTCTGGTGAAAGAGGTAAAGTTCAGTAAAATTCACAAAATGTGCGCAGTAACAACTGTTCACCAGAGAGAAAAGTCACCAGGCAATAGACTGCGAGCGCTAGCAATAGCTCCTTTTGCTAGCAAATTGTTACCCACACCTGTTAGTAAATTGGTGATGTCCCGACGGGTCGGATTTCTGTTGAAAATTCACTAGAGCTGGCCACTTCACCCTTTAGTAAATCTGCCCCACTGACTCTTAGGGGCTTATTTACAAAATTCACGTGAATAATTTGAAGTTTGATATTCGATGGTCGAATACTTCCCCTTTAAATTTTTATTCGACCACCTACTTCGCCAGGATCAAGCAACCGAATTGGCAATCTTTAGCTGAGATCCAATTAAAAAAATTCGATTGATCAAATTTTTTATATTCGATCGTTCGTTCGTTCGATCGAATTGCAGTAAAATCCTTTGAATCCGATAGTTGAATTCCCATGGTCGATTTTCGAATTTTTTTTTAATTCGAAATTCGACCATTAGTAAATATGCTCCTAAGAGGAGCAGAGGAGACAACCAGGGGGTATATTTATCAAAGAATGAAGTTAGAGGTTGCCACAGTCCTCTAGAATTAAATTCCACCACTCTCCAGTCATTACTATGGGATTTTTAAAAGAGTATTTATCAATGGGTGAAAGTGGAAGTTTTTTGATGAATATGCCTTTCAAATCCCATAGAAATGAATGGAGAGTGGCGGAATTTCACTCTAGAGGACTGTGGCAACCTCTAACTTCACTCCTTGATAAATATACCCCCAAGAGTGTACATTGAGACAAGTGAATAGTGATGGGCGAATCTACCCCGTTTCGCTTTGCCGAAAAATTCACGAAACTAGTCGCGGCTCTAAGGCATAGAGGAGTGGTAGACAATATTTGATTGACAGCTGGAGAGATGAGGTGATAGTGGAATTGATAGTTATGATGGATACTTCCGGGATGTTACTGGTGTTAGTTGGAGGAAAGAGAACCATTTCTGTTTTAGAGAGCTTTAATTTAAGTTAGCATTGTGACATCCAAGAACAGATAATGGACAGGCAGGAGGAGACCCAAGTTAGGAGTTCTGAGTTGAGATCAGGAGAAGAGAGAGTATCATCAGTAGAGGTGGTAGGGGAAGCCATACGAGTTGATTAAATTGCAGAGGGAGGTATAGAGGAAGAATAATAAGGGTCCCAGGACAGAACCTTGTTGTCATCATCGGAGGGATCAAGAGAGGGTTTTTTCAGGGTGGGGGTGACAAGAGCATGTTTTAGTTGTGAAGGAAACAGTCCAGTTGAGAGTGAGAGATTAAATAGATGAGTTAAGGATTTGAGTAGACAAGGATTGGTATTGTGGAGAAGTTTTGAAGGAATTGGATCAAGCGGGCATGTGGTAAGGTGAGAAGTGGCCAAAAGCTTTAAGACTTCTTCAGTGAGAGGGGTGAAGGAGCACAGGAAAGACTGGGGAGTATGGAGGGAGGGTGGTGGAAGTCTAGTGGGGTTGAGTAGTGTAATGTCCCTTCTGCTAGCATCAATGTTTTTTTTGAAGTGCTCAGCAATATATTGAGCAGAGACAGATGTGCACGGAGGGGGTGGAGAAGGAGAAAGGAGAGTTTTAAAGGTGGAGAATAGTTGTGCTGATATTTTTAGAGAGGGAGATAATTAGTGAACTAAAGTATGTTTGTTTGGCTTGGGAAAGGCTGGTGTTATAGGAGTGCAGGGCAGATTTGTTGCTCCAAATGTCTGATTCTGAGCAGGATTTGCCCCAGCGATGCTCAAGTGCACACGAGTGTCTTTGGAGCACTTTTGTATGAGCAGTATGCCAAGGTTGAAGGGGTTTGGGTTTAGCATGTTTAGTTTTTGCAGGAGCAAGCTCATTAAGGGCAGTGGTGAGAGTGCTATAGTAGACAAAGGTAGCTACTTTAGGACATGAGATGGCAGAGATATGGAAGAGAGTTAGAGGAAGAAGAGAGACGTGACACATCTAGAGCTTGCAAGTAATGGTAGGTACGTGTTTTGGGACTAGCAGGGGGCTAGGAGGGAGTTAGAGAGAGTTGAAATGTGAGAATATTGTGGTCAGAGAGAGGAAATGGAAGTTGAGCAGAGTCTGGTAAATATGAGATCCAGAGCATTACCATAGGAGTGGGGGGGGGAGGATCTGAGCACAAAGATAAGCCTAGGGAGGATGTTAGGGAGAAAAGTTTAGAGACAAAGGGGTTGTTAATGTTGTTGATGGGTATATTAAAGTCACCTTATATGATGGATGGGGTGTTAGATGACAGAAAGTAAGGAATCCAGGCAGCAAAGTCATTCAAAAATTGTGTGGTTGGTCCAGGTGGTCGATATATGACAGCAATGCAAAGTGAAACAGGAGAGAAAAGCAGTGAACTTCAAATGAGGAGAATGATAAGGAAGGAACAGGTGGAAGAACCTTAAAAGTACAGTGGGGAGAGAGAAGCAAACCTACCCCACCCCCAGGTCTATTTCCAGGCCTAGGAGTATAAGTAAGATGTAGGCCCCCATAGGACAGGGCAGCAAGTGAAGCAGTATCCGTAGGAGAAAGTCAGGGTTCAGTAACTGTGAGCAGGTTAAAGAAATTGGCAATTAAATGGCCATGTAAACTGGTGAGTTTGTTGCAAACAGATCTGGCATTTCAGAGTGCACAGAAAAGATTAACTGGGTTTTTGGGTATAGGGATAATAGTTCTGTACACCTTGGCTGTGATATAACTGGGATGGGGTAAGGGCCAGGGTTTGGGGAAATGTCCCCAGCTGCCAGCAAAAGAAAAGAGAGATAGACAGAGGCCCAAATTCACTAAAGTGCAAAGCGTCTAACGCTAATTCGCCAGCGTGACGTCATTTCATAACTTTGGAAATTCACTAACACCGACTCTAGCGAATTTTCGCTAGCGAAGTAGATAGACTTGCGCAACTTCCCACCCTTACACCAGGCAAAGTTGCGCACTGACGAAGGATCGTAATTATGCAAATTCACTAAGATCATCATTTTCCTGAAGTTACCACTTACGTTAGAATTTACTTCGCCTGGTCAGACCAGGCGAAGTTCAATACAATAAATAGGAGTTTGAAAAAGTCTCAAAAAAACGCTGGCGTGTTTTACCATTGGAGGGTGATAGTCTGAAAAAGATCGATTACCCTCCTTTCCCCCTTCATTTCCTAACATATGGCAGCACAACTATATAGGGGGCACATGTAGGGCAATAGGACATCTTTATTAAAGGTTTCCTGGGCTTGTGTAGTGTAATGTAGTGGCTGTAACATATACTTTAGCGAAACCAACGCTGCAAATTTTCCGATCTTAGTGAATTTGCCCCTAAGTGAGAGTGGGATTTGTAAGTTCTTAGTTTGTATGAAAAAAGAGGTGTTTCCTGGAACAGCTAAACAGAGTACTTTATAAATGTCATGTGTGGAGAGGGAAAGAGAGGAAAGTATAGAGGAAGAGATTTGAATAGAATTGTGACTTGATGGGGGAGGTGGTGAAAAATGTTATATGAAGCATTAGAGTGAAATGAGGAGAAATACAGGACAAAGCATTGGATTAAGAAGTAACAAACTAGCAGGTACAAACAAATCTGTTTTCTTCTTATCCCAGCTGTTTTAAAGTTGACAGAAGATATTCCAGTTCCGTTTGCTTTTAATGCCTTGTCCAACTGCCTTGCATAACTGCCAGAGGGGACTGTCATCTTGTAAGTTTGTTAAACATCTTTGCAAGACCAAGACTGTGCACATGCTCAGTTGTGAGGTTAAGCTTAGGGATCATCATAAATTATCAAAACAGCACAAGTCAGATAATATCTTCCATAGTAGCTGATACAGCGAGACTGATTAATAATCAGAATATACAGACTGCACTAGGTCTGTGGATGCAAATCTCTACATGGCCACTGACTGTTTTACAGGGAAACAAACAAAGCTGCCCAAGTTCAGGGAAGTAAGCGTGGGCTCCCCCCTGCTGTTTGAAAGTATGATTGTTTCCCTGCAGAGCAGTTAGGGACTGTTCCTATCTGCAGCTGTTAGAGCAATTAAAAGGAAGGGGGAATTTGCTGTATACAGTTAGGTTTATTATAAAAACTGTAGACATTTTTTAATTAAAGTTTATTGGAGATAGATTTCTTTTTCATTAAACAAAGTAGAAATTGGATTTTATCTTTTTGCCTTTACATCCCCATTAAGACTGATTGAAGGTGAGAGGTGGGAGAGTCTGGGAGCCTGGTTAGTAGAATATTGCAGTAGTCTAAAGGGAAGGGCTAGGCTTGGGCAGAAAGACCATGAGCTCTGTTGTGGCTAGATTTTCACACCCTACTTATTGGGCTTGTATTAAACATAAGCATTATTGTAATTTATTGCACATTTAACTCAAGTTTTCTGTTATCTTGGCAGTCAAATATATATACATGGAAGTTACTGTATATAATGCGTTTTAATGGGTGCTTTCTCCTGATTTTACACAAAAAATGTAGTCCTGGTGTTGCCAAAAAAATGTCTGTTTGTGTTATTAATATAAGTGAAATGAATAGGTTTGAAATACTAATCAGATGAATTCTTTGCCATGGTTATGTCTGTAATAGTTATTTCCAACTAGTCTCACACAGCTATGAACCAATCACTTAATGCTTTAGGTTGGTCATGTGTCACCTTGCTATAGTGTCACATTAATGCTTACCCTTGTCGTTAATACAGTAAATAGGTGCCTATGACTGTATGTCAATGTACTGAATATATCAATATGTGAACCTGCAAAGTAAATCTTTATGTAATTTACCAATCCTCCCAGTACTCAGTTCAAGATTGTGAAGTGTAGATGTAAGTACTGCCTTAACAAGTCTGACTAAATGGAAAGATTTGAAAAGGACAACTTTGATTTAGAATGCTTCTTAAAATAACAGCACATGCATCGACACATCTTAAATCTGGAAAAGGTCTGTAGACTTATAAAGCCAGCTCCCTGCTTGTGGTTTGGCATCTCACAGAAGGATATTCTGCAGTTATACTCAGAATATAAGCAAGCTTCTATATTTAGTTGTTAACTCGGAAGGTAAACTAGTCCAATGTCTTATAAGCATCCAATTATGAACTAAATATACACAGTTAAGACCATTTGGGTATTTATACAAAAGTTGCTGGAAAGACAGGACTCAGCTTATAATAACTATATTTAATGTTTAATGGTTTTCCTTTTAGAAAATATAAATGACCTGGTAAGTGAAGGTTCAACATGGAAAATGCCATAACTTCCACAACTAAGCAAAGTGCAATATGTGCATTTTCAGGAAAGCTTTAATCTAAAATTACTTCTACTTTCCACCCAGTTTGGTAGTCAACTCATTTTTTTTTTTTAAATAATTTCATCGAAAAAGAAAAAAAAAGCATTACAGACACACAGCAACAAGCTCATTTAAAAATTATGTGAACTATGTGTACTGTAACTATATATATTTAATGATGACTCCAGACATGCTAATAGTAATCCCTGCCCTTTTAATTTGCAACCACTAACCTTTATCCAAAAATCCATGCCCCATAGCTTTTTCCTAGCATGATGTTATATTATGAAACCACATTTTACCAATATTTTATTAAGTGCAGGGCAGGATGCTAAGTAAAAAAAAATGGGCACAATACACCATGTAGTTTACACTCCCTCCCTGCCTTGCACTTTGAAAAATTGTGTACTCTGTTCTTGGGCATTTCCCACCATGAATACAGTGCTCACTGCATTCAGCAGCACTCTATTTATGAGAAATAGGCAGGGCAGGCACAAAGGCACCCTCGCTCCTACCCATCCCTAACTTGCACATTATTTAGATGTTAGGGAGAACCAGTGAGCAGGCAGCAACAGAGCTCGTACTTACCACTTGACCCATGCCAGTAAACAAAGGGCTGCCTTGCACCTCTCAGCAGAGCAAAGTCAGACTGTGGCCAGAAGTATTTTTAGAAGCTATGTCCATTTAGGAATAGAATTTAGAAGTAAACTTTTAAAATATATTCTTCAATGTAAAAAATGTCAGATACTTGGATGCAGGGTCTACAGCACATGGCACTTCTTAAACAAGTGTCACATAATTAACGCAGCACAGTGTGTTGCACTTGGCACTTTATTATACATATTTAATGGTAATTTCCCTAGTTTCCATTTTGCTCTTCTCTACAGAGATTTTTCTTTAATTGGGGAGTCCTTTACAGTGGACCAGTGAAGGACAGCTGCAATCAAAATTTTTTTACACCAGTTGAAGATTTTACAGTTTAAGTGCTGAATCAAATTTGTTTGTATTGTAGGACTTGTATGCAGGCAGCAGGCAGATGATACATGTATAATAATGATTTTCAGGTTTTCAAAAAGTCGGCTCGCACCATCTGCGGTGGGGCAGAGGAAGCATGCCTATAAATATAAGTTACCGGTGGCAGAAGAGGAGCATAGTAAAGTGGTAGGCAGGGCGGGTGGAAGGAAGAACTCAGTCAAACCCGCCTGTGACCTGCAAATCGTGTTGGCCTAAACCCACCCGACATGTTGGTACCACAGGTTTTGGCCCAACCTTCACATCACATGTACATGTGTCTGTCACTTGCTCTAACATTCAGAAAATTTTATAAAAGACTTTTGTGTTGTAACCTTTATACACAAGGTATGGAAGACTTTCTCTTAAACAGTTGTATTGTATTGATGTGACTCCTTCATATTAGTTAGACCAAGGCACACACTTTTCTCCTCACCTCTTCCTAACAAAGACTGCTGTCAGAATGACCACAGTATTTCCTTTTCCTGTATGCTTTATTCACTCTTTAGTACCAACAACTTTCAAAGTTCAACTTATGACTGCCACCTAGTGTCCAAACTAATTGCACATTAACCATTTCTTAACAATTCACGTTTCACCCCTTGTACCTGTATCAAACCACCACAATTAATTTGTGGTAAAAAAATAAAAATGTATTAATGTAAAATGTATTAACTATTTAACAGATGCAAATGATGCATTATTTTTAACAAACCCATATTTAACAGGCACACAATCAATGTATTTATGTTGAGCTAAGTATGGTGACTCTTCACCATATTTATAATCCTGTGTGAAACATGTTTGGGCAATACAGGAATATTACTATTTATTTAAACTGTTGCACTTTATGACTTATAATATTCTTTATGCATTAATAGTGAATAGGGTGGCAACCATAGTAGTGTCTGAAATCAAATTACTTATAAGAAGCAATCAAAAAAACACAACAGATGCACTTCCTGAATAACCAAACAGATAGCATAACCAAAGGAATGTTTTCCAACTCCAGTGTTACATTTTTCTAAAATATGATTTTCCTGCCAATAAACTATAACATTCTGAGCACATAATAACTTGACTCTTTGCCACCACCTGTTAAAAAGAATAAAACTTAAATAATATAGCAAATATCCTTGACTCTTTCCTAGCAATGAGGCATGAAAAGTTAACGTGATCTGTATACATAGTGTAAGGATTCCTTCAGTTTGAACCAGCATTCTATCACACTAGACCCTGGCTTTTTCCATTTATTTTAATTATACACTAGTATTACATCTGCCATTCATTGATATTTTTTTCATCTGGTTCTTGACACCAATCTTTTAACACTGCCAGGCATCTGGAGGACAGAGTGCTTGTTGTTTTATTGCACTCTTTAGCTGTTCAGGTTGATAATGACTTTATTATATTCAAGCTCCTTTAAAGTTTATTTAAGAAAAATGCATTACTAAGAATAGTAATTCCAGTAATAATGTTCATATAGCAGAATGAAACTCTAAAATGAAACGCTGCATTGAAAAATGTGCTAATTCAAGATTATCAGAAAATATCTGTCCAGATATAACTTTATTGATAAAGTTACATTGGTAGACTATAATTTGGTTGTTTTGAATCCTATTTAATAGCAAGGGTAAGACTATTCTATCTGCCTGGGGCAAAGAAGGGGTAACTTTCACACACTGGCTGATACTGGCTGGAATCATTAAAGTGATGCTGACCTGTTCCTAAACATTCTCAAAGCTGCCCCCAGCCCTGTGAACCCGTGTTGACCTCCGACACTGCTAAAAGACCTTCTGTGCTGTTCATGTGATGCTGGGCTTCCATAGGCCAATTACGAATGAAAACGGCTGCTGGCTATGGAAGGATCAATCCACTCCTAGCCCAGCATCACGGAAGCAAGGCAGAAGATCATTTAGCTGTGTCAGCAGGTTGGCTGCGCAAGGGTTCCCTGGCTGGGGGCGGCTTTCAGGGGGGTTTCAGAGGAACTATTCTGGGTGCAGCAACTATTTGATAGAGACTTGATCCTATGATTTTTATAGGAAGGTGTCAGTATCACCTATCGTACAAAACAGTTAACCCCAATCAAATGTGCGGGCTGATAGATGCGCATGATGTCACGCAAACGCGCATGCGCAGCAACTGTCATGGCGGCTCGCACCGGGAGCTCCCTCGCTGCCAGGGGCATTTTGTTTTAAAAAAAAAAAAGTACTAGTACCCCCAACCGGAATGCAGGCTCTATCAGCCCCACATTTGGTTGGGGGTAACTGTTTTTGTACGATCAGTGCTCTTTAAGAACATTTAGGTACAAATTAAAAACTTTGGCTGAAACTGTCATTTCTTTGCATACTTACACTTAGGTTGGCTATAAAAGACCTGTAAGGAAACATACTATATCATGGGTCACATCTAGAAATAGAAATTTAAAACAAAAATTGGTTGGCTCGTCAATCAGCCAAAATTTTGATGGCATTCAAATATCAGTCAGTGTTTACTGCTAAATCATCAGATACAGGTAGAATTCTATTGTTTGTACCTGTATATCTGATGATACAGTTTTAAAGTGGACCCGTCACCCAGACACAAAAATCTGTATAATAAAAGTCCTTTTCAAATTAAAAATGAAATCAAATTTTTATCAAACCATTTATAGCTGTTTTAAGCTCATTTAAAAATATCAGCTGTCAATCAAATATTGTCTGCCCCCGTTCTCTTAACCATTTAATTGTGTAGCCAGGACATGGTTCCCCCATTCTGGTGCACAAACAAGATTCTGAAATGATGCAAGGCTTGCCTTAATAAATGTCCATAAAATGGCTCCTGCCTGCCTGCTAGAATTTTGAATTCCCAGACTGAAGAAAACAAGATTAAAATAATTTACTGTGTATAGTGTAATTAATGTTCATTTTGCTTGACTAATGTGATAAAATAGGATTTTGAATATTTTTTTGGGGTGACGGGTCCACTTTAAGGGGCATATTTAATAACAAAGTCCGACCAAACTAGAATCCACGATTGGACCTTATTTCTAATTAAAAAAAAGCATGATTTACTTGGATCAGGGACAAATTCGATAAAATTTAGCAAGAACTCGAAAAGCCCGAATTTTACGGATTTTTGCCAGAAACATTCAAAATAGTCGGATTTTCAGGCTGACCACAGAAACTAGCAAATAGGATAGAAACCTCTCCCATTTACTTATACACAACCTCCCTAGGTCTGAGACGCCGGATTTTTCAGATTCAGATTTTATAGTAAAAAAAGAAAACTAAAATCTTTAGAGTTTTTAGCATCCATACTTTCATAAATGTATGATTGATGTCTGTAATGAAAACCAATGGGCGCAGGAAAAATCATAATTGTTACATCTATGCCCACCATTAGAAATGTATTGATCTATTGTTAGTGAAGAGAAAACAGAACCATTTCACTCCACTGAAAAAATTGCAAAGCCACAAATCAAAGTGAAATTTCACCCAACACATTATTTTTTTTTTGTTGTAACTGAAATTTTTATTATATTTTTTCTTTTACAGGGAAAGAAAAACAAATATAAGTACACAGATTGTAGCAAAACAATATATCAATAGTACATGCTTAATAAATTCAACAATAAAGCATATTACAAACAGTACTTAATTAGTTATTATCTTGTTTGTTTTCCTTTGTTCATAATTTCCTCGTCCAGTACCGTCAGAGCCGGGTTACAGTTCCAAATGTGTAATAATAAACATTAAACATTAACCCTGTCCATGCTCCGGTTTTTACATTTTAGAGTAGAAAAATGTCAGGAAGAAGTATAGACTTTTTCAGATAGAAAAAAAAGAATATTTCCTGTTCAATTGTAAAAGACTTTGATGTAGTATCCAACACATTTTTTTTGTGCCTAATGCATTGGAGACAATGGGCTTTTTTATTCTACTGCAAGATTCATTTAAGGCAATGCCATTATTCTCATGGTTTTTCCCATACCAAATGCATTGTAGTCATTGGGTTCTTTCTTTCTCTGCATTTCTATTTTGCCAATATAGTGGCATCTTTTTCTTGCATATTTTTCCTGACAAAAAAAATTTCTGCATGTGAATACACAAGTTTCTCAAATCTGTATCAGGCGAAAAAAAAAGTGTCCATCGTGACTAACAACATTTCATAAATAAATGAATTTTTAAGACTGATGTGAAGAATGCATAATCTCTGTAAAGCATTGCACAAATGTATCAATGGGTAAAACATAATATATACAATTATAGCAGTTTACCCATACTTAATAAAGTAACCAGAATACATCAGTTGGATTCTAAGTCAATACTACTTATAGATACACACCTATGTAGGTGTTCTGTACTAAACATCACTCTCCATTTAGTATTATTATTCAGTATTCATGTTTCTATTACACTTTGGTAAAAGGGGAGATGACAGCTGCTTTAAAAACAGAAACTTGTGGAACAATTGCAATGAAATGGCTTGGTCAAAAGAGAATAATCTGCTAACATGCTCGAAAAGAAGTACAGATGTTCTCCCTTTATATTTTCTCGTCTTATTAAAAACACTGAATGCCTACTTCAATAAGTACAGTATATCTCTTCTACCCCTGGCAGGAACATCCTATGGACATTTAACTGTATTACACAATTATGAACTATTTAAGACAGGAAATACATGCTAAAGTGCTCTGGACAATTTCCACTAATTTTTAGTCTGAATTGCACTACTTCACCTTGTCTGTTTTCATCACACATAAAATAAGCAGGTCTTGCCTTAGTGCACAATTCCAGCCATTTAACTACTGCTTAGTCTGTTACAGAAAAAAATCTATTGCTTTTTGATTATTTTTTTTACACAACACAATCCTATTGGGTGTATTTAATGTTTTAATGACTTTTTGCAGACATATGGAGTATGTGTATATGGGTATGGAGATTCAAATTATGTCGAAATAATTTATCCAGAAAAGCAAAGATTCCACGCATTCCAAATAATGAATTCCGTACCTGTATTCCCTTAGTTTACCATATTTGTTTCTGCTGATTCATACCACATATTGTCATATGAAAAAGTTTGGGAACCCCTTTCAGCCTATATAATAATTTATTCCTCTTTCAAAAAAAAAAAAAAAGATAACAGTGGTATGTCTTTCATTTCCCAGGAACATCTGACTACTGGAGTGTTTTCTGAAAATTTTTTAGTGAAGCAGTATTTAGTTGTATGAAGTTAAATCAAATGTGCAAAACTTTTGCTAATTTGAATGCATGTAACTGCTCAATACTGATTACTGGGAACACCAAATCAGTTGGATAGCCTTGAATTTCATAGGCAGGTGTGTTCATTCATGAGAAAAAGTATTTCGGGTGGCCAATTCAAGTTGTGCTTCTGTTTGACTCTCCTCTGAAGAGTGACAGCATGGGTTCCTCAAAGCAACTCTCAAAAGATCTGAAAACATAGATTGTTCATTAGCATGGTTTAGCTGAAGGCTACAAAAAGCTATCTCAGAGGTTCATACTGTCAGTTTCAACAGTAAGGAATGTAATCAGGAAATGGAAGGCCACAGGTACAGTTGCTGTAAAACCCAGGTCTGGCAAGCCAAGAAAAATACAGGAACTGCATATTAGGAGGATTGTGAGAATGGTTAAAGACAACCCAAAGGTCACCTCCAAAGACCATCAAAAACATCTTGCTTCAGATGGTTCATCATTCTACAACTCAGCACAATTTGCTGAATGAGAAAGAAGTCCTTTCTGCACTCAAGTCACATGCACAGTTGCTTGTTGTATGTAGAAGCTCATTTAGACAAGCTACAGTTAATTTGGATCATAGTGCTTTGCACTGATGATAAAAGAATTGGGTTACTTGGTCATAACTAAAAACTCTTTGCATGGCAGAAGAAGAACACTGCATTCCAAGAAAAACACCTGCTACTTACTGTCAAATTTGGTGGAGGTTCCATCATGCTGTGGGGTTGTGTGGCTAATTCAGGGACTGGGGCCCTTGTTAAAGTCGAGCGTCAGATGAATTCAACCCAATATCAACAAATTCTTCAGGATAATGTTCAAGCATCAGTCACAAAGTTGAAGTTACGAAGGGGTTGGATATTCCAACAAGACAATGACCCTAAACACACAGAAATCTACAAAGGCATTTATGCAGATGGAGAAATACAATATTCTGGAAAAGCTGTCACAGTTCCCTGACTTGAATATCTTCGAATATCTATCTATCGATTTGAAGCAGGCTGTCAAATTTAACTGAACTGGAGAGATTGTGTATGGATGAATGGTCCAAAATACCACCATCCAGAATCCAGACATCAAAGGCTATAGGAGGCATCTAGAGGCTGTTACATTTGCAAAAGGAGGCTCACCTAATATCTGTTTAGGTGCATCTGTCTAATTTTGTTGCATATTGCATATTTTCTGTTAATCCAATAAACTTTACGTCACTGATGAAATACTACTAACATAAGGCATGTTATATATATTAAAAGGAAGTTTCTACTTTTAAAGCTCAGCCAATGATAAACAAAATTCCAAAGAATTAAGCTGAGGCGAGTCACCTGAGCTTAGAGATATTTAAATTAGACTTGCATTACATTGCAGTTCAGAAACAACTGCATTCTACAAGATTTTAACAATAAGTCCTGTAGTATCAGACTGAATTATCTTGCACAAACAATGCTCTTTTAAGGACACTGATATTGGTATATTTATTTTAATGCAGTGAGTGCTGATGCCGATATAAAAAGGGACACAGTATAGTATGTATATACTATAACAAACAAGGAAACATTCTCACCAATACATTTTTAAACCATTAAGCGGGGGTGCAATTAGGCTGTGACCTGTCAAGTTTTACCTTGAAAGTAGCAAGTAAGTTGCAGGTCCCTTTGTATCTCCCGCGATTCACTTCGCAGAAAGATTTGCAAATTTCTAGAGAAATTTGCGAATCTGCGAAAAATTCGCGAAACGAGTCGCGGGACGCTTTTGACTTGCGTCACGTCAACTTTGACATGTGTTGCGTCGTTTCCGACGCGTCGCGTCATTTTCGGTGATTCGCGAATTTATTCACCAGCGGCGAATCGTGGGAATTCGCCGCAAATTCGGCCCTGGCGAATAAATTCGCCCATCACTATTTGTAAAATCTATAATGAAGCAATAGAACTCTTAATGAATCTGATGGAATTTGGAAGTAGGGCTGGCCAGATATGGGATGACTTTGACGTAGTTGGCCAGCTTAAATATATTGCAATCTATGTACAAATAATCCCTGGTTTGTTCAAAGGGGGCAAATATCATTATTTATTACTGCACACAAATCCTTTCCCCATACTATACAATAGAAGAAAATGAGCTGTTTTATATACCTTTCTAGTCAAGTTTATTAGTAAATGCTTGAAAAGTGATGTCGTTAGGGTTGCCACCTGTATGGTTTTGACACGGACACCCTGGTCATTTGAAGCCAGCCCAGGTTTCCAAATTCGCAAAACCGGGTAGGATTCCCCTTGATTGTTATGGTGATCGGCAAATTGGTGATCACCGTTTGATAGCCCAGCCCCCAACATAACAGCCCACCCTCACCGTGTCACAGCCCGCTCCTCCCTTTATGCAGACTTCCTGTGCTGCAATTTGTGCAGCATTTTCATGGTGCCGCAGGCTCTCTCTATTAGTGATGGGCAAATTTATTCACCAGGGGCGAATTTGCGGCGAATTCCCACGATTCGTGAATCGCCAGCGAAATTTCGCTTTGCGAAAATTCGCCAGAAAAACGTGTCGCGCGTCTTTTTTGACGCGGAAAACGACGCAACGCACGTTGGAAACGACGCGACACGACAAAGTTGACGCGACGCGCGTCAAAAGCGTGCCGCGACTCGTTTCACGAATTTTTCACCAATTCGCAAATTTCTCTGGAAATTCGCGAATTTTTCGGCGAAGCAAATCTCGGGAGATTCGCCCATCACTACTCTCTATCATTTACCAGTAAGCCACAGCAGCACAGCAATGTAGCCTTCATTCACTCTGGGGTCCTGCAAGGCACACTCCTATGCTGCAGTGCTTGTCCCCGCCCAGCTTCATCCGTTGTGAGCACATCCAATTTCCTCAGTGAATGAGCGCACTGCAAGCCTGAGTCTCCAGGAACATACAGAATGCATTGCAAAAGCACATTAGAAAGCACATATTTATTTTCCTTCACCTCTACCTGCCTGCACTGAGCACTGCCCTTTATTCAATACCTATGTTCACATATAAAAGATGAATAAAAACAAAAATAAAAGCTTATAAAACTTTAATTGCTTCACTCACTGAATTTTTATTTACATTGTATTGTAGGTTGACTATTAGTCAAATTTATTCGACTGTGATGAATTTGCGGTGAATTCCCGCAATTCGCCCGTTTTGGATGCAAGCGCCCAATTTTGCCAGCGTTGAATAAATGGAAGCTGGTGTCGATTTTTTGGAGACCGGCAATAGGCACCGGTGTCGAAAAATGGCAATGGGCGCCAGCATCCAAAATGGAGACGCGAGACACAACGCCGTTTCGCGATTTTTCCTCTGTTTCACGAATTTCTCTTGAAATTCGCAAAAAAATTCAGTGCAGATTCGCCCATCACTATTGACTATAACACAATAGATCATTGGTACTGCTGCCATAGTCTCATGATAGTGTAATACCCTTCTACTGAACAGACAGGGAACAGCACAAGCGGTGTGAGAGGGGAGGGGCTCTCCCTTCTACAGTTCAGCCTGTCAGTCAGAGCTGTGACCATTTCCTGTGAGAGAATGAACAGACACTCCCATTACTCATTTCGGCCTAGACTCTCAGCAGAAAGGATCTCTCTGCAGCTCTGATATAGTGACAGTGTTGGGAGTTAAATTGCTTTCAAAACAATTTCTTTCTGCATATTAACATGATTTGGGGGTCATAGGGTTGCCACCTGGCCGGTATTTTACCGGCCTGACCGGTATTTTTTATGGCTGATCACAATGTTATTAATAGGGAAAAAAAAAGCTAAATGTATAGGAAGGCTGGTATTTTTTTTAAAAAAAGGTGGCAACCCTATTTGGGGATGAATGATTACTATATCTGAAACTGAGGATTATATGACATGTATCCTTTAAAGAGTAAGGCATTTTTTTGTAGCTTAAAAGAAAAGTTCAAAGTAAAACTAAAAACCGGATAGACTGTGAAAAATAAAAATGTTTCTAATATAGTTAGTTAGACAAAAAATGTAGCGTATAAAGGCTGGAGTGACTGGATGTCTAATATAATAGCCAGAATCCAACTTCCTGCTTTTCAGCATCTTTAAAGATGCATCAGCTCTTCAAAATGCATCAGTTAGTAGTGCTGATCCAGCAGGATTCTGAATTGAGATCAATTTCTCAAAAGAGCAAACAGATTTTATTATATTTAATTTTGAAATCTGACATGGGGCTAGACATGTTGTCAATTTCCCAGCTGCGCCAAGTCATGTGACTAGTGCTTTGATAAACTTCAATCCCTCTTTACTGCTGTACTGCAAGTTGGAGTGATATCACCCCTCCCTTTTTCCTCCCAGCAGCCTAACAACAGAACAATGGGAAGGTAACCAGATAACAGCTGCCTGGTAGATCTGAGAACCCATGTCCCACTGCATAATATTCAGTTACATTGACAAGGAAAAACAACAGCCTGCCAGAAAGCAGTTCGCTCCTAAAGTACTGGCACAAGTCACATGACCAGGGGCAGCTGGGATATTGACAAAATGTCTAGCCCCATGTCAAATTGCAAAATTAAATATAAAAAATCAGTTTGCTCTTTTGAGAAATGGATTTCAGTGCAGAAGTCTGCTGGAGTAGTACTATTAACTGGTGTGTTTTGAAAAAAGCATGTTTTCCCATGACAGTATCCCTTTAACTTTGAGTTGGTCAGCGACTTGAAGGGTGGACCACATGGGACATAACTGTTCAGTGAGTTTGCAATTGATCCTCAACATTCAGCTCAGATTGAAAAGCAACAGTTATGGCCCCCTTCAAGTCAGTAATTGGTTACTACCTTGGTCACCAGGGTAACCAGTCAGTGGAAAACAAGAGAGCTGAAAAGCAAGAAGTTGGATTCTAGCTATTATGCTAGACATCCAGTCACTCCAGCCTTTATACATCATATTTTTGGCGAACTAACTATATTAGAAACATTTTTTATATTGCACAGCCTATCTATTTACCCAGTTTTTTCTTTTACACTGAACAATTCCTTTAAGGTACAAAATGTCTCAGTGTCTTTAATATATTGATAATGGGTTGAGTGCAGAGGACCCCCTGTATTTATATGTACATATATATCTAGACAAATACAAGAGGTCCTCTGCACTCAACCCATTATCAATATCTTTAAGACATTGAGACATTTTGTGCATACAGCTACTAAAAAATGCCTTACCCTTTAAACAACAGGGATTGTTTGTCCATATATTGCAATATATTTAAGCTGGCCAACTACGTCAAAGTCATCCCATATCTGGCCAGTCCTACGCTCAATTTTCATCTGATTCACTAAGAATTCCATTACTTCATTAAACATTTTACAAAGGGACTAAGTTTTACCTGCAACTTACTTGCTGCTTTCAAAGTAAAACTCCCAATCATGGATGCCCTTTTATTAGACACCAGTGGGATCACCTGACTATAGCTGGGAAGGGTGGGGGCTACAACAAGGAGCTGGTCACTGCTCCAGTATAACTACAACAAACAAGAAAAAGTTGTGCTCATATATATATTTATATATATAAGGATCCAGAAAATGGCAGCACTTCCAAGGATTTATCAACTCAACAAAAAGTCAAACAAAAATAGGTTTATTAGTATCCGACGTTTCAGTTCCACACAGGAACTTTCTTCAGGGGGTTTTCTTTAAGAATTTTTTAGGAATTTGGATAAAATGGAGTCTATGGGAGATGGCCTGTCCATAATTCGGAGCTTTCTGGATAATAGGTCTCCGGATAACAGATCCCACGCCTGTAGATGTATCAAATATGTATCAATTTAAAACAACTTAAAGAGTTGGTGACCCCCCCCCTCTTCCAGACCTGCTTTAGAAATACATGAACAATTAAACATTATAAATTGAAAATAACTGAAAAAAGTCTTTATTTCTGGTGAACTATCTGAAAACAATTGAAGGTGGAAGGTGAACAACCCCTTTAATCGCATAACTTTTTTATTTGTCAACACTAAACATTTTCAAGTATGTTTCCCAGACCTCCAATTTATCCATTCACATCTGTTTACTTATGTATAAGGATCTTGCTGGGGAGGTTGGCTCATACTTCCCATCTCCCGCGATTCGCTTCGCCGAAAAATTTGCGAAACGAGTCGCGGGGCGCTTTTGACGCGCGTCGCGCCGTTTACGACGTGCGTCGCGTCATTTTTGGCGACTACGCGACGCGCGAAAACTACGCGACGCGCATCGAAATCGCGGGAATTCACAACGGATTCGGCCCTGGCGAATAAATTCGCCCATCACTACCCATCTCCCTTATGTGGCAAGGTTGACATCAGGAAGAGATTAGCAGGCTTATTCAGCAACATGGATATATCTATGTTCTGTTGTGAAAATTAAAGGTTACCTCTGTTTGCTGTGTATTACTAGAATGTACAAAACCTTTTCTCACATTACCAAGTTAGTTAAAATATTTCCAATTATTCACACAGGTGGTAGCCTAACCAAACCCATTATGACAAACCCGGGAATTCACTGTTTAAACAATGTTCCTGCACGGTGGTCATCTGACTCAGAGATTTGCAAGCCATGCTAGTTCTGACCTCCAATGACATATTGAGGGTAAGGTATGACAGCAAATGGATAGTTTTATCTACAGTCTGTCATTTATAAGGAAAAAAGCCACATCAGAGAAGGAATCAACTTGTACATGAGGGCCATATACAGTATGGGTGTTGCGGAGAAACCAGGTGTGTTAACATTGCTGAACCTCTAATCATATATAATATATATGCTGGATATTAAACTTGTCATTAAAAACTTTATTATTCAACTTTTCATTTGAACTTTTAATTGAACCTTTTCTATAATTTATTTAAACTACAGTTCATGCTTTTTCAAGATGGCTTGATACCATATTGTGTTTGAAATCACGTCTGTTCTGCTGAAGAAATTTTTTCCTATGTTAAAATCATTCTCATATGACCTATCACTCATTTAAAAAAATCTCTTCAGAGTTCAAAGAAAGAAAGGGATGGAAATTGGAATTTTTTCGATCAAAAGAAGTTATGAATAAATAGTATATTTAATCCATTTTAGTAAATGTATGCCTAAGGGATGAGTTATAACCACACATAGCACTTTTGTTCTCTTCCAAAAGGCATGCTCTTTACGTTGGCATGGATATCATAAAATCCTGTGGGAAGTGAAATAAAAAGTCACGTTAGCAACTGAAATGATATACAGCACCTAATAATAACATATTAATCCTTTGGAGCCTAGAAATTTCTCATTAAAGAAATGGATTTGTCCAATTCTGTTTTGAAAACTAATTTAAAGTATTTTGCTCCATACTACTAGTACTCACTGCAAATCATAGATTTTATAAGTGAATAAAAAATAGAGACATTTTTTTTTTTTAAAGATCCAGCTGCAACCAATCAAAAACCTATTTTTAAGTCTACATGTATTAAATGTTAAAAGCTGTGTCTAATAAAATAAACACACAAAATAAGCACTTAAACTACATCTGCTGAAAGGAAGAGAAAGAAAGAAAGAAAGAAAGAAAGAAAGAAAGAAAGAAAGAAAGAAAGAAAGAAAGAAAGAAAGAAAGAAAGAAAGAAAGAAAGGATTGGCAAATCATGATATGTTGTTGTACATGTGGTGACTGTACTTGGTGTCAATAATGGCACAAATGTTACTTGGTACAATGCATTTGTGGCTAAGGAGTCAAGCTGCTAGAACCCTGGAATTACAGGCAGAAATGTGCCAATTTTTTGCTAAAATAAAATTTAAATATTGGGAACCACCACCACTCCAAAACAGGCAATACTTGAAGGGTATGCAGAATCATAGTAGTATATCATAGAAGAAAAAGTAGAGAGTCAATCAAGTAATGTCAGCATTAAATTCCTAAATCATACCTGATGTCAGTACAGAATAATGTGACTGGAAATTATCATAGAGGAAACTTGCATCAAGGTTTCATTCTAATAGGCTCTGTAGGCTATTTTGCCTAAAGGGATAACAAAATATCAACCACAGCACCAGCCCAATCCCTTCAACAACACCACAATGTGGCCATTAACAAATGTTGTCACAAGTTGTATCGATGCATCTACTGTTATGTTGGATGACATTTAGTAGGGGTGGTGCAATGTAAGGACTACTTAGACTCTTTTTTTCCATTTTATTGCCATCAAATAGCATGCTTGTACTGTCGGACTGGGGAACCTGGGGCCCACCAGAGAACCTAATCTCAAGGGCCCCCTCATATAGTCATGTGCTCCTACTAGCTTCAGAAATATAGATAAGCATGGAACAGCAGGGAAATATAGGAGATGGCTGGGTAGGTTTATGCAGAGAATGTAGGAAGCAGAGAATGTGGGAAGTGATAGATGAAATGGTGAAGTGGCAGCCAGAGCTTACAGGAGGAATAAATGTGGGGGAGAACACAGAGAGGAGAGGAAAAAAATTGGACAGCAAACTAAACGGGACAGACAGATTAAAAGTAAATGAAATGGTAAATTGGTAGTAATGTATAACATCTGTGTAGGTAAGGAATAATTAGACTGAGGTGGCCATTCCCACCTTCACTGGCTGCTGCTCAAACAAGTTTGTTCCCTCACAGAGCAGCAGTCAGATCTGAATCATCATCCAGCATTTCAGTGGTTTCTCACTCTCACGCAGCTATAATTCTCCCACTTGAAGGGTGTCAGCCGATTACATCATCACAGGTGACTTGGTGTGTACGGCTGAAGGAGGAGGCTGGTATGTAAATGCACACAATCATTTAAGATTATATTAATATTGGTGGCGGCTTTAGCTCAGAGAGTGGATGCAAAAGCTTAAACTGATGCCAGATAGTAGGTGGGCTAGTCGCAGTAGTAGAGGGGCCCTTAAGGACTCGGGCCCATTGGGTATTTTTCCGGTGTGCCAGTGGGCCCAGGCTGGCTCTGCCTATACAGTACTTGCAAAGTGTGCTGCTTTAGTTATGTTATACATGCTTTGAGGCATAAGTGACACTTTGCTAATTAACTCAAAAACCACAAATAATAAAAAATGAAAACCAAATGCAAATCGTTTCAGAATATCACTCTCTTTCTCACACTAAAAATAAACTCAAAGGTAAACAACCCCTTTAATTATCTTATGGCTTATATAAACTATGGACTCACTTTAGTATAAAATGCTGTTTAGCTGTGAACATTGTTGGAACCTATTTATCTCTGTGAAGAAAGACAATGAATAATCTTAGCAAATTATTCCTTTGTTATGGTTACATTTAATTATAAGTCTATGTTTATGAATTCATAGGGGTAACATTGTTTCTGTTCGCTAATTGTTTTTGCAGAATTTAAAAGCAAGCCAGTCTGTTTTTTGTGATCTTGTTTCCTGTGGAATCTTTGGCAGAAGTTCTGCCTGTTTGCTCACCCTGGCAATGGTTTTGTTTTTTTATCTGATCTTCCTGTTGGCCGCTACCAATTAATGAGATCATAAAGCCTTCTGAGGTCAGGAGCTATCTACAAACTGCCCACTTGTCCCGGCATTTACACATTTTTACTGCATGATATAGATGCGAAATACAATGAGAAGCAAATCAGAAAGACTTTGCCAAATAGATTTTGTATGCAATTACCTAATGTTTCATATTATCTTACTTATAGCTTAATAACAAAGGCTAAATAATGTAATCTCTTGTCCATCAATCAATCAATCAATCAATCAATCACTTGAAATCACTTGAAATATCTACTGTGACACTGCCTCCAAGTATATCTTCCCTGAGTCACACACCCTATCCAGCTGCAGGATATTGAAACTGACTTCCCCATCTCCCCATTGCTAGATAATTGGCAATTCTGCCTTATCATAGCCTTGTGATGTGATGATCTTGCTCCTGATTTCTGACCTTGTTCCTGATCTAGTAACCCTGTTCCTGTCCCTGTTCCGTCTGGCTCTGACTCCTTGGTTTGACATCGGCCTGTTTCCTGACTCTGCAAGTTATCTGCAGGTTCAGATAGGGGCCATAGTGACAAATGAGGGGGGGATACCTGTAGGTTGTCAAGAGCCAACAGTAAGAACCGGTTAAGTGCAAGTTTGGCAGCGTGAATAACAACACCCCACCCAAATGGTCTGGTGAAGGGGGCATTCAGTGGTGAGGGGTTCTGATTCTCCTGCTGGTTTTTTTTGGGGTTATCACAGCTGGGGGTTGGCAGGGGAATTCTTGCCAGACTGGGCTTATAATCCTGGCATAATTGTGTTTGGTTCAACCTTCTATTCTCCAGGTCTGACTACACTCTGCGCTTTGTGCACAACTAAAGACCTGGAGTGAGAAGCAGAGCAGAGTGTCGGAGGGCACTGGCCAACTATGGTCAGACATTACAGACAGGGTCTATTTGTGGCCACCATCCTACAGTCCCTTACTTGTGGGTTGTAATGATATACAAGTTAGAAGATATGTAGAGGTGGAAGGGGGCGCACCTCCATGCTGTTGACCACCTGCCCACTTCACTTCTACTAACTGCTACCAGATTAGATAATTGAATAAGTAATTGCCAATATACTAAAAGCTTTTATGCAAAAAAAAAATGCTTGCCTTATTCCATTTGTAGACCGTCAAGAAAGATTTATTTTTCTTTATTAATGATAATGAGAAGGTCAAAACCCAGGTCAGTCCCCGGTCTGTATGCTTTGGCTTCTACTATGAGCCTACTAACCTACAAAGCATGTCTATGTTTAGTCTATTGTCTCAGAGACTAGAGTTACAGGGTTAGCCGAGAAAAGAGCTAATACTGAATACTGGTATATCAAATCTTCAGACATCAACAGTAGATTAGAGCTAAGACCAAAACACAATTACAGTATGTCTTTACTGAATCATTAGTAGCTTTATACAACTGGTTTTAATATTTTTTTTAATTCTCAAATTACTTTTTAACTGCTTTATTTTTTTATTTTCCTCCAGAACATTTAAGTACATACTTTATTAGAGCAAGGTTTATAACAAATAACACATACAAATGCTGTATATTTAAAACGTAACCAGTGAAGTTACATATTTTAAATATACATAGTAACATAGTAACATAGTAAGTTAGGCTGAAAAAAAGACTTGCGTCCA
>CM044441.1:94596071-94664800 GCA_024363595.1 Xenopus borealis
AACACCGGATGTTCGCGCGAACTAGTTCGCCGGCGAACAGTTCGCGCCATCCCTACCAATCACTAATTTAGCATTGTGTTACAGCATTCCATACAAAATGCCATTTTACCCAATAAAAATATGAACTGAGAAGTGGCTGTTAAAGTATTTATGTACACAATATTTATTAATATTTTATTTATAGACGCACAAATTATGAAAACCGCATTAATGCATGCCGTAGTTTTGAGACATGAAAATAGAAAACAACAGAAAATTTATGAGTTCACTGGTGCACTGAGACAGCAACAAATTGTTCAATAAATATTATGCTATGATGATATTGCAAATTACATAGAAGTCTATAACAGTGCTGTTGTTATTTTGTGGGACAAAGCTGAGGAATATATTAGAGCTGTGTTATAAAAGGTGTTTAATGACAAATACAGTGATTAAAATACTATAATTCCAAGTATTGTTTTGTTTTTTATTTATCAGTGAAGCATGGGTAAGTTGCCTTGATAGCTGATTATCACCCCAAATTATACATCATGTAAATGGGAAATGGTTAATGGTGGGTGGTGGGAATTTACTTTGCCAGTCGAATTAGCAAATGTACAGAATGTAAGAAAAGATGTCAATATGAATGTTATACATTTTGCTAGTAATTGTTGGAAAGCTATTCTCCCCTTTAACTTCTGCAGGTATTTTTTTAACAAAAAAGAGAAGTATTATCTAGGTAGAATGTTGCCAGTAAAGATAATATATATGTAAATATAGGCAAGATTACATACTTGTACCTGAGTACTTTTTGACAAACACCCTGTCAACCACACAGTTAATCATCCTCAGCTAGAAAACAGTCATCTGGGCTAAGCAGTTTCATCAATCACATTTGAATGTCCCAAGTCAGATAACTTTCTGTTCTCTACACTACACTGTATCTGCTTATCTGAGAAGGATTTAGTCTGAGTTTGTTTTTTAAAACAGATTTTTTTTATCTAGATCTTTAGCCACAAATATTTTTCTATGCTCCACCATGACACTTTATATAAAAGAGTCTAACTTGTTGGTAAGTGGGGCCTTAACCCTTTTCTTAACCCAATTTTCCATAGAATTGCAGTGGTGCCATGTAGGTAGCAGGTAATTTTTAAAAAATATAGGGGGTAAAATCAGAAAATCCCTAGTGGGTGAGTCTGGCTGTAGTCAGCAGACCAGTGGAGTCCTGTGGCAATATATTGGCACTATAGAAATACATGTTAATAATATTTATAAAACTGAATAAGAGCATGCAAACAGATCTGCAATTTGTTTTTCACACTGCGAATGTCTTTTTAAATATGGCAGAAATTGAAAAATTGCAAATATTTGTGCACAGACACTGGGTTTGAATTACGCTACAGTTTTGCAAACTGCAAATTTAAGTTACTGTCAATGATATTTTCACACACAATAACCTCGCAAAGTGCCTGTACTCACGCACAGATCTGTCTCATTTGTGAATAATTTGCAAAAATGTCTTCACAATGTGAATTCGCAAAAACCAGAAAGACGGGCATAGCAGTGACATATTTTAGCGTTCAGAAACAAGCATTGGCCAAACAACCAGGGGAATAAATATGCATTGCACGAACTTTATAAATGACCCCCAATTGAGTTTTATGTGAAGCGGCTAAGGGGCAGAGTTGAGAATATCTTGGGTGGTGGGTTTTTTCCAGTATCAGTTTGCCTCAGGGAGGTCTGAGGTGGGGTGGTTTTTGTCTGCTTCATTTTTACATATGCTTCTTTATGCCACAAGAATGTTGTTTTATAGCTTTATTGGCTGTTATTGAACATGTCCAGGACATTATATAGTGGATCCACAAACTGGTGAGTTTACCCATGAAGCTGCCAATAGCCTACTGCTTTGCCTAGTCTTCCCATGGCTTGTGACGCCTGTTTTTTTCTGGTATTTTGTGCCTGTTTCCTAATGGCAACAGCTGGCATATTCTGTAACTTGATGGTTAATTCACTTTAATAAAGCTGTGACCTTTTTTTAACTTGAGGTAGCAGAAAAACAGAAAAAGTGGCAAAACTATGGCTATATTCAGTTATTGCTTTTTAGGATGCTCCAAGTCACCATGCCTTTTATACTATTATATGAATACCAGGTATTTCTATTATTAGGGGCAGATTTACTAATGGTAGAATTTCTAATGAAAAAAAATTAGATCAAATTTTTTTTATTCGATCTCAGCTAATGATTCCCAATTTGGTAGCTTGATCATAGCGAAGTAGGTGGTTGAATAAAAATTTAAAGGGCAAGTTATTCGACCATTGCCTAATTTGCATATTCGAAGATTCAAATTCAAATTTAATTAAAATTCGAATTATTCATGTGAATTTTGTAAATCTGCCCCTTAGAGTTTACTATACTTCGGGGCAGATTTACAAAATTCACATGAAGGATTCAAAGTTCGATCGAATTTTCAAAAAGATTTTACTTCTAATTTTCGAATGTTTTTGAAGACCACTTCGACCAGTGAATTTTGAAAATTCGATTGAATCAAATGATTCGAATAAAAATCTATTCGAATATTCGACTGTTGAATTAATTCCCCTTTAAATTTTTATTCGACTGCCTTGTTCGCCAGATCAAAGCTACTGAATTGGGTTTCATTATTTAAATGAAATTCGATCGAATGGTTAAAATTGTTCAAATCGATCGATTTGAATGATTTTATCGATCAATCAAATATTTTATATTCGATCGTTCCACCAATCAAATTGCAGTGAAATCCTTCAAATTCGATATTCGAAGGATTTTACTTCCGAACTATTCCCATGGTCGAATTCAAGAGTTTTTTTAACCCTCAAATGCAACCCTTAGTAAATCTGCCCCTTAGTATATTAAACCTGTGTTTTTGAAGTTAGAGGTGAGGGAGGTTGCAGATATTCATTCTGAAGAAGTGTGGCAGTCCATGTGAAATACGTTAAGGAGCAGTGGCAGTATACCTGTTTCAGTTCTACAATGTTCTCGATTTCCTGTTATTTTGTGAGTAATCCCATTTGTGCACTATTATATGCTTTTTCCCTTTCATGAACATTGTGGACTCAGCATTAACTTGGTTGATGTGTATAAGGTTTTGTGAGTAGGCCATTTTACCATTGGGTGGCTGACTTATAATCCTTGGTCTAACTCACAAGAACATGTTACACAGCACATGGCACTTTTCTAGACATGTATTTCAAAATGACCACTGCACTGTATGTTGCACTTAATTATACATAATTATGGGTACTGCACAATAGAATAAATTTTGTACTTTTCTTCAGAGATTTTTTTTTGTATTGGAAAGAATAAACTTTGTTTGTTCTGAAGATTATAACCTGAATAGGTAAAAGTGGGAACCATGACTGGTGTATGAGATCATTCAAGCTTTAGGGATACATTGAACATTCCTTACAGTATTACCATATTTTTCCTTTAGAAACCAAGAAGGAGGAAAAGATATACAGTATTTATCTGAAAATGCTTTTTTGGCCTGAAATGGAAATCAGCTGTATCAGTCTTTGGTTAACTGAGGAAATGATGATACTGCCAACATATTGTTAAGTGCTATCAGAAAACAATGTCCACCAAGAAACTTCCTTCTTCTAAAACAACCAAAGAAATAACAAGCTCAGGGGCCTATCAACATTCTAAATGCTTTAAATGTTCTATGCAGAATCATGATTAGACACATACTTTCAAAAGTACAATTTATCCTGAATGATTTCTGAAACAAACTGTTACCTTTTTGTTTTCTCTGCCATACAAAAAGCAAAATCAAACATTATGCCCTACATAGTCACAAATGGACAACTTTATGGCTACAAAATAGTAACATTTGTGCAATATTATTCTGCAACTGTTGTCAAGTAATGACAAGGGGTGCCATGCTGTGGGCACCAAAAAACTTGACCAGGAACTGGATTGCTACACCATTATGGGGCAGTCGAATTTCGCCTTTATGGAAGTTTCTAAATTCCCATAAACTTTGAAATTTGAAAAAAAAAATGACAAATTGAAATTAATTTTGAAAATGTTATTGTTTAATTTCAGATGAATAGGATCAACCCACAAACTGAGATCAACTAAGATGCTTTTTTTTTTTTCAACCAAAAACAATTTGATTTTTAAAAGTCCACCAAATGACTTCAAATTGATTGTAGCCCCTTGTGTTATTATTATTTTATATCCAAATGTAGTTGTATTGCTACATTTGAATTTCTCAGTGGAAAATGATCACACAAGGTACATGGAGTTGCTTCTTTTCAGATATAAATATGGCAAGTGTTGCATTTCTCAGAATGTTTCTGCCTGCCCTCTTTCTGTTGCCTACGGATATGTCTAGTTGTTTTTGATGGGGGATCCATTGCTTTCATGTTGAAAATTTTCAAAGGAAATGTCGACATATCAATCATCTTTATTATTAGAATACTTTGGGAAAGGTTCATTCTAATCTTAGAACACCTTCCAAGAGTGATTAGCTATTTGTATAAAACTAACAGAGAGGAAGAATGTCTCCGGCAGATCAAATTTCTGTATTTACTAAGATCAGTCTAAAGATAAAGACAGACTGAAGAGAAGATTAACAGCTCCTTTAAGGTGAGACAGGAAGTTATCCCAGCTGCTATTTCACCTGGAAAAATTTGGATGAATAACACTGAAGAGGAAAAATGCTTTAATTGCTTTTTAATATTATAGGGGTCATTTATTATTTATTACCCTGGAAGAAGTGAAAGCGTGTGCCCCTTAGTTCTCACTAAGAGAGCTCATCTGCCTGGGGGCTGGTTGTAAAATAGATTTTTTTTAAATTATATGCGCTTTCCCCCTATAGTGTAGTGTTCAACATTAAAGCTGAATAAACAACCACCATCATTCCCTAGACTGTAGCCTTTTAGACAAAGAACAAATTATTATACAGAGGGTTTGTCAGTGGACTGGTAAATAACCATTTTACTACAGGTTTCGGACCTATTATCCAGAATCCTCCGGACCTGGGTTTTTATGGTCAAGGGATCTTTCACACCTTAAGTCTACTAGAGACTATTTTTTTTACCCGAAAAAACTATTTTTGACTGAAAAATATCCTTGAAAACTTGAAATTTTCATGGAAAATACAACTTAACCTTTTAAAAATAGTCCCTCAGTGTTATAGATTTTAGAATTGGAAAGTGTCGGCAATCAAATACCACAGCACCAACATAGTGGGAGCACTCCATATGATTTTATATGCACATTATTGAATCTTCTGTCACCTAAAATTGCACAAAAGGACTAAATGTAATAAGTAAAAGCTTTCATCTCCAAATCTATGGAAACAAAAACTTATTGATTTAAACAAGAAAACAATTGCTACCATGTTATTACTTTCTTCATTGTATTGTATTGCATCAGGTACTTCAGCACAATCAGTATGAATTGTACTTTCTTTTCTTTCAGATGTTGGCTCTGTGCATGGAGAGATTTTCTTCCTGTTCACAGGTATTAGGATTTAGCTTCCATTTATTCTCCATAAAGCAGACAGATAAGTACCGAGGCATTTGAATGCTTTGTGAATAGAACATTACTTCATTCATGTGGTGTTAGAACCTACATATTATTTGTTTTGGTTGATGCAATGTCCATAGGCAGTATTAGAAAAATATCCCAATTGCTTATAAATGTACCATAATTATTACATGACAGTCACTTTACAGGCAACATTTTGTATAATCTCAATCAAAAGTGCCTTAATATTTTTACTTATTCAAGAGATTTTCCCATGATTCCAGTGGTGCATCTCCCAGCCTGCTCCATAGGATACCTCTGTATTTGATATGGGCTGACAGCACTATTCCACTGAATACTGTAGTGCCAGGACTTCAAATTCTCCCAATACCCAAGCTAATAGCAGCTTCATAGATGACGCATGGGTCAAGGGTGCGTACAGAGAAAACATGAAGCAGTGTTGTTGGGAAATGTGAGAAAGTCAAGAAGGTAATATGCATTTGCTTGCAGTGCTCCAGGAGGGACTGGGGAAGCTATTAAGTGGACAAACTATTGTGATGGGTTTTTTAATGCCAAAGAGCAAATTTTCATTTTAATTTTCAGACCAACATTGGAGACAAATATTGTTGTTCAGTAATATGCTAATGGCCTTGTACAAATCAAAAGCTTTTTTTTGGAATACTTTCTATGTATAAGTTAATTTATAAATAGGGGAGTATATGTGTTTCATACACACTACAACATGGATTCTGATCAGTTTTATTAAAAATATAGTACACTATGTACATGAAAATAGCAATGGACATTCATGTAAGCAAAGTATTCAACCTTTCTTCTCTCTGTCAATATAGAAGCTGAAGAATGTTCCAAAAAAAAATCTTTTTAACACAGTAATACTTCATTAGGGAAGCTGGTTTATGAGCAGCTTATATAACCTTTTTTTATTGGTAAATTAATCACCTGCTGTACTTATCATCAGTGGAAGCTCTCAAGAACAGTTACATAGAATTTCTTATACCCAGTCCTGGCCCTGATAATATAAATGGAGAAAGATATATCATGGTATATCATGACAAACTCACAGTTACACTGTATATTGCACCAACTAGGAGCTCAAAAGAAATTATTTGAGTAAATAGTTCTATTTGATTGATGTGTTGTGTATCTGTATATGGAAGAGCTCCTCTTCTAAAAACATTGGTCTTTTGCTCATGGTAACTGTAAACACATGGTTACAGGATTAAGAAGTGTGTTTATGAGGAAGCACGTATTCCCAATCTGCATGCTCATTGCAAGGCACAGTCTATGGGAAGCATGAAGAGGAAGAAAAGATTTAATATTATAACTGTGTGAATTTCCACAATGTTTGTGAGCACATTTAAACCTGTCTTTAATAAACATTGCCGCTTATTAACCTACACTTAACTGCATTCTTTGGCACTTGTTTGTTTAGAGCAGGGATCCCCAACCTTTTCAACCAGTGAGCAACACTCAGAAGTAAAAAGAGTTGGGGAGCAACACTAGCATAAAAAATATCCTTGGGGTGACAAATAAATGCTCTGAATGGCCATTTAGTAACCCCTATATGGATTGTCAACCTACTTTGAGGCTGTGTTTGGCAGTGCACTTGGCTTTATACAACCAAAAGTTGCCTCCAAGCCTGGAATTCAAGAAATAAGCACCTGCTTTGAGGCCACTGGGAGCAACATCCAAGGAGTTGGAGAGCAACATGTTGCTCACAAACCACTGGTTTAGAGTTTCTTCTAAAGAAACAGTAAGCATCGAATATTCGAATAAAATTTTATTCGAAAATTCAAATCATTCCAATTCAAATATTCGATGGTTGAATTTGCCTAGTTTTCATATTCGAAGATTCAAATTCGAATTTATATTAAATTCGATAGAACTTCGAATTATTCACGTGAATTTTGTAAATCTGCCCCTTCAAAACAAAATTAGCAAACAAACAAAGCTTCCTCCTCCGTAGAATAATATTGTTTATATATATATATATATATATATGTGTGTGAAAGCACAATCTGTGCAACCAGTGGTTACCTAAAGGTGGCCATACACGGGCCGATAAAAGCTTCTGACAGACTGAGTCGGCAGCTTATCGGCCTGTGCGTGGGGCCCTCTGACGGGCTTCCCCGATCGGTCAGGTTTAAAACTCCTGTCAGATCGCAGTCGCATCTGTTTTTCGATGCGGTCCTGCGATCCGACCACCCGTAATTTTGCCGTTCTGATCCGATCGTTGGGGCCTAGGGATCAGCCCGATATTGCACACCTCAAGGTGGGCATATCGGGGAGGGATCCGCTCATTTGGCAACATCGGCAAATGAGCGGATCTCACCGTGTATGGCCACCTTTAAACCTATGAATTAGTGTAAAGGTGTTACTTTCAAATTACACAAATAATTTCAAATTCATTTTCCATCTTAACTGTATGTTTTATAATGACTATAGAGATTTTTGTAATGGTCTGCATTTCTCACATCTCCTCTTCTCACCTAGGAAGATAAAAGAGGAATTTTCTTTCAATTCTTTTTTTAAACAGAGACAGACTTCATTTACCCCTCTGGCACCTTAGACAAGTTTCATATGCTACAGATCAAAATGTACACTTAAAAAATTCGTAGCAAATGGATAATTATAATGATACAAGTGTCAGTGGATCCTGCTACTCATCCACACATCTTATTAGAATCTGAAAAAGGTATTTTACAATGAGTACTGTTTTTTATTCTCTGCAAAAAATGTTATGATTGTTAAATTATTCTAACCTGACCGTATTTCTCTACTTCTGATATCAAGTCACTTCTTCTTATGAAGATTAAGTGCGCCTCCACTGTACTGGAACTCAGCTAGCTAAAGAATGTTACAAAAGCGAAATACACTAAAGAAAATGTGCCAGTCTGTCAAATCAAATTCCTTATTTTGTGAACAGAAAGTTACTTTCATGATAGCTGGCTAAAAGCAATGATTAAAAAATATAATGGGAATAGAGTTACCGACAGGTGCCTTTAAAGAATGAGATTTTTCTGTAGGACTCTTCAGTCCATGCATGCTTTTAGCATTGTATTCCTGTACAGATATTTTTCTGTTTTGATATATAGTTACAGTTAAATTGGGTTGAAAAAAGACAAAGTCCATCAAGTTGAACCCCTCCAAATGAAAACCCAGCATACGCACACACCTCCATACCTTCACATAAATATATATGCCTATATAATGCCCATAATTACATTTTCATCCCTTGAGTTTATGCAAGATAGAACTTTATTTACTTTAGTAGCTACACAATGACACTGCCCAGAATTAGACAACTTGTTATCTATAAAAACCCCAAGATCCTTCTCATTTAAAGTGGACCTGTCACCCCAAAAAAATATTCAAAATCGTTTTTTTATCACATTAGTCAAGCAAAATGAACATTAATTACACTATATAAATTATTTTAATCTTGTTTTTTTCAGTCTGGGAATTCATAATTATAGCAAGCAGGCAGGAGCCATTTTGTGGATACTGTTATTAAGACAAGCCTTGCATCATCTCAGAATCTTGTTTGTGCACCAGAATGAGGGACTCAATGTCTATCCCCATGTCCTGGCTACACAATTAAATGGTTAAGGGAACTGGGGGAATGTGTGGGGAGCAGTGGCATCTAGGAAGTGCTGAATGGAAAGTAATTATCTGCCCCGCCTCTATGCCTAAGGCATAGAGGAGTGTCAGAAAATATTTGACTGACAGCTGTGATTTTTAAATGAGCTTAAAACAGCTATGAATGCTTTAATAAAAATTTGAAATTGGTTTTCATGTTTAATTTGAAAAGGACTTTTATTATACAGATTTTTGTGTCTGGGTGACAGGTCCACTTTAAGGAAACTCCCAACACACTGCCATTTAGTGTATGCTTTTGTTTGTTTTGACTTTATTCTTGGAAGAAGCTTCAACTAAGATAGGACATCTAAAAAGAATAATTAAGTACATGTAGTATGTAAAGAACACAGCACTTATGGGGCAGATTTAATAAGGGTGGAATTTTGAAGTACTAAAATTTTGAAATTTGACCAACGAATTCAAAAACTTGGACTATCAAAGTTTTTGTTTTAGATATGGCCATTTAATCATAGAAATTGTTCTATCGAATGATTTAATCGATCAAACGAACCATTTTAGGATAAAAAACTTTGAATTCTTAAAACTTAGCCAGATTTTGCTTATGGGTTCTAGGATGTCCCCATAGGCTAACATAGCAATTCGGCAGGTTTAAGGTGGTGAATAGTCAAATTCGAAGTTTTTTTTAAAGGGACAGTACTTCGAATTTCGAATTTTCAATTTTTTTCAATTGGAATTGAATTTTGGGCTATTCAATAGTCAAAGTAGCAAAAAAATTACTTTGAACTTCGAATTTTAAAAATTAAAATTTTATTTGAAAATTCACTTTGACTGTAAATGTGCCCCTATGTGTTATTGAACTGTAAATAGTAAGTTGCTGTTGTTATGATTCTAGTTGTAACACATGTAAGGTACATGCTAAACCAACTGGTCTTATTGAGCTACAAAAATGCAAAGTGGAAGCTTTCCAAATCTAAGTAAAATATGTTTAAATACAATGAAAGTGCTACTGACTGGCCAAATTAACTACAAGCATGCAAAAAAAAAGGAAAGATTGATCAATGAACATTCCCCTTCTCATATGTAATCTATTATCGATGCAAGTTCATTTATTTACAAAAACAGAGGTTATTAGTTACAAAGTTATGATCATAAAATTGGTAAGCCACCATACCATGTCAAAGTAAGCCCCATACAGGGGCACTCCACCAATGAGGTGAGTTGAGGCACAGTAAAAATGCCGCTCCTGGTAACTAAAAGCCAAATCGAATTATTTGAATAATTCGAATAAAAATCTATTCGACTATTCGACAGTCAAATTACTTCCCCTTTAAATTTTTTATTCGACTGCCTAGTTCGCCAGATCAAAGCTACCAAATTGGGTTTCATTATTTTTGATTGAATAAAAATATATACAATCGAATAATTAAAATAGTTCGAAGCGATCAGAATGATTTTATCGATCGCGCAAATATTTTCTATTCCATCATTCGACCAATCATTCGACCAATCAAATTGTGGTAAAATCCCTTGAATTCGATATACAAATTAGAATGATTTTACTTCCCACACTATTCCCAGCTATTCCCATGGTCGAATTCAAGGGTTTTTTTACTCTTGAATTAGACCCTTAGTAAATCTGCCCCTAAGTAAAGATATATAAATACAATGGAAGTGCTGCCAATCTGGCCAAATTAACTACAAGCATAAGAACAAGAGGGGGGATTGATCAATGCACATTCCCTGTTCCCCTTCTCATAAGGGATCTAGTATCGATGCAGGTGTATATATTTACAAAAACTGGGGTTCTTATTTACAAAGTTATGATCATAAAATTGGTTAGCTGCAATACCACTTCAAGGTAAACCCCACATAATGGTCCCTAAATTACATGTTATTATACTTATTTATGCAGTTAACATGTGATGGATATTCCATTCCCTCAATGTGGCTCAATTAACTGTAGCTTTCACCTGTTTAGTAAATAGTAATTTATTGGCTGTAGGGTAAAGGGGGGGCAGGGTTCAACCTTAAACCTACATCTGTTATGTGCCATATTTATTGCAACTGGAATTGGTTTGCAATAATTCCAGCTATAAATAATAGCCAATCTTTATTCCACTTATATATTCGATTTACATCTTAAATTTATATTCACCTTACAGCTAAAGTGTTCTAGAAACTGTGACAGTGTGTGTGTTTCACTTTATTTCTGTTACTGTTTGCACCTAATCCTTTTCTGTTTTTATGTCATGGTAATAAACAGTATAGGAAAAGAAAACAATGTCAATGTTTAGCTAATAACTTTATATAAAAAAATGTCCTATGCTCATTAACATATACTTTTGATCAAAATATGATTTATTTATTTCATTAGTTGAAAGAAAATCATTGTGCAAAATCTATGCCAGAGGTGCTGCCATTGAGGGGCATCTGTGCATTCAGTGATGTCATGTCTTCGCCATAGCATTCTACATTTTACATGCTGTGGACTCCCTCTACAGGTCACAGGCTGTAACAGCACAAGACAGTTTCCTGTGTGTTTTCCATTTCCATAAGGATTATGGCAGAAATTGTACTTATCAGGCCACCGTAGCTACACCATGTGACCTTGTGCGATGCCTTGTGGGAGCTAGGACTCCATTTTACATCCCATGCTGTGGAAGAAGCACACACAGTTCCATCTCCTATACGGAAGTTCCAGTATAGCTGGAAAGGCAAAGTGACATCAAACACCTTTCTAAGCTGCCAGTATCTCTCAGAGACATTGTCACAAGACTTTTATGCCAGCCAGGGATTATTATGCAGCTCAAATGTTCATTTATATGTTCATTATTTGTTATTACAAACATACTTATTGTATTTCTGTTATTCATTTCAGTTTCACCTCATCCCATTACTACCCCAGTAAAATCTACAGACTTCAACTCTCAGTCTCTTTATTGGAGTGTGGAAAGGTTTAGCTGCATGTCAAACTACACACTGCCCCAGGGTAATACGTAGGAAGGACAGAACAAGTGATACTACACAGTTCATGAGAGCTAGTTTGTTGACCACTTTTGCCATAAAGCCAAAATCTGCATCAAACAACTCATGAGCAGCACCTAAAAAAGCATGCATACAAAAAAAAGACATTTTCCCCAGTTTTAAATGTTTCTGAACATAATGAATAGACATGTTTAAATTAATATGTAATGGTGTTCCTGTTTCAATACAGTACAGTACAGATCACACTTACTAAGGATATTGCAGTAATTTACTGTGATAAATTACATAGTAATGTGTACTTTATTAGCCTTTAGCTTTAATAAACCACCCACCCCAACCCTCTCTGGCATGTTTTGTCTACTACAGAGCACAGAAAGGTAAACATAAATATGCACAGAAAGATAAAAATAAATACAATATCAAGACAAACATCTGTCTAAGTTGCATTTCATGAGTAAATGTACCTTTTTTTACACATACATTTTTAACTTAAGAAACCTACAGACCCAATGTAACCTGAATACTGATATTACTTTACAATCGCTTTTGTAAACTGCTTTTATGAAGATTCTCATTCATCCAGGTCATGGTATATCTAACACTAGTAACTCAAAGCAACTGGACGTTCTCAGCAAGTCCAGTTGCTTTGAGTTACTTGTGTTAGATAAACCGCTTCTAGTTTTTTATCTTTAAAAAAAAAAGTCTGCCTATCTACCATAATGTCTGTTTCCAAAGCTATCCTGCCAGTCTCATGGCTTTATTTAGTAACAGTGTGAAACGGTAAGGTAATATCAGCATGTGTAAGGCACTAGGGTCATAGCCTGGCTGCTTCTTTACAAAGGAGGTCATTTAGTTATTGCTGTGATTTAGCTTTTCACTTTATAAATCTGAAGCTGTATTTTGAGTTATTTTCTACAAAACTGTAATACTGTCACCCAAATGGTGTTGTTCTAGTGATGCTTTTAAAGGGATGGTTCACCTTCAAGTTAACTTTTAGTATATTGTAGAAGGGCCACTTCTAAGAAACTTTTCAATTGGTCTTCATTATTTATTGTTCATAGTTTTTTAATGATTTGCAATTTTCTTCTGTTTCCTTTCAGCTTTCAAATGGGGGTCACTGACACCATCTAAAAACAAATGCTCTGTAAGGCTACAAATGTATTGTTATTGCTACTTTTTATTACTTATTATTCTATTCGGTCCATCTCCTATTCATATTCCAGTCTCTTATTCAAATCAATGCAGGGTTGCTAGGATAATTTGTTCCCTAGAAACCAAATTGCTGACACTGCAAACTAGAGAGCTGCTGAATAAAAAGCTAAATACCTATAAAACCACAAACAATAAAAAATGAAAACCAATTGCAAAATGTCTCAGAATATCACTCTCTACATTATACTAAAAGTTAACTCAAAGGTGAACAACCCCTTTAATACCATACAGCAGTTCTGTACCAAAAGACAATCAACAAATCTCCTTGCTAATAGCTTAGTGGATTATAAGATCATTTTTGCTTCATTGTGAATTTTTATCATATTCCGACGGGAAGTCACTAAAGAATAGCCAGAGAAAAAGCTTCATAGACTTCCAGACCTCTTGAGTGAGGAGGACCATTGATTAGAAATAAGCTTCTAACATTGTGAAGGCTACTTCAACAATTTAATTGATTATAGAGCTTTTTCCAGTGATGCCTATTGCCAATGGCAAAGAGATGACAAAAGAGCCTTACAATAGCAAAACCTTAGGCTTCAAGTCATAATTACTCTCTGACCCTATCTAGGCCATTACCTCCTCAAAGGTCATGCACAACCATGCACATAATCTGTCATGACTTAAATATACTACTATGAAAGAAGTCATATTTCCTGTTTAATGTCTTTCTCAATGTTTTCATTGATCATAGTAAAAACTAAAGTTATTGTTTGTAGGTTGAATTATATGGGCAATTGTATATATATATATAGTGTGGATCTATAGGTGGATATTACATTACCTTCCCTTGCAAGAAAACATGCATCTTCAGGACTAGAAGGGAATGTTTTATACCTGATCCATTGTGTCACTATGTAACTATAGTATTAATCAATACAAAGAAACACAGGGCAGCATGTAACTGGTTAGTGCCAGAAATAAAGTGTGCCAGTAAGAAATAAACAAGCACTGCATCAGTGGTGCCTTGGGGTAGCTGACTAGTAATGATGTTTTGTATACATCAGGCCTACAGATAAAGGTGTATACAATCATTTATGCCAATCTGAGTAAAATGCTGTATGCTATAAAGCGTATTTACAAAGTTCCATTGTTGTCCTTAAAGGACAAGGAAAGTAAAAAAAAAATAAAATACCACTTTTACTTTCTTTAATGAAAAAGCCTATCTCCAATATACTTTAATTAAAAAATATCTACCGTTTTTATAAGAAACCTGCAGTGAAATTCTCCCCTCATTTACTTCTGTGGAAAGGAATTGTCAGGCGGTCCCTAAATTCTCTGCAGAGAAACAATCATACTCATGAACAGCAGGGGGAGCCTCCGCCTTACTTTCAAGTCATGCAGAACTCAAGCAGCTTTGTTTCCATGTAGAGCAGTCGGCGACTGTGTAGAAATTTGTATTGGATTTTATATTTGTCTTTACATCCCCTTTAGTGTTTCCAACTCCAGCTGCAGGGACAAAGATCATGAAGCCAGATTTAAACAGGTAAACTCGGATTCGATTTGGAGGATTATTTTGCTGCAGCCACTGGTTCTGCAGAGTTGCAGAAAGTTTGTATTAAACAATACAAAAACTATAAAATCCACATTAGATTACATGACAACACAGTGCAGTCTGTATATTCTGATTATTAATCAGTCTTGCTGTATCGGCTTCTGGCAGATATTATTTGACTTGTGCTGTTTTGATCATTTATGAAGATCCCTAAGCAGCCCAGACCTCACTGAGCATGTGCATCGTCGGGGTCAGGCAAAGGTGTATGCATATATATATATATATATATATATATATATAAATATATATATATATATATAAGTTACAAGATGACAGCCCCCTGTGGCCAGCTTTGAAAACATAAATCATTTGTCTGCTTAGGCTTGTGTTGCAGTAAGTTCATGTTTACACAGCATTTCTACACTTATTCTGTTTTAGACTTTCCTTGTCCTTTAAATGTATATTAATGCATAGGAAATCACACAAATGATCTATTACAAACAGCTAATTGGTGCACCTTCTGAACATGTATATTACTATTGTTGTTTTTATTTTGTTCCTTATACAGTATCTTCCCAATTTGTTATTGTATTGTTCATTTAAAGGAACGGTATACACAATAATAGTATTTGCAGTGAAAACACATTCTGCCTATTGGTTTCATTAAATAAAATCCATATTATGCCTTTTTTTTTCCTTTATAAAGCACTATTCAATATATTTTCCCTGAACTTTCTCCACCCTTCCTCTTTCTGAATAGTGCATTGTGTTTTTTTCCTCTCTCCTTGCATAGGCCCTATTTATTGAGCTCATGATGAAAGTGGGTGGATACTTTCCCCTTAAAGAGTACCTATCACCCAAAGATAAAAAGCAGTATTATACAAGTCCTTTTTCAAATTAAACATAAAACCCAGATTCCATAACCATCCATATCTGTTATAAACTAATTTAGTCTCCACTGTCATCATATATTGATATATGGCAGGGCAGGTAATTACTTGCATTACTCTGCATTTCCTAGATGTCACTGCGCCACTCACATTTCCCCTTGCTCTCGCCATCTAATTTTGTAGCCAGTGCATGGGAATGGGCACCAGATCCCCCATTCTGGTGCATAAACAGGATTTTGGGATGATGCAAAACTTGTCTTAATACGAGTGCCCACAAAATGGCACCTGCCTGCTTGCTGTCATTGTGAATTCCAAGACTAAAACAAACACGATTTAAGGAATTTTTATAGTGTAAGTGAGGTTTATTTTGCTTGAATAAAAGTATCATTTGCAATGATTTAAGGTGGCAGGTCCCCTTTAAGTATCTCATAATTGTAACATATTCTGGAAGTCCACACATCATTCATAGCTTGGAGTGTTGCATTTCAAATCACCATCTCCTTTACACTTTGTGCACAAGGTACACTGTGAAACCCAGCTGAATTGTGCGGCCTGCACTTTCAGCCTTGATACTATGAGCAGGAAAAGTCTTAGATTTGGCAGATATGGCCATCATGGAGTTGTCAGCTTTTACAATCTTCTATCATATATTATTCGCCCTTTGGAGAACAGTTATATATGCATTCTTTATGCCGCCTGTTTAATTCCTTAGGCTTAGGCCAGAGGGTATTTTAGCTGCAGCGTATTTTAGCTGGGAGGTGCTGGAAACCACCCTTGCTACTTCTCACTGACTGGAAAGTGAACCACCTGAAACCCCAGTATTTGCAGTTGCTTGGCTGAAAATGCAGCATATTTAAGTTGAAAACTGTCAGAACGTGTGGCCTCAGGCCTCAGTTTGCACTACAGTCAGAGGGAGGAGACTGGGGCAGTTTCAGGTGCTACTTTTCCAGTTGAAAGACACCAGCAGAGAAGGTGGGTAAAAGGACATGGCAACTTACAGTGTGTACTGCACTCGTGTTCATACAGTTGGCAGAAAAAAAATGTATGGCGACTCTAAAAGGGAAAAAGGGGAGGAGGTTAAAGAATATGTTTATTGTGATTAATTGCATTTTTTATTGTCCAAATTCAGTTAATAACAGCTACACATCTCTCTTTCCCCTTCCTGTGCAAGTTTTGTTTTTGCCACTAACTTGCCACTTGACACAAATATTGCCAATCTTACCTTGGGAGCCATAGCTCTTACTAACACCCATAAATTATGTTTGCACTGTTTTTAATTGAGCCACAAAGTATAAATCCTGACTTTTCATAAGCTAGCGCCATTTATAAAACCTACCAGTAATAATCCCTCCAAATTCAATTTGCATCCCAAACTATCTTTATAGCTGAAAAAAGTGGTTCATTGTTAAGTTCTATTAATTCCCTTTATGGGTTAAAAGATCTACTACATACATTTGTTTTATGACAACAGTTAATAAACTATAGTTCCCCCAATAACCTATAGGTTGGCTAATCTCTCCTCAAACCATGTTCACAGTCAGACTTCCAATTTATACGTTTCCATGTAAAGGGACATTGTGCTACTCAGAGCTAAATATACAATTTAATAAGGTGTTACTAAAAGCGTATCAGCATATCAATATATATCCACAGAAAGCAGCATTGAATTAGCTACTGTAGATTTTATTTGTGGATCATAAAACACCCTACAGTCCATCAAACTACATCCTGTAATTAAGCCATAGAAACGTATTTCTAACAATGTAATGATTTACTCCACATGCAGCATAGCTTTGCAACTGAGCTAAACAAAACTTCATTCCATTAATTGTTTACAAATATAGGTTGATGAATACTTAAGTAACTTATATGTCGAAAATGTGTAATGGCAACACAGGTAAATGTGATAGTGGTGATGAATTATTAAACTACAAATACTGAAGTGAAATTGCACCTTCCAGTCTATATGTTACAGGTAAAAACAAGTTGTTACTTTATATCATGCTTTAGATTGTTCTTAGATTCTATTTAATTTTTCCAAGCATAATAAACATGTGGTATGCAGTGGCAAGAATGGGAATGGTTTGCTTTCTTATTTTGGCTTTAAAGTGCAGATAAATACAATTTTGTATCGTCTTATGTTTTGTATCTCTCTCTCTCTCTCTCTCTCTCTCTCTCTCTCTCTCTCTCTCTATATATATAAACAAAAAAACATAGACAAATACAAGAGGTCCTCTGCACTTAACCCTACTAAAAAAAACATTAGCCTCTAAACAAAACAGGAATTGTTTGTCCATATATTGCAAAGTATTTAAGCTGGCCAACTACATCAAAGTCATCCCTGGTCTGGCCAGTCCTACTCTCAGGGTCGTATTTGTGCACATGCACCGACATGCAATGTTAAGAAGCCTTCACATTGCCAATCTGGGTCACCGGGGTCTCACAGGGCTTTTTCCCTGCCTACACTCACTTTCATCTGATTCATTAAGAATTCTGTTGCTTCATTATATATTTTACACATGTTTTACCTGCAACTTACTTGCTGCTTTCAAGGTTAAACTCCCAAACTTGCTTGCCCTTTTATTGTCCACCACTGAATATAGCTGGACAGGAAAAGAGCTACAAGTCTGAAATGAAGGCCGCACTCACAAGTCTTAAAGAATAAAAAAAAAATACATTTATTACTGGAAGACTTAAGGTGGCCATACAAGGTGAGATCAGCTCGTTTGGCATTGTCACCAAACAAGCGGAACTCTCCCCTATATGCCTAGCTTGAGGGCCCAACGATTGGATCACAATGTAGGAGGTACGGGAGGTCGGATTGCAGCACCAAATCATGAGCGGATGCGATCCGACAAGATTTTTAGTCCCGTCCGATCGACATCTGGCCACAAACGGGGCGATAACCTGCGGCCTGTGTATGGCCACCTAGCAGTCTAGCCTTTCTCAAAGCAATTTAGCCTTTCTCACTTTGAGAAATTATGCCCACTTGTGCTTAACTAAAGAAGAGGGAAAGCAGCGTAAGATAATCTGGTACCTGTACAGAATTTCAGGCAACATATTTTCAGTCACAGAGAGGCAACAATCATTGAGCAGTTACAATTCTTTGCACATTGCACCGGTTAATGGCAGCAAGGTAAGTGTCAGATTTATAGGGAGAACCTTCTTATAAAGGCATACACACATGGTATTGGTTATCTTCTCCGACAGCATTATTATGAAATCAATATTTAGAGTAAACTTTAGGGAGTGGTATATTATTAATAATAATTTATGTTATGTGTGTATGATTTGTCACCACTGCAAGAACCTATAGAAATTAAACATTGACTTGATCACATTGTCCAGAGAAAGGAAATAACTGCAGTGAGCCTAGGGGCACCTGCTATGTAAAGCCAAGGGTTTTTTTGAATGCACAACCCTTGCTTGAATGCTACTGCACTTGCACCTGGTGAATTAATAAATCTCCCCTATAACTGATGTCACTACCTACAAAACATCTGCCAGAAACAGTACAAGAGCTCATTTAAGATTGAGTTGCATACTGCCAGGTAATGCAGCATTGAAATCTTATTTTGCTGTAGGATGACTTTCTGGCTATGCCTCACTTGACAAAGCTCCTAAACGAAAGCACATGGTTAGCACATGGTTTTTTTACACAAAATTTTTCAAATAAATTTAAGGCAATGTCTATATCAAGGAGTTTCTCTATTGAGCATTTGACTTTCAGGTCTGTTTTTTATTTGGAGTAGTTTCTGAAGGGTACACTGCCCTCTAGTGAAGTTACAAAAACATGTTTTTGGTAGCAACATAGTAAGTCACATGACTTCTGAAATTTGATTTATTAATTAAAAACTGGCTGATTTACTTACCCACAGTTCATCTTAACACACTTTCTCACAATTTGTTTTTCCTAAAAATGTGCATTCCCGTTCATCACACTTTAGCTGTGATTGCTGCACATATTTAAATTGAAGTCTTAAAGGCCAATACAGTGCGATGGACGCTAAGAGATCAGAAAAAAAGCTTGCAGGAAATAATTGTTATAGTATATAAAAAGCATAGGAAACCTTACGTAAATGAATAGGAAGAGGAAGAACATGTCCCAGTGTTCCATTCCACTTAAACAATACAAGCAAATGTGGGATAAGTTACTGAGGGGAATTAACAATTGCCTGCATGGAAACATAAATCAAATAAATGACTTATATACATTGTTTTGTAAAATAAGTGTGTTATAACACAACATTTATACAAAAGTTACACAGTGAGAAATAACAGTAGCATATTTATTCAATAAGGGGTTACTTACAAGTGTCCAAAATGACCAACTGGATGGCACTTCTGGTAAAAAGATTTATTACAGCAGGCTGCTGAGTATACCTAACGCGTTTTGGGAGCAAGTCCCTTAATCATAGGCTAACCTATGAACCTATGATTAAGGGACTTGGTCCTGGAACGCGTTAGGTATACTCAGCAGCCTGCTGTAATAAATCTTTTTACCAGAAGTGCCATCCAGTTGGTCATTTTTGGATGTGGACACAGTGGGGACACTGAGCACCTGGACAGTGGGAGCCGTGAATTGGTGAGCTGGAGCGGTCTCTTTATGTTTTCTCTTTACTTACAAGTGTACCCTGAACTCCCAAAACATATGCAATTGAAAAAACATGTAGATGCATACACTTCTACACTTCCATATGCATTCATCGTGTCTCTCCTAATGAATGGTGTGCAACTGTCTGTGATGATTAATGCTGGGGATCCCTGGAGTTACCTCCACACTAGTCCTGGTAGTACACAGTACATTAAAGTTTCCCAAAGGGGGTTGAGTCAATTGGCACACCAGCCTTGCACCTAGTGAATCATATGCAAATGCTACTTTGAACATATGCTCTGTGAAAAGCTGCAACCTATACTTAGCTTGCACCTAAGTTGAGTACATTTTGAAGTATAATGAAGCTGACGTTGTGGGGAAAATTGTTGCCCTGTGGGAAAATGCAGCGCTATGAAATATGTTGGCGCTATAGAAATACATGTTAATAATAATAATGATAATAATAATAATAATAATAATAATAATAATAAAAACAAGGAAAATTGTGTAAAAAAAATGCACTTTGCGCACAGCACATGCATTTGCAAATGCCACCAAGGTGGACAAGTGCAGACATGGACTAATCTCAATCTAATTGAGAATCCCTCAATGTACTAGCCTTCATATGCACCTGATGAAGGCGAGTGCACCGAAACATGTTGTGCATGTTTTTCTGCAATAAACTACACAAGATGACTTAAGAAGCATAATACAAGCTCTCCAGGTGATTTGTTTTATTGTGATTTGCTAATTCACGGAGGCTTATTTACTAATTTTTTACCAAACTAAAAAGTGCAACAATCTCCAGCTTATTTAAGAAAAAATGGTGACAATACAGTCCTGCCTGCATTTTTTTACACTGAAAAAATGAATGAAACTGAAAATATTTCAGTTTATTTTCAATGAGGATCTCACTTGTTTTAATAAACTGGGAATATAAATAAATCTGTTTGGGATTAGTCCCATTGATTTCTATACAACCATACCAGTATTTACTTTCCAAGTTTTGTCTTGTAACTTTTTTCATCAATAAATCCCGACTATTTGAGGTTTCAGATAATACTTGTTTTTCTGCGTCCTCTCTTTTCTCTTATCAAGAAAAAGACGCCAGCTTGTCATTTTTATTTGTAATGGTGCATAGAATTGTGGGGTAATCTGTTCAGATATAGTTTAACGATATCTGTCTATATATCTATCAAAGTATACCTGCTATGGAGAGATTTAGTCATATAGTCATGCCTCTTTCTGGATTCTTATTGGGGATTAACGCAATATGAAAACTAAAGGGAAGGTCAGGCTAGCCAGCCTTAGCCAACAATTGCTAAGCCAAGACTAAGTTACAAAGAATAGATCATTTTATACCATAGTGAAAGTTAACTTAAAGTTGAGCTGCCCCTTTAAGTTCCAGGTTCACTTCGACAAAACAAAAAAGTCCTATAGTAGAAACTCACTATTTTACCAGTAAGGAACAACACATTATATATTTTTGCCAAGACAAATCTAAACACTGCATGTTCTCATTACTAATATTGCTTCAACCAGTTTGGTCGAATCTAAAAGTAAATATTAGGATACAGGGATCTTTTGCCAAGAATAGTTTACATTATTTTTTAGGGAGCTGAACAGTAACTAATAAATATGAAAAGGACCTGGATATTGTCACATATAATACCTCATGACTGAGAAAGTGCTGGGGGCATACAAGGTTATGTAGAAAAAAATGTTTACCATGCAGCTATTCTTGTAATATCACATTACCATTCACCCTTATCTAAATGTATACTGCCTCATTCTGTAGTTGAAAACTGTTTGTTTTGAATTAGATAGGCATGCTGAGTGATTTTCACTTTTAATTTTACTGGTACATTTTCCATTAACACAGCAGTAACCTCATTTTCATGAATTCTCTGTTCATATTTCACACAAAGCAAATTAGTAATGAGTGGGCATAGGTAAACATAGTGTAGTGTAGGAATTAGGAGGCCCCATTTTGTGACACTGAAGTCTCTTTGTAGCTTCCAGTAGTTGTAGCTTCTGTTTCCTAAATGTAGAAGTTTTAGTGTGTTTTAGTGTTTGCCTGTGTTTTACATATTACAGTATATTGGGAGTTTTTGTGCACTTCCGTCGACTCCACACTAATAACGAAGGGCAGATAAAAGACCAACTGTATAAACACTCACCGAGCAGAAGAGGTGGTTCAGGTGCTTATGGGAGAATTCAACCTGTTAGGAAAAAACCCATACCCTCTCCCCACATTGCCCCCCCTCCTCCACCAGCCTAATGCCCCAAACTTTTCACTTACCCCTCAGCGTATATTCCGTCCTCAGGGTTCACGAGCGCCACCATCTTTCTCCTTCAATCTTCGGAAGGTGACCTGTGTTTTCGGCACATGCACAGTTGGAGAATTTTCTTCAGTCTCGAACAACTGCATATGCTGGGGGGAGGAGGGGGGTCTACATGGGCAGAGGTGTATGGGTTTTTTCCTAACAGATTAAATGGGGAAGGGGAACTCCAGCTTCCAAACCAAAATTTGATACAGATCTCCAGAGAAGTTGCCCATAACAACACTTCAGATTTTTGCTTTTGTTTCCTAACTTGAGGGTCACTGATTAAATCTAATTGCTGATTGTGATTTTGTAAATTGGAATGTGGGAATGAGATGGTAGAGTAAATAATAACTCCCATTCAGCATAGCTGATGATATATGGTTAGCAACACTGCTCAGTGTTTTCCATGTTAAAGGAAAACTATACCCCCAAACAATGTACAGTAGGTCTCTATAATAAGATATTGCATAACACAGCTCATATGTAAAACCCTGCTTCATGTACAGTAAATAAACCATTTTCATAATAATATACCTTTTTAGTAGTACAGTATGTGCCATTGGGTATCATAAATAGAAAACTGCCAAAAGGCCAGTATTTTTTTCAGAAAAGGTGGAAACCCTACTCTGGGATCATAGGATTCGTGGTGCACATAAACAAACCATACATGTTAGGTCACATGAGCCAATTAACAGACAGAGTTCTGTCTTTTACTTCTATACTTCTTCCTGTTAAAGTTAGAGCTGTAGTATTTCTGGTCAGGCAGCACAGGGACCATCAAAAAATGGTAGTTCAAGCCAAGAGATGTAAAAGAGCAAGATTTAAGCTAAGTACTGAAGGCCGTAGGTTGGACAGTCCTTTAAAATCTAAATAAGGAAGCCACAAAAATATGTTTTCCCAGGTTCTTCTATATAAAAAGACACATTTAGGAAATAGTTTCCTTAGTCAAATAGCCTGTAGCTACCAATAAACTGTTTGGATTAATGAATCAAAAAACTCGAATACCTTCAATTGATCAATTTTTTTAGCTAAAACCACTGAAAATCATGAAGGCAAAAAACATCTTCAAATGGTTCAATGGACCTCTGCCACTGACTTCTACAGGACCATGAAAAGTTTTAGCTGTAGTATTTTCAGATTCTGGATTTTAGAAGCTTCAGCTATAATAAATTTCGAAAAAAGATTTTAGGGAAACTACCCTCGAAAAACTAAAGTTGATGATATCAAGTGATCAAAGCAACCCTACTGTTTATAAGAAGACATATTTTGGTCAGCACTAAGAAAAATATATGATTGTATTCAAGCTGAAACAAATCCCAGGCCATGGCTTACACAGTAAGAATAAGGCATTCATAATATTATATTGTCATCCTAGTCTTTTATTTAAATGAGATGCCAATATTAATGGTTTGAACATTGAGATATAGCTATCATTACTTACATTGATATTATACTTATGACTAGTATAGAGCACACAATTGCTTGCAAAGGAACAAGATTTATTAGTAGTCAATGAAGTAAATAAATAATAAAATACTGCTATTAGTGGATCCTGGGTAGTGATTGTCTTCCTATCCTTTGGTTTTTGTTTTTTTATACTCTTTTTTTTTATACTTTTATCTATTTCTTTGTCCCTAGATGAGAGGTTACCAGGCCATCAGACTGCTTTCCCGTGAAGGACTAAGCAATACAACCTAAGTATCCAACCTAAGTTTCAGATTGAACACTCATTTGCCATCTGCTGTATAATGTGTTTGGGCCAGTACAAGATTTTTTCAGGGGCTAGTGGGAGGGTGGCATGTATGCTTATGTCCTCGGGCTTCAACGGCCTTCTCCTCTGGCGACATTAGTGATAGGTGGGTCCGACTGTTAGGTCCAAGTTAGGATAGGGGTAAACCACATCAATACTACTGTATATTCTAGAAACCATTGCAGAATGACACAACAATGATTATATCTATATATGTATTGTATCCATATACACACAGAAACACAACAATGGGATCATGAACAGTGAGTTTAAGACCTCTTGCAAATTGACCTATTTATGTGTCAATCAATTCATTTTCTTTTAGGCATACTAGTAGCCACATGAAATATATACAATGGTGATCTACTTGAACTGAGATACATGCTAGATATTTTCTATGTACTGTATTATTATAAGAGCGAAACAATTTTTTTTTCCAAAAATTCACATTGTTGCGTTCTTATCTTTTGTTTTTTTTCATTATCTTTTGCTTTAAGTGTGTTTTACAAAACAACTCCGTTGTTTATAAGAAGAAGACATATTTTGGTCAGCTCTAAGGAAAATGTATGGTTCTATTCAGGCTAAAACAAATCCCAGGCCATGACTGACATTGAATAATTTATCTGACAGAGAGGTATGCAGAACACCCCCCTCCCCCATGCCTTCTTTTTTTAACAATGACCTCTCTCTATAAGTGATAAGGAGTTTGGAACCAGGGAGCATCTGAGGACATGGTCCTTTTCAGATTTCTGTCAAACAGGCATTTAAATTATTATATTTTCCAACATCGCTGACTAATGAAGTCAGTCTGCCTGAGTGCACTTGAGGATATCTCCCTGTGTGGAAATGTACATGTTCCAGTGCAGTCTCTCACTTTCTGTATCCTAAGCTGAACTTCTGTTCAGTCAAACCTGTCTTGCAGCTATACTGTAAATTGCAGTACTGTACATTCTGTTAGATGGCTAAAATCCATTTAGGAAGAGAAAAAAATAAACTTGTGCAGACGTCACACAGGCATAAGTATTATAACATCCATTTAACTGTGAGCTGCAAGGGCAGTGCAATCTCTCACATTTTGGTGAAAGGTTAATAAAAATGTTTAGACAGCTCCATACGCTTTGCATCAGTCACTGTAGTCCCACTGATTAATATGTCTTGATTTCTGCCATGAATCAAATTAATCACCTCCAAGTTATGATAGTTATACATATACTTATGGAATATTCAGCATCGTGGACAGATAAATGATGGTTTTCTATTGTTGGAATGACTGTAGGAGGATTATGGAGTAGGAAACAATAATGTATGCAAAATAGGAACAAACATAAATGCATTCTATTTTCATCTCTAGGTATGTTGTATCTGCTACCTTCACTACACTTATCAAACACCATTAAAGTAGAACCCAGTTTCAGTGACTGTGGGTGCTTGGGACCTGGGGGTTTTCTGAACAAGGGGTCTTTCTGTAATTTAGCTCTCTGTACCTTAAGTCTACTAAAAAAAGTAATATAAACATTTAATTAAATGTTTTGCATTCAATAAGATTTTAGTTATTACCTTGTACTTGATCCCAACTAGGATATAAATAAATATTATTGATAAGAAAAACGTATTTTATAAATAAAGAGAAAATGTAATGCATTTTAAAATATGTAATTGTTTCATTTAAATGTCTATGGTAGATGGCCTTAGTAAAAATAATTTGGAGCTTTCTGGATAACAGGTTTTTGAATAACATCCCATACCTGTACTTTTATATTGTTGATAACTCCCATAAACCAATATTTGGGGCGGCATGTTGGATATACCTTGACAGTTGCAGTAAAACATTCATTTATGTATCATGTCTATGTATCATGCTGTGTAAAAAGTGGAGTGACGCATTACCGGTGATGTTGTCCAGAGCAACCAATCAGCAATTAGATTTCAACAGTTAGGAAAAAAAATCTGATTGAATATAAGCAACATCACCGTTAATGTTTCACTCCACTTTTTACACAGCATGATAAATAGACAACTAGCTATAACAACGATTTCTGTGGCTTAAAATCAATCCTTTTGTGTATAAAAAAAACATTCCTTTAATAGAAGCTCTGACCATTTTTGCACTAAAATACAGTCTGCAATTTTGTCTGGGCAACTGCAGCAACCATTTCTGTGGCTTAAAATCAATCCTTTTTGTGTTAAAATATATTCCTGGTATAGTAGTTCTGAGCATTTTTGTAGAGAAGCGCTGCACTAAAATACAGTCTGCAATTATGTCTGGGCATTGGACCACATTGGGCGTACAGTATTTTGCAGGCAACTATCAATTTGCACGCTAATTTTGTGGTCCTTTAATGAACTTGGCCTTTATTAAAGTAACATTATACTCTGGATACAAGAAATAACTTGAGTGGGCCTGTATCCAAGAATCTTAGTGAATTTGAGAACACATATTGCTTAAGAGAGACATTTATACTAAACTACAAGTCCTGCAGCTTGGAAAAATAAAATATACCTAGCTACTGAACAGATAAGAAGCACACAGTACCTCCTTAAATAGGATATGCTTAATTATAATTAGCCTTATGTAAATTTAGTGAGTCCCTATAATCAATAGAGTTATTACAACAGTAATCATTTTAGCAATTTTAAATTCTGAATAAGGTCATTTCTCTTAAATATGGAAGCTACCTTTCAGGTAATGAGGTTCACAATTACTCCAAATACAACTGATGAATTCATATTTGTGCTTTTTGATTTACTCATAAATGACCTGGATGTTGTTAATATCAATCACTGTCTCTGAAATGTGCAGAAGTCCCCTGCATGTTGTTATATGCTGGTGGAACCAATTTTGTACAATTGGCTACCCAAAGCTCCCCAAAACATAAGCTTTACCAATAACTGACCAAATTAAACCCTCGTTCTCAGTTGTGAACCCTTGCCAGGGTGTAATGCAATTATATCTCTCAGGCTGAGATAGCAATAATTGTTCAGTAGTTCAGTAACACCAAAACATGAATGTTTTTAACTAATATAAATATAATGTACTGTTACTCTGGGCTGGTAAAACTGGTATGTTTGCTTCAGAAACTCTACTGTAGTTTATAGAAACAAGCTGCTGTGTAGCCATGGGGGCTGCCATTGAAAGCTGACAAAGGTAGAAAAGGCTCTGAAGTATACTATGGAATTTATTTTGTGGACCGCTGTTAACTGAAACGGATATAGTGTTTTTGTGTATAGCTGAATTTGAAACTCTAGACAGTGTCAGGGTCTACTAAAGCTAATAAAGTACTTTCTAACTTAAGGGATGACAGCATAATTAGGTCTCTTTATAGAATACTTATAAGGCTTAACCTTACACAGTGCAGGGATGGACCCAAGGCTCCATGCATTTTACTGGTGACAAATAATTAAAGGGTATTTTAGACAAATATCAAGGTTTTTTTGTGAAATAGAGAAGACTAAAGAACATGAGACCTGAAGAGCGGGACTTTTAATTTGAAGAAATGCAAATAGTTCTTCACTGTGAGTATGGAGAGACTATTGAATGATTTGTCTTTGTTTTGGCTGTATCTATCTATCTGTCTGTCTGTCGGTCTGCCTGTCTGTCTGTCAGTCAGTCAGTCTGTCTGTCTGTCTGTCTGTCTGTCTATCTAGCTATCTATCTAGGTATACATGTATGCACTGGGTATTGAGCAGTTGAAAAACTAATAATAATAATTTCATTCCCAATAAGTGCAAGTGTACTGATGTCCTGATGCAAAGTAAATAAATAAAGAAAACAGACACTTTTTATAACCCATGCAGAACCAGAAGGCTGCAACCACTATCAATGTCAGAACTGTGTGAAGCACATACAGTAAAAGCAAATTGTCACTGAAAGTAGGCTGAGAATTTAAATTTCAGATTTATTATTATAAGAATGTCTCAGGAAAACTGAAATGTGTTCAAATTATTTATGTGCATTACTTCATAGTTCCAAAATACACTAGCTTCAGAAGTAATTTTGTTTTTCAATTTATGTTTTAAGACAGAGTCTTTTCGGCCTAAACTAGTCTAATGCTTACAGTCGTAAACGGGCTTAAAAAATAACGATCTATGCTTAATGGTAGAATTTGGGCAATTCGAACTATAAAGCAATGCTCACAATGTTGAATTTTTAAGTACTTATGCTGCTGGTGGGGCTTGTTGTTTTCTTAGGTGTCTCTAAGGATTTTCTGGTAATGTACAATACATGGCCAAAAGTATATAGAGGCAAAATCATCACCACCATACATGCTTGTTGAATATTTAATTTTTAAATTATAGGTATTATTATAGTGTTGCCACCCCCCCCACTACTATTGCTTTCCACTAGATTTTGGGACATGCCTGCATTATTATCAGGAACCAATACTGGGTGTTGGTTTCTGAATGACAGTCATCTTTACAAATGTATTTGATGGGGTTCAGATGTGCAGGCCAGTCAAGTTCCACACCATTCTCAGTACACAATTTCTATATAGACCTTGCTTTGTGCACAGTGGGATTGTCATGTGGAAAGAGAAAAGTCCCCCCCCCCCAAAACTGTTGACACAAAGGTAAGCACAAAACTACTGTATACAGGGACAAAGCCTAGGGAAACAGTTACATGACAGAGCCCCTTGTAGTTGATTGTAAGGGGCTGGGCAGCTGAAGGAGCAGGCAGAGTGACGTAGGGCAAGTTTAAAGGAGGGGGACTGAGGGTGCCCGCCCCACTTCATTTTTGCAGCAGCACCAAAAAACTCCCTCCCACCTTCCCCTATAAATATATGGTAGGTAACAGCGGGATCATGGAATCCAGGAACAATAGGTGTGTGAGCACGGTAGTTGCAGGGTTAATAGGTAGCTGGAAGGCCTGGCACCTCAGGGGTAACAAAACACCACAAGAATAGCATTTGGTTGAGTAGCAGGTGGGTTACAGGCTACTATGGCAGCTGGCAGCGCTGTTGCATAGTGATGGGCGAATATATTCACCAGGGACGAATTCCCGCTATTCGCCGCTGGCGAATAAATTTACGAAACGCCTGCGAAAGTTCGCCTGGCGGAAATTCGCTGAAAAAAACGAGTCGCGCGTCGTTTCGCAAATTTTTTCGCCAATTCGCAAATTTTTCTGGCAAAGTGAAACGGGGTACATTCGCCCATCACTACTGTTGCATTGTGCAGTTATAAGGTTTACTACAGTATGTAGTTATTCAGGAGTTGTTTGTTACACAAATACTATTGTTATCTTATTATATGTAAATGACATGTAATCATTTGGTTGTATTGTTTTTGCACAAAATATTACTTGTAATAAAAAACTGTTCTGCAACCTTTTCATACAAAAATGGCATGTGTTGTACTTTATTACGGGAGCTTGAGGAAGGGGGACTGTTGGTGATTTGGTAAGGGGCTGGGACAGTTACCGACGTTGTCTCTGTCATGTATTGTGCTGTAGCAATGTTTTTCCCTAGTCATAGTGAAACAAAGCCCCAGACCAATCATTTTATGCAGTGAGGTAGTGTCTCTTCCACCAAACCCTGCTTTGCTCATCAGACTGGCACAAGGGGAACTGTCATTAATTACTACAAAAGTGCATTTCCACTCCCCCATTCCAATGCCCCCATTCTTAGCTCTCTAGCTCTCTAATTGATCATTTAATTGCATATGGTGATCTTAGGCTTGTGTGCAGATTCTCTGTCATAGAAACCCAGTTCATGAAGCTCACTAAATAATAAGTTTACCATTAAAGGAGAAGGAAAGGCTAAAATTAAGTAAGCTTTATCAGAAATGTCTATATAAATACACAAGCAAACCCTCAAAGTAATGCTCTGTCAAAAGAAATACCTAATTTCATTCTTTCTATTGTGTATACATGGGCTTCTGTATCAGACTTCCTTTTTCAGCTTAAGCCTCAGGGCACAGCATGCTCAGTTTGCTCCATTTCCCCCCTTCCCTCCTCCCTTCCCTGCTGTAATCTGAGTTCAGAGCTATGAGTGAGCAGGGAGAAACTCAGGCAGGAGGAGGTGTCACATCAAGCTAATATGGGAGCTGCTATCCTAAACAAACAGAGAGAACTTCTAGAGCTGCTTACTCAGGTATGGTAAAGCATGCTACAGAATAAATATAGTGTTATAGCTTGCACTACTGTGGCTAATCTACTGCCAATAAACTGCCTCTGTAGCTTCCCTTCTTCTTTAAAGTCCATAGACAATGACCCAGAAATAAAGTCAAACCTGTCAAGACCATAAACATTCCATCTTCTTTTCTTTTAAACTAGACTTTGTTGTATCTAGCCTAAGTTGGAAATGGCGAGCGTTATTCACAGTCCAGCATACTTGCTCTCCATATTAGTTCACACTAGGGTTCATATTTATGATGATGTATAAAATGAAATTTGCAGAAAAAATGGTGTAAAACGCTGTGTAAAATAAATGTGAATTTGTCAAAGTGTGTGTCATGTTACCTCATGCAAACACCAGATTTGCCACTGTTATTTTACACTGCTTCCAGCAGACACAGGGTTTTAAAATTTTGAGGGAACAGCTTCTTTCCTTAATTGGGATCCTAAACCCAAATGGAACCCTGTCCTTAAAGGGGTCCTTCATCCAAAAATTTATTTTGTGCATAATGTAATCCTAGTTACTTATAATTATATTTTCTTTCACTTCACAAAAAATTATTTTGGATCTCCTTCCCCCTCCAATAACTCTGCTGACATTTCTTCCCCAGAGTTAAGGACTGAGATATTTCTACAAAAATATTATTAATTATTGTATATATACAATTTAATACAACAACATAGTGAATAGCATAAAGTGAAAGTACTTGTGGCATTTATCATGGGGGTTTCTTTGTAAATTAAGTTTTAGGAGAGAAATGCAAAGTGATAGTAATAATGAAGATGTTTGCAGAAGTTTTGCCACACTTGTAGCACAGTCAGCACCATTTTTTGTCATTGGACATGTGTGAGGAACCCCAAAACAAAAATAACGACAATGACACACATAGAGCTGTAAGATAAATGCAGTAGTTTTAATTAAATAAACCATGAAGCTTAGCCAAAACCATACTTTGATTTAACACTTGTTCCCCTGGTCCATTTGAAGCACATGCTATATGGGTTGTTACCTGAATAAAGGGTAAATGTATGCCCTTTTCTGGCTCAGGCTTCCATTGGCTGCCAAGTAGTGATGGGCGAATTTATTCGCCTGGGTTGAATTTGCAGAGAATTCCCATGATTCGCAGCAGGTGAATAAATTTGCGAACAACCCGTGAAAATTTGCCTGACGAAAATTATCTGGCGTAAAAAAAACGAGACGCGTACCACCAGGATTTCTACGCCAGCACCTGGTTTCCAAAATTAGACCCCTGCGGCATTTAACAAATGTTTCCCCATTTCCCGAATTTCAAAGCGAAACGCCACAGATTCGCCCATCACTACTACCAAGAAGGAAACAACAGACACATTTATTCTGTGCTTCTGATGGAGTTTCTGGGTAAAGGGTTTTTATCTCTGCTGCCTGCTATCAAGCATCCTTGGTAGCCTTTGTTATTCATAAGGTGATCCATAGCATTATGGGCAAATAGCCACTTTCTTCCAGAATTGCTCATCATATATAGTCAAGCTTCCATACACAGAAGATGCCGCTCAAATAGCATAACATAGTGTAGAGCATGACCCTTCTATACTGGCTTGAATATTATAGGCCTGTAGTCAATTCCCAAAGGTATTGGGATTAGAACCTTCTATTCCCCTTGTTTTCCTCTTTCCTGTGTACCTTCTCATTGCAATTTTTGTCAGTGTTAAAATTCACTAACATTATTGGAGCAAATATATCCACATATTAACTCTCTCCAATTTTGTCCAGTTTTTTTAATCCCCAGAGAGGGGTTCCTAATAAAAGTATGCATGGCCATTTGCCAAATTAGATATTACAATTTTTTTTGTCAAAAGACTCTTCATTGGCAGAGATCCCAGCCAGTGTACTGCTATGTTTTAATGTTGACTACATTGTGTGCTATGAGAAATAGATTACAGAGAACAATATTTCAATAAAATAACAGAATCATTGAAGGGTCTGAAGAGGAAGAAACTGCATGCAAACAGTCTGTTATAAATGTATTTCCACTGGCACTTAAACGTGCTGTGCAGTGCATTTTTATGTATTCCACCGTACAGTAACACAGGTTTTAACTGATTTATTTCTGCAGGGTGGCTTTTGTAACCATGGAGCAGTCACCATATCTAAATACAGAGGACGATCTCTGATGAGAGAAAAACTTTACAGCTGCACCTAATATGCTTAGAGTACAGTTTGTTTTTTAATGTTTTCCCCCCAAAAACCACAGATGTGTTAGTCAGTGCCAAAGGTTGACATTCCAGTGTTACCCCCTTTGTTATTAGATGCTATTAGAATATCCAAAAAACAGGAGGGTGAGTTTGATGAATTTAAAATACTAATAAATATGTTTCTACATGTTTACCAAGTGTTACCGTCTTACAATATTAATTTCAGAAGAACTTATTTAAACCAACTAAATCAAAATCTTCTCTTCCTCTCTGTTACCATAGCAGGTTGGAAGACGTTTTCGATTCTCTCAGAGCGTGTAGCCTAACAATAGCTTTTTTGCTGTGTTGTTGGGGAAAAACAGCCAGAAGCAGGCATTGGAATCAGCAGCATCAGCTAATCCTCTGGCTTCATTCCAGCAACAGACTCATCCAATAAACGCTCCCGGATTTGAATTCCTGCTGTCTGATTTGCTTCCTTTCTGTCCCATGGCTTTTTTACTTTGCACAGAAACAGTTCAAATCCAAATGCTGCTTTGACAACTGGAGAGAAAGGAGAAATGAAAAAAAGGAGGGGGAAGAAAGCACACATAACAGCCAATTATACTCAGCATTTTATATCCATTCTCAGGAAAGGGAAAAGGGAAAAAAAAGTGCAGAAGAAGAAAAGTTAATCAGAGTGAGATTACTTGACAGGAAATTACAACATATAAAGAAAAGAAATTGCATGTTTTAAAAATGGTAGGAATTCTCATGTTACATCCAGAAACACCAGCAAAAAGGCTGCAGATATCCGTATTTGAAAAAAGCTTATACATAAGATGTTTGATATCCCAGCCAATACCCTGCAATGAAATGACAGGCAAAACTGTTCTATATTTTGAATCCACAGCTGCCAAATGTCTCAGGTTTACTTGGAAAGTCCCTTTCTATAATAGTATTCTCAGTAGGAAATAACTCCTTTAACTCAGCTGACATTTCTTCCACACAGTGAATGATAGAGTATTTCTATAAACATATTATCAATTAATTTACTGTATATATGCAATTTAATTTAATACAACAACATAGAGAATAAAGAGTCTTCTTGTTATTATTTTTCAAGACACGTATGATGGGAACCAATACACAAATAATGACAATGACACCCATAGAGCTGGAGGATAAAGCTTTGATTATATAACTATGAAGATTTTCATTCATCCAGGTCATGGTATATCTGATATAAGTAATTCTAAAACAACTGGACTTGCTGAGCAGTTATTGAAGACGTTTCACTACTCATCCGAGCATCTTCTTCAGTTCAACTGACTGGTATGGGAAGTTCTCGGCATATAAACTCTTCCACTAATCCAATCACAATGGCACATTGTAACTCTCCAAAGAGGTGACATCTGAATTTGATTCTGTGTAGTTACTGTGATAGGATTACCAATGTGTCATGCAACTCCTAGACACAGGTGTTACTTGTGTGAGTTGCATGAATGGATGTGTGAAGTGTTCTGAAACTGCTTTGGTACTGATGTGAGAATAGCATTGTATGTAGCAGACAGGTGGTGTCGAAGGCCCCCACCTCTATATTAAGGGATGGTTTTTCTACCTTGACATGAATCGCTTCTTTCACGCCTCTTTCAAACCAGCGGTCTTCTTTATCCAAGATTTGGAACTTGCTATCTTCAAAGGAGTGTCCCTTGTCTTTGAGGTGTAGAAAGACAGCCGAGTCTTGCCCTGTAGAGTTCCCCCTCCTATGCTGAGACATTCGCTTGGTGAGCAGTTGTTTTGTCTCCCCAATGTACCGATCTGTGCACTCCTCACTACACTAGACTCCGTATACCGTATAGGTTTGAAAAAAACAGGGACGTGGTGTTTGTTGAAAATATAAACCATTATATAAACCATTTTTCACCAATGGGAAGGCAATATTCCCTTGAAACTCTTTTTACTTAACCTTGCTAAAAAATTAACCCTAAACTGTTCCAAGAGCAGCTTTAAGCCCATTTATGGCTTCCAGCTGCCAGATCTAAACAGATATGATTTAAAGCTATGATTGGGCCATTTTTTTGGTATGAGAGAAATGCACACAAGTAACAGTTTTGATAGAGTCAGGAGTCACTGTGGGAGATAATTAAGCCAGACCTAATGCCCACCAAAGGCATTATGTATCCTATTCAGTTAAATTTACTAAACTGAATTCTAATTTATAATTTTGATCCATTTAAAGTGGTTGATCACCCAGGGAAAGCCATTGAACCACCTACCCTGGGCTTTTGGATTAAACTAATAGATTACATTCTTCCAAAACAGAAACTTACATACTTGGCCCGGGGGTGTGATCCATAAACTGGTAATTCAAACCAAGAATAGAGACACTTGATTACCACAAAGGACTTTTGGTATATGAGAAATTGTGCTGGGAAAACCCATCATTCCTTTCCTCTTCTCCACATTTCCTTCTTCTCTCTCAACTTATCTTGACATAAAGAAAAACGTAAAGGAAATCTTACAAAAAGAAGAGGTTGATCACCTTTAAATAAAACTTTAGTATGATGTAGAGAGTGATATTCTAAGACAATTTGCTATTGGTTTTCATTTTTTATTATCTGTGTTTTTGATTTTTAGCATTTTTTTCAGCAGATCTCCAGTTTGCAATTACAGCAATCTGATTGTTAGGGTCCAAATTACTCTAGTAACCATGAGTTGATTAGAATAAGAGATTGGTATATTGATAGAAGAGGAAAAATAAGTAATATAAAGTAGCAATAACAATACATTTGTAGCCTTTCAGAGCATTTTTTAGATGGGGGTCATGGACCCCCATTTGAAAGCTGGAAAGAGTCAGAAGAAGAAGGCAAATAGCACAAAATCTATAAACAACAATGCATGAAGATGAATTGATAAGTAGTTTAGAATTATCCAATCTATAACATAATACAAGTTGACATAAAGGAGAACCTCCCCTTTTATAAAACTGACCACTAGAAATTCTTCTTCAAAAAATCTCGGTTGAAAAACAAATTAACTTAGTCAATGCTCCATCTGTAGCTTCAACAACAGAAATAAGCATTCAAGGAGATTTCTACAGAACAGCAACAAAAAACCCAAAAGAATGGGTTCCCAAAGCAGCTGGACCAGGTTGAGCAGGCACCCTAGACAACCTGGCCAGTCGCAGCGTCCAATTGCCAATAAGGACACCCTCGCTGGCCACATTGACGGGATGGGACCGGACTAGGGTACGAGGCAGAGATGGTACTTGCCTGGTGCCCCCACAGCTTTGCACCCCAAGCATGTGCCTACTCTGCCTATCCCTAGGGGCACATTTACTAAGGGTCAAAGTGAATATTTGAATAAAAGTCAAATTTAAAAATTTTGAATTTCAAAATTATTTTGAGCGACTTCGACTATCGAATAGGCCAAAATTCTATTCGAATAGAAAAATAGAAGTACTTGCCCTTTAAAATCGTTCAAATTTGCCACTTTGCCACCTTTTAACTGCCGAATTGCCATTTTAGCCTAAGAGGGACCTCCTAGAACCTATCCTGAAATTTTTTCAAAGTCCTAGTAATATGAAGGATTTGTCAGAAAGTCCTTCAAATCGTTCGATTCAAACAATGTGATCGAACGATTCAAACTATTTTTATTCGATCGAAAACTGACCTATTCAATCGAAATAGGGGAATTTTTGATTGAAAAAAAATGGTTAAAAAAATTTGATGGTTGAATTTCAAGTTTTTTCATTTCGAAATTCCACCCTTGGTAAATCTGCCCCCTAGTTTCGGCTCTGCCCCAAAGGATATCCTTGAATTTAGAGACTCACAAATTTGAGGATATGAGCTGTCCATAATAGATCTCCACTAGAACCCTTTATGTCAGTTCTCTGCCTGTTATAATCATTTCTATTTTTAATAGCCTTATCCATTGTTTAAATTGTCACCGGGCCATGTAGTCCCACTTTTGTTTCATGGACAATAACTGCCTGGAAACATTTTCGAATTGAAGTATTATTACAGACATGACAAGATCCATGGTTTATTCCGTTAATTCTGTGCTATTGAGGACAAATCATGCATGTTGTAAACCATCTACAGAACAAGAACCACTTTACCTGCTTCTTTAGATAAGATGGTATTAGTACTGTATCTGGAACACATTATAATCTGTATCTTGAATTGTTTCCATGTACTCTATTTCTTCTTGTGCTGTTTTATATAAATATCATTTGCATGCCATGCAGAGTCTTCATTGCTGAGAAGATTGTTTTCTCACAAATGAATGGATTTTCCTGAGAAAATGTAAGGTTTTGCTTTAGTTGAGTTATTGACCTCCCAAACTATTGGGCCATGTCCAAGCTACATCTTTTCCTATTCTGGTAGGACACAATTTCATTTTTTTAACTGCACTGTGAGAAATTCAAGCTTAAAATTTGATTCAGCTCATAAACACAAACCTTCGAGGATGAGTTTTGAATTACAATGGTGTTCCTTTAGTGTTTTTACGTGGTACTAAAATATATAAAACTGTCAGATGCCTCTAGGTCCTGGAAGGTTATTGCAATATTAAACACAGTATTCTCAATTTTCAGAAAACCACGAGTATTGAATTTCAGCATAAATATTATAACATTGATCATGTCGTTTTTTAAGCACATATCGCACCTGCAATGCTTTTCTTCTCATTTTCTCTCCTTAAATCTCATGAACATATAAAGTGAATGTACAAGAAAGTGCATGGAGCCAAGAAAGAGACATTCTCAGAAGCCCAACCAGGAATACATGAGAGGAATTAGGTTACCATCAGATAATAGGGTACAATAGTTATAAAAGTCAATGATGAAGGGATTCATTGTAATCATATCAGGCAGTAAAGAACGAGGACTATTCATGGATATTTGAAAAGATGCAGCCTTTTGGTTATTTTATTAAGGCAATTTTCTTGACTTCAGTGCAAGGTTGAAATACTTTAAAAACCTATGATAATAATAATATTTACATTCTAGATTGTTAGTGTACATTACATTTACAGTTACATCAAAACTGTATGCTAAACCTTTCTTAGGAATGGTTTATTTTGTATATCATTGAGAAATATATTTTCTTATTTAAAATTTACAAGTACAGTATGTGGTGGAGTATGTGGTTACATAAAGCATAAGTAAAGCAGTAAGTAAACTGAGTCTTACTTACTAGCATTTTTTCCATACATACAGAGGGACAAGGACAGTGTGCAGCACCTTTTGTATCACTAGAACCTTACACCAGAGTTTCCTTTGCTCACTTCGCCTTCAAACTATTTCTTTTATGCTGATTAAATTACCTTATTGTTAAGTATCACCCACGCTATGGCCATGTAATGCCCATACTAATAAGATTATATAAGGACATTTACAAGCAGTAAGGTAGTTTGAAAAGTGCAAAGGACAGGCACAATTCACAGTTGAACACTACCTTCCTGCTTCAAATTGAATTTAAAGAATTGATGCAGATCTCTGTGCTCCAAGGTGAAAGGCCTCAATTGAAGCCCTATACATACTACCTGCCCTATGATGGTAAGGGCAGGACTGTCCTGTGCCCTTTGATTCTGCACTCTGCACCTTTTTTTTACTGGGTGTAAGTGCAGTCAGACCCAAGGAAGGTGCAAGTGTTTTTGCACTTTCACTATTCCCCATGAAATTACATTTAGTACCAGAACTTACTCCCCTGTTCCTGTTCATTGGAAACAAACCATTTCAGTTCCACTTTTACAGCTATATTTTCTTTAGTGAATTTATCATTAAATCAACAAATATATCTTCAACAAATTAAGATTAACCTAAATCAATGATAATATACAGCTATTATCCAGAATGTTTTGGAGCTACTATATAAGGTTCAACAAGAATCCATGTAACATTGCTTATGCTTTGCATACTTTTTTGCATATTGTTTTATTTAAGTAAAAGCTATGGTTTTTGTTATTTCTTGTGCTAAACAGGACAAATACTGAACCTGAAATCTTTTTTTGGGGAGGAGGAAAAGGTAGTTAGCATAATTTTCAGTCCTTAAAAAACCTGTCTCTGCTATGACCTCCGATTTATTTAAAAACCTGATATACTGTAGATTTGTGTTTGTAGGGGGTTTGTTTATATACAGCATATAATATTTATTAACAATCTTTATTAAAGGGGGAGAGAGATGATAGGAGTGATAGCAAAAAGAAAAGATGCAACGCCCGGATCTCCGGGCGGCAATTGTGACAATAATATATTTTCATACCAAATTCTATTCTTTTGAAAGAAATAGTTCAATGTAAAAATAAAAATGAAACAGATAGGCTGTGCAAAATAAAAAAAATAGTTAGTTAGCCAAATATGCAATCTAGAAAGGCTGACTGGATGTCTAATATAATAGCCAGAACACTGCAGGAATTGGATGCCAGATATTCATTGACAGTTAGATCCAATATATATTATAGGGGGTTATTTCAGAAACTGTACAGGCATTTTAATTGATTATATTTAGAAAACTTCTTATTTCAGTATGGTAAAGTTGATATTACATTTTCATGTTCATGATAGTTCCCCTCTATGGATCAGTTGCAAACTCACTGAACTGTTTTGTCATATGTGGCGTCAAACAATGTAGGTCACTATGAAAATATATTGCATAAAACTGCTCATATGTAAAACCCTGCTTCATGTAAATAAACAATTTTCATAATAATATAGTATGTGCTATTGGGTAATCATAAATAGAAAACTGCCATTTTAAAAAATATTGGCAGCCCCCTGGGATTATATGATTCACTACCTGTTGCTCAAGAAGGTTACAGCTTTTTTCCTTTATAATCACAAATCGCAGGACTGTCCAGCTAGCTGTACCTATGCTATCTCATACTCCTAGAGTGATCTATGACAGGTCTAGGTCTGACCCTTCTCCCTGACTTTTCTACAAGATGGAAACTCTCTCAGGCTCTCTCATAATTCACTTACTACTCCTTCCTCAGGCTAATTGTATGTTGTTCTACATGTAAATTCCATCCCAACATATATGAAATACTGACCTCTTCATATACTGTATATCTGTAAAGATTGTCTTGACACAGCTTGCTAGGGTAAAAAATACTGCCACTGACAGTATTTTATACATTATAGATGGTTCTTTCTTAATGGTAACATGGTAATGTCTTGGATACTGTTACCAAATTGCTCCATTGTTTAGTCTAGGTAGCCAGTCTTCAGTCACTCTATTTCTGTCATAATTCCATTACTAATACAAATAAAGTAAACACTTTTTTATTAACTTGAATCCCCTGACAAAGTGAGATGATAAGCTTGGCAAATGGTTGAAGAAACATTTTACAACAAATAAGGTATTTAACAGATCCTGTCATCAGCAAACCCCTGCCTCTAGTTACAATCTATTAACATTTTTTTGGAATACGTGGGACCTGGGACTTTCCTGATAAGGCTTTTCTTTAATTGTGAGTGCCAGAAAACACAGTTATTAACTAAGTACAATTGATCCGCCATCAACTTAGCTTTCTTCTAGATTAGTTGACATCAGTAACAAAGTACTGTTTCGTTATTATAGATAAAATTATAGATTAAAAGGGAAGGGCATAATTGTTTATTGAAGCTGTGCTTACTTTGGTGGTGAAGATTTGTACAAAGTGAGTTTGACTGCATTGCTGTTCCTGATAGTCCATTCTAATAGAGATTTTTAAAAGCTTATCCTGTAGGATCAAGTTGCAACTTTTGCATGATTCATACACTAGCACCTACAATAAAATGATTATATATATACATAATACACAAAAGCCATGAATATCTTGTAAATAGTTTCCTTATGTAGGGACTCCTAGGGTTAACTTGTCCCTAGTTTAAAGATTTACATATCCCCTGCTATTGGCCAGAAGGTGTTGTGACCACATCCTGACTCACACTGGGATAGTGTTGGGAAAGAGCAAATTAAGCTCCAACAAGGATTTGCAGCAGGGAGTAGCTTCCCAGAAGCTTTGTGAATGCCTCCAGTGCAGGGACCTCAGTGAAGATGGTGTTAGGTTAGCTTCCAGCTTCCTGAACAGTGCACTGGATGGGGATAGCATACTAAATCACTGCAAATGCCTAATGGATGTCCATCCTCAGCTGAAATACCTATTACCTGAGTCATGTGTGCCTCTCCATATGCTGTCTATATCTATGAGCTCTATCTACAGTTCTTTGTTATATCAACCAAGAATCTCCTGTTCCCAAGTTTCTGTTTTTGTGTACAGTAGCCTGCGTTTTGTTTTACACTACACCTTAAAGGGAGAGCATCTACCTGGCGAAGGCTCTGACCCTGTATGTAAGTTGCGGTGTAACCCATGCTTATACAGTTAGCTGAACACTTTAACTAATTGTGGTCAAGATTTCCAAAATTAGCTTTAAACTTATAAACAGTGAGTAGTGATGTCATTGGTTATAAACGGTGAGTAGTGATGTCATTTTTGTCACATGACTCACAAAAACGTGTGTATTATAATAATTTGAGTAAACCATATTGCAAAATATGAGGCTATTAGAAGTCACCTCGTAGTTCCATGACCTATATAAAAACACTTGGCCTTCAGCCTTGTACTTTTATATGGCCATTTAACTGTTCAGTACCTTACAATAGCCTTATATTTTACAAGAGGGGGTACTTTATTCAATATATTTCATATATTTAAGTTTCAGTGTTTCAACTTGCTCCTTTTCAGTAGCAAACTATTAACAATATTTTGTTTTGCTCTTTATTTACTACAGATATAGGCTCTACCAGAATGCCTTGAATTTGGATTACCATACCTTAAGACTGCTAAAATCCACTTGAACATGAAATAAACCCAATAGGATTGGGATATGGATATGGATTCATGTAGTTACCATCAAGTACAAGGTACTGTTTTATTATTATTATTATTATTATTATTTCAGAGAAAAAGGAAGCCATTTTTTAAATGGAAATTATTTCCTTAAAATGAAGATGGCCTTCCTATAATTCAAAGCTTTTTGGATAATGGGTTTCCAGATAAGGAACACTATACTTGTATGTGTTGATTTTGTGCTTCCTTCAATATTAAACTATTCCAAGTTGACAATTAGTAGTTGCATCATATTTACAGCACATTTCACAGTTGCATCATGTCATTTAGTGATTTCATCAGCATCTTCTACCTTTTCATCAGTCACTTCAAATAAGGACTGAACTTGTTTATATATTTCGACTATCAGAATGGTATTCACGTTCTCACAACACTGTATTCTTTATTTTAAAGAGGTGCATTCATTTAGGAGAGGATCATTCATGCAGACCTTTTTGGTCTCTTTCTAAAAGAAAAAAGTGCCAATTCTTCTGTGATTGTGATCTCAGGAACTGTAGATTATATTGCTATTTATTTCCCCCTCTGCTTTCCACTGGATGAAGGCTATGCAGTAATTTGACTATTAATTTAAAAAAATATTGCAGTGTATTTTTGTTCCAGGTCATTAGCTCATGGTTGTGAAGCAGCCCTTGTAGGAAAAGCAGTCAGCTCTCTTCTAAGTAATAAAAATGTTCTCTTGTGGATTTTATTGCTGAGGGAAATTCTAAGGGGAACTCTGAAATTTGAAACTATACTGTGCAGTGGATGCCAAGATTTTTGATGTGTTGCTTAAAAGCCTTAGTGCAAGTACAACCTACAAGCAATAACACCGTCCCCTGCTTGAACAGGCTGTAGCATACAAATTCATATAACACAGTACGCATATCTGAAAGGGATGCATTTGGCATTAAATAAGAACAACTGGGATTAAAGTGCTACAGCTCTAAGGGGTGCATAATTGGAATCAGAAACCCATGATCCAGAATGCTCCAAATTTTAGGAAGACCATCTCCCATACAAATACATAAAATGATTTCCTTTTCTTTGTAATAATAAAAAGTAGCTTGTACTTGATCCCAACTGAGATATAATTAATCCTCATTGGAAGCAAAACAATCTTATTGGATTTAATTACTGTTTAAATCAGTGATCCCCAACCAGTACATAGTTACATAGTTAAATTGGGTTGAAAAAAGACAAAGTCCATCAAGTTCAACACCTCCAAATTAAAACCACACACACACACACACATCTCCACTCTTTCACACAAAGCATATATGCCCATAGCTATACTAACCGTAGAGTTTAGTATAAAAATAGCCTTTGATATTATGTCTGTCCAAAAAATCATCCAGGCCCCTCTTAAAAGCATCAACAGAATGAGCCCTCACAACATCACCCAGCATTGCATTCCACAACCTCACTGTCCGGACTGTGAAGAACCACCTCTGCTGCTTCAAATGAAAGTCCTTTTCTTCTAGTCTAATGGAGTGGCCTCTGGTGCGGTGATCCTCTTTATGGGTAAACAGGTCCCCTGATATTTGTCTATAATGTCCTCTAATGTATTTGTAAAGTGTAATCATGTCCCCTCGCAAGCGCCTTTTTTCCAGAGAAAACAACCCCAACCTGAACAGTCTACTCTCATAATTTAAGTCTTCCTTCCCTCTAACCAGTTTAGTTGCACGTCTCTGCACTCTCTCCAGCTCATTTACATCTCTCCTAAGGACTGGAGTCCAAAACTGCACTGCATATTCCAGATGAGGTCTTACTAAGGATCTATAAAGAGGTATAATTATGTTTTCATCCCTTTTTTATGCAAGACAGAACTTTATTTGCTTTAGTAGCTACAGAATGACACTGCCCAGAATTAGACAACTTGTTATCTATAAAAACCCAATATCCATCTCACTTAAGGAAACTCCCAACACACTGCCATTTAGTGTATAACTTGCATTTATATTATTTTTGCCAAAGTGCATAACCTTGCATTTATCAACATTGAACCTGATTTTCCAGATTGCTGCCCAGTTTCCCAACTTAGACAAATCACTCTGCAAAGTGGCAGCATCCTGCATGGAACCTATAGCTCTGCAAAATTTAGTATCATCTGCAAAAATAGAAACCGTACTTTCAATACCCACATCCAAGTCATTAATAAACAAGTCGAAAAGCAAGGGACCCAGTACAGAGCCCTGCGGCACCCCACTAAAAACACTGGTCCAATTAGAAAATATTCCATTTACCACTACTCTTTGTAGTCTATCTTTTAGCCAGTTCTCTATCCAGGTACAAATACTACTGTATGTTCCAGGCCAACATTCTGTAATTTAACAAGCAACCTTCTGTGTGGCACTGTATCAAATGCTTTAGCGAAGTCTAATAAATCACATTCACAGCCATCCCAGAATCGAGGTCACTGCTTACCTTCTCATAAATAGAAATTAAGTTAGTCTGGCAAGATCTATTACGCATAAAACCATGCTGGCACAAACTCATTGTATTGTTATTTGCTATGAAGTCCAGTATCCTATCCTTAATTAATCCTTCAAAAAGCTTTCTTACCACCGACGTCAGACTAACTGGCCTATAGTTTTGAGGCTGCGAATGGGATCCCTTTTTGCACCATGCCAGACCTCAAGGAATCCTGAAAAATTAAGTATAGAGGTTGGGCAATCACAAAGCTAAGCTCGCTAAGTACCCTGGGGTGAATCCCATCTGACCATAGACCTTTGTGTATCTTAACATGTTCTAGTCTCTTTTGAATTTCCTCATGTGTGAACCATGCATCATTGGATGTATTATTAGAATTGGGACTATTAACAAGGAAACCTTCATTAGCTGGTTCCTCATTTGTGTAGACAGATGAACAGTATTCATTCAGAATCTGTGCTTTTTGCTTGTTCTCATCAACCAGCTGACCACCCTCTGATAATAAAGGTCCTACCCCTTCCTGTTTCATTTTTTTACTATTAATATATTTAAAAAATAATTTTGGATTCTTTTTACTGCTTACTGCTATATCCTTTTCCATATGGATTTTAGCTTGCCTGATTGCTTTTTTGCATGACTTATTGGCCTCCTTGTACCTTATAAATGATTCGGCTGTCCCAGCTAACTTGAAAGCCATAAAAGCACGTCTTTTCTTACCCACCTCAACACCAACGCTACTATTGAACCAAAAAGGTTTTGTTTTGAAACGACGTTCCTTGCTTACAAGTGGAATATACTGACATGTCTATTTATTAAGCAGAATTTTAAAGACTTCCCATTTTTGTTCAGTGTTTAACCCTGTGAAAAGCATTTCCCACTTGATATGTTGCAGGGATGCCCTTATACTGTCAAAGTTTGCACACCTGAAATTCAATGTTTTAGTTACTCCCTTATAGATTTGCCTCTGCAACAATATCTCAAAGGAGACCAGGTTATGATCACTATTCCCTAAATGCTCACCCACACAAATGCTTGAGATGAGCTCAGTATTATTAGTTTTTACAAGATCCAAAAGAGAGTTATTCCTAGTAGGTTCTTGAACGAGCTGGGATAAAAAGTTGTCATTTAGCATATTTACAAACCTACTAGCTGTCTCTGTCTTGGCAACTCCATTACCCCAGCCAATGTCCGGATGATTGAAGTCACCCATAACAATAACTTGACCTAGTTGTGAAGCCACTTCTATTTGTAAAAGTAGCTGGCCTTAATACTCGTCACTTAATCGAGGTGGTTTGTAGCATATACCAAATAAAATTTTCTTTGCAACCTTTTGGCCAGTCGAAATCACTACCCAGAGGGTTCCACACCCTCACCAGTGCCAGCAATGGTTATTTCTTTAGTGCATTGCTTTAATTCAGGCTTTACATGCAAACACACTTCTCCCCCCTTTTTAACCCCTCTGTCCTAAAAAGGGTGTAACCATTTAAATTCACAGTCCAGTCCCATGTTTCATCCCAACAGGTCTCAGTGATACCAATTATATCATACTTTTTAGAGCATGCAATTAATTCTAGGTCTCTCATTTTACCAAACTTTGTGCATTTGCCAGCATACAGCGGAGGTTATTACTTTTACTTTTTAAATGTGCATTTGAGGGGAATTATATTAGTCTTTTTTCCTTGTAACAGAGGAACCTCCTTAGCTGGTAAACTGTATGCCCCCTCACTCCTCCCCCATGACCCCTTACTTATCCCACTACCCCATCTACCCTAGCTTCCCCATAATTCTCTCTCTCACCCACCCCCCACTTGCCTAATTTAAACACTCCTCCAGCCATTCTTTCCCCTAGCACAGTGGACGCCCTTCCATTGAGGTGTAATCCATCACAACTGTATAGGTTGTACCCCAAGGAAAAATCAGCCCAGTGCTCTAGGAACCCAAACCCTTCCTTCCTACACCAAGACTTGAGCCACGTATTTAGCTCCCTAAGCTCCCGCTGTCTTCTTAAACTTGCACGTGGCACAGTCAAAATTTCCGAAAAAATTACATTGGAAGACCTTCCCTTAATCTTAGAGCCTAGATCCCTGAACTCACTCTTTAAGGTCTTCCATCTACCATTTATCTTGTCATTAGTACTGATATGTACTAAGACAGTTCGGTCATGCCCAGCCCCACCCAATAATTTGTCTACCCGATCAACCACATGCCGAACCCTGGCACCAGGTAAACAGCAAACAGTTTGCTTGTAGCGATCCGGACAAAAGATTACCCTATCCACTTTCCTAATAATTGAATCCCCTACAACTGCAATCTGCTTAGGCCTGACTCTGCTCTCTTCCCCACCTCTACTAGAGAAAATGGTCTACAGGCTGTTAGAGAGATCAGCCCCATCTAGAATTGCCAATCCAGAGTTTACACTCCCATCATCTTCACGCAATCTGGCAAAGCTGTTGGGATGTATAAACCCAGGATCAGTCTCCCTTTTCCTTTTGCCCACCTTAGATTTTGTAACTGTCACCCAGCTAGCTGCCTCGACATCCTGCTGCTGTTCTGTTCCCCCCAAACTATCTAACCCCCCTAGGTCCTGCTCAGTGAGCAAGAGACTCCTTTCAAGATTGTCAATCGACCACAGTGTTGCAATTTGTTCCTCTAGTGCTCTAACTCGAGCCTCCAAAGTGGCAATTTGCTCACATCTACTACAGAGGCAAGCATTTTGGATCTGTTGTTCTAAATCTGCATACATCCTGCTAGCACTCATTATCCCAGTTACAGATCAAAACAGTAATAATTAAAAAGAAAATTAGCGTTTAGAACAAACTTTTGACCAAGTTTGAACCTCTTTAGTTTGTAACTCCTGAGTTTGGAACTCCACTTATAGATCCCCCACTTAACTCCTTAGTTTTCAACTCCACTTACAGATCCCCCACTTAAAGAGCAAACACTTAAGAGCAGCTAAACACTAGAGCATGTTGTTCCCATTGGTCTCTAAGCAGGTGTTTATTTTTGAATTCCAGGCTTGGAGGCAAGTTTTGGTTGTATAAAAACCAGGCGCACTCCCAAACAGAGCCTCAATGTAGGTTGGCAATCCATATTGGGGCTACTAAATGGCCAATCACAGCACTTATTTGGAACCCCATGAACATTTTTCATGCTAGTGTGGCTCCCCAACATCTTTTACCTCTGAATGCTGCTCATGGGTTCAAAAGGTTGGGGATCCCTGGTTTAAATGTTTTTTATTTGACTTGGAGGCAAATTTATCAAGGGTTGAATTTCAAATCACATGAGTTTTTTGAAACTCCCATGAACTCGAAATTTGACCAATCAAAATATATTAAAATCAATTTTTTTTATGCTCAGATGAATAGAATTGCCCCGAAAACTCATATCAAATTCAAGCCGAATTTTAAAAAAAAATAGATTTGGATTTTTTTCAGGAAGCCTGAACCTCTCCCATTGATTTAAACAGCAATTTGGCATGTTTTAGGTGGCAAATAGTCCAATTCAAGGGCCAGGGCCAGAGTATGATAAATCTCAAAAATCAAATAACTGACTAGTCAACTTTGACAGGTTTGACCATAAAAAAACTCAAATATTTGAATTTCAAACTTGATTTTCAAATTGACCCTTGATAAATCTGCCCCTTAAAGTATATAGATCAAATTATGGAAAGATCCATTATTCAGAAAACCCCAGGTCCTGAGCATTCTGGATAACAGGTCCCATACCTGTATATATATATTTTTATTGCAGTTATGTAACACATGCAGGCATTAAACTCACATGCACCTACTGCTGGTAATGCAGGTTTTGAAGATGACAGAGGGGAATTATAGCAATACTGCTTTCTCTAGAACCCTGCAATTACTATAGGCTCTGATTAAATGGAATAGGTACAAAAAAGAATTATATAATGGTAGAGGTTTAGGTCAGCATGAACATATGGGGGATATTTAGGAGTCAGTGACATCATACAGTAAGTCTGATATACATTTGTATTTGAGTCATCTTCATGTTAAAGGAGAATTAAACCCTAAAAATTAATATGGCTACAAATGCCATGTTTAGTATAATAAACTTATTGCACCAGCCTAAGGTTTCAGCTTGTCAATAGCAGCAATGATCCAGACCTTCAAACTTGTCACAGGGGTTCACCATCTTGAAAAGTGTCTGTGACACTCACATGTTCAGTGGGCTCTGAGCAGCTATTGGGAAGCTAAGCTCAGGGGTTGTCTCAAATTATCCAGCAGAAAATTGGGTTGGCCTGTAAAAAAAGCTAATGCTACAAGGCTGATAATTACATTCAGTGCAATGTTAATTTGGTAAAATCTGTACTAAGGACCCTTCAGGTAATTTAGTCTAAGGATGGTAAGTCAGGCACCCAATGGTAAAATTACCAAACTTTAAAAGCAATACACATCAACCACATTTATGTCCATGGTGTCTTCAAGTATTCACACAAAATTAATGAAAGGGGAAAAACATATAACAGTGCAGGCATATGTATTTTAAAATAATTTGCCCCACAACTGGGTATGCTTAAAGAATAGCAGAAAATGAAGGGGAAAAACATATAACAGTGCAGGCATATGTATTTTAAAATAATTTGCCCCACAACTGGGTATGCTTAAAGAATAGCAGAAAATGAAGGGTGCTGTAAAATTAAAACAGGTATACTTGATGGACTTTGTCTTTTTTCAACCCAATTTAACTGCTGTATGTATCTATGTAACTATGCTACTGCTCCTGATCTTTAGCTGCTCTTGAAGTGTGGCGGTCCACGTGAAATGCATTAAGGATCATCTGCAATTGTGTCAGATGCATCACCATCTTGCTCCTGCTATTATGCTGGAATTGTGGGGGAAAAGCTGCAATTGTGTCAGATGCATCACCATCTTGCTCCTGCTATTATGTGGGGGAAAAGCATTGCATTATGCATGAAAAACATGGAGACTTGCACCAGAAATTGCACTTTGCACTTGTGCTCATAAATGAGCACTTATACCTTGTATTCAATGTTAACTTAGCTAGAATAAACCCATATTGATAGCTAAAACAATCCCATTATTGATTTTAAAAGCCTTCATGTTGTTTATCAAGAAAACTCAAGGGGCCAAGCATTCTGAATAAAGATTCAATATCTGTGTTTCAAAGCCTTCAATGAGTTAATGGAAATAGCAGCTTCTAAAATGCATTTGCTATTCCCTGAAATGCCCTTCTTCTTGATGAAATCAGTGCTATCATCTAAAACCACCCATGTCAAAGAGCTAGTACAGAGAGATCACTCTTGTATGACTTTTTAATATGCTTGGATGTGAAATATTTGCAAATGTTTCAAAGAAATATTTTGTTTATAATGCAACCTTTTCTAGATTAGCATATTGTGCCAAATTTATAATATGGCATGGCATTTCCATTTGTGAACTGTCTCCATGCTTTGATTATAAACCAGCATCAAAAAAGATGCTGTTGATTTCAAGCATAAATTTGATTTAATGTAACAGTTTGGTTATTCATTAGAATTTGAAGAGTCGTAAGTGGCACATTGTCAAGTTTGCATGTCCCTTTAATAAAACTACTGTGACCCTACAAATGCCCCACCCTAACACACAACTAAAACCCCTGTGAGATTAATGATATACATGTTGGGAGTTAAACAAGACATCTTTATTTCAAAAGTAAGATAAGCAGTGTTAAAAAGTATAGCACCTTCCTTTGTACCTATAAGACTGCTGAGTACCGTATTCCTCTGTGCCGTCCACAAAACATATGGAGAAAATATAGCATAACCTGCAGGAATAAAGGGATGCTACAGTAATTTATCAGGAGAACTTCATGGGTCCTCCTAGGATAAAAGAGAAATGTTTTTCATTTGTTTTCAAGCCTGTTCAGTGGCCAATCAGAAAGGCTGCTATAAATCTGCAGGGGGAAATATTGCAGTATACAGCCTGCTGTTCGCTGGAGGGTGTTTGTGTGTATACAAGGTAGAGCGTCCAACAGCTAATCAACAGTAACCTCTCCCCTACAGACTGTGTTTGGCTGTATGGCAGCTCTAGCAGGATGGCGCCCTAGGCCTGGGCCTTTGTGGCCTTGCCACAAATCTGGGCCTGTGGCCATTGTATTTACAGCCTTGACTTGGTATACTGAGCAGCAAGTGGATAAGCAGAGATTGTCATGTTAATCTGTAAATTTTACATCACTGGCACTGCAAATGAAGTCACACCAGGTGCACAAGCAGTTGGAGAAAGACAAATTAAATGTTTGTCTCTATAGTACATACCCCTGGCCTTGCTTCCCTTATCAGCACCAGTATGTATTGTAATTGAATTAACTAAACTTGAAATGTCTTGAAATTTGTACTGCCATTTACAGAATGTTAACTTTGTTCCTGATTTAAAGGACATGTAAAGCCTACATTTTCCTACCCTGTATATAAGTTGGGCATATCTTCCCCACCCAAACAGCATCATTTGTACTGCATATACCCCCTCTGTTTGCCAGCGCCATCACATTTTCCTAAAACAAATAGCAGCTTTCACCTGGCGGCCATTTTCCCTCTGATACATTATCATCTGAAATAAGACATGTATGCTGTAAAGTCCATGTAATGCAGAATGCAGGTTTACATAGGCACAACATACTTTGATAAAAAAAAGTTCTGCTTGGTTTGAGCACTGTAATTATTACGCTGAGCTCAGGAGATGTGGTTAGGAGAAAAAAATAGCATCAGACAGTTTCTATGGGAACCAGCGATGCTCTCTCTTCATTAGCTGTTAGTCTGGAGGGTGTGTTATGTAATCTGAGCTGAGAGGAACTGAGCATGCTCACTGAGCCAAGAGCCAAAGGAAATTCCTGAGGGAGGGGGCAGAGTGGTTTAGTGTAGTAGAAGGATTTGTAGCTGATTAAGGGGATACTGCAGCCTTACTGTTAACCTTTTAACAACCAGAGTGGCAGTTATCTAAAGATTTTAGAGATGCTCTTTATTGATTACATTTTTGTGAAAAGGGTTGACATGTCCTTTAAGCAAACCCAAAACACCACAAACCCCTGGACTCAAAGGTATTGTACCACCATTGAACTAAGGTATCTCCCTTCATTATTTCTCATTTTTCTGCAACAGTATGAAATGTCTCTTATTGAGCCAGTTGATGGCCTATGCTGAATCTGCCCCATGACTTCATTTACTAGATCATCAGTTCAACAGAGGTGAGGGAATTCAAATAATAAATTATGCACTTTTGCTTTGCTTGGATTTTTAGCATCAACTTCCTTTCAAGCTTATAAAAAGATAATATTTCACTTGTGCTGCCTAAATTGACTTGACAACAAAATTATAAATTACTAAAAGAATCAATATTTACCTAATGTAATTATGGTACAATTTGTGAAATTGGATGGAAAGTAAAAAAAAAAAGATCTGTCAATAAATATATTTTCAAATTACAGGCAGTTTTAAAGGTGATGATATTTATGTAACATGTTTGTTCAGATTTCTTTCCAGGCTGTTTGGCAGTTCTTCCTTTATCAGCTGGTATGTTTTACTTAGAACTGCTTTACCTCACCATGCCCTGGGCCTGTCAAAGCGTCAGACTTTGGGACTCCAGTGTTTTTATTTAGACCCTTTTTTTTTTTTACCTCATTTGGGAAGGGCATGGATTTCGTTTACTTGAACTACTGAAATAAAGTTATCAAGCTTGCCAGATGTTCCAAGTATGTTTTGGTTTAAGTGAGATGAAGTGAATAGCAGTACTACCACATGTAAAATAAGAAACTGTCCATTTATGTTTGAACTGGATTCTTAAGCAGGAAATCTTTTAACACTAATGATATTGCAGCTATTTTGTTTCTTTTTATTCCAGCTTGTTTTTTATGTATAGCACAGAAGAAACATTTGAATTCCTTGTAATATGTATATACAGAGGTATAAATGTATTTGCAGACAATTTTATCATATTTTCTTCTAAACAGGATATTCTGAATCGATATTTTTAATCATAATTGTGTTTTAATAATAATTATTATTAAATTTTTTATGCATTTTAGCACATATGGCTCATAAGATGGGAGAAAGTTGATTTTAGGACATGACACCAGTTGGATACAAGTGTTTACATTTTTAAATTTAGTCTGTCGTGTAATAGCCTCCCCTATGCCTCTCACTGGGAACTCAATGCCCAGGTATAACGAAGAGTATCCAAAAACCCAGTACTAACTCCAAGGACCCTGGTCTTGGCTTACTGTTCTGCTTTTAGCAGCCGCCTTTGGCTTCAGGAGGAGCCGTCCACTACTCTACTATATGTTGCAATGTCTTACTGTGTGAGAAGACCAAGGAGAGATTTCTGACCATGGGGGAACTGAACATGTGGTAGTAGAATGGAAAACAAGAAGCGTAGTCAATGGTCAATGGTCGAGAATTCGGTACAATATCAGAAGATGAGTGAGAAGAGTTGGAGTCACAGGCCGGATCAAACATGCCAATATTACAGTACAAACAGAATCTGAGAGAGTGGTCATATATCAAGAGGAGGTCAAGACAGGCAGTGAAGTATAAATAGTCAGGGACAGGCAAGATCAGCAGCATGCAAGACTACTAGAAATAGCACCCAGGAACTAAGAATTAGACCTTTATGTTGGGAACTGCAAAAAGACGCCTGCTCCTTTAAATATTTGAATTTCGCACTAGTCGAACATCAAATCAACTGCTTTCACGCTGAATAAAGTAAAAAAGACCCGAGCACGCAAACCTGGAAGACAAGGACACAGCGTGCACATCAGCAGTCTGTGAAATGCACAAAAGTGACAGTTCACTATGAAATTTACACCTGGCAAAGCGGCACAAAGTGTGAGCCTTCGCTGGAGAAAATTCCCCCTTTTCTACATAAACAGATAGTGATGGGCGAATTTATTCGCCAGGGGCGAATTCGCGACGAATTCCCGAAGCCGTGCGTCGTTTTTTGAAACGACGCGACGCGCGTCAAAGTTGACGCGACGAGCGTCAAAACCTTCCCGCGACTCGTTTCGCAAATTTTTCGGCGAATCGCGGGAGATTCGCCCATCACTATAAACAGAGCCAGGTATGGGTCAGGATCAGAATCAACAGCAGTCAAGTGAGAATCCAAAGGTAGAGTCAGGAACAGGCCAATAATCAAAACCAGGAATCAAATCACAATTAGAACACTCAGGGGCACATTTAATAAGGGTCGAAGTGAATATTCAAATACAATTCAAATTTAAAAAATTCGAATTTGGAAGTAATTTTGGACTACTTCGACTATCGAATAGGCCTAAATTAGATTTGAATAGAAAAAATCCTGGCCCTTTAAAATTCTTCGAATTCGACAGTTTGGCAACTGAAAGCTGCCATATTGCCATTGTAGCCTGTGGGGGACCTCCTAGAACCTGTCCTGAAATTTTTTAAAAATCATAGTAATTCGAAGGATTTTTCGCAACATCGTTTGTTTGAAACGATGCGATTGAACAATTCAAATGATTTTTTATTCGATCTAAAACGGACCTTTCGATTGAAAAAGCCCTTTAAAAAAAATCTGATGGTCGAATTGTTACATTTTTTCACTTTGAAATTCGACCATTAGTAATTCTGCCCCTTAGTGTCAATCAGAAGATAATCCCTTGCATTGAATTGAGGGCATTGGCATCTATTTACGCCTTGTGCGCATACATCATAACTTGTGACTGAATGCGTCAAAGCATGTGCAAAGACATGGGTGCAAAGACGTGAGCGCATTGAAGTGTGCGCACCCAACCACTAGGAAGGGCACAAATTGCTGCTGATCCGCAAATGGCCCAGAACGGTGAGATTAGTGTGAGAAGACTGACTGAATCTGTTCTCCAGAATCCTCAGGACCTGGGGTTCTGGATAAGGTGGTCTTTCTGTAGTTTGGATCTCCATATCTTGTCTGCTAAAAATCATGTAAACATTAATTAGACCCAATAGGATTATTTTCTTATAAGGATTAACTATATCTTTGTTAGGATCAAGTCCCATATACTCTTTTATTATTACAGAGAAAAAAGAAATGATTTCTATTAATTTAACTTAATTCATTAAAATTGAGTCTATGGGAGATGGTCAGAACATTCTGTATATTAAATTGCACGGATGTTAATAAACATGTGTCAGACCGCTGATGGAACATGTATCGGCCACAAAAATACATAACCCAGCAACAGTAACGTAACTAAGGGGTTGGGTCCGGGTGCAGGCTGTACATCCTTCCGGGCATGGGTCACCCCTGGTAGTTACGCCCCTGCCCAGCAAGTCACTTGCCATTGCAAATTGGATACATCCTGAATGCAAATTTCAACTGTATCTCATTCATGGTTGGCTTTAAGAATGCATGACTGCCCAGGACACCATTTAGGATGGGGTTCCATAAATGTTGTAGGTCATTACACTTCTGGACAGACAACAGCAACATACATACAGGGGGTAAATCAAGTGAGCTCTTTATTTTATATACATTTGTCCAAAGCTATTAAGATTTTGTGGTATGCCCAATGCAACATTTACCTTGATCTTAAAACGGATCCTGTCATGGGAAAAAAACATTTTCAAAATGTATCAGTTAATAGTGCTGTTCCAGAATAATTCTGCACTGAAATCAATTTCTCAAAAGAGCAAATAGATTTTTTTATATTTCATTTTGAAATCTGACATGGGGCTAGACATTTTGTCAATTTCCCAGCTGCCCCAAGTCATGTGACTTGTGCTCTGATAAACTTCAATCACTCTTTACTGCTGTACTGCAAGTTGGAGTGATATCATCCCCTCCCTTTCCCCCACCCAGCAACCTAACAAAAGAACAATGAGAATGTAACCAGATAACAGCTCCCTAACATAAGGTAACAGCTACCTGGTAGATCTAAGAACAGCACTCAATAGTAAATCCCATGTCCCACTAGGTACTATTCAGTTACATTGAGAAGGAAAAACAACAGGCTGCCAGAAAGCAGTTCCCTCCTAAAGTGCTGGCACACGTCACATGACCAGGGGCAGCTGGGAAATTGTAAAAATGGCTAAACCCATGTCAGATTTCAAAACTGAATATAAAAAAATCTGTTTGCTCTTTTGAGAAATGGATTTCAGTGCAGAAGTCTACTGGGGCAGCACTGACGCATTTTGAAAAAAACTTGTTTTCCCATCACAGTTTCCCTTTAATAATCTTATAAATCTTTTATTTGTAAAGATTCTTGAACTTTACATTTATGAATAACCATTAAATTTAAATGCACCTATAATATAACCTAGAGAGCTCAAAACAACCTTCTTCGCCTCTCATTGCTTACTTAGGAAACTATAATCTTATGCAGATTCTGGGACTGAAGCCTCAGGAAAGCTTACATGACATTCCCAAGTGTCTACAATAAGTAGAGCAGTTACCACCATTCTTTCAAATAAGAAGGGATGACAGACAGGAAAGGACATTTTGATCATCTCTATTCTCTCTGAGAGCACTGCAATAGTTAAAACACCAGGCATCTCAAAGGCTTATGGGAATCTTATGTGTTTCTGGACTTTTCCTTTTGCTATTTTTTTTTTACCATTTCAAAGGTGTATGCGATTTACAACTATCTGTGAAGATACTTAAGTGCAAGTAAAGCATATTTAATTGTGTATTTAGTATAGCAAGTTGCAAAAATGTGGCATATATATATATATATATATATATATAGAGAGAGAGAGAGAGAGAGATAGAAAGGTCACGGGGGGTGGGGGGCATGGACCACATGGTCTGCTTCGTCTATATATGTAAAGAAATCCCCCCCATTCCGATGGTATCTTATCTGCTAGTGGGGAGGTAGGATGCAGGCAGATGTGGAAGACACCAGCAGGGATAAGGAGTGGGTTGTCGGGGTTCAGTAGGGATTGCTGTGTGCCCAGTCCCCTCTGATGATTTTTTTTTTTTTGCAGAGGGAAGCAGCACACATTAGTTACACCGGTGCACCAGCCACTGCACACAATGCATTGCCTGTTAGAATAATTCCAGCCAGGACAGGGGTTAATGGCTGGATGGCCTTCACCAATCTTCTTTGGGAGGAGGTTTCTTATAGTCAACGCCCCAATCATTCCTTGCCTGAGGAAACAGGTTATAGTGTGAGTTAGGGTTTTCTAGCAATCTACTTAGGGGCAGATTTACAAAATTAAGGTGAATAATTCGAAGTTTGATCGAATTTCATTTAAATTCAAATTTGAATCTTCAAATATGCAAATTAGGCAAATTCAACCATCGAATATTCGAATTTGAATATTTTACTTCCCCACTATTCCCATGGTCGAATTTCGAATTTTTTTTTTATTCGAAATTCGACCATTAGTAAATCTGCCCCTTAGTGTTGTGATCTAGCAATTGTGTATGATGTTGGCCTTTCTGGTACTGTAATTCTGATTGATAATTCATTTTACTAGGTTCTGTTCAGTATCTATCCCTCTGTAAACTCCCTGCTGCTGTGTCTTAGTACTTTGTTGTAAGCTGAAGCACATCCAGAGCTCATTTCTGTTTTCAGTCTCTCTGTCAGCTTCTTAACTGAACTGCAGTTCTGCATTCCCCTAAATCCTCCCACTAAAGGGTTGCTTATCTATTGGTTACCTTTGTATCCAAAGCCTGCGTTGTGTAATCTGGTCAGTCTGCCGAAAGCCTCTGTGTTTAATTCAGTTCTTGGAATTTGTAACCTTTTCAGGCAGCATTCAGTCCACCTATCTAGCAGGGAATTGTCTGTTCTCTAGTCATAGAACTAGTGATGGATCTACATTGCCACAATTATGCTGGAATTGTGGGGAAAAACAAAACACTCCATTGTGGGTAAAAGCTATGTCGACTTTGTCCAAAAATTGTGCCGCACTTGGGCTTGTAAATGATCCCTATGTGTAAGGTTTGCCTATCTCTGCATATTTAAAAATATCCCTCACCTTGTTTTTGCATATCAGGAAACCCTGTATTCAGAAAGTATTTCAGAATTACAGAAAGGCTGTCTCCCATAGACTCCATTATGATCAAATAATTACAATTTTTAAAAAGATTTCCTTTTGTCAATGGGAAGGTAATCTGATTGCAGCTCCCTGGTAGATATTAGAACAACACTCCATAGTAAAATCCATGTCCCACTGCGACTCCTTCAGTTTAATTGAGTAGGAGAAACAACAGCCAGAAAGCAGGCAAAATTACCTGAGATGGCTGCCTACACAACAATATTTCAACTAAAAAAATATATACCTGTTGGGTTAGAAATTCAATTTTATATGAGTGAATTATTTCCAGTGTAATTTAGGAATCTAAATTATCTAAACTAAACTGCATCATAAAAATCATGGCAAAATTACTTTAAGGAAGCATGGGACCTGTTAGCCATAATTATATCTAGTCAAGTACAAGGTACTGTTATTATTACACGGAAAAAATGGAAGCATCTCTTTTATTTGCCTAAAAGTGAGTCTGTGGGAGATGACATTCCTGCAATTCAGAGCTTTCTCGATAATGGGTTTTCAGATTACAGATCCTATCTCTGCCATGGAGTATACAGCTGCTCTGGGTGGTCACCCAATATTATCCAAACCACTTTGTGATGGTACTTTCTTTATTTCTATATTTATAAGTACCAAACTATGTGAAACTAACTTGGTTATTTTAAAGTTATTATAAAGTTATAATATATATATATATATATATATATATATATATATATATATATACTGTATATATATATATATATATATATATATATATATATTAAAAAATATAAATCCTAGCATGAATATCTATGTAGAAGTAGATAATGGAGAACAAGAAGTTCAGACTTACCTTCCTAGTTTTTGTTTATTCATATCATGTAACATCTCAGGTTCTTCAAGAGCAACATTATAAGTCTGAAATTTGATGCTTGGGATGATTCCAGAATTCAGTGATGTCTGAATGAACACATTGTTTTTTGGAAAATGAACAAGACACATACAATATTCCTTTGTGTAAATAGGCTGTTTAATTCATCTTGCTATGAAATATTACTTTATAACCTGAGGCTACACTGTATTAAAAAGTCTAAATTGACCCTTCACTGCTTAGTTTCGGTATGCATTTGTATCTAATTAAAAAGTCAAATGAATTCTTTTCAAAATCAACGTATATCTATATTTTTTTATACATAAAAAATTATTTCTCTCTGAGAATGTAAAAGATTATGAAGCATTTTGGTTCATATAACTACTTTATTAATATTTCAATAATCATATGAACCATCCATTAAAGTATTCAATATCCACAATACAGTCCATATTTAAAATATTTTGCTCAAGTGAACAAATGAATACTGCAAAGGGTGACACAAGGAAGGTGTCACTAAGTAGACAATATATTTTCTCTTGCTGTTGGTTCTTAAAAGGTTCCGTGCTATGGAAGGAACAAGCAGACCAGAAACTCCATTCTACTCATGCAACTTATGTAATGGAGGAGACAGTCATGGGAAGGTTGTCCTGTGCAAAGAAGCAGTATTTAATTGTAGCAAGAATGTTAGGATGGTCTCTCTGAGATGGAAAGAACTCCCAGAGGATATAAGGGTGTGGTATGCTGCTGAAAGGAGCAGGGAGAGGCTAAGAAACCGAGAACAAAACTAGGAGGTTCAGTGGTCCCTCCAAAAATTGTTTGTATAGGAGTTGGGATGACCACCTCAAACATTATTGCATATGTTTTTCTGGTAGTCCACAAGAGGCCCATTGTAGTGAGAGACTCACCAAGTGTGTCAGGAGAGTCTGGAGGGCACACGTTATTTTTATGGTCCACGTTTTGTTTTATTTCCTAAAATGGGCAAGGTCAAGGTCTGCTTTAAGTACCAACAAATTTCCCAATGCTGTAACCATTGTGTAAATATGTTATTTAATAAACTCTAGCATTGTCACCAGCTTGAGTGGGCACAAGAAGTGAAGGGGAAATGCTACATTAATCAGTTCTTTGCAGAGAGTTTTATTGAAGGTGCTAGAAGGGCCTGTGAAGTGTAGAAAGAAGTGTGGGTATTCGGTGTGATGATAAGGATGAGAGAATGAGAGTCAGGAAGATGTTAAAAAAAGGGCATATGATAGGCTTTACTGATATTTTGTCTTTTAGGGGTATTTTAAATATCTGAGGCTTCTGGCATAATTTGATGGAGGCAGGGTCAGGAGAGAAAGAGGTAAGTAAGAAGTAATGTGTGATGTAAGGTATGTAAGAATAACAATCAATATAACAGTCTAGATACAAAAGCAGACTAATAAGTCACTGTATAAGATAGGGATTTTTACCCATTGAGGTAAATTTCAGTATGATATATTCTGAGACAATTTTCAATTGGCTTTCACTGTATAAGATATATTTAATGGAATTGTTCCCCATTGAGGTAAATTTTTGTATGACATACTGTATTCTGAGACGATTTTCAGTTGGCTTTAATTTTTTATTTGTGTTTTTTAATTTATTTAGATTTGCAAATTCAGCAAATTCATCTGGTTGCAAGGGTCCAAATTATCCTAGCAACCATCCACTGATTTGAATAAGAGACAGGCATGTGAACAGGAGAGGCTTGAAATGAAATATGAATAATAAAAATTAGCAATAATAATAAAAGTGTAGCCTTACAGCTCATTTGTTTTTTTAGATGGGGTCAGTGACCCCCATTTGAAAGCTAGATGAAAAAGGCAAAACATTCAAAACATATAAAAATTAATAGTGAAGAATTTGAAAGTGGCTTACCTTTAGCCATTCTATAACATACTAAAAGTTATCTTAAAGGCGAACCATCCCTTTAAGAATTCTTAAGTAGGGCATTACAGTAGTGAGTCTAAGACTGATTATAAGAGGATAGCAACCAGTTTTTGGTGGAAGAATGTTGAAGATGAAATAGGATTAACTTTCCAAGTGCCATAGATGAACAACTGCTAGTGAACTGTTTAAATCAGTGGATAGGTTATACCTATAGCTTGCTTAGTCCTAATTCTTATTACAGTCAAAAAATATTGTCCATATATTGCAGTATATTTAAGTTGGCCAACTACGTCAAAGTCACCCCTGGTCTGGCCAGTCCAACACGCTACTTGCATTTAATTCATTAAGAATTCTGTAGCTTCTATATAAATTTTACACAGCAACTAAGTTTTACCTGCAACTTACTTGCTCCTTTCAAGGTTAAAAATCCAAACTTGGTTGCCCTTTTATTGGCCAGTGATGTCACCTGACTATAGCTGGAAAGGGTGGGAGCTACAACATGGAGCTGGCCATTGCTCCTGGATAAACTATAACAAACAAGGGAAAGTTGTGCTCAGCACTCATTTTCAAAAATAATAAGCAGGGGTGCAATGACTCTGTGACAAAAAAATTCATACAGACAAATATAAGAGGTCTTCTGCACTCAACCCATTATCAATATACTAAGGCCATCGAGACATGTTGTGCCTTGGCTACTAAAAAAATCCTTACCCTTTAAATAAAACAGGGAATGTATTTGTGACTATGAAGATTTTCATTCATCCAGGTCATTGTATATCTAATTCTAAAAACAACTGAAGTAATTACTGAAGACATTTCACTACTCAGAGGAGTTTCTTCAGTTCAACTGACTGGTGTGGGAAGTTCTCGACATATAAACACTTCCACTAATACAATGGCACATTGTAACTCTTCAAGGAGGTGACATCTGAAATTTACAGAGGTGTTACTGTGATAGGATTACCAATGTGTCCTGCAACTACTATAAACAGGTGTTACTTGTAAGAGTTGCATGAATTGTGTGAAGGGCAAGACAGCTGAGTCTTGCCATGTACTCCAGTGGTTTCAGAACACCTCACACACCTAAAAGTCAAGGGACACTCTTTTGAAGCTGGCAAGGTCCAAAACTTGGTTAAAGAAGGCCACTGGTTTAAAAGAGGCGTGAAAGAGGCGATTCATGTCAAGGTGGAGAAACCATTACCAATATGTCATGCAACTACTAGAAACAGGTCTTACTTGTAAGAGTTGCATGAATTGTGTGAAGGGCAAGACAGCTGAGTCTTGCCATGTACTCCGGTGGTTTCAGAACACCTTACACACCTAAGAGTCAAGGGACACTCATTTGAAGATAGCAAGGTCAAAACTTGGTTAAAGAAGGCCACTGTTTTGAAAGAGGCATTAAAGAGGCGATTCATGTCAAGGTGGAGAAACCATCCCTGAACAGAGGCAGAGATGTTCGACACCATCTGTCTGCTACATACAATGAAATGAAATTAATAGAAAGCACAATTATGTTTTTGGTGTACAATATCACTCATGAATAGGATTTGTGCTAAACATTAATTTCTATAGGATTTTTAAAGGTGTATTTATCAAAGGGTGAACTTCACTCTTTGATAAATATACCCCATGGAGTACTTTCAGTCTCCCTGTTTGTGCTGTTTCATTTAGGAAAAAACAAAAAAATATAGATTATTCTTAATTAATAATAGCAATAGACTTAAAGTATGTTCAGCACAACGGCATGACCTAATGTCGAACAAGCGGTTAACTATAAAACATGATAAATTGTGAACATTCCATTTTTGCAGTTATTTTAACAGTTAGTTTGGAATGCACCAAGTAACATCTTTCACAATGATTATGGTAGTACATACCAGAGAAATACAATAAAGACTTTGCTGACAATACAAAACATTCTGAAATACCACTACAGAGTTCATTTCATCCACTTCATAAGATCTGCCAGAATAAGTCATAATTAGAGAGGGACACACATAAAATAGAAGCAATCTTCAACAATACTGATTTAGAAGTGGATTATTTCAGAAAAAGACTCATAAAGGAAAAGAAACTCTTTCTACTTTGCATTACAAATATGCTAGGGCTACTCTTAGTACCAATATTACATATTCGACTAGTCTATTTTCTAAGTGCATATTAAACACATGTTCTGATGCTGCTTGAAAGTCTCAAGAGAGTAATAATTTGATTGAAGGCTCAACGTTCTACTGAAGTGGGTGGCCAAAGAACTGTAACAGAATGAGAACAGCTGCTGCAAACTTGCTGAACTTTGTCATTTATGAATTATTTTGTATACCATCTGGAGCAAGAATTTGCTATTGGTTATCAAAAGAAGAGGAACAGATTCATTTTCACATTCTTTTTTTCTGTTATACAAAATCAATTTTATTCAAATTACTTTTATTTTCGAATATAAGATATATGTATGCAATCACTATAGCTATAAGATATATATAAATATATACACACGCACACATATATATATATATTTCTCTCTTTCGTCAGCTCAGGGCAATGCATATTTTTTTATTATGAGGTATTTTCTAAAATGATCTATCCTCCAAAAACTGCCTCAGAGGTTTCCTTTTCAATGTAATATGCCAGCTGGACTAAATTCGCTCTCTTCCTCTTGTTTGTAACCTCCAGGCTAAATTTTGCCAAAATGAATTGTGCTGAGCTAACCACAAGTTTCTGTGACTGATTGTATCATACTTTACTGAGTAAAACATGTGCTTGGAGTTACTTGGGCAATTAAAATATGGCTATCATTAGTAGCAAGTCCTCATATTCATTATTTTAAAATATTATGCAGAATAAAGTCTTAAAGGTAAATTATACTCACTTGATCATTATTGTCATTCACATTTATTTATTTATAAAGCACCAGAAAGTTATGTAGTAGCACTTAATGGCAAAAATGAATAATGAACACAGATCTTTATACTATACAGTATATATATAACTGTTTATTATACCTTTTGTAGAGAGAGTTTTATGTCTTATTATATAATTTTTTTTGTTCATGAGAAATATTTTCTAGAATGAAACAGCCAAGAATAATCAAATGTATATTTTTGCATTCAGAGCCTTACAAGGAAAGGTAGTCAAATAAAATATACATTAAATTTAATTATTTTCTCATATTTTATTTAAATATGCTGCAAGTGTTCATGCAATAAGATTATAGAAACACAGTTACATAGCTACATAGTTACATATTTGAATTGGGTTGAAAAAAGACAAAGTCCATCAAGTTCAACCCCTCCAAATTAAAACCCAGCATCCATACACACACACACCCCTCCACTCATTCACACAAGCCGTATATACTAACTGTAGAGTTTAGTATCAAAATAGCCTTTGATATTATGTCTGTCCAAAAAATCATCCAAGTCCCTTTTGAAAGCATCAACAGAATCAGCCATCCCAACATCAACCGGCAGTGCATTCCACAACCTCACTGTCCACACTGCGAAGAACCACCTACGCTGTTTCAAATGAAAGTTCTTTTCTTCTAGTTATGAAGGGGTGGCCTCTGGTGCTGTGATACTCTTTATGGGAAAAAAGGTCCCCTGATATTTGTTTATAATGTCCTCTAATGTATTTGTAAAGTGTAATCATGTCCCCTCGCAAGCACCTTTTTTTCCAGAGAAAACAACCCCAACCTGGACAGTCTACCCTCTACCAGTTTAGGTGCACGTCTCTGCACTCTCTCCAGTTCATTTACATCCCTCCTAAGGACTGGAGTCCAAAACTGCACTGCATACTCCGGATGAGGCCTTACTAGGGATCTATAAAGAGGTATAATTATGTTTTCATACCTTGAGTTTATGCCCTTTTTTATGCAGGACAGAACCCAACTTAGATAAATCGCTCGGCAGCATCCTGCATGGAACCTATAGTTTTGCACAATTTAGTATCATCTGCAAAAATAGAAACCATAGTTTCAATGCCCACATCCAGGTCATTAATAAACAAGTTGAAAAGCAAGGGACCCAGTATAGAGCCTTGCAGTACCCCACTACCAACACTGGTCCAATTAGAAAATGTTCCATTTACCACCACTCTTTGTAGTTTATCTTTTAGCCAGTTCTCTTATACAAATAAGGCCAACATTCCTTAATTTAACCAGTAACCTTCTGTGTGGCACTGCATCAAATGCTTTCTAATGGTTGGCATCTCATAAGGGCATGAACATTTACATTACTGTGATAGATTTTGTTGTGCTTTAAAGTAATGGCAAACAAAAGGAATAAACTAACACATCAACTGTGGGCAGAATTCAATACTTGTGTTTTATGTTATGAGGCAAAGTAATTAAAATTTCTGTGTGTACCTGTGCCCAGCCTGTGAACTACATATCCAGCTGGTGCAATCCTTGGGTCTAAGGTCTTAAGATTGGAATCTATCCCATGTTCAACACAGAGGCAAATGCTTCATTGCTTAGCCTGCATATTTGAACAGGTGGGGCAGGAGATTGAATCTGTAGCAGAGACAAGGGAGCTGCTTATTAGTGATGGGCGAATTTATTCGCCAGGGGCGAATTCGCGGCGAATTCCCGCGATTCGCCGCTGGCGAATAAATTCGCGAATCACCAGCGAAATTTCGCTTGCCGAAAATTCGCCGAAAACGAGTCGCGCGTCAGTCGCGCGTCATTTTTGACGCGACGCGACGAAAACGACGCGACGCGCGTCAAAAACGACGCGACGCGCGCCGAAAACGACGCGACGCGTCAAAGTTGACGCGACGCGCGTCAAAGTTGACGCGACGCGCGACAAAATCGTCCCGCGACTCGTTTCGCGAATTTTTCGCCAATTCGCGAATTTCTCAAGAAATTCGCGAATTTTTCGGCGAAGCGAATCGCGGGAGATTCGCCCATCACTACTGCTTATAGTTAAAATAGGAAGTTGTCATAAAAGTGATCCTTTGTGGGCAATGGTTCTTCTCCTCCCATGGTTACTATCAGTGTAATACAGTTGTGACATCTTGATCTACTCCTCCCACAATAGACATTTAAGTCATTTGATCTGTAGTATAGTGATGTACTAGATGCTGACCATTGAAAAGATTTAGTATTTTGAAACCAACTGCTCTCCAACTTTTGATGGCCTACAAAGTATTTATATGGACATATTCAGCATCATAGGCCCGACTTACCCAGTTTAAGTGATACTGACGATAAAAAATTTTGTTTCAAAATATTAATCTACATTAAAAGTTACCTATAGGTCATGCTGATATTTTTTTGCTGATAGTTCTCCTTTTGTAAGTAGTTTTTACTTGAAGTGTACCTTACTTGAACCTGACTGTTTTGCCAATCTGATTGTCTCTTCCTAACTTGTCAGTTAGAGTTTTTAATACTAACAGACTGCTGCTGCAAAAATATGGTAGCCCCCTAATACAGGAACATAGGGGTACGAAAGGTAATGTAAAAGTATCAGGCAAATACTTTTATGGCAAAATTATATATAAAATTCAAAGACAATGTTATTATAGATATAAAAAAAAAACGACTATTATCATTATCATTATCTCTTTAACCAGTAATTGTCAAAATAATGTATTACCAAGAGAAAGATAAGGAGATGTAGAAAGTCTTCCTGCATTTTTTGCTTTGATTATACCAACTAGTAGTTCACATGGAAAGGGAAGGTGTCATCTTAGCAAAAGATTCAAAAGAGTACTGGGTACAATTCACATGTTAGTAATACACATACAGGTATTCACTGTCTTTACAGATGTTGGCTTGTATAATCAGATCAAACTTGCAGCACACCAACTTCAGTAAACTTTATAAAACATCAAAATCTTTGACGAGCACAGCATTAGCGGGTACAGCTACAGTAGCCCTGTCCTTCTGTCCTTACCACCTGCCTTAGATGAGTACAGGGCCCAATACAGTCTGTGATTCAAACAACTCCATACCTTGAACATCAAAATGATGCTCAAGGTACGAGGTGGTTATGGGGGCACCTCCAGAAAGGAGCATAAAGGCCTGGCTATTTGTGCATACCCAAGTGCAGCATGCAAATAATTGGCCAAGTGGAGCTTTTTTTACACTTTGCATGCTGCATAATGGTTCACAAATTAGACCAATGAACCTGCATTATCCTGTCCTTCATTTCCTACCCATTGGCTATTTAATGATTCTAAGACAGTGAACAGTAATAGGAAAGAACTGCTGAGTAAGACAGATTCAATGTTTGACTAGGTCATTGAAAAACTTTTTGGACATATGGGAAACTAAGCCTGTTCTGTCAATCTAATTCAATAACCAACCTAGAAAATGGGGTTGGGTTTCTCTATAAAGAGGGGACATGTCCTCTTTATTGGACCAGGCTTGATTGAGTTGTCAGATGCAGCAATTACTTCAGAATATAATACAAAGTAGTATACTGGAAAACAGGCTAAAGTAGCAAGAGCAGTTCCGGATGGCAAATATGAATAACATATACACAGAACTAATAGAAATCTTGCAGATTGCCTGGAAAAATCTTTTACAGTAAAACTATTACCAGCTGTCCTTCCTCCCTTCTTCCTCAAGGACAATATACCCTTTCTCCACTCTGTGAAACATTTCTCTTTACCACAACCTTACCAAATACGTTTACAGATATCCTGTAACTATTCCATTTCAAAACTCTTTCACCTTCTAGGAAATCCAACTGTAAATCCTTCACACTGATAAAAGTAACTCATTTATAGATTAGTGCTGTCCTGTCTTAAACACTGAAAGCAGCATGGATGCCTTTACTATTTTAAGAATCATGTTTCCTAAATGTATTTCATTCTACTTTATGTTTTCATTTATAGTAAAAAGCCAGTGACCTGTTATTGGGAATATCATTGCTTTAAATTATTTTAGCACCTAGAAAATGTGTGTTTGGTTAAAGATTGCAGTCATTTATTATGCCCAGTCCATGCTTTTAACAACATCTACCTAAAATCAATGAAGTAACAGTAATTATTTACAGATCAATTAATGGACCGGTGCTGAAGCATCCCATCAGTCAATGAGTAGTGTAAACAGAAGCCTGAAAGTCATTTGGTGGGATATACAATATACAAACTCATTTCTGTTTCTTATTTAAAAGAAGGCATTTTATGAATTCACCCATAGTGTAAAGATAACATTTTTTGACAGATATGAATTGGGGACAACATATTATTTAATTCTCTGTTTTATCTTAGTCCTAGAAAAGTTGACGATTTTCATCTCTGTCGATTTTGAAGTCCTTGCAAGTAAATGACTTGGTCATTGATACATGAGTTGTTATGTTGTTTTTTTTGCCTCTATAAAGTCATTGTGGTAATTTAGAGTTTACTGTGTCTTAAGTGACTCTATGGAAATTGACAGGACATCTGCTTAATCAAATCTATTCAAAACTGTGCAGGCAGCAATTCAAATGAACGTGTGACCTTTTTATATTACAACCCTTCCTGAAGACGGGATAATGCAGCGCAATAGAAATTCAGCCACGAATTTTATAAGAGATCCTGTCAGAAAGTGAATGTGCAAATGTATATTTAAAGGGGCAGAGTACAGTAGAACCCCCATTTTAAATCCCCTGATTTTACGTTTTCCCTCTTTTTACATTGTTGTTTTGTGGTCCTGTCTATATATTATGCATAGTACATTTCCCTGATTTTACATTTTCCTGAATTTACCTTCATTTTTTATGGTCCCCTGAAAATTGAAAAATGGGGGTTCTACTGTATGTAAGAAAGAGATACATTTTCACACATTGCTGACTATCATTGCTTTTCTAGATTCCAATGAATGAATCAATTTTACCAGTATAAAAAGAAAAATGAAATAAAGGACAGTTATCTACTAAACAACACGTTAACTACAGGATATGAAAAATATTATGTTTATGTAGGCTAGGCGTATATGTTAGGTGTGTAAATGAGTGCAAAATTGTGTCTGTTTGACCTATAATTTTTCATAGCATATAATGCAATAATAGTGGTATGCATGGAAGCAAGAGGCATTGGGGGAATTCTGCACTATTTAGTGAATGAAGCCTTGTTTCTGTAAAATGTTAATTATGAGAAGCACCATTTTGAGAAAAAGTCGCAATGTCAAAAACTTGAAAATTCAAGTTGTTTTTTTTTTACTATAAATCCAAATTTTTAGGGGCAGATTTACTAAGCTCGGGTGAAGGATTTGAATGCAAAAAATTCGATTTACGAATGTTTTTGGGCTAATTTGACCATCGAATTTTCAAAATTTGATCGAATAATTCATAAGAATCATTCAATAGAATTGAATGATTCAAATAAATCGTACGATTTGAATAAGAAAATTGTTCAACCATTCGACCATTCGATGGTTGAAGTACTTGCCCTTTAAAAAATTTTTCGATGGCCTACTTCGCCAGATTAAACCTACCGAGTTTCTACATTTGCCTATGAGAAGCTCCCATAGGCTTCTTCTAAGTTTTTTTTCATCGAATAGAAATCATCTGATTTTTCGAAAAAAATAGTACAACTCGTATGATTCTTCCGTGAAATCTGATGAATCAGATTTTAGTACGATTTTTTCGTGAAATCGGATGAACGCTATTGGATCGTTCGATAGATTGAATAGCGGTAAAATCCTACGAATTTGATATTCGATCGGATTTTACTTCAGGATCTCAGACCTACTGAGGGGTAGGGGACTCTTCAGCCAAAAAATATCGAGCGATTGGAGAAAAAAACTGAGAAAAAAATTGCATGGTAAATATTTAATGTTTGTCCCTGAAAGGATTAAATTGTGATTATTTTTTTAAATAAATAAGGTCCAATTGTGAATTCTAGTTTGGTTGGATTTTGATAAATAATTTTCCCCCGGGCCCCCCACGACCACAGGGTCTGCTTCCACTATAGTTATAGGGGCAGATTTACTAAAGGGTGAAGTGACTAAAGATGGCGATGATTCACCAGCATTACCACCCACAGGGACTTCACCGATTTACTAAAGGGTGCAGGCATCACTTCACTAGCGAAACAGATAGACGCTGGTGGTGATTGGCACTCTATCGCACT
>CM044441.1:94684534-94724754 GCA_024363595.1 Xenopus borealis
TCTGTTCTGTAGTCCTCACATGCTGCCAAGTCCCAGGCTCCTCTGGCTTCCCCAGCTGCCTCGTTCTTCCTTCCAGCTGTCCAGCTCAGGCCTTCCAGTCTCTCTTCCGCCCCTCTGTGCATGTTCTTTTATCCTGGGTTTCTCACATGCCCCCACAGAAACACTCCCACCTAACAAGATTCTGAGATAAACCCCCAACTTGAATACATAATACATCCTGTAGAGCAAGTTCTCGCAAACAGTATTTTTTATGGTCCCTTACATCATATATCAGACTAGTAGTCACAGGAAACCCTTTGTTATGATAATTTCCATGAACAACTGCTAGTCTATCAACCCAAGATGGCAATTTCTTACAATATTACTGCTGTCACTACAACAAGACATCTCTAAAATGCATCAGATTATCATTGCTATTTGTATGAGATACCTTATGGTACAGGAATGGGATCTGTTATCTGGAAACCTGTTATTCAGAAAGCTCAAAATTACAGGAAGGATGTCTTCCATACATTCCCTTTAAATTAAATAATTACAATTTAAAAAAATATTTCCTTTTTCTCTGTAGTAATAAAAAACTTTATTCAAACTAAAAGATACTGAATCCTTACTGGAGGCAAAATAACTTGTTGGGTTCATGTAATGTTTAAAGGATTTTTTAGTAGACATAAGGTATGGAGGGCAAACTGATTTCCTATTCATTTATTCATTCTACAGTATAGGATTGCAAATTATTATCACAATTGTAAGGGACTGCCGTTTTCAAGATAAAGTTAGAAAATTTGGCTGAGCTCATTTAAATTTAATATGGTGAGTTAAAGGTTTAATGTGGCAGAAATGTATTGAAAATGGCAAATCATCACACGGATATCTAGGCAATCATGCTTGAAAAAGAGGGTATAAAAAGAAGGAAACAAATTAATCAACATTGACACCATTGCATTCCCACTTCAACCAACAATTGATGAAAGTCCATATATAATATGTAAAATGTATTCTCTTTTAAAGAGCATGGAAAAGTAAAAAAATAAAATTCTTTTTTTACTTTAATATAAAAGGAACCTGTGTGCATTGAAATTCTACCTTCATTTACTGCTGTGGATAGGAATTGTCAGACGGTCCCTAACTGCTCTGCAGGGAAACAATCATACTTATGAACAGCAGAGGGAGCCCCTTGCCTTACTTCCCAGCCATGCAGAACTCAAGTAGCTTTGTTTGTTTCCCTGTAGAGCAGTAAGCGACTGTATAGAGATTTCTATTAGATTTTATTTTTGTCTTTACATCCTCTTTACTGTTTCCAACTCCAGCTGCAGAGACAAAGATCATGATTTAAGCAGATAAACTGGAATTCTGTTTGGAGGATTATTTTGCTACAGCCACTGGTTCTGCGGAGTTGGAGAAAGTTTGTATTAAACAATATAAATTCCACATTACATTACATGACAACACAGGACCCAGTGCATGTTTGGATTATTAATCAGTCTTGCTGTATCAGCTTCAGGCAGATATTATTTGACTTGTGCTGTTTTGATCATTTCTGAAGATCCCTAAGCAGCCCAGGTTACACTGAGCATGTGCACAATCTTGGTCTTGCAAAGCTGTTTAACAAAGTTACAAGATTTGAGAGCATAAATAATTTGTTTGATTAGGTTTGTGGTGCAAAATCATGTTTATGTTGAGTATAAAAATACAGCATTTGTAGGCTTATTCTATTTTAGAGATTACTTCCCCTTTAATGAATGCTTTAATTTATGGCATTGTTAATATTAATACAGTATTTGCAATCTTGCAGTATGGCATGTATCACAGTCCCCAATGCAATATATTTGTTTGGAAGTCTACCTACTAAACCAAAAGGAATTGTGTTTATTTGCAGTGCCAAAAACATGTTTAATATTTCATTGACTGAAGTACATGGGGGTGCATGGGGGCACCTTCTCTTTTGCCTCCTACCCATTTCTTAGCTTGTGAGTCTTTCAGATGCAATGTTGGCAGATGCAGGCTACAACAAAGCCCTGTACTTATCATCTGCCCTATTGCCCATTGATGATGTGCAGTTAGACCCCCATACACAAGTGCTTAGAGTGAGCACTAAGTTGAATGCTTATGAGGAGAGGGTCTCTGTCAATGTCAGTCTAGAGTTACATTTGTTTGTATCAGTATAATTTTAGTACCATAAGCATTTTTTTAACTGACTGAAGTTGTAATTAATTTTGTTTCCCTGGAATTCGACTTTTTTCATTTTTTTTAATGTTTCCATATACATCAATTTCTTTTTTAATAAGGATAAGCCACAAACATAATGTGAGCTTTATGCTCTACCTGCAATATCCTTTAAAATGTAATTTACTCAGCTTTGCTAATTGCAATGGCTAGGTTGGTTGTTATAAATGACCTGCTAATGGGAAGGGCCATGGCATTCATCATTGGCATACAGTGCTATCATTTTCCTAAAGAGTATTTTGAAAGGATTAATAGGTTTTATTTTATATATTAAGACATCTAAGCATTATAGTTCTTAAATAATTAAAGGTAATGTGTGTGTCCTTTTATTCACAAACAAAATATAGCTCTTACAATGCTCATACTTTACATTGTAAAGAATTAAATACAATATAAATGACACTGCTATCACATTATAAATAAAATAATTTACAAACTGTTCTTGAAAATAGAATAAAATAATAGACACCTGCTTGTAGAATACATCTCTTTAGGGATTGTAATGGTCTGGTGGCTCTAAAGACTTGGATTTTTATATTGTACTTACAATATGAGGAAACAGTTGGGTGTTATTGTACTAAACCAATAAATAATATATACATATCCAACCAGTATTATACAATCCTTTTATAGGAGCACAAGGACCAGAATCAACACACCTTAAAGAAGAGTCATAATCAGTCGTTATTGATTACATTGATTTACTAAATCTCAAATTTGGTGGAGTTTTTTGGGCAAAACCCCACATTTTTAGAGGAAAAAATGCAAAATGTTCAAGATTTATCATACTCCGAAGCTACAAAAAGACCAAATCAGAAAAGCCACCGCCTCAAACCTGTCAAGGTCATGTATAAGTGAATTGGAAATGTCCATTTTGAAGATATTATGATCTATGCTGGATTTTTGCCTGATAATCTGAAAAATTCTGGGTTTTTGGGCGATAACCCAAAATAATTCAGCAATTTGGGCATCAAGTCCAAAAAAATACGTACAAGGTTTTCACTCGATTTTATTTAGTTATTGTTAGTGGAGTTTATTAGTTATTATTTTTTCCCGACCCAACTTTTTTTGAGTTATTTTATTGATAAGGTAAAATCGTGGATGAGAGTTTGGACTAGCTTGGTTTAATAAAAATATGAGATAAATTCAAGTATAAGCAAATAACCTTTTTAATGTTATGATACTCAAAATACCAAGCAGAAATAGAAAACTAACTTAAGTCTATCTATATATATATATATATATATATATATATATATATATATATATATATATATATATATATATATATATATATATATATATATATATATATATATATATTATAAGCACAGTCATCATGGACATTTATATACTGGCTACAGGACTGTTCCATATAGTGAAATGTCTGTTGAGCTTAATAAGTCATGTTGAGTTATTTAACCTCAGTTGTTGAAACTGACAAAGGTGTCATTGGTACTGTGGAATAATGGCTGCTTTTCCATAAGAATCAGGCATGGGGATGGTTTTGAAATTCTGAACTGAATACATGCATAATGAATACCCTTTAAGATATACTCTACCTCAGGGGTGTCCATATCCAGGTTGGATATGATGTCATGTTGCAAAGAATATAGGAGTAGGCAGGAAGGGGGACTCTGCCCATTGCCCAATCAGTAGTAATAATACTATAATAATAAGTTTACTTAATATCCAACTGTCCCATATTCCAGTGTATAGCTCTATCTGGTTATCCAACTGGTGTTGTGGGTCTTTTCTGCGCATTTTCTTTACTTTTACAAATCAAAAGTGTTTGTGTATTTCATGTGCTGCCCCAGACAATTTTTCTTTTTCCAATGTCAGTTTAATTCAATATCAGTTTCATTCAATATCAGTTTCATTAATATACTAAATGTCTAGTATAGTATCAGGGGGCTGTTGTGAAGTGGTTGTAAATCTAATATTAGGAAACACTGTACAGTCTAAAGGTTGCCATACATGGGCCAATAAAAGCTGCCACAAATGGACAGATGTCGATCAGACGGGACTAAAAATCCGGTCAGATCGCGGAATGCATCTGTTCTTTGAGGTGGACATATCGGGGAGAGATCCACTTGTTTGGCGACATCACCAAACGAGCGTGTCTCTCCATGTATAACCACCTTTAGAAATGCTATTAAATTGTGGAATATGGAGTAAAGCAATATTGTAGTTCCTTCCAATAATAAAAGATCAGTATGTTTAATATCATTTAGGTAGGATGTCCTCGTATTTGTGTCTGTGCCACCCTGTGTCTTTCAGCCCTATCATAAACATATTAAGCATTTAATTACCACAGCAGAACCCACCCTAACAACCTCCTACAGAGATATTAATCTATCCACTTCTTCAACTAAGCCCCCCTGTCAGCAAAATCATCACCCATTTTTACCCCACCCTGCCCTTCCCCATTTTGCGCAGCTTCCCCCCCCCCAGTGGTATTAATTACCATGTCACAATTGGACAGTCACCTTCAGAAGAATTAAGCACAGGAGACATTCCCTTCCCTTAATATACTCCATGGGTATTAAAAAAAAACATGTTTAAGGAAAAACCTGTTGGTGGCACAGAATTTATTGATATTAATAGCTAATTGGGGTTTGGGCATTTCTAATAACCAGTGAAACCAGAGAAAGCTTCAGAAAGCCTTCAGTGCCACCAATCAACACTGAAGGGAAACAAATCCTTCCTGGCAATCAGTTGCACTCCCTGGTCCATGGCTACATTCAACCCCTACTATGCAATAATCTAGATTCCCCCACAATCTTGAACACCCCATACTCTTGAACCTACTACCCATGCTCTCAAACCCACCCCTCATGCTCTCAAGCCCATGCTCTCAAACCCACCCCTCATGCTCTCAAGCCCATGCTCTCAAAGCTCTCAAGGGCTTTGTCCTTTTGTTCCACAAAAACAAAAGTGCAACAAGTTGCTTTAGGTGCAAGTATCTTTAATGAATGAATTAATTTATTTACACAATGACGGCCATACATTGATTTATTAAATATGTTAATGTGCACCTACACATTAACATATTTAAGTAGTTCTTCTGCTTTTTTCCCATCGGTACTGTTATGTTGCAGTGATAAACAACATTTTTCACCAAGTTTCGCTGTGAAAATGACGCCCATAGACTCCAATGGGTGAATAAAAGTCTTGATCGTGAAAAACATTTTGTCTCCCATAGACTTCAAAGCATTTCAACAAATTTTCACTGTTTCGTGAATTTTCGGCAAAGCAAAATGAGTCGAGTTCAATCATTACTATGTGTAGGGAGTGCTGCTGGCATTAGCTAGCTCAGTGAGTTACCATACCTCCCAACATTTCAAAAGAGACAAAAAGGCCCAAAAAAGGGCAAAAATTCTGTTGTGTGTACTGCGGCTAAATCTTTTTTTTTACCAATTTTACATAATCTGGTAAATTATGAAAAGTTGAAACACATTTCTGGGGTTTACTCCCATGTTTTATGTGTTATTACAATTTTGTTATAAAGGTGGAGTGCCCTTTAAGCTGTAAGCCTAACAAGGAACTAAGTTAAGTTTTCTTTCTGCACTAGAGCCATGTTTTTGTGCCTGCAAAATTGTGTTCAACTGAAGTGTTTTTCCCAACATGGATAGGTTTGCATCCTAGCTCAAGTAGCTTCAGAGATGTGGATGGTGACCTATAGTGAGCATTTAATGGCCTGAGATATGGGCATGATTACTTGAGATTCTCCAATATACCAAACAGAAAAAAACAATGAATGAGCTCAAATACCTTCTCAGTGTCTAAACTAAGAAATACCCCAGGTGTCCCTGATTTTTCCAGAATTTCAATAAGATCTATCACCTGTTATTGTTGCCTGCCTGGAGACCATGTTTGAAACCCATTCGATCAGGCTTTTATTAATCTTGGCAATTTGCCAGATCCATAGAAGTCTGTATTGAATAACGTTATGGGAGGTGCAAAATGTTGGGCCCTTTCATTCCTTATGGAGAAGTGATACATAAGATCTCAGATTAAGGGGTAGTATAGGTGTATAGGTGGCAGTGGTTCCCCCCCAAAAAATCTAAAGTTATATGAAAACAGAGCTAGACACTAACCCCCACATAGGACTGGAGAATTAAAACTGATTGCAGCTAGTTAACTCACAAATTAAATCAGAGCTGTGTCACAGGATGAGCATGCAAAAGTAAAGAAAGTCTCAAGGATAGAATTACTGAACTACAAAGTTTTGTTTGGAGAGCAGTTTAGGGTTGTACAGGAAAGACAGAGATGGAAAATTGGAAATAGTGCAGCAATTGAACCAATAAAAGGTTAGTCTTTTAATAAATAGAAACATGCAGATTGTAGGACTTTTTTTTCTTTTTTTATTTCCTTCTTTGTGTGTTACCATATAAGCTCAGTGACTGTGGGAAAAGCAGCCCTTCGGTAATTTCGCCAAAACCCATAATGGGTTATCTATCCACAAGCAGGATGGTTTGAAAGAAGTGGTAGTAATTAAACAGACAGTATTGTGGGGACAAACCACACTATTAATAGCAGGCAGTTGCAAGATCAGTTAGAGGCAAGAACAACATGATTGTCGCTTGATTATAAAAAAAATGCTGTGAATGGAAATGGAAATATAAATCGCCGGCAGGATGGCCGAAGTCGCCTGAAGTTGCCTCACAAGGAAACTTCGGGTGATTCGGAAATCCAAAGTGATTCCTCTGCCATGCCACCTGCAATTCGTATTCTTGTCAGCAGGAAGGCATTTCGGAAATTAGTTGCCTGAAGTAGAGACTGGAGAAATTTACAGCGGTAAATTTTTTTTTTTCAGAAATCCATGCTAGAATTTTCGCTGGATAAAAAAATGGCGCTAGCTAAATCCTCCCTGCTGCCTTCTACCCTCTGCAGAGACAACTGTATTTTATACAGTGCATAGCCAATTAAAATAGGGTTTTGGTTAAGCTGGCCACAGCAACTGGGACATGCATGATATTGATGGAGAAGTAACTGCAATGTCTGGAAGAAATTGGTAACAGCCTTGTAACAGTTTGTAGCATAGTAGAATACATTTTCTAACAAGGTAGGGCAATTTATCTGCTATTGCAAACTTAAAAATGCCCTAACCACAATGTGGTTTCACCTTCCCATTTTGCAACTGGTAATATAACCGCCTTGTAACAGTTGTTTCTCTAACATAGTAGGGAAATGTATTTGCTATTGCAAAGCTAAAAATGTCCTAACCTCAATGTAGTTTCGGATTTCCATTTTGCATGGTTTTAAAGACTTTGATATTACGAAGTGCCACAATTTTCTCATCACTATTTATGACAAGCAAAGACTTCATGGCATTTTTCAGTATGGCAATGCTTTCTTCACAGGGATACACAACATTATGTAAGTGGGTGATTAGGTCACAACTCAGTTAAAGCGTGTGGGCCTGCTTGACCCATAGAAGTTTGCCTCCGGCAGAACTATTACTTTTACCCTATTAGTGGCAGTAAATCAGGTAGATTAGTGGATCACTGCTGGTACTATTCAGCACTTACTGCTCAATACAAGTTGCTGTCAGAGCAAACACATAAATAGTGTTGAAATTACAAATCAATCTTTGGGATTGTTAAAGTACCAGCAGATGTCAAGAGGTCACCCATATGTAACAAATATGCAAAACAAATACACAGACTAATTTGAAAATGCATTTAATGGAATATAAGAGATAAATTTACCTGCAATACCTCAGTATATGTCCATATTATCCTTTCAGAGCTAGAAGGGTTTCAAGATCATGCCTTTAAACATGGACACTAGTGATGGGCGAATTTATTCGCTTCAAAAACGTGCCGCGACTATTTTGCGAATTGGCAAAAAAATTTGCGAAACGAGTCGCGGCACGTTTTTGATGTGTTGTGTCATTTTCGACGCGCGTCGCGTTGTTTTTGACATGTCGTGTCAAAAACGACGCGACTCGTTTTTTTTCGCGAATTTTCACCTGGCAAATTTTTGCTGGTGTTTCACAAATTTATTCGCCAGCGGCGAATAGCGGGAATTTGCCGAGAATTCGCAAAAAAAATAACGAGTTGTACAACGCTTCAAAAGCGTGCCGCGACTCCTTTCGCAAATTTTTTTGCCAATTCGCAAAATAGTCGCGGCACGTTTTTGAAGCGAATAAATTTGTGGCACGAGTTCGCTAATTTTTTGGCGAAGCGAAACTGGGTAGATTCGCCCATCACTAATGGACACCTAATACTATTCATCTGTGCATCATGTGCTTATCAGTTCTAAAGGGATAATCCCTAATCAATAGGCAATTTCAGCATATTTTGGTAAAACCATGCAACCTCTGGATATGTTGGGGGCCCTAACGTTAATTTGCTGTTGGGACCAGTAACATCTAGTTACGCCACTGGATAAGATAAAATTAGATCAACACATAACATATTTCCATCCTACAGAAATAAACAAATGAGAAACACCAGTGAGAGACTGAAAGATTTAATTCTAAAGGTTCACTTAAGTAAATTGAGGAGTCGGTGATATATCAAATACAGAATTAGGTATAAGATAAAGTTAGAATCAAAGTATAGACTATGCAGCAGAAAACATGTAAGATAGCAATTTAAGTGGCTGTAGTTTATTGAAAATTATTCAGGCTGTAAAATTAAATGATGTACAAAGTAATTATTGGTAGTAACCAATGCCAACTCTTGTATAACAGCACCTGTAATTAATAGACTGGAAGGATTTAATTCCTAAAATTATGTAAACCAGAACAGAAGCCAATCCAGGAGGAGGAACAAGTATCTAATGGGAAAAAAAATGTTGGGAGAGAATATAGGAATAAATAAGTGTTTACAATTGGCATTTTTGAGCTGTGACAGTCTGTTGTCAAATACTGTATAAGGTCTCTTAAAGTGGTTATATCTTACACTGTATCCAAACTAATACAAAACAGTGATATACTGTAAAGTTAAAGCTTCCCTATCATAGTTAAATGATTTCCCCCACTTGGGGCTAACAAATCTATTTTGACCAGATGTTCCTATCAAGCAGGGAGGAGGAAAGGTGCTCCTGGCCCAGCACTCACTCACTCACTTTTTGGCCAAAACAGTTTAAGTACTGTATGTCATGTCTAATAGGGAGAAGACTAAACAAATGGACTTGTCGCATAATCTTGAAAATGCTTCACTGCTTTTAAGTTGCACCGTGCTGCAAACGCTGAAGGGGGATACAATCATCAAAATCCATCACCTCATCATGCAGCTAAAACCTGAGGTGCAAAACTAGTCCCAACTGGTACCATGAAAGTTATTGATGCAAGTGTTGATTTTTTGAGTTGCATCTTGCATGTCAATACAAAAGGTAGTCTCCTTCACACTTCTTTTAAACCTCTGTCTAAAATGTATCCTCAAAGAACAGTGCCTTTTTGTTTGAATATAAATAGACTGCTTGTTTTAGGAAGTTATCCATCTTACACTCTGTGCCATTTAATTACCGAGTGGCACTTTCCCCAATGTATTTATATGCTCACTCCTCACTACACTTGGCACATACCATATTCATTCATACCACAAAAACTACATATTTTGGGCCAAGAAGATACATCTTCTTATGGCGGGCATTCATGTTCACTTTTTCAACTAAAGAAGCTGATTGTATGTGTGTTGAAATATTTTCACAATTCCTTATATGTAATTATAAAGACTTAATACTAATATATATATACTGTACATTATAGCCTGGATAATTGAAAACCTTATAGTTTAACAAAAGATCAGGCTACACAGTAGCTCTGATTTGGGGTGCTTTAGGTAAAATAAGCTTTGGGTGTCAGGAAAACATTTAAGTCATATAAGTAGATATGCAGATATAACTAGAAATTGAGAGAGAAACATAGAATACTGTATTTTTTAAAGTTATTCAAAACACATACTGAAACTTCAGTTTTAGTTTTAGATACAGGCTTGGGATCTCCGAATTATGGAAAGGCTGAATCCAATAGACACAATTTTATCCAAATAATACAAACTTTTGTAAATGATTACTTTTTTTCGTATAGTAATAAAACAGTACCTTGTACTTGATGTAAACGTAGATATAATTAATCCTTAGTGGAAGCAAAACCATCATATTGCATTTATTTCATGTTTACATGATTTTATAGTAGACTTGAACGTATGAAGAGCCAAATTACAGAAAGATGCGTTATCTAGAAAAACCCCAGGTCCCAAGCATTCTGGATAGCAGATCCCATACCTGTAAATACTGTACTGTATATCTATGATTACTTGTAGAATTCCACCACTGTTTCAGTCAATGTCGCTCTACTTTTTAATCTAACATTAAAGTATTCTCACACAGAGATCAATTTCTTTGATATTCAATTACAATCAAGGAAAAAACAATGCAGACATCCTTTTACCAGAAGCCAATAAACTGCCCAGCTTGATTGCTTCAAAACTAAAAATATTAGAAATATCCAGAAATTCCATCATTTACAGTGATTATACAGTTAGTATCTCTAAAGAGGATTTTTTCTAATTCAGGGATACCACCCCACAGTGACTGAAAATCAAAATTCCAAAAGCCAATACAGGAAAATACTGTATCTTCAGAGTTGCCGCATCTACATTTATTTTGTACAAAATCTGGGGTTTATTTCTATTGTTTTTCCTATTACTGCACACAGTCAAAGACAGTCAAACAATGGCCTAATAAACCCTTATATAAGTGCATTTGTCCCTCTCCTACATCACCTTTTTTCTGTAAACTCTACACCCAGTTTTACTGTATTGTGTCTGCCAATTGCACTACTTACATTTTTTTGTAATTAGGTTTTATGTCTTAAGAAAAAAAATGGCAGTTGAGTGCCAAGAAATGAATACTCGTATGGAGGACTAAAACCATTTACTATTGTATCAAATATGTAGAATATATGTTTTTAAAAAGCCAATATCAAGATTTTTTCTAAAAATATTTACTATGTATTGCAAAACATTAAGTAACACTTTTCATACTTAATAAGAAAAGCATTGTTTTACTTTTTATCTGCATTTTATAGATACATAAACAGTGCAGCAAGCTAGCAGCTAATAAATTAGATTTATTACATTTGAATTAAAGGATTTTGTGCATATATACTTCTTATAGCTGATTTCTGAAAACATGTAAATTTAGAATGTTGTGCTGAATCGCAATATTCTTTATTTCAGTACTAGTTCAAGTTTTCTTTTTATTACTACTTAATAAAAGTAGGGTATAAATATTATTTGTCCTATAATACAGAAACTAGGAACGCCTGGAATCCACTATTTTAGGATTCAGCCGAATCCTTTATGAAAAATTTGGCAGAATACGGAACTGAATCTGAAACCCCAATTTGCATATGTCAATTATGAAATGAGGAGGGAAGAGAACTGCACATGCAAGTGTGGTTAAAAGATTTTTGTTTTCCTTGATTTTGTGATGTAAAGTCACATGATTTTTTTGGATTTGGTTCGGCCAGGCACTTGGATTCGGGCAAATCCTGCTGAAAAATATTATTTTACTTGTGGAATGGATTCTGGCCCAAAGTAATGAAGAAGAAAAATGGATAATGCCCATACTATAAATTGTACACATAAATAAGATGAGGTTTTAAAATGGTTTATGTAGGATATACAGTATTATTATTATTTTGACTATTATTGTTTAAGAATGGACTTTAAAAGTCTGTCACCATAATCACCAGTTAGATCATGGGTGTGTAAAACTAATGTCCAGTCAGTAGGGAAGCTGAACCACAAGGCATGTCTATGAAGGTTTTCAGTTATCCAGGTCATGATATACAGGATCCAGTTGTGATAAGTCAACTGGATTTGTCAAACCATTTCTTCTTCATGTTGTGTTTGAATATAAAAGCTGTCTCCTTCCCACAGAGCAGCAAGCTACTGTCTAGAGAATTGTGTCTGTAGAAGTCAGCAAAATGAAGTGAATCCGAAACAGCTAACAATCAGATTTTTTATAAAAATGCTACAGTTTTTTAATGAAAGTATATTAGATAAAGATTTCTTTATAGGTAAGGAATTGGAAAAGGGGATTTTAGTTTTTACCTTTACATACCCTTTAAAGGAGAACGAAACCATACCCTTCTTCGCCCCCTCCACTGCCTGCTCCACTGCCTCCACTCCAAGTTCCTTCCTCAGCAGCATCTATTCTTCTGAGAAGTTGACTTGTACCCTGACTTGCAAGTGGAGTTCAAATCTGCCATGTTCTGTCTGTCTCTTATCCTCTTCTGTTACAGTGGTGACACAGATCTTGGAGGAGCATGCACAGTTCAATCTATTTCTTGAATCAGCTTCTACTGTGCATGCTCCTCCAAGATCAGTGTTGCCGCTCTAACAGAAGAGGATCAGAGACAGATAGAAGATGGTGCCTTTGAACTCTGCTGCACAACTCTACAGATTTATACCAGATCAGGATACATGGAGACTCCCAAGAAGAACAGATGCTGTGGGGAAGGAGCTTGGAGGGGGCGAGGGGCAGTGGAGCAGGCAGTGGAGTGGTTATAGGAGGGTAGGGTTTAGTACTCCTTTAAGTAGATGGGTCACATTCAGATGCTAATTAGTTTCTGGCTTGCAAAGTGGTATACAAAGCAACAGTTCTCTCAAGCGCAGTTTTTTATTAAGTATTAACTGGAATATCATGTAAAGGTACAGATGATGCCAAAACATTGAAAGCATACTTGCTGAGGTGATTATCTCTAACAAAATAAGACTCAACCTAAAAAATCTACTGGATTACTAATCAGCCATTATTCAGCATTTATTATCATGTTTTTACATTCCGCCCCATGGCAATGTATACATTTTCTATTGGTTATTTTTGTCCAAAAAAAAGGGTGCTCACATCATCCAAAGATACACATTGCTTTTACTTCTGTCCCATAAGAAGTCTTTACTAATTTATTTTCTATCTTCTTTTCTGATTGTAAGCATTTCCCAAATATGGATACATCATTTTACCAATAGATAAGGGGCACATTTACTAAGGGTCGAATTTCTAGGGTTAAAAAACCCTAAATTTCGACCCTCGAATTTAGGTCGAATTAACGCAATTCGATTTTTCGAACGATCAAATATAAAAAATGTGATTGATCGATAAAAAGATTTTAAGCAATCAATCAAATTTTTTTATTCTGTCAAAAAAACTTAGAAAAAGGTTTAACCTGCCAAATTTTTAGATCAAATTTTTCTTAAAGGGCCAGTACTTCGAAAATCAAAATAAGCCCAAAATTAAATTCAAAATTTTCATTTTTTTAATTCGAATTTGATCAGAATTTTCACTTCGAGTCAATTCAACCCTTAGTAAATGTGCCCCTAAGTGTTACTACTCAGCTAAGGCCAGCAGAAGTTATAAGAAATACAATCCAACTGAATTGTTGATTCATGATGCCAGAAATATGTCCATTTGACTTTTGAAATAAATTGTTCCAGGGCATAAAATATTTTTAAATCTAAAATGATTGTACTGCTCGGTGGAGACTATTATCATTGAGAAATGTTAGTTGTAAACTTGCATATCAACTACTTGTGTCATGATCTGTCCAGTTTTTAACCTTGAACTGTGTGTTGAATTGCAGTTGCATTATTCCATTGAGTCACTGGAGGAGTGTAACAATCTGTTTACCTCGGATCCCGAAGGAGGGTAGCTGATCCAGGAGAACCGGTGGTAACAGGAACTCCTCTACGGTTCCGGTATTCACCGACGCCCTTTTGGGGCCCCTGGCTTTCTGCTGCAGAGTTAGTAGAGAAGTCAGGCGTGTTACCAGGAGCGAGGTATCAAGGAATCAGGTAAGGCGTAGTCAGGTGCAGGCAAAGGTCGGTTCCAGAAGACGGTTGCAGAGAAGCGAAGTACGAAGGGGTCAGGATAAGGAGTAGTCAATTGCAGGCAGAGGTCGGTTTCAGGCACCGAAGGTTCAGAAGTCAGGAAAACAGGCAGAGGGTCAAAACCAGGAAACTCGGACAAACAGGGCTTTAGCAAGAACAGTAGGAACTGAAGCCAGCTTGGGCAAAGTGAGGAGGAAGAGGAAGGTATTTAAGGGAACAGTAACCAATCAGGAGCAGGCTGAGGAAGACAGACACATCAGGAACCAATAGGAAGCTAGGCGCCCAAATTAGATGTCATAACACCTATGTATACTGGTATATAAAAAAAAACCTACAACACCAGGTATTCCCAGGCGGTCTTCCATCCAGGTACTAACCAGGCCTGGCCCTGCTTAGCTTCCAAGATAGGGCCTTAGGCCGTCCATTACGGCATGGACGTCTGACTTGACGTGCGCCAGTATTTATGCGCCGACGTTTGGCGGCAGGCATTACAAGGGGTTAAGACTTCACTTACACTAACAGGTATCCAGTATTTCTGCCTCTGCACAGTTACCATCTCCTGCTGTACCTCATCAACATTGTGTCTAACAATGAACGGCCAATATAAGCCTGCTTCATGGAAGAGTTCATTACTTCATCATTAGGTTCTCTTGCTTGATACAGCATCTTACTGGTTCTGACCTCTGTCCTGTTCTCTAACCTCTAGTCTCACTCTGCAATCTGCTCCAATCTGCTATTCACTACCATGGTGACTACTATTCATACCACTTCAACAAACTGCTTATGCCCACATTTGCCCGAATTATCTAGCATATTAACTCCAGCCCATCTACACCCAATGGGTCACTTGTGACATAAAAAGAAAACATCCAGGGAAAAAAACTACAAAAGATTAAAAGCTACGAGATAAATATTGGTTTCAGTTCTGTTTTGTCTACATGAGGAGAGCCCAGTGTTAATTGTTCTCATTATTTAACCATGCCTTTCCTTTCATACAGCATGCTCTATGAGTTGGGAAAACTTGCAATAGGATATTACAGTGCATATTTTTTGTAAAACTTTCTAATCTATGCAGTAAATATTATGTCCCTAATCCATGGGGAACCAGCATGCTCATTGTATATTTAATGCAGTCTGTTTTTTCATACTTATATTCTATAAAAGCAATTCTTTTTTTTGCTTTCCTTAATTTTGCTTTCAGTTTTCATAATTATTGTGTTCAATCAATGGTCAATCATTCATTGTGGGGGTTTGAATAAGTATACATATTTTTAGCATTCAAAACAGTTATATTAAGTATTTGTTTGCTGTTTATTTAGAACTAGGCAGCATTAGTTTCTGTTTATAGTTCTGAATTTGGGCTCTTGGCTCCCATGCCACTGGAAAAGAACTATTAGGCCCGGAGGCATAAAATTGATATTTGCATACCATCTTCTCCAGTTCTTAGTGCAGTTCAAAACTCTATCGTCTTTGGTTCTAGTGTAGAGAAGCCCTTTCTCAAGGTTATATATTGCTATGTGGTGTTATTCTTAATATACATATTCTTATACTCTACGGATTGAATGCAGACAAAATGTTATCTTTTTTATTTAAATAAGCCACAGCTTATGTGCTGTTTCTTTTACAGTGGACATTACCACAAATGCCTGTAAGAGCAGATCATAAACCAATGCTACATATTTATAAAGGAGCAAAGAGACATACATATTACATACATAATACATTTTTAGATAAAGTCTTAATCCCAAATTCTTGAATCCATTCTCCTTATCTAAACCTGTAGTAAGGTACAACATTTACTAAAAAATAGTGTAAGGTGTAGAAAAAAGAAACATTTATGAGGCTGTGCTCTCCTTACTCATGACTTTTCACCCTTCATAAAAAAGCATTGGTTGTGGTATTTTCTAAGAGTGTGTTTTACACCACCTCTAACCTAGTGTAAGACATTCAGTAAAAGAAAAAATCAAATGGCAAGAAAATTGCAGTGTAAGAAGCTGTGAAAAAATAGCATTTAAAGTGTTGATGGCGATGCCAAAGGTTGTTTTTACACAGCATTTTTTAAGGCTTAGCATATTATATGGACAGATTTTATGTGTCAATGTTTGGTGTCCACTTTATCTGTGGTGTATTTAATCTAATTTTATTTTATACAGCTTGATTAAAAAAAAAGACCCAACAAGTTTTATTTATAGCAGAAAATACATAGAAATTCCCAAGTTAAAATTTTTATATGTCAGGTCCTACATGGTTTAGTTGGTAAACAACAACTTTCAGACAAAAACACAAAAGCTATGTGCAACTCCTTCATAAGTTGTAACTAATCTAAACAGGTGCTTATGTAACTCATTGTATGGTACATCTATCTGATTCCAGTTTGCACTTCCAAGTAGAGTCCTGCGCGGGTCTATTTTTTGCGACCCATACCTGACCCGTACCTGTAACCTGCAATCCACCACCTGGACCTGCAACCCATATTCTTACCCACCTGGACCTGAAACCTGATCCGTAAGTACCTTATCCGCAACCCGGACCTGCGCCCTCAGGAAGTGCTGTCATGCTGCCAATCAAGAATCAGGAAGAACTGTCATTGTAACCGGAAGTGACATCATCGGAAGTAGTCATGGTCAGAAATATTAGTAAAAATCGCTATTGAGAAGACCCACAGGTCGTCCCAAGACCCACAAACCCGCAGAACCACCGACTCGCGTCTGTACCTGGAACTTCTACCCGCAAACCGCAGGGTACTGCAAGTTTTTGCAGGTAACCAGCGGGTAACCAACCCGCTGCAGGACGCTACATCCAAGTCCAGTCCTGCCAATGTATGGATGATTTAATGGGCATAAAATACAGCCATGTGCACTGTATACACCACATACAATGTGGCGCTGTTTCCAACAATAGCCTATGATATTATTTGAATCATATCAGAAAATGCTGTGGCACATAGTATATTTTTAGGTGGTATCTTTCTGATGTTTGCTTTCAGCCTTATAACTGAGAAATGTGCTGCCTATGGGAGATACTCTGGCAAATGGAAAACAGCCAGGATTGCTAAAGTGAGTGCTATCAAGCAGTTTCTACCTAACAACACAAGTGTCCTGCCATAGGGCAACGGTGCACTGTCTTTAGGAGTAGAGCCATAACTGACTTCTTAGGGGACACCGGTTGCACTGTTTACACTAGAAATATAGTAGTAAGCTGGCTGGGAAATAGGCAGGTAGGAGTTTGGTACACAAAAACCAGTTTAGTTAGCAGAATGATTACAAAAGTAAGCACATGAAGGGTTAACTGAAGATATACATTTGAAATAAAGCAGGCAGAACGTCCAAAACTCTCAGCAATAGTACTGTAAATGTAGAAAAACGTCCAAAGCTCAGTAAACATGTTAGGACTGGTGGAGTTTAGAGCTGGTCAGTGAGGCTGGCAAGGTTCAGTACAGAAACACAGCAAAACAGCACTACCATGAGCAGACTGAGCAATGGAAATGGGCTCAGTGAACTTGTAACAAAGGTTTGCATCAGTGGGCTTTAAAGGTTTGAATTTTATGCCAGAAATCCCGGGGAAATCCCTGGGGCAAATTCACTAAAGCGCGAAGTGTCCAACGCTAGCGCTAATTCGCCAGCGTGACGTCATTTCACAACTTCACAAATTCACTAACACGTACTCTGGCGAATTTTCGCTAGCGAAGTAGATAGACTGGCGTAAGGGTGCGAAGTTGCGCACTGACGAAGGATCATAATTACGCAAATTCACTAAGATGAACATTTTCCTGAACGTTAGACGTTACTTCGCCTGGTCAGACAAGGCAAAGTTCAATACTATATATAGGAGGTTGAAAAAAAATGTTAATTTTTTTTCTAAGTCCCAAAAAAACGCTGGCGTATTTTAGCATAGGAGGGTGATAGTCTAAAAAAGATCCACATTTTTTGGGGGGGTTTACCCTCCTTCCCCCTACATTTCATAACATATGGCAACACAACTATACAGGGGGCACATGTAGGGCAATAGGACAACTTTATTTAATTGTTAAAGGTTTCCTGGACTTGTGTAGTGGAATGTAGTGGCTGTAACATATACTTCTATTATACCTTAAAGTTCCCGCCGTATGCAAATTAGGCTTCGCTAGCGTAACAGTGCTCTGCCTAGCGAAGTAACACTAGCGCAACTACGCTACCGTTCGCCGACCTTAGCGTAACTTTGCACTTTAGTGAATTTGCGTAGCGCTGGCGAAAATTCGCCTGGCGAAGTGCGGCGAACCCTAGCAAAGCTAACGCTAGCGATTTTTAGGATCTTAGTGAATTTGTTCCCAGGTGTCTAGTTGGTCTGCATGTCGGACCTAACATCACGGAGCCTCACTGGCCAAAAACTTTGCGAAGGACCTGACCAGTGTACACAGGGGCCATTTCGACTGGCATGAGTATCCCAAAGTGGACTGCAACAGTCCAAATACAACATGTGCCAAAGTCCTCAGAAGTGAAGTGTTTCATATGTACTTTAAGATTTTCTTGATGCAATATCCACTGCTTTATTTGTAACAGGACTGAAATGATACTGTATAAATTGATAGAAGGAAAACAAACAGTGCAATACTAAATTATTGAAGGTGAGACCTGATGAAAAAAAGTTTATTTTCATGAGAGAATTGGTGAAGTATTTATCGTCATCTGCATCTAGTTTAAGTGTTTCCTCTCCCTCCGATATCTATTTTTACCTTTGTCAGTTAGTCCCTGAGGGGGAAATATATGTATATAATTCTAACTTTCGTTGTGAGAAGTCAGGTGGTACAACGAAATAACAACAAGCATAGGCATGCCTGCCCACTTCCTTCACCCACATACAATATACTGCAAGGCAGCTACAAGAGGAAAAACCCACACACATTTTGTTACCACAGGTGTTAGGGGTAATGTAAGTGTATTGAGACCACAAAAAATGTTTTTCAAAGTATAATTATTTTTATGCTGTCTAAGCTGAATGCAAAAAAAGATCACATTTTTGGAAAATGTGTTAGTGATTCCCTCCCCGTAAAAAAAAATGGTTGGTGTGTTTTATATATTTTCTACTCTTTAATATGGTCTTATGTCAAGTTTTTCTTAATCTCAACTGTGGCCTCTTATAACTCCAGATTTATATGTCAAAAGTATATTAGAAATTCTTTGGTTTCTGAGAATTTCAGTATCATGCTCCAGGGCTGCCATTAGAAATCACGGGGGCCCCTAGGCCCCGCCCACCCCACCCCAATTCAGATCCCATCCACTCCACACCACAGTTAAAACACCACACAGACATCAGTGCTAAAAAGCAGTGCTAAAAAGGGTAACCCCCCACACACACAAGTTATTAAAAGCTATTGATGGTCAGGCCCCCTATATAAGCAGAGTTGGACTGGGCCGATGGGAAACCGGCAAAAAACCCAGTGGGCCCTCACCAGCCCAGACCCCTACCCCGATCTGCGGGCCTGTCCCCCCAGACCTTGCACATGCATGATGACTGTGCTGGATTTGCGCATTTGCACCACTTCACATGTGGGGCCCCCAGAGGTTTGGAACCTGTGGCACCAGGTCCCCCATAAAAGTTTTTTTTTTTTTTTTTAAATTGGTGTTCAGGGCCCCCCTACAAGTTAAAACAAATAATTGGTGACCAGGGCCCCCCTTTAAGTTAAAAAAAATTGGTGAAAGGGCCCTCCCTAAAAGTTTAAAAAAAAAATATTGGGCCCCCTTTCAAGTTAAAAAAATTAGGGCCCCAGAGAATATTTTTTTTAAAAATTGGTGGCAAGGGCCTTTAGAGAGAGGGGATTAAAAAAATAAAAAAACCACACATTGGTGTTCAGTAGAATTGAACTTGTGGCTTCAGGACTTTGACTTTACCTCCTTTTGTGACTTAAGGTCTTTTCACCGCTTCAGGACTTCAATCTTGACTGTTTTCGTGACTTTGAGTCTTTTCACCACTTTGGGACTTCATCTCTTTTTGCCGCTTCGGGGCTTCAGGAGAGGCAGCACAGCCTGGCCCCCCTTCAGGTCCGGGCCCGGTATAGGAGCACCCCCTGATGACGGCCCTGCCTCCACCTACAAATCAAGCCATTGTGATTTCACATTTTGTCACAGTGTCATTTTTTAGTGCTAAATCCAGCCTCTACATGGTGCTAGAGTGAAATGGTGCAATGTACTAAAAAATTGCTATCACCATATAAAAGCAAGACTTAGCACTAAAAAATGCTGTCTGGACATGGTGCAACAAAATGAAATCCTAATGGCTTTATCTGTAGGTAAAATAATATTTTCTCTGTGCACTTGAAATACCTAGTCACCAGTGACTAAATTGCCAAAATACTAACTACTGTCCACTCAGAGGCACATTGTCATAATGAACCAGATTTTAGTTGCTGTCCTCGAGGCAAGAGTGTTCATTCTTTTGACTTTCTGGACAAAGGAGTACAGGGATATGTGCAGGGCACATTGTGAAGTGGTGTGATTTACGTGGTTCTAAGGAGGGCTTGAAGCTACATCCTGCTCTCTCATTTTGTTATTAGGCCACCTTTGTTAAGGTTAAAAGGTTGTGCTTGTTGGTATGAGAATATTTTAGCATGCAACTGATTGTCTCTAAGATTTTCAGTCATCCGGGTCATGAGAAACAGTATCTAGTGGAATTAAGTCTTACACAACTGGACTTTTCATGAAAATGTTTTACCACTCACTGGAGAAGCTGCTCAAATTAGTGGTATTGATCTGAGGAAGTAGGGGTTTGCCCATCTGAGCACAGCTGTGAAGGGTGGTAGCTGTCAGCACGGCAGATACACATGTGACAAGTTTAGGCATGGATTCATGTGGTGTATGTGTTAGGTTTAAAGCCTATAGTTTTGCAATTCATTGTTTAATCACTGTGTTAAATAGTTAAATTGGGTTGGAAAAAGACCATCAAGTTCAACCCCTCCAAATGAAAACCCAGCATCCATACACACACCCCTCCATACATTCACATAAATTATATATACCCATATCTATACTAACTATAGAGTTTAGTATCACAATAGCCTTTGATATTAAGTATGTCCAAGAGATCATCCAAGCCACTCTTAAAAGCATTAACAGAATCACCCATCAGCAGCAGTGCATTCCACAGCCTCATTTTCCTCACTGTGAAGAACCACCTATGTTGTTTCAAAATAAAGTTATTTTCCTCTAGTCTGAAGGGGTTATCCTTTTTTATGGGTAAAAAGGTCCCCTACTATGTGTCTATAAAGTCTTCTAATGTACTTATAATGTGTAATCATGTCCCCTCGCAAGAGAAAACAACCCCAATAGTGATGTGCATGCTGACCCGCAACCCGCATGACCGCGGGTTGATCTGCAATTGGGTGCGGGTTCAGGTTGAATATTGGGTGTCCATGGTGGGTATGGGTCATGTGCGACCTGTACCCTCCATGGACACCCAATATTCAACCCAAACCGGCACCGAACTGCAGGTCAGCACGCAGGTCATGCGGGTTGCGGGTCAACATGCACATCACTAAACCCCAACCTTGACAGTCTACCCTCATAATTTAAGTCTTCGACCTCTCTAATCAGTTTAGTTGCACATCTCTGCACTCATTTTATAGCCTTCAGTTCAATTTATAGACTTCTTAAGGACTGGAGCCCAAAACTGCACTGCATACTCCAGATGAGACCTTACCAGGGATCTATAAAGAGACATAATTATGATTTCATCCCTTGTGTTAATGCCCTTTTCTTTTTTATGCAAGACAGTACTTTATTTGCTTTGGTTGCCACAGAATGACACTGTCCATAATTAGACAACTAGTTATCAAAACCTCCTAGATCCTTCTCAGTTAAGGAAACTTCCAACACACTGCCAATTAGTGTATAACTTGCATTTATATTATTTGCTGCCCAGTTTTCCAACTTAGTCAAATCACTCTGCAAACAGTCAGCATCCTGCACAATCATCTGCAAAAATAGAAACTGGACTGTCAATGGCCACTTCCAGGTCATTCATTAAATAGTTGAAAAGCAAAGGACCTAGTACAGAACCCTGCAGTACTCCACTAGCAACTCTGGTCCAATTAGAAAATGTTCCATTTACCACCACTCTTTGTAATCTAACTTTTAGTTAGTTTTCTATCCAAGTTCAAATACTATTTTCCAGGCCGACATTCCTTAATTTAACCAGTAAACTTCTGTGTGGCACTGTATTGAATGCTTTCGCAAAGTCTAAGTAAATCACATCCACTGCTATTGCAGAATCGAGGTCCCTGCTCACCTTCTCATGAAAAGAAATTGTTAGTCTGGCAAGATCTATTACATATAAAACCATACTGGCACATTATTAACCCTTCGAAAAGCTTTCTTACCACTGATGTCAGACTAACTAGCCCATAGTTTTGAGGCTGAGAACAGGACCTTTTTGAATAGCAGCACCACATTAGCAATTCACAAGTCTCTCAGCACCATGCCAGACCTCAATTAATCCTGAAAAATTAAGTAAACAGGTTTGGTAATCACAGCGCCCTGGGATGAATAATCCATATTTATTTACTTATTTATTTTTCTGTATTGGCAACCCCATTGCCCCAGTCAATGTCTGGATAACTGAAATCACCCATAGTAATAATTTGACCTAATTGTGAAGCTGTTTCTATTTGTAAGAGTAGCTGGGCTTCATGCTCATTACTTTTACAAAGTGGTTTATAGCATACACCAATGATAGTTTTCTTTGTAACATTTTGCCCACTCAAAATCTCTACTCAGAGGGATTCCATGCCCTCACCAGTGCCAGCAATGGTTATTTCTTTAGTGCATGGCTTGAATTCAGGCTTTACGTGCAAACACACTCCTCCACCCTTTTTAATCCCTCTGTCCCTCCTAAAAAGGGTGTAACCATTTAAATTCACAGTCCAGTCACACTTTCAACCCAGCAGGTCTCAGTGATACCAATTATATCATAATTTAGAGCATACAATTAATTCTCGGTCTCCCATCTTACCTGTGCAATTGCCAGCATACATCAGAGGTTACTAGTTTTACTTTTGAAAATTGCATTAATAGAGTTGTTTCCATGGGTTTGTTCCTGAGGGGGTTGATTATGTTTTCATGTTTGGTTGGCTTCCTTGACACTGCCTCGGCCAAAACATGCATTAGACATACAAACATTCCTGTTTTCCTCAACAGAAGCCATATTTTACTTCTAATTTTCTACAACTCCACAACTAGTATGTAATATCCTAAAGTATACAGTTAAACACTAAGCTGAATGTAGGGTACTAAGATTATCAGATATTTTAATGTTACCTTCCACAATAAAGTTACTGTGAATGTTTTTAATCTTCACATTTTCTGTTTTACATTAAAGAGGAAATCAGTGGAATCCACACTGTGTACATAATATTTCTCTCTTGGGTGTTACCAAGGTTTCCAGTGCATTATGAAATGATTAAAAGTACAACATTCCAAAATAATTAGCTTACTTTTCATTTTAGTAGAGATCAGAATGTTCTGCATCACAACTAAATAACAGGGCTCATAGGGATTTGTAAGATCAAAAATTGAGCATTGTTATAAAAAACTAAAACTTCAAATGCAAGGATATACTTGTGATTCCTTTTAAAAGAAATTTTATGATTCATACTTAAAAGATGCATAAGATGCATAAGAGATGCTAAAAAAGGATTGTGAATAATATACAAAAAAAAACAAGGTGGTGCTTGTTCAAAGGATTAATTGTAATTAAAGGGAAATTATACTCATTTTTTCACACATGCTTATTTAGTTGGGCTTACTGTATGTAAAAAAGGTGGATGAACATTACATTTGTAAAATCCTAAGAACAATTCACAAAGAAGGTGCATAAATGCTATCTGAAATAAATCTACTTTTCAAAAAAAAATCTAAATGTATTTTTTACAGATAAAGAAGCCGTGATAGTCATTCCCAAACCCTCTTAGGCTTACAGAGTCATGTAACCCCACTCTTGCCTTGTTTTATTGTGAAGTGATGGATTCTGGGACTGCATGCAATTTATCTTATTTATAGGTACACCTTGTTGGATTACATAGTATAAATTAGATTTTTGCATATATTTGATAAATGTATAGCTCAATAAATATAGCTCAATTCAATATCTATATCTATAAAACTGGAATGCTACTAATAATCAAATCTCTTCTAAATGTTTGATTCAAAATGATACATTTTGGATTCTTTTTAAGTAGCAATAATCTCCTTAACAGCATGAATTGCTCACCATTTATCCACTTTGACCTGGGCGTATATACCCCAGGTCCCACACTTATAGGTTAGCAAATAGCATGAATCTCAGGGAAAACACACTCACCAAGACAGACGAGTAGGCCGGGTCAATCTCCCCAAACCTGTAGCTGAAGATGAAGTGCAGTTGAAGAATAAAATTGGCAAGCACTCCATATGCCACTTGTTGAATAAAAAGGTCAACTTTATTTCAGCAATTTCAAAACATCAACATCCTGATGCATTTTGTATCCAAACATACTATAACCACTTATCTTTGGATATGAAAAACATCAAGACGTTGATGTTTTTAAACTGCTAAAATAAAGTTGACGTTTATATTCAACGAGTGGCATACGGAGTGCTTGTCAATTTTCTTCTTCAAATGTATAGCTCAAACAACACTTTCACAGCCTAAAACACAACCAGGTACATGGCTGAGGAAGGTGTGCAAAAAGCATAAAATCAGAAAGACTGGCAGGCATATTGATAACTACAATTATTCAACTAAATACTGTCATTGTGAGCCTCACATAAGGAGTAAGGATTTAGCCTTGCACTATGGTTGTCAGCACCTCCTTCTGGTCTATAGTGTTAGATAGTGGGCTGGTATTTGTAGGCACATATGGCAGATATGGAAGTATGGCATTAATGTGAAGAATCTCTTGTAGATCATCTTGGAGATCCTGGTACTCTTTGCCTTTATCTAATTGAGTGCTGCCTCATTCTGGGACTAGTAACTGGGTTTTAACTGATTTTTGTCACATCTGTACCATACCAGTTACATTATTACATTTAGCTGAGCATATGTGGTACAGATGTCACCACAAGCAGCCCAGATTAGTGTGGTGGTGAGTTTCCTCCAAAGCACAGAGATGGCCCAAATTAAAAAATGAATCCCCTGAAATGAGTGTTATACTGGAGTGGCTAGTAATGAATAAACAGTTTTACAATAGTGATACATATCTGTTAAATAAATACAATTAATTGATATACTTTCAGTATTTTATCAAATTACAGTCAAAATGCATCTGAATAATAAGAATGTTCGCAAGGACATTGATATTAAATATACAGTAGTTGTGAGCTAATAATGTTTCTCATTAGTGACACCTCTGCAAAGGGAAAGGCATTTCTAGCCTGCCAAAGTTTCACGTTATCACGTACATGCTCAGACACAATTTGATAATTGTTGAATTGAGTTAGCTTATTCTGTCACATATGATTAGTATAAAGCAAATATTTTTTTCCATGTTCCATTCATTTGTTTATTCTATTTTTTTTTCTGTGCTTCTAAACATTCTAGTGAATATCTATGACTTATAATATGTCTGTGTTAACTTACTTTAAGCTGGTTGCCTGATACTATTATTTACTTAATCATATACATTTGTTCATGTAGATATTCTGAAAAACGAACAGATATGAGCTTATTTTCCAACACCTGGTGCAAGTGATATGAGTGGTAAAGTCTGCAAATTCCATGCACACTGTACTTCCAGCTGGCACTAAGACAAAGCTTTGTGTCCCCAAAGCACCTACTTTATATTTTGTGAATGATACATAATGATTGGCTTGCTTATCCAGCTGGAGCTACCAGAGCACAACTCTTGCAGCTCCTTTCAGTGACCTCAAAGTATTGGGCCAGTAAATGGCAGTGAAAATGTGGCCATGTGTGCAAAATGCATGGCACTTTCCACCTTGACCTCCTGTTTTAAATGAGCTCTAGTGTATCAAACTTGAAACAGTAAGAAATAAAATAATCCCTAACGCTCCATAGCCAGCCTTCATCTTTCCTACCCCAAAAGGCATTGGCAACATTAATACCTTTCACTTACAGTAATACAAAGTTGGTTGCTCTCAGAAAAAGTTTTGCCAAAGAGATGTTATCAGCATGATAATAATCAGAATTAGCGTTATTGTTTATACTTCACTTACAGTATATAGAACCCGCATAGAACTGAAATGACTTACTAATTCTCATATGAAGACACACAAATGTTAAAGTTAAAGGTCAAAGTGTTTGGAATAAAGCACAATAAAAAAATAAAAAAGTTGTATGTGTAAACCGGAAAGTTTTTCTTTTGAAATATCTTCATTGATTTGAGCTCTTGTATTTCAGATAGCAAAGGTTAGTTAGAACCAAGTGAGAAAGTGAGAAGTTACTGAGAAAACAAGTGACACACCAAAGTTTAAAGGTCAGTTAAAACCCTCTTTAAAAACTGGCCCAGTGCTCCCCATAAAAACATCTGCTGTAAGTCTCTGAATAGCGTGATCATCCATTATGACCAATAGTTAATACAAGGCAGGTTTATAGCAGAACAGCTAAAAATTCAGAAATCTAAAGCAGCAATCTGTTACCTGTTACCTCCTAAACTCAGATTGATTATGGCAGAAGAGAAAGCAACATATATTTAAAGTCTATTTGCAAATTTAAATAGCTGATTTTGAAACTGGATGCCTATAAGTCTGCCATATTGTGTGTTTTAGGACAGAGAACAAGGATGCCAAGCTATGCAGGTTGTACAATGCCTGGTAACTCCATTCAGACACTTCCAGCAGATTTTTTTCTAACAGGTTTTTATGGGTGACTCGGTGGAAACATATAATGGGAGTATGATTTATCTGTCAGAGCACTTTAGAGTAGGATTACTGTTATTTAATTATGTTACTGTTCCTTTAAGAATGCTTCTTGTGTTTAACACTCCCATCTTCATTTCCAGAAAAAAAGAACATTAGGCAAGATTTATTCACATTGTCTGGGATTTTTTCTTTGAATCTTAGTGGAGGAACTGTCCCTAGACTGCTGGGTTGCATTTTCTCCTTCAGAGCCTTTCAGCTGGGGGAGAAATTCCCAAAATACTACATTTCAAGTCCCAATGACTTCAGCTTACCTGATACCATTATAACATTTGTCTGAAAATGGTCGAATGTGGAGTCAGGTGGTTCCCAAAATGCCTTGAAGTATCCATGTGATCATCTAAATAGTTTTCAGAGAGACTGGGATTCATTGACACAGGTTCTACAATCTGGAGAAGTTTCTGTGAATATGTGAAATACTTTACCCTAAAGACAAATCATTTTAAAACTTTAACTCTGAGTTTCTCTTTCAGACCCATATCCATAAATAACCACTCACCAGAATCAAGTATGGTTTAGCTGTATGTGAGCTGCATGGAATTCTTATTAATAGCAATTTGGAAGAATAATAATACTAAGGGGTTATGCCTACCTAACATAGAACACAGCAGCTGACAACCTCCTTTTATTTGTAGCAAATCCTCTTCTTTTTCTGCCTAATATAATGCAAGAATCAAACCTATATGGGCAAGTGTCCAACTACAAAATAAACCTAGGGAAATCTGAAGCCTTGTCAATTAATCTGCCAGAAACATTACAAAAACATCTACAAGCATCTTTCCCATTTAAATGGCAAAAGAGTAAACTGAGAATTAACAGCAGACTTACCCAGGCTATTTGAATTCAACTATACACCATTATTAAAAGAAACAAAACAACTATTAATGAAATGGGCAAAAATGAATTTTACATGGAAGGGGAAAATTAATAGCAATAAGATGACAATATTACCAAAATTCACTTATCTTTTCAACACATTACCAATTCCAGTCCCAAGAGCTTACTTCACAGAGCTAAACCAAATACTATTTTACTATATATGGCAAAAAAGCAGAGGCAGAGTCAGGGGAGAGACTCTATACAAACCCAAAATACATGGCGGACTAGCTATGCCAAACCTAGAACTATATTTTCAGTCAGCAGTGCTAACAGCTATACAAGAGTATTGTAATAACTCACCAAAGCAATGGTGTGAACTAGAAAATATGTGGGCACACGCTGTATTACACAGCCTAGCTTGGATGAGAAGAGAAAATATGCCATACCATATTAAAGACCACCTGTTTTTGCTTGAATATATGGTTTAAACTAAACGTTTCAGAACAACTAACGAAATAACCCTCTCCAATTATACCAGTATACAATAATAAAGAATTTGAACCCGGAACACTTGATAAAGGTTTCATTAAAGCGTTTTATATAGAATGCCCACAACTAAAACATATCTTAATGTCTAAATCAGGGCAAGAACCAGAGGCCATGAAATCTAGAGACAATTGGTCAAACTGGGATAAGTGGAGAGATTAAACAAATACAACATTTTCTATTAAAACTTAAGATAAGGGGAACTAGAGCTAGAGAATTAACAAACTTTGAGCAGTTGTGTACATTGGAAGGCACTCTAAAACATTCTCTCTCCTGAATATACAGATGCAGTCACTTGGATTTGTAAGTTAAATGCGTCGTGACTTAACTCATCTATCTCATTTATCCCACTTAGCACCGAATATTGTGTCACAGCATCCCATCCAATTAAAGAGTTCACCATTGAAAACAATGGAGCTTTGGTATGCTAATGAAAAGGTTAAATGCATTAAATGAGTTAAGATAACTTTAGATAACACAGTTTCTTCAATTAGCCCTGAGTCACGACGCATTTAACTTACAAATCCAAGTGACTGCATCTGTATAAAATAATTGTGGAAATAAAATATCCAAATCATCCCACATATACTGTACTACTATGTGGGAAAATTAGCTAAATATTGTTTTGAATTATCAAGAATGGAAGAAAATATATAAATACACTAATAAATGCTCCATAAGCTACAGGAATCTTCATACAAATTATTATCCAGATGGTACAGAACACCGGTGGCAGGCCCGGACTGGCAATCTGTGGGTTCTGGCAAATGCCTGATGGGCTGCTGTAAGTTGCCATAGAAAGTGACTATTAAGTGGGCTGGTGGGGGCTGTTTGGGCCTCTTTGTAGCAATAATGGCAGGGCCTATTTTGAATCCCAGTCCAGTCCTGACCGGTGGTGTTAAAAACAAAAGGCCTGATAGACAATGACTCATGCTGGAGATGTGAACAAGACAAGGGCTCACTAGAGCACTTATGGCTTACTTGTCCATTAGTAAAATCTTATTGGAAGGAAGTATTTGAAATATGCTCAGAAATTATTGGGGAACAAGTGAAAACAGACCCATCAGCCATCTGATTATTTCATAATTTTGAACCAGACAATTTCACAAAAAAAGATCTACTTTTACAAATCATTATTGCAGCCAAAGCCCAGATTCCTATGTTATGGAGACAGAAAACATTTCCAACTAAAGAGAAATGGTTTCTAATTATAAATGATATATTCCTGATGGAAGAATTGACTGTCTCCATAAATAATAAATATGCAAAGTTTACAGCCATATGGCTACCATGGAAAGAATACCTAGCAAAATTGCCATTTTACTGAATCTGGAAGAATGCATAAGAAAATGTTAATCTCAACCTAGTAAATTCTAACAAATACAAATACATACCTAAATGTTAATAGTTGCCGCATGACCTGTCAGACCTGGAATGAAAATAAGAAAAGAAACAATATTAAAAGAAATTAACATTATTATCTAGAATATTATTATGTCTTATGTTAAATGATTTCTTAGCTAAAACAATATACGCTATGGAAAATAAACATGAAAATGTATAAGTGATATGTTGATTACTATGTATTATTGTTCATGCAATAAAAAGAAAACAAAAAAAAGTGGATACATTTTAAATAAAAACAGAACTCATTTAACAAAATATTTACCAATGGGGGAATGTAATTAAAATTGGTAATGGAAAAAGTATTATACTAACTATTTAGCAACCACTTCCGACAATGGGCAGAGAAAATGTTATCTCACAGTTTATCATTAGTGATGGTCGAATTTATTCGCCAGGTGCGAATTCGTGGCGAATTCCCTCGATTTGATGCCGGAAAATACATTCATGAAACGCCAGCAAAAATACGCCTGCCGAAAATTCACTGGCGTAAAAAAAATGGGACGCAAATTTTTCGCCAATTTGTGAATTTCGCTGGAAATTCATTCCAAAACTCACGGACAAGGTTCAATTCTAAGCGTAAAAAACTTTTCTCCTATTCCAGTTTATTCCCATAGACTTTAATAGCGTTTTATATGATAAACAATGAAATATGTTTTTTGAATTGCATCTCGAATTTAATCTGGTCCATGACTTTTCATGTGATAAATCTTCTCACTGAATTGAATCTGGCCCAATGAAAGGAAGATTAATAATTTTATAGTTTGTGCCAGCGCACAGTGAATGTAATAAAACATCTTACTGAAAAAGTTGCTCCAAAAGATTACTCATTCTAGGACTTTCTAAAAGAGTGCAAAGCGCAATTAAAATTTGCAGTACAATATCAGTCTAAATAAGCATATAAGTTTGCGGCAGATTTTTATTCTTATTTGGGCAACTTGTTTTTCTATTTGTGACTTTTATTAGATTTCCCCCAAGGTGTTACATAGGCAGCGTACACTCTATCCACAGAACCTTTAGTTATATACCAGTCTATTAATGCTATCTTCTGAATGTTTCCTGATCTGACCTGGACCTGAGGTTGCCAGTTAGAAAATGCAATTCATTTTGGATCCATAAAGAATTGTTGCTACTTCTGAACAGAGAGAAGGACTGAAAGGCAGCTGTCAAGCAAAATGAACAATCTGAAATACCTGAGGCTAAAACTGTTTTAGGCTCAGTAGGATCCAGAGACAAAATGAAGAGGGCAGGTCAGTGGGCGGAAGCTGACTGCTTTTTTGTCTGAATTCCCCGAACACAAAATAAAAGTGTAATAACTGGAAATCATGGTGACAAAAATACAATGATCTCTCATTCTTCTAGTAGATAAGACATTCAAACCCAAAAAGAACAGCAAAATCTGTAAGAAACGTTTTCACTCTCTTCTTATTTTTTCCAAAAATAAGATTTTTTTGATTAATAAACTGCAAATGACCCTTTCTAGAAATGTAGTTACATCACCATAGACATTTTGAGAGGCCCCATAAAATGAAGAAGAATTGCCATTGCTTGGTTCCACTTTTATTCCAATGATGGTAAAACTTTCTCTTTTCTACTGCATTTATGTATATGATTAATGTTGAGTGAACCAAACTCAAAGATTCACCCTATATATACATACATACATTGTACAGCTGAAATCCGTGGGCCTAGTCATCAACTTAACATGCTCTGATGTGGAGTGCTGACAGGCAACAACACTTAAACTGTGTTTTTATGACAAAATCAATGATGCAATGAGTGAGAAAATGATTGAGTAAGTCATTTTCCACTGGAAATGATGAAGTCAATGAAATAAAAGATTCTATTTCGGTTACATGATGAAAAGGCACTTCAATGGATGAAATGTGGTTACCATAAAGTCTATTCAATATTCAATTGTTTCAAAGTAATTGTTTCTGAATTATTTGAGCATAATAAGAGATGTATGCATTAACATTTGTATAGTATAACCAAGTAGCAATGGTATTTCAGGTTCATGCACTGGACTGGACTGTATGTAACCCCTATAATATATACAGTATTAGAATGTGGAGATCTCATAACTTTCCAAGAAAATCATTCTGATTCACAGAATTACAGCTTCCCCTGTGATTAGTTCTGATCTAAAATAAGTTTTCACACTTAAGTTTTTAATCTGATTGAAATGAACAACCTGCCACAAATTCACTGAAACATTTGGTTCAGAAAATAAAGAATTTTGAGCCTCATTTAAATGATCATAATTACTATCCTGAACCACTAATCTGCATCACAGGTATGCAATAAATAAGCATTTTGTGTCAGCGAGACCATCATATTTACAACCACGCAAAATATTGTAACCCAATCACTTCAGTGTACACTGAAACATTGTATGCAGAAATACATATTTGTGAATATGATGTCCTATTGAAATCCACAAAATATACTTTTTACTGTAAGAGGTATTTTTTTTTGTATAAACCCCCAGTTCTCTGTTTGTTATGAATAAAAGTTGACAGATTCTCTCTTAAAGGAGAAGTAAACCCTAAAAATTAATATGGCTAAAAATGCCATATTTTTTATACTGCACTTATTACACCGGCCTAAAGTTTCAGCTTGTCAATAGCAGCAATGATCCAGGACTTGTCACAGGGGGTCACCATCTTGGAAAGTGTCTCACATGCTCAGTGGGCTCTGAGCAGCTGTTGAGAAGCTAATCTGAGGCATCGTCTCAGATTTACAAATTGAAAATGAAATTTGTAACATAATCTGATGCCACAAGGCTGATTATTAAATTCTGATGCTAACTGCACTGGTCTCTGAGCTGACGTACTAATTATCTGTATTAATTACTAATCAGCCTTAAATTGTGACAAATTTACTAAATTCACGTGAAGAATTCAAAGTTCGATTGAATTTGCATTAAATTTGAATTTGAATATTCGAATATTCGATGGTCGAATAACTTCCCCTTTAAAATTTTATTCAACCACCTACTTCGCCAGAATCAAGCTACTAAATTGGGTTTCATTACTTTTGATCGAATATAAAAAATTCAAAATGATCGATTTGAACGATTGATCAATCAATCTAATTTTTTTATATTCGATCGTTCGTTCGTTCGTTCGTTAGTTCGATCGATCAAAGTGCAGTAAAATCCTTCAAATTCAATAGTCGAATTCGAAGTATTTTACTTCACCTGGTCGAATTTCGAATTTTTTTTAATTCGAAATTTGACCAATAGTAAATCTGCCCCTATGTGTACTGTATATTGTGAGTGAGTCCCTAAGTCAGCAACAACAGCATAGAGCATGTGCAATTGGATTTAGAGACACAGATCATCCATGTTAAACAGCTGTGGTTGCCTTGGACTGCTACAGAAGCTCAAAACATCATTTTAAGCCTACAACATTTTAAGCCTACTTCTTTAGTTGTGCTTTAGTTCACTTTTGTCCATTGCTTAATCACTTCCCACTATGCTCTTAGAACTGTCTGTGAGCCAGGAACCAGTCATTCAAAAGCATTTTAAATAAAATAAAAAGCAAGCAATGAATGGAAAGCTACCGACATATGTATTAGTCTCATTAAAATATCATTGATTTCCCTACAGTCCAAAGTGAAATATGAAAAAAATTATAACCAACATATCTTTTGTAACCAACTTGAATAGTTTACAACACTAAAAATTGTAAAGTCGAGACTCAGAAACTTCTAGTACATGTATTAGAACATGGTAGGTAGGTCTGGTCTTCTTTATGCTTCCTCTCATCTTAGACAGGAAGAGGGAAAAAGGAAAAGATATACATTTTATTTAAACATATGATATGCACACAAACGTCCAAGGTCTGACATGTTTTGTGTCTACGCACATACTCCGTGAAAAATGAGGGGCATTTGCTGGGGGAGGGGGGTAGTCATGCTAGGGGAGGGTGTCTACCCAGAGTAGGGGGGTAGGGTTTTTTTCTATTTTGGGTTGAATTCCCCTTTAAGTCTACTAGAAAATTATTTAAACATTAAATACTCTCAATAGGGTGGTTTTGCTTCCAATAAGGATTAATTATATTTTAGTTGGGATAAAGTACAAGGGTCTATTTTATTATTTCACAGAAAAAGAAAACCATTTTTAAAAAGTTGGATTATTTTGATAAAATAATATGTATATGGCCTGCTTTTTAGATTTTTAGAGCTTTTTAGATAACTGGTTTCCAGATAATGGATCCCATATCAGCACATTGGGTTTTTTTTCAAAGCTGAGGTGTTTTTTTAATGATCATGTTTTGGCTTTGGCTATTTGGTTTTATATTTAAGACTGAAAAAATTGAGTAAAAGTAAAACAACTGGACAGAAAAGAGAAAATGCATGAAACATACTGGGCACGTGTTAAACCAAGGACTGAAGAGGAATGCTTTAGATCTACTACTGGTGTTCCCCTTTGGAGCACCTTAATCCTCTGTGTAAACTGTCTATTATTTTAAAATTATGCATGGAAAGCAACTGCTCTGAAAATCTCTTATGCATTGCAATATAAATAAAGGGAAACAGGGAAAATATATTCAATGCTCTGAGGTAGTTATATTAGTCAAAGCAAAACCATGACAGGAATGCAAAAGGTTGTGTTTTAGAACAAGCTCGCAGACCTGGCCCTGCTTTAATATGGTTTTACAACTTTGAAACTGAATCCAGAGGGCACATTTTTTTAATTCCCAGCAGGTTTCATTAAGGGTCTTTTGATTTCCTTCATTTGGTGGAAGAAGGAATTAGGTTTATAGTTTCAGAATCTAAACATCTGTGAACATCAGGTGCTGAGGGCATTTGGGTTCAGATAACAATTCTTGTGGCTCAGAGGGCAAGAATAACATATGAAATGCCTTCACTGTTGGTCACAATGCAAACAATAAGTATTGATCTTGTGTATCTAAAAGAGTTGGACTCCACACAAGAGCCACTTGCTGGGCAAATAATCCAATAATTATTGTTAGATGTGAAAGCATCAGGACCGATATACCAGTACCTTTTTTATGCTGCCTGTTAGTTTGCCAAACAAAAATAATTAATAATTAAAGGTTATTTTTAATATATTTTCACCAATGTTTCTGTTGTGTGTTTTAGTTGGCAAGAAGCAGTGAGGTTGAAAAGCTCTATTTTGAAAGTGTGGTGATTTCAAATGTCAAATGATGCTAGAATGGACAATGTGTCACTGACAAGTATAGGCAGGCCCAGATGTGCGGCAACACCACAAAAGCCTGGGCCTAGGATGGCAAGCTTATAGGATCAGCATGATTATAGGGGTGGCACGCTGACCTCCAGCAGCAATTCAATATTTTCTGAAGCACTGGGTACGCACTTCCAGGGCCGGACTGGGAGGAAAAAGCAGCACTGGTAAAACTATTGAAGCAGCCCGTGTATTCACCTGCATGCAAAGCATGATATATATGGTTAACTAGAACTAGTGTTTATTCATAGATATTTTAAGAGTCCATTACTAGTGATGGGCGAAACGGCCGCGTTTCGCTTCGCCGAAAAATTCTCTAATTTCCAGAGAAATTCGCGAATTTTTTGCCGATTCGCGAAACGAGTCGCGTCGTTTTCGGCGCGTCGCATCAAAAACTACGCGCGACTCGTTTTTTGCGCTGCAAATTTTTTTTGTCTAATTTTTTTGCCAGTTTCGCGAATTTATTCGCCAGCGGCAAATCGCGGGAATTCGCCGCGAATTCGCCCCTGGCGAATAAATTCGCCCATCACTATCCATTACCGTATAATCCCCAGCAATATTATATACTCTATGTGCTGGAACTGAGCCTTGCAACAAATATCTTACCCTAGTTTCTATAACAACGATTCTATCTGATGGATTAGTGGCCCTATACTTACAGTATATTCAAAATTTTCCATTTTCCATTGTGTTCTCCCAGCTAGACCATGTACCCATGCAGATAAGAGACCTTTAATTACCATGTGTATCACAGGGCCAAAGTGTGTCATACTTGAAAAGACTAGACTGCCTCATGCAATTAATGCTAAATATCACAAATAGAGGCTGAAGTGATTGTTCTTAGCACGGATCCTCCTGTTGACAACATACCTATCATAAGCATAAGGAACTGGGCATATAACAACCAACTCTAATATTACTAACTGAAGTTGGTCAGAATTCCTGGTTCCTCCCATATGCCAATGCTGACATGAGCTTTTGCAAATGCAGGCATTGATTGAGCTGGGCTGGCTATTGTGGACAGCTCATTTACATTTTTTGAAGTGATTGGCTCATTTACATATTAAATACATACCTATTTTACGTGAGCAGCCATTTACATTTTAAAGCAAGCAGCCCATCGGACATTTGCCCGAACCTACAGATTGTCCGGGCCTGTGCGCTGCTGTACACCTAATCCCCTGTGCTACACAAGGTGACTGTGTATGTGCACCCTTGTTCACAGGGAGGGGGGCCTGCTCATGGGGGAGTATAGGTGCAACATTACACTTGTCAATCATCAATAACTTTTCATCAGTGTACGACAAGTTCAAAAATGCATACAAAAATCTGACTGGTTGCTATGGGCAAAATAAGGTATCATGTGTTTCTGATGGCCAGATGAATAACACACAACACATAGTAAGAAAGTGTTACTGACTAAGCCTGCCTGCTTAGATGCTCCCAAGTAGACTGGCCAAATGTTTATTTTGACATCCAAGCCTCCTATTGTGTTTATAATCCATATACAAGAATTCAATTCAATTCAATTCAGAGAACTTAACCCAATGGTAAAGCAGAAGAGACACAATTTCATTGGGGCGTAGTCAACTAATCAATTATAACAAGTACTTTGGAGTGTTCAGATAAGCAGGGTTCCAAATATAACTCCTCATGCAAGGACGATCTCCTGTGCAGAGAGATACTATTAGATTAACATATGTCTGACTGTGCCAGTGAGACACCGGGAAAAAACCTGGTGGGTCCCAGCAATCCAGACTCACGCCTGGTTCCCTGCTAGCTACCTTTGGTGCTACTCTCCAACCGCTGTTCTCGACCACATGGAGGAAGTAGAAGGCATGGCTGCGAGAGATGGGGCGGGGTGTGTTCAGGGGCTATTTGGTGGAGGTTGTCAGCAACTGGAAGAGTTTGTGACTGGGGGGCCCTTTTGGTGGCAGCCCGGTGGGCTATGGACACCCCAGCCCAACACTGTATTGTTATTGTGTTTTATTACTATTATTAACATAGTGGACAGGCAGGAGGAGACCCGAGATACATTTATATTTTATATTTGCTGCAATAGTGAGCTTGCAAAAAAGGGGATTTTTAAGGGATACAAGTGTAATTGTGCATAAATAATATATCCTATGAGTCCCAAGTACAGTATTGGGTCCCATCTACAAAAAAAAAGACATGGAAAGGTTTAGCAAATGGAGCACAAAGAATGCTTTACCTTTTAATGATAATTAAGGTGAAGCCGTTTTAAGGGATTAGCATAAAATTCAGGTATATACTTTATACAAAATCATGCAAATAAATGTCTATTGAGGTTTTCCCTATAATTGGCAGGTGAGTGACTAACTTTGACTGGAGGAAAGGAGGTGTCATTTTTATTGTATTAGGGCTTCTTTTGTGAGCAACTGAATGGCAATTAATGATTAGCTGGTCAGGAAAGGGTTGGATGCTTTTTTTTTTTTTTAGAAAGAAATAAGAATAAAAATGTATATACTAAACATAACTTTTACTGTTTTAAGTATGGGATCCCTTATCCCCCTGTTATCCAGAAAACTTTGGATTACAGGTAGGCCTTCTTCCCATTTCTGATATACATTGTTACAGGTACAGTGATGTACTGTATTTGACCCTGTCAAATTCCTCTTATTTTTGAAGAATGGTGACATTACATTTTAACAGATCATTTCATTCTACAAAAATGAAAAAAAGGGACTTTCTTGATGTGAGTGGTCATATAGTACTTCTTTGCAGTCCTGACTTGTTTTTTTCTTCTTTATAACTTACTGTATGTATGTATAGATATAAGAGGAAATGTAATTAAAAGAGGTAATCCTTATTTAAGATGGTGTCTTTGTGAATGTTTAGCACTGCTCACAATTTAAAATAGTCACTGTTGAATATTACATTTACCCTAAACAAGGGTTTAGGGTAAATGTAATATACCTGCTAAGAGGTTTTATTAATATTTTGTCGCTAAATGGACTTTGCACTTGCAAAATGTAATTACATATGTTGCAACTGTTCGCAAAAGTAATTTGTAGTGATGGGCGAAACGAATTTTTCGCCAATTCGCGAAACGAGTCGTGCGTCATTTTTGACACGCGTCGCGTCGTTTCCGGCGTGCGTCGCGCCAAAAACAACGTGCGACTCGTTTTTGGCGGCGAATTTTGGGCGGCGAATTTATTCGCCAGCGGCGAATCGCGGGAATTCGCCGCGAATTCGCCCCTGGCGAATAAATTCGCCCATCACTAGTAATTTGTTCTTAACTTGGTCATTGAGGTCTTTAATCAGTCAAAAACAACACAAACATGGTCACTAACGTTTGATAGTTTAGATAAGTTTTCCTGAATTGAATTCCATCTTAAATTGAATCTGGTCCATAAGTTTTTTTACAACTCTACAAAAATGTGCATTTATTAATGTTTATACATCATTGCTCAATGTCCCTTTAAAGTATGACCTCCTTGAACCATTAAGGAATTGAATGGTCTTGCCATGAGCTACAGTATTTATTGCCTGCTATGAAAATATGTAGCAGTAGCTGACAAGCCTGATGCTAGCATTTTATTGAATGCTTTTTCTTTTTATTTGAGCTGTTTTAGGCTACAAATGACAGTTGTTAATTTTATATTATGTTCACTGTGTCATACTCTATGTTTTGCACCACCCCTTATTGATGATAAGATTGAAATTTGGTAGAATCTGTCTCAGCAGATCTTTCCTGCATATGGTATAACAAGCTGTTACCCACTTCCATGATTTTTTTGAGAATTACAACACCCTTAGCTAAAATTTGCTACATCTGGTACATGGCTCTGCACATTTTACACTTGTCAAATTAATTACCTAATTTTTAACTGCTCCATTTTGTGTTTTTTCTCTTGAAATAAACACAGAAATAGACAGAAAATACTATAGTATTTCCATGCAATTTTTCAGTACCCCTACGTATGATTGGTTAATACCGATTTGCACTAAGGTCCTATACTATAAAGCAGAGTAATTTGCAGCCATTACTTTTAACAATGAGGTCCACAGTTAATATTTATTTAAAAATGTGATTTCCATTTGAACTTGCTATACTAACTTATACATTTCAGCAGAATAATTTTCAAAAGGCCAGATTTACTACATCTGGTACATATCTCAGCACATTTCCACTTGTCAGATTAATTACCTAATTTTAAACTGCTCCATTTTGTGCCTTTTCTCTTTCAATGGACAGAAAATACTTTAGTCAATCCTTTTTTAACATTTGCCTGTGTTTCTATGATCTTGAAAATGAATGCCTTAACAAACGAAATAACTCAACTATGTACAGTATCTTTATTTACAAGGGGCCACCTTCTTTCCCACACTGCTGCAAAAAATGTAACATATTTATATCTACAGAACAGCCGCTGGTAGAGCTTTTCCCACAAATAGTACTGACCCCTCTAAGGTTGCGGAGGGTGGAAGGGTGGGGTGAGTACTATTTTCTTACCACTAGTGAGTGTTCTGCAGTTATTTGAGCTCTCCCTCTTAAGATACTACCCCCTTGAAAAATACTTAACAACAAATTAAGCTAAATGATAGACTCTATGTTTATCATTATGCTACCATATCTAGTAGCCCTTTTAAATCCCATCCATTCATTCGGATATCTACCCTTGTTTCGATAAACATTTTAATATAATAACGCTTTATGAGTGATAATAGCTCATGATTAAATTGTTATGCTATATTTATTGGGGTGTATAAATGGGACAGTTTTACAGACATCTTCTGTGTCTCTCAGTGATTTGACAGCAGTTCGCTCACTTGATACATTTTAATGATTTGCTCCTCATAACATTGCTCTCTTGATACTATGTACATGGATCAATGCATTTATTCAGATTTTTTTGCAACTTATTGTTTCTTCACACTTAAAATGTAATGGATTGATGTATTTATTTTGTGTTTCTGCATGTTATTGCTTTGTCACACATTCACAGTTTGATATAATATTTTGGTCACAGTCAGTACAGATAGGTGCACTTACCCATGCTTTTAAAGGAAAACTGTCATGGGAAAACATGTTTTTTTTAAAAAAAACATCAGTTAATAGTGCTGCTCCAGTAGACTTCTGCGCTGAAATCCATTTCTCAAAAGAGCAAACAGATTTTCTTATATTCAGTTTTGAAATCTGTCATGGGGCTAGCCATTTTGTCAATTTTCCCAGCTGCCCCAGGTCATGTGACTAGAGCCAGCACTTTAGGAGGGAACTGCTTTCTGGAAGGCTGTTGTTTTTCCTTCTCAATGTAA
>CM044441.1:94725926-94878517 GCA_024363595.1 Xenopus borealis
TGAGAGGGCAAAAAAATGCGCCAACTGAAGCGAACCCAAAATGGCAAACGTCGCGCGACGCGAACACCGGAAGTTCGCGCGAACTAGTTCGCCGGCGAACAGTTTGCGCCATCCCTAGTGATGGATTTGGACACCGAACTTTGGTGTTTGTTCATTAAATTTGTTTCACATCCTTTTCCTGCCATACATTGTATATTAACCTGTGCGTGTATTTCCAATTCACTTTGAAAAAGAATGGGGATCCAGCTGAAATGTTTTTTGTGCCCATAATAAAAGATCTTTTACATTTTGTAAGACCTATGAATGCAACTTCTATGTTCTATGTCTACTTGTTTTTCGATGAATGCACCCAGGCATTTGTGATCTAATTTTTCATGAGTTCCGGCATTCATCACATATATAGTACAGTGGTGTGAAAAACTATTTGCCCCCTTCCTGATTTCTTATTCTTTTACATGTTTGTCACACTTAAATGTTTCTGCTCATCAAAAACCTTTAACTATTAGTCAAAGATAATAATTGAACACAAAATGCAGTTTTTAAATGAAGGTTTACGTTATTAAGGGAGAAAAAAAACTCCAAATCTACATGGGCCTGTGTGAAAAAGTGATTGCCCCCCTTGTTAAAAATAACTGAGAACAAAAGTAATTGAGATCTATCAGTCTGGTAAAGGTTATAAAGCCATTTATAAAGCTTTGGGACTCCAGCGAACCACAGTGAGAGCCATTATCCACAAATGGCAAAAACATGGAACAGTGGTGAACCTTCCCAGGAGTGGTCGGCCGACCAAAATTACCCCAAGAGCGCAGAGACAACTCATCCGAGAGGCCACAAAAGACCCCAGGACAACATCTAAAGAACTGCAGGCCTCGCTTGCCTCAATTAAGGTCAGTGTTCACGACTCCACCATAAGAAAGAGACTGGGCAAAAATGGCCTGCATGGCACATTTCCAAGGCGCAAACCACTTTTAAGCAAAAAGAACATTAAGGTTCGTCTCAATTTTGCTAAAAAACATCTCAATAATTGCCAAGACTTTTGGGAAAATACCTTGTGGACTGACGAGACAAAAGTTGAACTGTTTGGAAGGTGCACGTCCCGTTACATCTGGCGTAAAAGTAACACAGCATTTCAGAAAAAGAACATCATACCAACAGTAAAATATGGTGGTGGTAGTGTGATGGTCTGGGGTTGTTTTGCTGCTTCAGGACCTGGAAGGCTTGCTGTGATAGATGGAACCATGAATTCTACTGTCTACCAAAAAATCCTGAAGGAGAATGTCCGGCCATCTGTTCTTCAACTCAAGCTGAAGCGATCTTGGGTGCTGCAGCAGGACAATGACCCAAAACACACCAGCAAATCCACCTCTGAATGGCTGAAGAAAAACAAAATGAAGACTTTGGAGTGGCCTAGTCAAAGTCCTGACCTGAATCCTATTGAGATGTTGTGGCATGACCTTAAAAAGGCGGTTCATGCTAGAAAACCCTCAAATAAAGCTGAATTACAACAATTCTGCAAAGATGAGTGGGCCAAAATTCCTCCAGAGCGCTGTAAAAGACTCGTTGCAAGTTATCGCAAATGCTTGATTGCAGTTGTTGCTGCTAAGGGTGGCCCAACAAGTTATTAGGTTCAGGGGGCAATTACTTTTTCACACAGGTTTGGATTTTTTTTCTCCCTAAATAATAAAAACCCTCATTTAAAAACTGCATTTTGTGTTTACTTGTGTTTACTTGTGTTATCTTTGACTAATAGTTAAATGTGTTTGATGATCAGAAACATTTTGTGTGACAAACATGCAAAAGAATAAGAAATCAGGAAGGGGGCAAATAGTTTTTCACACCACTGTATATCAGTAAATATTGCTCTTTTACAACTCTTGAGCCACCATTTTGTGATGGCCTGTGTATTCCTTCAGAGATCACCTGACCAGAAGTAATGTAGCTCCAACTGTAACAGGAAGAAGTTTAGGAGCAAAAGACAAAACTTTGTCCATTCATTGGCTCACGTGATCTAACATGTATTTATACCCCAGGGAGCAGCCCTTAGCACTAGTGATGGGTGAATCTATCCCATTTCGCTTCGCTGAAAATTCGTGAATTTCCAGCGAAATTTGCAAATTAGCGAAATGAGTCGCGGCATGTTTTTTAATGCGCGTTGCGTCATTTTTGACGCCGTCGTTTTCGACACGTGTCTCGTCAGTTTCGTCGCGCAACTCATTTTTTTTTTTACGCCAGAAAATTTTCGGAAGGGCGAGTTTTCGCTAGCGTTTCCTGAATTTATTCGCCAGCGGCGAATCGTGGGAGTTCTCTGTGAATTTGCGTCTGCCGAATAAATTCGCCCATCACTACTTAGCACTAGTAAGCATTACCCAATGGCACATACTGCTAGAAAAGTATATTATTATTATGGAAATGGTTTATTTAGATTAAGCAGGGTTTTATAGGCTGTTTTATGCAGTATGCAGAGAGGCCTACATTGTTTGGAGGTATAGTTTTTTTTTAAGTAGAGTTCTGCTATGCAAAATAAAACAACATCCAGTGCATTTGTTAGTCTCTGACTAACTCAGAGAGTCCTTTAAATTTTAACTTCCCAATGTTTTCCTGCCGATAAAGCAATGATAAAATACAGCCTACATAGTATATCCAACCATCAATTCACTGGATATAAAACAAATTGACAGACTTCTTTAAGAGATCCCAATTGACAGAAGGCATGGGACATTGAGAGTTATATAACAAAATATCAGTGACAGTATTTTGTGAAATTATAATAATACAGCTGAATATTCTGCTAATTATACATTTAATTGTGTGCAATGTATACAGTATTAAAAATGGAAATCATTTGCTGTCTTTGATCACTAGGTGAATAGATAGTATCTCCATTCCAGTGCTTTGCAAGAGCTATTGTCGTTTCTCTTTGAATTGTATAGCTGATAGAAAAGATTAGATCTGTTATGGAAAAATGATAGAAGCTTTAGCTGAAACATAGTTTAACTTCTGTAGAACAGAAAATCACTTTTCTCTAAAATTCTTGTAAGCCATGTGGATGAATACATTTTTTTTTCCTTAAAACAAACATGAAGAGAAATAATATGTATGGTTATATAACTATGAAGCCTATCAGAATTATTCTGCTTTAGGCAGCAGTATATATTAGCACATATTTGACTTTTTGTGCATGGTCTTTGACCATGATCCATGCTATCAACTGGCATTCAAAGGGGAAACATATTTTGTATAAACTATAGAACTGAACCCATAGGGGGTTAATTACTAAAATCAAAATTTATCTAATTTTTAATTAAACAAAAACCATGACCAAACGCACATGCCCAATTTTTAACTTATTAGTTTAAAAAAACAACTCAATTTAATCGTATCATGGAAAAACTGGATAACACTGAGTGAAAACCTTTTTCCCGAATTGCTCAGTTATTTGTGTTTTTGCCTGAAAACCGTTAAAAAGTTGGATTTTAAACTAAAACTAACATAGACCACGAAAACTTGAAGTTGAGATAGGGGCCTATCCCATTGCAAAACCTCAACAGGTTTGAGATGATGGATTTTTGGATACGTGCTTTTTTTTCCATTAAAATTTGAGTTTTCTATTGAAAAATACAAAAAATCAAAAGATATTGCATAAAACAACTCATATGTAAAACCCTGCTTCATGTAAATAAACCATTTTCATAATAATATACTTTTTTAGTAGCATGTGCCATTGGGTCATCCTAAATAGAAAAAAGGACAGCCTCCTGGGATCATATGATTCAATGGTGCACACAAACATACCAAACAAACTATAAAGTTAGGTCGCATGAGCCGATTAACAGACAGAGTTGTGTCTTTTGCTTTCACACTTTTTCCTGTTACAGTATGGGGCAGATTTATCAAATTCACATGGATTCAAAGTTCGATCGAATTTTCAAAAAGATTCAAATTCGAATTTTCAAATGTTTTTGAAGAGCACTTCGACCAGTGAATTTTGAAAATTCGATCAAATAGAATGATTCGAATAATTCAAATAAAAATCTAGTCTACAGTCGAATAACTTCCCCTTTAAAATTTTATTCGACTACCTAGTTCACCAGATTAAAGCTACCGAATTGGTTTTCATTATTTATGATCGAATAAAAAAATGTGATCGAATGGTTAAAATCATTTGAATCATTAGATTTGAATGATTTAATCATTCGATTGAATATTTCCTATTTCATAGTTTTCGGATTTTTATTACCACATTATTCCACACTATTCCCATGGTCGAATTCAAGGGTTTTTTTAACCCTCGAATTCGACCCTTAATAAATCTGCCCCTTAGAGTTTAAATATTTCTGGTCAGGTGATCTCTGAGGCAGCACACAAATGGTGGTTCAAGGCAAGAGATGTAAAAAGGCAATATTTACTGAAATATTTATATAGCAGCTTGATAACATTCTTTAATATTCCACTTAACTTGATATAAACTATCTGTTGCTCAAGTATTCATTTTGGGTGTATAGTTTTCCTTTAAGAAGTGCATGACAGATCACCATTAAAACAACAGCAGAAATATGTGAATACTATTGGGGGAGCAAACTTCACAATGCCTCCTAACTTTGCAACCTTTTTAAGTTTAGTCAAAATAAGACTACTAGTGGTTCAGTATTGATTTTGTAAGGTTTTGTACTTCTAGATAATGGCCACTAAGACAATACATTATTTAATGTGCAGCTTCAACTTAGATTGTACTCAGCCAAATCAAGAAACGAGAAGTGAGAGGGAAGCTAGACAAAGGACTTCCCTATAAAAGGTCTTCCTAAAGCATTTTCCCCACATATTTATGCCCTGGTTTTGTAACCCAAAAAAAGTAGGTGTCAAAGTCAGTGTATAGTGGAATCACTTGGTCAGGGTGCTAAGAGGATCTTTGTTTTTTTTTTTATTTATATGTTTTATTGTCTGTAAAATTCTTACAAGCATATCATTGACACATGTATAATTATGCAATTATATTTTCGGTTGCATTATCACAGATTGGCATCTCAAGAAAAAAACTGCAGTCACTTCTGTGTTCATATTGCTATGTAACAAATAAACCTTTATATGGGACATATCATTTTGTTGCTGTCGTTATTAGTACTGCTTTCGTTTATTCAACTGATAATTCTAGGTAGAAATTGCTCAATCTGTTAGCCAGGCTTTTTATAATTCTAAAGGAAGAAGAGGAAAAAAATTAACTGGTGAGAAAAAAAGGGTACGATATAAGGGGGAGCAGAGGAGAGGATCTTTATTTGTTAAACCTGTTTGTATGCAAAATTCAAATAGTTCTGATCAAAATAATCAGGTATTAGAAACAAACGGCATACAAATGAAGCCATCCTGATTTGTTCACTTGTTACATACACTACAATTCATTTTGGTATTGGAAAGTGTGTGGCTATTTGTGCTAGTTGTACCATTCTTGTTGACTTTAAACATAATTAAAGGGTTTCTTACAATATCAGTGGCCTCACACTGCCTATATTTGCCTCACCAGTGAGATGTATCAAGACTTGGGGAAGAAAATCCTTTTTTACAGTTTATCACAAGTAAAGTTTTTCATCTATTTATTAATATTTTAAAGCTATTGCAGAAAAAAGGGAAAACTGTTGATTTTCCAGGGGCATACATGTGATAAATGTCCACTTCCTCTACAAGAGTCCTGGGTACTTTGTAAATCAATTTATTAATTCAATTATATATACATTTCTTTCTTCAGTCATTCATTCAGTCATTTAATCATTAAAGAATACACACACCCATATAGAGAGAGAAAGAGAGAGACATAGACAAATACAATTGGTCCTCTGCGCTCAACCCATTATCAATATATTAAATACATTGAGACATTTTGTGCCTTAAGCTACTAAAAAATGCCTTACCCTTTAAATAAAACAGGGATTGTTTGTCCATACTGTATATTGCAATATCAAAAATATTCTTAGAATAAAGTTTCCATGTGTTTTGCAGTCTATAGTATACTGATTTTATAACTGGTTCCATATGGTTTCCTTTCTTTATAGAATAACCATTTACAGATATGTAATCTGTGTTTAGCTGTTGCTTCTGCTTAGCATCTTCGCTACATTTCTAAGCAGTGTATATTAACTGAAGTCTATTTGCAGAGCAGAAAAAGGGGAATTGAGGAGAACTGGAAGCAACGGTGAACCCCTGTAATTAATTTTTAGATTATTAAATATTTTAATGTGGATAGTAAAGAATGGCATGAAAATAATACGAGAAAAAGGAAAAGTTAATGGAGGGCAGTTTTTTCCATAGGTTTACTGCCCAACATGTTAGTAAAGTGCAGATTCATCAAAATGTGAGATTAGAACTCAGCACTATGAGTGCATTTTTTTCAACAAGATTTGCAGCAAAATTATGCATTTTGCCATCTGCAGATTGTTTTGCGATACTGCCACAAAAATCTAAAGAGGAAAAAAAATGCCCAATTACTTCAATGCATGTGGAGTGAGAAAAAAACTCCCATTGTTTTTAATGCAATCGGAGCGATAAAAATAGTTACCCTCATATATATTTCTACAAAAAAGGTCGCCCTTTGATTTAAGTGAATTTTTTGTAGTTTTGAAAATTTTCCGGCAAAGTGAAATGGGTTAAATTCACTCTTGACTGCTCAATGCTGAAAAATTCACTAATGACTACTCAACACAGAAGAATTCACTCATGACTATAAACAGAAATTTGCTGTAATCCCCTCCAATTACTTCCATTGACGAATATGCTTCTAAAAATCCCTTAGGAATGACTACTCTTGCTGTCAGTACTCAACATTATAGATTAAACCAGCTGCAATGTGACCATGGCATTACTTAGAGGCAGATTTACTAAGGGTCAATTTTGACAAAAGTTCTAAATCCGACCATCAAATTTTTTAAAGTGCTTTTTCTATCGATCAAACAAAAATCGTTTGAATGCATCATTCGATTCAAATGATTTTGGCCAAAATCCTTTGATTTTCAAAAATTTTAAAAATTGTTGAATTCAAATTTTATCATATCACATCAAGGTAAACCCCATATGGCGATCCCTAACTTGTTTACATAGTAAAAAAAAGTCTTTGACTTCTCTGCATAATAGCATTACCTGTAGTCAAATTGACAGACTTTTTGTAATATGTACTTTGACGTGGTATGGTGGCTTATCAACTTTACGATCATAACAAAAAACCCTGTTTTGTAAACATATGCACTTGCATTTATACTGAATAACTTATGAGACAGAGGACCAGGGAATGTGCTTTGTAAGTAGCACTTCCATTATACTTAAATATACTTTAACTTAGCCGTTAGAGTGCTCCCACAGTCCTCGTTTTTTGATATTGTATTGTAGCCAGCAGCTGTGGCTTAGATTCTGTGGTTGTAGCACCTCATACCCCCCCCTTTAAACTAATGGTGGTCCTATGCTTTAAAAAAAAACGGGCTTTGGTTTGGGAATCTCTTTCTCTTAAAAGCCGGTGGGGGAGAATTTAACCCTCAAATTGAAACCAAGGTTCAACAGACAATGACTACAGGTAATGCTATTATGCAGAGAAGTAAAAGACTTTTTATACTATGTAAACAAGTTAGGGACCACCATATAGGGTTTACCTTGATGTGGTATGGTGGCTTATCAACTTTATGAGTATAACTTTGTAACAAAAAAAAACCCCTCTTTTGTAAACATATGCACTTGCATTTATACTGAATTATTTCTATTATACTCAAAGGGGAATTCAACCCTGCCGGCGCTAAACCCATCCCCGCTCCAATCCTGTAGGCCCCTTCTTCCCTCACCGGCCTACATTCCCCTTCCCCCTGCTATTGCCCCTAACTTGTATATTACCCCAAAGCACAGGTCCCTTCGTGCAGGGTCACAGGCACAATCTTCGTCCACAACATCTTCTTCCTTCTTCTGTCGGCGCATGCGCAGTAGGACGTATTTGCCGGTTTGTACTACTGTGCCTTTTGAAAAAGTCGAAGGACAAAACGCATCAAGGCAAACACGCCATCACCAAACGCCCAAGGTTTACACGTGGTGGGAAAACACGCCGGCGAATTTTCATACCGAAATACCAACAGTTTGTGAACTCTTGGGGATGCTGAAGTGGTGACTGTGGGAGACAATAATATTTTATGCGATTTCATTTCTGGAACATTGTGAGTGCATTTTGTAATATTTATTTATTAAATATATTTACAATTTTACACTATGTCAGTGAATTTCCATAGTGGGATAAAGCTTTGGAGTCGCATGTAAGATCCGCTGCTGATATCTACACCTCTTTTCTGCATGAGATCTTTTAAACGTTTGTGAGTACCCCTCTATATAAAATTGTATGAGATAAAGTTTGGGACAACACGCTGGAGTGGATACATTGGACATCTCACCTATTTGTTTAACTAGTATATATGCTAATCACATAAAGGTGTGTGTATACATTTGGGAAATACTACACTAGATTGGTGGAATTCTCTCTCGCTTTTTTCTTTATTCCCTCTTTTTCCGTGGATCTGAGCTTGTGCTGTGAGCACTGGTTATCTCCTAAAACTTTGAATCTTCACTACTGTGCATGTGCCCGAAGTTCACGAAGCTCAATCGTCGAACTTCGTGAACTTCGGGCACATGCGCAGTAGTACAAACTGGCAATTGCATCCTACTGCGCATGCACCACCAAGCGCCGATGGAAGTTAGGGCCAATAGTCCGAGGGGGTTGAAGGCCAGGGTTGGAGGGGTTTAGTTCCGGCAGGGTTGAATACCTCTTTAAATTTACTTTAACTTAGCCTTTAGAGTGCTTCCACAACCCACCCCCCCTTTTTAATAATTCCCCACTTTCACTTCTGCAAAGTCATGACAAGTATTTTCAATTATTCACTGATTCACTGCACTGCATTACACTCTGTTGAGCAAGACTCACTGCATTTAAATCCATGTTAAGAATTATAAATAGCCCCAACGCCTGCAGACTTCATATGTTCTGAATACTTTTCTCTCTGATGTTTTTTATTTCCTTGATGAAAACTGGATTAAAACCTCTTGGGATTGAAATCTTATGGTAACATAGTATGCAAGGGGGTTCATTTGCCTGTAATTTTAAACAAACAAATCTGGAATGTATTCAGAGTTTGCATGATATAAATGAATAAGAATATATATTTTTTTAATTAAGATGCACATTTTAATTAGGTGTACATAAATGTTTAACTTACATTAAAAAAATATGTTATTACTGTTTAGTTACTAAGGCTAGCAACAATTAATTTTACATGGCTGTAATTATATCCACTACAAAAGCAAGTGCTGGAAATGGACTAACAGAAACCAAAAAACAATAAAAGAAAATGAATATCAGTTTATTTCTTTTCATTAAACATTATTATTTTATTGTTACCCCCCCCCTTTTTAGAGGCTGTCATATACTTCATGTTTGCTACAGTATTTTATTAAATATAAATTCTGTTATTTCTACCAAATTAAAGAGCTGAGTATCTTTCCACAGGATAAAAATGTTGAGTTTGGTTCCTGTCATGATATGGTTTTTAAGGGAATGTATGTTTTTTTTACTGGCTGGCACAAAAACATTCTATTTGTTACATGCGGATTTATGCCTATGTCACCTTTTAGCAGGTTTCTTAATTTGCAGTAATAGGTGTAGAGATGGAGCATGTCTAAATAATATGTGGCAGGCCCCTCCAGCACATATCAGAAACATGTTGAGTTTAATTGTGGTGTATATACTAGAACCCATGGTTTGGGTTTGTAGAGGGAGTGGTTCTGATTTTCCTGGTTTAAATTCAGTTCTAACATATACTTTTGTGTTTAGTTCCATTAAAGTATTTAAAATGAAAGCCAATTTTCCAAAGGAAAGGACTTGTTCAGTATTAAAATAAAAACTAGGTAAATTGAAAGGCTGTGCAAAATAAAAAATGTTTCTATTATAGTCAGTTAGCCAAAAATTTAATGTATAAAGGCTGCAGTTACTGGATGTCTAACACAATAGCGAGAACACGTCTTCCTGCTTTTCAGCTTTCTTGGTTTCCACTGATTGGATACCAGGCAGTAACGAATCAGTGACTTGAGGCGGACACATTGGTCAAAACCATTAGCTTTTGAATTTGAGCTGCATGCTGAGGATCAATTGCAGTCACTGATTAACTCAGAGTTAGAGAGCTGAAAATCAGGACAGTGTTCTGTTCTGTTATGTTAGGCATCCAGTCACTCCAGCCTTTTTAGATTACAAGGCAACCTTACTATACTAAAAACGTATTTTTTTTTTTGCACAGACAGTTTTTCAATAATTCAATAATGTAAAGTCTTTGTTGATATGTAGTGGAGGTTGAAAACTGCTAAAAACATTTTTTTTATTCATTTAGTACTTAATTAATTAATCAAAACACAGCACTATTTCATTGACAGAGCTTTGTATAAAGATGTTTTCTTTTCCCCCCACAGAAACTTTATTTTATTTCTAGAGGACTTTGTTAAAAAAATAAATTGGAGATGGACAAAAAGCTCACAATTACAGAAAGGCTGTCTTCCATAGAGTCCATTTTATGCAAGTAATTCAAACTTAAAAAAAAAAAAAAGTATTTCATTTTTCTCTCTAATATCAAGACAGTAACTTGTATTTGATTCAAGATATACTGTAATTAATCTTTCTTAGAAACAAAACCAGCCTATTGGGTTTTGATTTTCTAGTAGTCTTAAGGGTTGAAGATCCAAATTACTGAAAGATTCATTATCTGGAAAACCCAAGGTCCCAAGCATTTTGGATAACAGATCCCATACCTGTATTTTTCATTAAACAGTTATTTCACTGCAAATATGTACAGTATGCCTTGTACTGCATGTAAATATCCACAAGAGGGATCCATATAGCCTTTATCAAAACTATTAAACTATTAATCCCATTGTTATTTTGCAATACTCTGAAAAATGGTTAATAACATTTATCTTAAAATGCATTATGTGAGCTAGAAATTATGGGTCAAAAATGTAAAAAAGTTAATATGTTTACAATACCAGTCTCATTTATTTCTTGCTTTATCTAAGACAATATAATTCAGCTGTTCCGAGTGTCCAAATTCCTCTCCTTTAGGAATATTATGATTGAAGTTAATGATCATTTTATGTTCTTTAGTTGTTAACATTTTAATTTATACCACATTAGTTACAATCACAAGAGTACAAATGGTTTCTAATGCCTCATTTAAATGTATATGCTTCATTAATGGTTGAACCTGAGAGCTGTTTTCTGCAGAAACATAGATAATACACTCATTTGTGAGAAAAGAGACTGTGCAATAACCAAAGAACCATTACAGAGAAACTAACTGGAGCTCTGTGTGCCATTGACAGAAAAGGGTCAGCCTTCATATTCTAACCTTCAAACTCACCATTGATAAACCAGAGCTTCACAGTACTAATGTACATTTTTACAAAGTACATCACAACAAGAATGGCAGCTATTGAAATTATATTAGAATCAACTGGATGTGTGGGTAAGCAAAAAAATGTTTAGATAGATACAGCTTTGATCTTAGAATGCAGGTTTGCTGGGAGGCAATAGTATAGTTCTAGTAAGCCTGCTTTAATGTAAGCACTACACAAAGTAGGAGGCATACATTATAATAAGCTGACAACCCTTAAGCAAAATTGATCTGATCTTTTTCCTACAGAAACACATGCCAGAACTATTGTCTAAGCACCTAAAGAAGTCCAGACAGGAAGCTTCACAGCAATATTTAACAGGAAACAAACTAAGTGCACTGTGCGAGGACCAGGAAAATCAGTCCTTAATATGCACAGATTGTAAAAGTAGGCTGATTTTCTGGTTAAATTATTGAATCATATTGACTGCACTTGGAAGCTGTTTAAAGAAGTTTTAAACATGGCATAAATGAATACCCCACATATTGCCCTTTGAATGCCGGGCATCTCTACACTAGAGTCGCACATATTTCGTCTTCATCATAGTTCTGGAAAGTTCACTAGCTAAATAAAACTGATATTTTAACATATTAATTAGGCTATATCTATGGCACCTCTTTCAGAATAATCAAGCCCAGTTTGTTTAATCTCTAATGTAAGTCAAGGGGAAACAGATCCTTCATTGTTTACTGAATATTTTTTGTTTATACTTGTTTTTTTCCATATATTTAAACCCAATCCATAATTTGTAAATTTTATTTATGAATACGCTCCTCATTCAGCCGCTCAAATCCTTGAACTTGCATTTCTGCAAAGGCTACAGATTTGAAAGTTGTGGTGTCAGCTACAGGGCCGAATTTCAACCCAAAGCGACTCTAGTATGTTTGATCCCCTGCCCCCCACTGCTTGTATACTACCACCTCGCCAGCTCACAGCCCACTCACACATCCCCTCTGTTGACATCCATACAACCTCACTTACTTTCTGCTACTGCTGGTGCCATTCACTGAATGCCAACACTGAGGACTGAACAGGCAAGCAACTGCAATTTCTCCTACCCAGTCCCCAGGTCAGATGTGACCAGAAGGCAGAATGCTGTCCCCAGATCTTTGCCACCCTTAACCCAGGTTTTTGTAGCCTGCCCAAAAATCCAGGCCCAGTCGGCACTCATTTCGGACCCTTTTAGATAATTTGCAAAATTTAGGAGCAGATTTTTCTTTAGTTCTAGAAATCAGTTCTTAGGAGTCTATGGCAGAGGAATTCTGCGAGCATGTCTAAACTGGCGTGTTAATAGACTTTAAAGTTACAGCCTATGTTAGCACATCAGCTAGACAGCTTCAATCAGAGCAATCAGGTTTGAATATGTGGTATATCGTTTTTGTTAAATAAGGGGTAAGGGACAGCATGTAAATAAACAGGCAAGAGTGTAACCTTGCCATTTTTTTATCTGCTAAGGTTACCCCTCCAAACCCTCTCAACTTCTCCAATGCTGACCTTGTAGATAAGAGCCAAAAACTATATTGTATATTAAAGATATTGTTTGATTTGAAATCTATCCTGTGGTAAATCTCAAGTCTCAATTTGTTAACTAAGTAAAAGTGGACAGTTGCAAGAATATATTTAATATACAGAGCTATACGTATGTAAACCAAACAGATTAAACTGTTGTGTTGTATTTATTAATACTCATTAGCTTTTCATGAAAATTCACAATTTGTCATCAATCTAGATCTTGTAAGCAGTATAAAAATGCTAATAAGTAAAATGTGTTTACCTTTATTCATGGACTCATTTCACAAAAGAGATTTACAGAGAAAAGTGTTTTTTTCCGGTCCTCATGTATAGATAATATAAAGTATATGGATCAGCACTGGATATGACACATTGTTGAGTGCATCTACATCTGGGTTACAGTATATATAAGAATCAACAAAGAATATTGGTCAACGCTAGTGACACTAGAATCTGGGGTGTTTCGCTTCGCCAACCCATAACAAACCAACAACTCCTAGAGACTGTCTAGGTGTTATACTGAAAAACACAATTCAACCTAATTCACTGAAATAAGCTAAACAAGTATAATAATAATCTGGTTGAGTCTATCATAACCTGTGTTAGAAATGGGTTTAGAGATCACTTTAACCTTTATTTAGAGTATTATTTTTGTTTTGACTAGTGGAAAAAAGATGAAATGACGGTTGCAAGATTTTCCTCAGTTGCTATAAAGAAGACTTTGCTTGCAGATCTGAGTTTATGTAAGAGTTCAGTAATGCTTCTTAGCACTTTTCAAAGACATCCTGTCACTTTTACCATGTAGTATTGGCAAAGGGTTGGGGCATTTCCATTTGTCACTGAAGGTGTGGAGTGCAAGTGGAGATAAATGCTTCTTTCACTATACATTTGTGAAAAGCATGTACAGAATGAAAGCATAAAACTTTGTGTATAGTGTATATCTATTCAGGTAAAATGCACAAATAATACATTTAACATCACATGTTAAAAGATGGCAGACAAAATAAATTACACTTATGGGGTTAAAAGGCACTAAGTTTGCCCAAGGGCAGTAACCCATAGCATCCAATCAGCAGGTAGCATTCACCAGTCACCTGTTTAAATTCAAGCATCTTATCGGCTACCATATGTTACTGTCCCTGGGCAAACTTAGTGCCTTATATTACATATAGGGGTTAGGGCCTTATCAAAATCTGATAATTTTATTTAAAAATGTCTGAGCAAACTAGAATCCACAATTTGACTTTATTTATTATTAAAAAAGCACAATTTAATCGGATCAAGGAAAAAACAAAAATCCAGATTTTTTTTCCCTTACATTTATAAAACCTTACCTTTTTCGAGTTTTTGACATTCACACTTTGAGAAATAACCCCCTTATATGGCGACTGCACCATTGTTTCTGAGAAAGACGCATGACATTGGGAAAAAAAAGAAAGACAAGGGCATCCAATGTAATATATTAGTTAACAATCCTCACTTATACACTCCAAAAGTAAAAAAAAAAAACAAAGTGCTTATTTGGTGGGTATTATATTCCCTCGTGTGCACTTCATAATGTACTGTTTAGGAGCTGCTTTCTGTTTGGCTAAGTTGTATTTGGGCTCCATTCCAAAACTCAGTTGTGGCTTTCCTCCAGCAGATTCCTTATTTAGCTTTATGTTGGTTCGTTTGTGCTCTGTATTCAGTTATGCTTATTTTTTCAGGTGATTGTGAAATAGGTGACTATAAATTAATGTTGTTTTTAATAATATTACACTACAGGGCACTCTTTTGTCTTCAAATGTAAGATACAAGCAGTGTATTCAGAAAGTGTTACATTTTTAAAAGGGCCCATTTACTTATGAGAAGATAGCAGCACAACAGCTATTAAATTGCTGTTAATATGACCCACCTGCTTAGAGGTGCTGAAAAGTAAAAAAACACAGTCACCCATCTGTTAATCTATCAGCACCAGTGAGTTCATATAAAGAAGCTCATGGCAAGGAAACCTTTGCTGCAGTACTAGTAAATAAATGCAAGAAAAATATAAATTGTGTTCTATGTATTAGAGCCCAGGCAAATCAAGGGTCCCCTGATTTTTGACACAGCTTTCTCTGTATGCGTGTGTGTTAATGGCATTCATATCCTTAACCTCTGCAGCAAGTTCTAGGATCAAAATACACTAGGTGGCCAGATACAGGGGCAAATATAAAATTAGGGGTTCATAGTGATATCTATTCATTAGCCAGGGGGGGGAGTATATTCATTGCCTGGGTGGTCATGCATGGATTTTTTTCTCCTGGACAACCATACCTCTGTTTGAGTGAGAAGCAATAAAAATACCAATGGCTCATATTAAACCAGTATGGGTTTCTCCATCCAAAAGTTGTGTGGAGGTTCATTTTAATGTAACATCCAGTTTTTTTTAAGCAGGTTTTCTCGCAGCAGAGGCTTTCCACAGAATATGGTCTTTTTATTGTAAAAAGACAAACCAATGTAATATGTCTAAAACAAGGACAGATTGCTCCACTGGCTGTCTGCAAAACTAGTAATATCTTTTTTCAAAGGGCCTCAGTCTCTGTGCAACTATTACTAAAAAAGTTAAATATCTCAGTTTCTCTCACATTCTTTAGATGTTTTTTCTCCTCTCTCCCACAGGATCATTACTTACAACCAGGCAAGAGACCTATGTTGCACCCTCCTCCTTCTGGAAAGTGATGGCTCATCAAACTCAACAACTGAACTAGCTTTACCAGCCTCGGTGAACACAGCCCTTTTATTCTCTACATTTGTTCTATCTTATGACATTCTGTGAAAAATATAACTGTAGAAGACAATAATCATTTTAGACAGCACAACATCATATTTAAAGTCTTATTTACAAATTAAGCAGCAAGTTGCCGAAAAGCATCAGGAGGGCCATTATAACAAACACATGCAACTACATTTTAACCCGTTGAATGCAATTACAATGATCCTAAATAGCAAATTGCATCCGAAACTGCACTTTAAAATTAACTATGAATTAACATTAAATTAGGAACAAAGTCATATTGCTGATGCCATAAAGACCCAACAAATGTTCTTTAATATTTGAAAAAAAAAAAAAGCCAATGCATATTACCATATAAATTAGTCTGCATTTTACAAAACGTTTTTGCAAATAAAGATTAGAGTTCTATGCGGAAGACTGGGACCCAAAACCGTAATTTTTATTGATAAGACCCACAAGCCAAAAACCTGCAAACCCGCAGACCAGCATCTGAAAATCCTACCCACAGGTTTCCTGCTTTTTTGCGGGTAGCAGGTACCACACCTAGGCAGGACTCTACTACAGATTATTTTCTGCTATGGTTTCTGATACATACACCCCTCAAACTGAACCAGTACACTTTACTAGTGATGGGTGAATCTCCTGAGATTCGCTTCGCCGAAAAATCCGATTTGGCTGAAAAATTCGCGAAACTAGTCACGGCACGCTTTTGACGCTCGTCGCGTGAACTTTAGTGTGTCGCGTCGTTTCCGACGCGCGAGTTGTTTTTCTGGCGAATTTTCGCCAAGCGAAATTTCGCTGGTGATTCGCGAATTTATTCGCCAGCGGCGAATCGTGGGAATTCGCTGCGAATTCGCCCCTGGCGAATAAATTTGCCCATCACTACACTTTACAAATCTTTATACACAATGCCTGACATAGATTGCCATCAATACAGATGATTGAAAAGCCAACTAAGGACCTTTAATAGCGCCTACTGCTGCTACACCTACTTTCATTTAAGGCTTCTTTTTAACACACACACACATACATATATCAGGGCATCTGACACCGAGTGATACATTTATAAATTTTAAGAGGAATAACAGACAGCTACATAAAATGCTAAAAGTTTATCAGAACAAATTTAAAGATTACTGTGTTAGTGAGCAAAGACAGAACTGTCATTTTGTTCCTTGGCTATAAAAAGAATATATTGTTAAATCTGTCAAATGCAAGGAAGTGCAAATGCAAACTAAGGTCACAAAGGGAACTAACACATGTTCTTCCTCTACTTAGTCACTGACATTAACAGACAAGCACTTTCTGCACGCATTTCCTAGAGGTAATACAATTGTGATGGTGGCTCTAAAAATGGAACTGGTAACTTTAAACTTCACTCAGGGAAACTGTAACTCTAGACAATGCAAGGTTTTTCTTGATCTTTGAATCTAAATCACAAGCATACAAAACATATGGAAGTCCATATGCCCAAGTAACCCTGATGACCCTTGGTAAGTTCCTTTAATTTGACCATAAACATGTTAAAGTCCAAGTAATGCTGACTCAAGTCAAATCAATTTGACTTTAGGCTTATCCTGCTTATCCAATTTATCATTCATTGCAGACATTCTAATATAATAATGCTTTTGCTCAGTGCTCAACAATGTGATTTGCTAAAAACACTTTTCTCCTCCAGTTCAACTCCAATCACTGTAATTTTAAGTTATATTTCACATCCTACTCTCTATTATCTCTCTTTCTGCTCGTATATATTTCCACTCTTATCTGTATGGTATCTTTGTCACTGCCATAATTATATTTAACAACTTCTTATAGAACTTTACTGAATCCCTGAAATGCCAGATAATTATATATATATATATATATATATATATATAAATTTCTTTTTTTTTTTAAATATACTGTTTATAACACTGAGGGGTTATTTACTAAAATCTGAATTTATTTCATAATTAAAATAAAAAAGCTAGACCAAACCCCCTTGCCAAATATTGCCTTATATATAGTGATGGGCGAATCTGGGGCGCTGTAGCAGAAATTCGAGAAACGGTGAAAAATTTGCGAAATACCGCCACGTCTCATTTTTGGATGCCGGCATCCATCTTACGGCGCGGCACCCATTACCAGCATTGAAAAAATGGATGGCGCCATCCAGAATGAGACGCCAGCAAATTTTCGGCAGGCAAATTTTTTCTGGTGTTTCATGAATTTATTCGCCTGCGGCGAATCACGGTAATTTGCTGAAAATTTGCCCCAGGCAAATTAATTTGCCCATCACTACTTATTTATTAATAAAATAACTAGAATACATTGGATTGGGAAAAACACCAATACAATCTAGTGAAAACCTGAATTGTGTGTTTTTTTTCAGACTTTTTTCCCAAATTGCATGATTTTTGAAGGTTTCTGCCCAAAAAAAATATCAGCTTAAACCCAGCACCTTGTTTATTAATAAAATAACTAGAATAAATTGGATCAGGAAAAACTCCAATAAAATCCAGTGAAAACCTGAATAGTGTGTTTTTTTCAGACTTGCATGATTTTTGTTTGTTTTTTTTATCTTCAAATTGAAATAGGGACATCTCTCATTAATTTATACATGACCTCGACAGGTGTGAGATGGGGGATATTTAGATTTGGGCTTTTCGTAACATCAGAGTATAATAAATCTAGAAAAATTTTAGTTTTTGCCCCAAAAATGTATCTTTCATTGCAGACATTCTAATATAATAATGCTTTTGCTCAGTGCTCGACAATGTGATTTGTTCATTCTATTGTTCATTCTGTTACTGCAGAGTTTCTGCCATCTTTTCTTTTAATATCACAACTATGTTTTTGACAAACTGAACCAGTACTTTAATCTAAGGATGGTTATTGTGGTTGGCTTTGATTGCATTATGTTTTGTTCGGGATAACCACTTTCCTGTAAATAAATCCGACACAACAGGAAGAACTCACAGACATTCCATTTCCCTGCATCCTTTTTAAAAACTATTTCTTTTTGTTGTCAACACTGTGATTCATTAACATGTAAAATACAAAGTAAATCAAACGTTGAAGGCTTCTAAGAAATGTGTGCAAGCTATAATTTAATATTAGTACAGGTAATATGACCTTTCATAAGTGTTGTATTTCCTTTATCTGAAAACCAATTAACCAGAAAGTTAAGGAATTAAAGAACTATTGTATGAAAACAAGAAAATGACACTGCATTAAATTTAGAAGGAATGTGCTCAACAAATTAGTTGTAGGCAGATTTATTGAAAATTTATGCAAAAATTGTACTAGTCTCCTCCATCCATTTGGCTTTTTTGCTGCCTCCTTTTCCAGGCTATGCAGCAGAGCTCACTGCATTGTAAAATAGGAACCAGTCAGAGGCTAGGCTGACCTGAAGCCTCTCTTTTGCCTGTGTGGATGCAGGGCAGTGATTGGCTGTTCCCCTCCTACTATGCTTCTGGCAAGGACCATTAGAACATGCCTACCCTTCAAATGAGATCTATAAAAGAGCTCTAATAAAGGGGCCTACATTTTATCCCAAAGTAAAACCAGCACCATTTAATATTCATTAGTGCCTACTAAATTAGGGTTTTTTCATGTATCCATGTCCCACAGACTTTTAAGCAATTACTTGTAATGTTGTAAACATTTTTCCATATAACAATAAACAGTAAACAGCATAATCAAGCTGAATAAATCTATATTGGTGGCAAAAATTAATGTTTAATATTTAAATGTTTTTGGTAGACTATGGAGATCCACAATATCTATAGATATCAGGAGAAAGATTGGCAACCCTGCATCTACCTGAAACATCAAATTAACATTTTTGTCTCAGGAAGCACCTTTTCAGTTTCAATTAGCCTTTACAAGACCCTAGCAACCAGATTGCTGCTGAAATACCAAGTTGGAGAGCTGCTGAATGAAAATCTAAATAACTGAAAACAAATAAAAAATGGACTAATTACAAGCTGTCTCAAAATACCAATGGCAACATCATACTAAAAGTTAATTTAAAGGTGAACCACCCCCTAAACTCTCCATACTTGATTCTTAGGACTTTACATGGTAAGCTGCAAGTTGGATCCCTCCTTAAAGGGATACTATCATGGGAAAATATTGTCAATTTCCCAGCTGCCCCAAGTCATGTGACTTGTGCTCTCATTAACTTCAATCACTCTTTACTGCTGTACTGCAAGTTGGAGTGATTTCACCCCCTCGCTTCCCCCCCCCCAGCAGCCTAACAACAGAACAATGAGAAGGTAACCAGATAACAGCTCCCTAACACAAGATAACAGCTGACTGGTAGATCTAAGAACAGCACTCGATAGTAAAAACCCATGTCCCACTGCGTACTATTCAGTTACATTGAGAAGGAAGAACAACAGCCTGCCAGAAAGTAGTTCCCTCTTAAAGTGCTGGCACAAGTCACATGACTTGGGGCAGCTGGGAAATTGACAAAATGTATAGCCCCATGTCAGATTTCAAAATTGAATATAAAAAAATCTGTTTGCTCTTTTGAGAAATGGATTCCAGTACAGAATTCTGCTGGAGCAGCACTATTAACTGATCCGTTTTGAAAAAAACATGTTTTCCCATGACAATATCCCTTTAATGTTTTTGTTGGCTGCCCTGCAAATTCATATAAACACAGAAAGAAATTGTAAATGCATATAGCTGGCGTATTACCAGCTCCTAAATTAAACATTATGTTGTAACATTAACAAATAAATGCTCTGTATAAAACACCTGACATATCTGAAATTACGTTTGATGTTTTAATGTAAGGTTTCCAGGTTTGTATAATCTAATAGTCCAAAGTACAACAGGACAGTGCACCAATAGATGATAGCATTACTGATGCAAAACAAGACTGCACCTAGCCACTTAAAGGTCAATTATTTTTGATCTGCAAAGCCACGACTGTGTTCAAATAAAATATTCATGAATACTTCAAAAAGCTATTTAACGCAGAACATGTCCTTTAGTATATAGTTAGTTAAAAGAGAGAGCATATAATGCTCCTGCTCCCCTTAGATGTAAGTGATATGGTACTGTAAGCATCATTAGCCCAGAATAAGAATCTATAATACATAGATAAGTCGGCTGCATAATGATTTCATTGTGGAAAATATCAAGTGTCCTACATTTTAGCAGTTCTCTTTATGCATTGTGTATCAAGCTGCATACTGTAGGTTACATTGTGTACTTTTTCAATAAATTTATGCGTATTTTATATGAGCAAGAATGTGACTTGTAGACAGTTTCATAATATAAAGCTCCTATGGCAGTGGCATCTAGAAGAATAATGATCACTAATAAAATTTCTGTATATTGTGAAAATATTGCCTCCATAAACTATAGGGGAACATGCATAGTAATATGTTGAAATATTCCCTATTTGCAGCTTTTGTTTTACTTCTAAAATAAAAAAAACAGGCACATGTTATTTCACAGAGAATGTAATTGCATTTGGGGTTCCCATTTTTTTTTTTATTTCCTACAGATACTGAGCCACCAATCAGTTTTATATGTTAAGCATTGGAATCTGTATACTCTAAACCTTTACACAAGCTCTTGTGTAGGCAAATTCAAAATCAGTATACAACTGAGATGTTACATGTGAGCAGGGCCGCCATCAGGGGGGCACAGGGGGTGCTACATTTCCCTACCCAGGCCCACAGGGGGGCCGCCTGTGCTGTCCCTTTCAAAATAACCGGGCCCCCCTTGACTGCTGTGCAGCATCTGCCACAGTCCAGAACCGCTAAAGTCCCGAAAAGCAGAAGTCCCGAAGAGCCAAAGTTGATTACCCGAAGCCGCAAAAAGACCCAAAAGTCACAAAAGAAGCTGAACTTGAAGTTCCAAAGCGGATAAAGGAAAGGATCCACCAATGTTTTTTTTTTTAAATATTCTCTGGGGCCCGAATGTTTCTTTTTAACTTGTAATGGGTGCCCTGGTGCCAATGTTTTTTTAAAAAAACTTTTATGGGTAGTCCTGACCACCACTGAGTTTTTCTTTTTAACTTTTATGGGGGTCCCTGGTACCAATTTTTTTTAACTTGTAGGGGGGCCCTGCCCACCATTTGTTTTTTTAAAAAAAACTTTTATGGGGGGCCCTAGCACTAATATTTAAAAAAAAAATTATGGAGGGCCCTGGCGCCAATAAATTTTTTAACTTATAGTGGAGCCTTGGCCACCAGATTTTATAGGGAGCCCTGACGCCACAGTTTTTTTTTTACTTTTAAGGGGGCCCTGACCATCAATAGCATTTTATAACTTTTGTGTCGGGAGAGTTTACCATTTTTAGTGCTGATGTTTGTGTGGTCTTTTAACTGTGGTGTGGGGTGGGCGGGTGGAGCTTGGGAGCTGGGGTGGGCAGGGCCCAGGGCGCCCTGTGAATTCTAATGGTGACCCTGCCTGTATAAGGATTTTTATCCTTTTTTCATAGCAACCCAGTTCAGCGAAGGCATGAATTAAGTCTGCACAAATATTTGTGGCTCTCCATACATTTTCACTTAGTTAATCTAATCCAACATTACATTTTATGACATTTGGGGTTTGTTAAACAGATCCTATTATCCTAGTATTTCTGATGTAATATATTAAACTACTCCAAATTTTCTGTAGTCTACCAGGTTTTCTCATTTTTTTTCATGAAGCTGCGTATGCACCATAATAATTACATTAATGAGAATTTCAGGACAAGGGTGGAACATGTCTTCACTCATGTTATGCATGCATGATATGCTGGTACTTTTTTAAATATTTGTTAAATTGGGCTGGCAAGTCCTATCTACCCTTTTGGAAATCTGGGAAAAAGGACATGTTCTCTGTGGGAAAACTGTGTCACGTCCTGGTTTTCACCTTTTATCAGAGACTGTGGGGATGGCAGTAGAGTGAAGGGGGTCCGAATGAGGGGGTATTACACAGATAATTAGTCATGGGCAAATTTTTTTCACGTGCCATGGATAATTCCACATTTCGCTATCTGCAATTTTTTTGCAAAATTGCGTCATAATTCCCCACAGAAAAATTTGCCATGACAAAAAACTTGCTTAAAAAAAAAACGCCCATAAGAAAAAATTTCACCATAAGAAAATAACGCCCATTTCACCGTTTTGTGAATTTCCACTCATCACAACAGATAGAGGCAAATTTATTAAAGTTTGAATTTCCAATTCAAGTGAGTTTTTTAATAGTGATGGGCGAATTTATATATAATAAATTCGCGAAACGCCAGCAAAAATTTGCCGCTGAAAAGTTCGCCCAAAAAAAAGAGTTGCGCGCCGAAAACGACGCGACGCGCGCCCGAAAACGCCGTGATTGACGCGACGTGCGTCTGACACGACACGCGACTCGTTTCGCAAATTTTTCCGCCAATTCCCGAATTTCTCTGGAAATTCGCTAATTTTTCGGCGAAGCGAAACGCATGAGATTCGCCCATCACTATTTTTTAACACTATTAATATTCTTGAAATTCAATTGGGGGGTTATTAAATAAAAAGAATCGAATATCTTAAACTTGCACACATTTTACTGAGTTGAAAACTCAAAATGAATTTCAATCAAATTCAACCAAACTGGATTCGATTTTTTGATCTGAAAAAAACTTGAATGTCGGGAAGGCTACGAACTTGTCCAAATTGGTCCCTTGACCCATGGGATTGTGGGAAGGAAGAGACCACAGACCACTTCCTGTTAGAGTTTCCAAGCCCTGTGTTGCCAGGTTCTGTATGTCCTGGGAAGTAACTGGTTCTTCAGTGAAACCTATGGGAAAAGGGCTTATGGGCTGCTCAGCACAAATCACCAGCTGGAAAATGAAACTGTTTTCATAATTTTTGCTGTTATAAGGATTTTTCGGTGGATAATGTGATGTAAGAAATCTTTGGGGAGGGAGGAGGGAACCATTGACCATTATGAAAATGCTAAGGGAATTGTGTATTTCATAAGAGTTAAAGAAACATGTGGAGGGGTATTTATTTTGCTTGGGTGGAAAACATCTTTGATTGATTTTCTGTGTGAATTTTAGTGCGATTTAAGTTGTAAAGTATTCTATTTTTTAAGAATGAAGTTTTATTATGTTAATTTTTTAACTATTTAGTAAAAATTCCTATTTACCCTTTCTGTTTGGGGTGCATTATCCCAGGGCACACAGTCTATATAGGAATGCAAGTTTACCACTTTGCTACATTGAGGGGGTTAAGTCTTACGCAACAGTTTTTCGTTCCCAATTAACTCCTATAACCTTAGATGGTGAGCTTGTGTTAAGCATGAGTGGATGTAAATATGCCCTGTGTGGCAGGGAGATTCCATTGTTACAGGATTGTCAACTGGATTGTTGTTTGATATTATTAGGTATTTATAATGTGTCAACATATACTGCACCAGTAAATAAGTCTTTACACTGAAAATACAAAATTGTATGGAATAAAAAGTAGGGGAGGAGCAATGATCAAGCTCTTGTAGGATGTATAATACTGGTGCTTGAGACAAAGAAGTCCTCAGTGAACCAAAACTCTCAGGCAGAAAGACACCTCAGGAAATGATGGGGAAGAGGAACCCTTAGAACATGGATTTGTGGATTTGTTAGTGGTAGCCTAGATAGCCTAGGATATTTGTATGTGCTTTTGCAGGACGCAGAAAACATTTTAGGATAGAAGAAGAGCAGACAAATATTCATTAATGAGAGTTCCCACAATTTAAATTGCCAGCTTGTGTTCTTCACAAAAACTGTTCAAATATAGCATGTGCATTGTACTTTGTTGGATATTGTCTGTTCTTTTTTTATTATCTCCAGAAACACAATTCCAAATAATTCTCTATAGGGAAGTTCCTCCTGTCTATCTGTCTATCAATCTTTAAATCTGAATGCACAAGTATCTGATTAGTGTACTTAAAGTAATAAAGATTTCTACAGTGGTGTCAAATTGATTGATAATAATTATAAGTCTGCAGAGGTTCATCTGGCACAGCAGGCTCTTTGCAGGCTGGGATGTTCTGGTTAACGTTATGCCCTGTTGTTGAAACACTTGATCAAATATGCCTTCTGTGTATTAGATGACAAAACATGCATCACCTTTTACAAAAGCAAACTCACTTTTCTTGACTTCACTGTAAAACATGTTAAAGTGAAGAAATATATTGCTAATGTAAGCAGATCAACCTTTATAATACGACATCAAGCTGATTTGTAGTGGGAACCTAAAAGCTATTTTAGAGACAATAACATGAATATTCTTTGTATAAATACAATTTATAGATAAATGTGTTAAACTGGTAGGCTCACATTTTATAGGTATACTAACTTTTGCATTTGATTTTGTAAGTTTAAAGGAGAAGTACATCTAAAAAATCAAACAATAACCTCTAATATCTAATTTGAGTTGAATGAGAATAAAAGGGATAATGTCATGGGAAAGCATGTTTTTTTTTTAAAGCACATCAGTTAATAGAACTGCTCCACCAGATGATCGATTTTTCAAAAGTGTTTTATATTTCACTTTCACTGAAATTTTACACAGGACTAGACATGATGTTCATTTCCCATGTGCCCCCCAAACTATGTGACTTGTGCTACACTGCAAGTTGGAGTGATATCACCCTCTCTTCCTACCCCCATCAGCCCATCAGCATACAGTACTATCAACATAACAATGGTCAGCTAACCAGATAGCAGCTACTTAACACTAGTGATGGGCGAATCTCCCGAGATTCGCTTCGCCGAAAAATTAGTGAATTTCCAGAGAAGTTCGCGAATTGACGAAAAATTTGCGAAACGAGTCGCAGGACGCTTTTGATACGCGTCGCGTCAACTTTGGCGTCGTTTCTGGCACGCGTCGCATCAAAAATGACGCGCGACTCGTTTTTCCAGCAAAATTTCACCGCGAATTCGCCCCTGCCGAATAAATTCGCCCATCACTAATTAACACCTCTGCTCAAGGATTTGTTTGTATTGCTTAAAGTGCTCCATCTAGTGGTAGACACAAGAATTGCATCCAAGCAGGAAAACCTGCTTTTTCTTGCTTGGGTGCTATTCACATAAGAACTTGGGTCATGTTGAAATACAATGATAAGGAGAGAAACAATAGCTGTATCAAAGCAGTTCCATCCTGAAGTGAGATGGCTGCCTCCACACCAATATTATAGCTAAAAATACATTTGTTTGTTCAAGAATAATTTATAAATAAAAAGTAAACCATAAAAATCATGACAGAATCCGTTCAAAAAAGCAGTTACCGTTCCCCTTCTTCCATTCCGCCCTTATTCTATGCATGGGATTTTAACTCCATTTGGCCATTTTAGGGCCCACAAAATATCGAGAGGTTGTCCTGTTTTACCAATATATTGAAATTGCTCATTAATTAGGGCCTCATGGGGCCCCTTATACCTCATGGGCCCCCTGAAACCACATACAGTATGAATAGTTGAGGGACTGAACAGAAAGATAATTCAATTGAAAAATAATAATAAGATTGTAGCATTCCAGAACAATAGATGGTTGGCTGCTGGGGTTACCCTTATCGGTAAGCTGAAAAGATGTAGAAAAGGAAGGCAAACAAAAAAAAAAAACTATAACAAATAAATAATGAAAATGATAACAAATAAACAATGAAAACTAATTGCAAAGCTGCAAGGAACATGACATTCTATAACATACTAAAAGTTAACCACACATTTAATTAGATTAAAATGGATCTTTGGGTGATAAATAGTGAAAACTTCACTGAAATTCACTGAAGTCTACGGACGACAAAATTCTTTTGATGCTCAACGCATTTTTTTTTTTTGACATGCAACAATTTTTTCACCCAGTTGTGTCTGTTGGAGTATATGGGTATTTTCAGACTGAAACTGAGCGAAAAATTTTGCTCATTACTAGCGATAAAAATTTTAGACATTTTTGACCCTGTGTTTGACTTGTACCTACCATTCTGTTAATGCCATGTTTCTCTTGCTATGCACTGGTATTGCTGTGCTTGTTATCTACAAACAAACATTACCCTAATGCAGAACAATGTTTACCATGTTTTCAATCAATCCATGATATAAACATAAGACATTCCTGTTATTTGCACATCGGTTACTTTAATGTCAATATAATGAACATATATTTGCCTCATACTGGAGGCAAGATTTGCATATAAGTTTTAAGTGCCCGCATCTCGTTGCAACAGATTACTAAAAATGTCATCAGATGAGATGACAACGACTCTACATACTCTTTTACAATTTTATTAAAATCTTTTATTGTTCCCGATAAATCAACACATGCCTATGATCCGAGAATTAATAAGGAAAAAGCCCCCAGGCTTCTTTTAAAAAATGCAGGATTACTCTCTGAGGCATTCAAATGCAATACAGCAACATGGTACTAATTAAGATAAAGTTATCATTTTTAAATTCTACTGGAAATGCAATTAAGCCTACTACAGAGAACTGTAGCAATCAATTTTATACAAATTATTCTGTCCAATAAAGATAGGTTAAATCAAGAGAACATTTTGTGCTTTATTCATTCTGATCTGTGTACAGGTTTCTAAAATCAGTCATCTCTCTTCATCTTCCTCGCTGACCCTAAATGCCTATCAATTTAAGAGGAGTGACTTAAATAGCCATAAATTATGTTTTATCTTTGTTTCTGTGACATGGCAATAAAAAATATTGTTCCCAAATAGTATCTAAAGCACGAAGCGGCTAATGCTATCAGTAATTTCGCAACTTCGCCACCCTTACCCTTAGTTAAATCCCTTCGCCAGTGCCCAACTTCACCTGGCGTAAGGGTGAGAAGTTGCGTACTGACGAAGGGGCGTAACTACGCTTATTCATTAAGATGCCCATTAGACATACCTTGTCAGGTCAGACCTGGCGAAGTTCAAAACAATAGACAGGAGTTTGAAAAAAAAAACTTGAAATTGTATTCTAAGTCCTAAAAAAAACGCTGGCGTCTTTTACTTTTTTTAGGGTGATAGTCTGAAAAACAGCGTAATTTTTTGAGGGTTACCATCCTTCCCCCCTACATTTCCTAACATATGGCAACTCAACAATACAGTGGGCAGATGTTTAGGGCAATAGGACAACTTTATTTTATTTAATAAAGGTTTCCTGGGCTCGTGTAGTGTAATGTAGAGGCTGTAACATATACTTCTATTATACTTTTAACTTTGCGCCGTATGAAAACTAGCCATCGCTAGTGTAAATTCGCTTTGCCTGATGAAGTAACAGTAGCACAACTTCACTACTTTTTGCCTCCCTGAGCGCAAATTCGCATTTTAGTGACGGACTGGCGAAAACTTGCCTGGCGAAGTGCGGCCAATTGCGGTGAAGGCGTTGCTAGCTAATTTCCACACTTTAGTGATTTTGCCCATAAGTTTGCACAGGGGTAACCCCTGTAACCAAAAGATGTTTGCATTGAAGCAGGTGACTATTAAATTCTACCTACTGATTGGTTGGTATGAGTTACTGCCCCTGAGTATTGCATAACCCCATAAGTGCATTTCTGAAACTTTGTTGCACTCTCTTGCCCCATGGGATATATGATTTACCACCAGCAATAAAGTTCCATTTGTGCCATAACCCTTACGCATTAACTTTCTAGCAGATGCCCCACACAGGTGAAAAGCTTTTGCATAATTATTGTACTCAGTGTTCAAGCTACAATGTTAGAAGGTTCATTAGATGTAAAATTAGATGTTTTTTTATTTTGTTTTGTAAAATGTGTCTCATTTGAGGGAGGTTCAAAGCACCACTGGTTATAACAATGGGCACCTGTATGTTGTATGTTTCACATAGGCCCATTCCTCTGTAATAGCCCATCTGGGATCAAGGAGTAGCTAATAAGTCGCTCGACTGAAACCCTATTTCTGTAAACACTACAGTAGAAGTGGATGAGACACTACAAGGCACCCTGCAGACTTGGGCAATATGCAATGAGGTCTTCCGTATTTCAGGGGAGACTTAACAGACCAATGGGCACTTAGTCCAATTACACCGGCTGCATAATCTAATGCTGGTACACTTGGGCAGTGCTCAACAGCGCTACAAAACAAGTTGGCGCTATAGAAATACATGTTAATAATAATAATAAATTTCCAGCTGGCACTTATGTGCGCAAGCCAAGGACTGAGGTCAATGAGAGTAATGCAATTGCCATACGCCATAGCCCACATAACTGTCTACAGGATAAATAAAGCAACATGCTGCTTACGCAAGTGAGGAGTGCCAAGAGCGAAAACAACTACAAGAGTCACTTACATGTGTCCTAAATCAGTGGACCCATTTGGGCATAGGTGTGGGTAAGGAAGTAAAAACAAAATACAAAACAGTGAGGTCAGGGCATAACAGGTAATATGCCCACTGGCTTCACATGGGGAAACACATACGCTTCACATAATAGCATTAACAGTCCCAATTCTGACACCCTCACTGGTGTTCACTTTACTCACTCTTCCTTAGCCCTCACTGGCTTCCAGCGGAAATAAATCCCAGAATCCTCTCTGGGGCACACATGAGACACTCTTGTCTCCTGTGAGGGGTTTCTTTTTACCTCTCCAGTGCTTTGGAGCTCTCTCCAACTCAGGGGGATCACTCTCCCTTCCCAGGTGCTCACAAGCACTCCTTCTTTACGCCTCTCAAGGAGGTTCTCCCGTGGCCCTCCACTCAAGGAGATCCCTAGGGGGAAGCCGCCCTGAGGTGTAGCTCGTAACTCCTTTTCAACTACCCCATACCTGTAGCTAATTACTTGACTGCAAACTCTTACATGGAGCAAGATATGGAAGCCCAGCCTGCTCTCTTCCATTCACTCCAGGGACCCACTATCCAGTTTTTCCCTGGAGCTAAACATTTCGTCAGTCTATCACTGGTGAAATATACATGATTGTGCCCTTCTGACACACATATATTACAATATATAGATAAAATCACGTTTTAATTGGATAACATGCATAATGGCCTGTTTCAAAGGGGTAGCAGAGTTGTTAAGCAATACTTACTGGTCTGTGTATACGGTTTGTCTAGTTGTAAAGACTTACTAGGTATTTAGGGACTTAAGATTATACAGACTGAATTACCTCAACAGAAAATGAGTTTTTCTTGGGCAGATGGTGGGAAACAATAGAATGGTGGCTCTTGCCACCACTATTAGGATTCTCCTACATTATCACATTCACCGTTTTATTAATAAACCACTGTTATTGATCTGCATGGTATAGCAGACAGACAGAAATATTAGTATGCACAAATTGATTTTGTTGTTGGCTTGGTTTGGGTTGGAAACAACACACTGTTATTAGTATTCATCTCTCATATTAGCACTTACCTAAAAAAAAAACTGTTAAAATATGAATTTAATAGAACACTTCTCAATCTAACTCATAATATAGAATCATACCAGTTTCATATAGGCTAGACTGTTTCTCAACCTTATGTTCTGTAAGAATGTTTGTAAGATTTTTTTTAGAAAAGGGGATTTCCACATACATTAAGGGGCAGATTTATTAAAGGAGAAGGAAAGCTACTGTACCAAGGCAGTTTATTGCCAATAGATTAACCACAACAGTGCAAGCTTAGAACACGATTTTTATTTTTTAGAATGTGTTTCCATACCTGAGTAAACAGCTCTACACATTGTCTCTTTTTGTTTAGGATAGCCATATTCGCTTGCTGTGACATAGGGGCAGATTCACTAAAGCGCGAAGTGTCTAACGCTAGTGCTAATTCGCCAGCCTGACGTCATTTCGCAACTTCGCAAATCCACTAACACGGACTCTGGCGAATTTTCTCTAGCGAAGTAGATAGACATGCGCAACTTCGCACTCTTACACCAGGCGATGTTGCGCACTGACGAAGGATCGTAACTTCTCAAATTCACCAAGATGAACATTTTCCTCAACGTTAGCACTTACGCTAGACGTTACTTCGCCTGGTCAGACCAGGAGAAGTTCAATACAATAGATAGGAGGTTGAAAAAAAAGATTTTTTCCCCAAAAAAACTGGTGTATTTTAGCATAGGAGGGTGATAGTCTGAAAAAGATCGATAATTTTTTTGGGGGGTTACCCTTCTTCCCCCCTACATATCCTAACATATGGAAACTCAACTATACAGGGGGCATATGTAGGGCAATAGGACAACTTTATATAATTTATTAAAGGTTTCCTGGGCTTGTGTAGTGGAATGTAGTGGCTGTAACATATACTTTAGTTAAAGTTCCCACCGTATGCAAATTAGGCTTCGCTAGCGCAACAGTGCTCTGCCTAGCGAAGCAACACTAGCGCAACTATGCTACCGTTCGCCGACCTGAGCGTAAATTCGCACTTTAGTGGATTTGCGTAGCGCTGGCGAAAATTCGCCTGGCGAAGTGTGGCGAACGCTAGCGAAGCCTACGCTGGCGAATTTTCGGATCTTAGTGAATCTGCCCCATAATTTTCTGCCTTTCCTCCCTACTCCCTCATAGCTCTGAGCTCAGATTAAAGCAGGGAGGGGAGGATGGAGGGAGGGATGGAAAGAGAGGAGCAAACTGAGCATGCTCAAGCCCAAGCCCTGGAGGTTTAAAGGGACAGTAACACCAAAAAATTAAAGTGTTTTAAAGTAAAGAAAATAACATGTAGTGTTGCCGTGCACTGTTAAAACCAATCTGTTTACTTCAGAAACACTACTATAGTTCATATAAACAAGCTGCTAAGTAGCAATGGTGGAAATTGAAAAATGGCTATATGGCACAGGATAAGTAATGGATAACAGATAACATTATGTTCTACAGAGCTTATCTGCTATCTGCTGTGTAACTTGAGCCTTTTCTCATTTGAATGGCTGCCCCCATGGCAAGACAGCAGCTTATTTATATAAACAATAGTAGTGCTTCTGAAGCAAACACTGCTGTTCTACCAGTGCAGAGCGACACTGCATTATATTTTTATTACTTTAAAACAATTTCATTCTTGATGTTACTTGTCATTTAAGCTAAAAACAAGAAGTGTGTAATAGAAGCCCATTTATGCACTATAGAAGGAAAGAAATGTGGTGTTTCTTTTGATTCAGAGCAGCATTACTTTGAGGGTTTATTAGTGTATTCATGTAAACCTTTCTGATAAAGCTTACTGAGTTTGAACCTTTCTTTCTCCTTTAAGGATTGGGTTGTGTTTTCCATGAAAATTTGAGTTTTAGAGGTGTTTTTTTTGGTCAAAAATTAATTTTTTGGGTAAAAAAAAACTTGAATTTTCAAGATCTATTACACCACAGCCCTGGAAATATCTATCCAAAAATATACCATCCAATACCTGTTGAGGTCATGTAGGAGTCAAGGGTAGAGGTCGCTTGAACCATTTGAAGATGTTAATAGCCTTCAAGTTTTTGCCCACAGGAAACTCAATTCATTTGAGTTTTCGGGTTGTTAACCCCAAACCCCAAATGAATCGAGTTTTTTCTTAAATGAGAAATCATTTGAGTTGTGAGTTAATTTGTGTTTAAACATACAACCTTTGTTAAATAACTCCCTAAACCTTGACTTGCATTAGTGCATATCTTTTTTGGCTGCATTCTTTAAAAAAAATGTTAAGGTTAGCTCATACTGAGCACCAAAATTCTCCTCTGGACTTGTCTGTGAGTTGTGTTTTCCATGGATAATTTAAAGAAAAATTGGCAAAAGAGATCTCTCTGCCACATGAGTACTTAAATGAGAATTACAGATCTGCACATTTAAGTCAAGGAAGGATGGTCATAGATTCTTGCTTTGATGGCAAATCTAGGTTGACAATGGTGCTTTTACCTGGCCATACATGTTTAGATCTGCTTATATGGTTGGTTTAGTAGTGGGCTGAACCAGCAAGTCTGATTTTCTGCATGGCTTGAAAAAACAAGTAGACCCAGGCCTGGATATGCCACAGCATTACTTAGGGCGGCATGGCTAGACATTTATTTAGGTGCACATAGAAATAGCCTTACTAATTTCATGTTCAACAAATCACGTATGTCTATGTGTACCTAAGTAAATGTCTGCTTGATTTTACATGTCTGTGTGGAGAGACTGCTCTTTGAATGCCTGCTCTCCATCTTTATGGTTGGATCAGCAACCTTAGTTGAAGTATTAGGGTGGTGCACCTGGGTCTCTACTTTTGGACCTTCCTTAGATTCTTTATTATTTTTCTTCAAGATCCTGAATAACAACAGGCCTCTATCCAACTGTAATCCATTCCTTGGAGAGCAAATTATTTCCTGCATAACCTAGCACAGTATGTTACTGAGCTTTTAAAAAATATAGTACAGTGCAAAGTTTAGAGGAACTGAAATTTTAGAGAATAGATGTTTACCTTAACACAGTAGTAAACTAGAAAGACAGAACACAAAATGCATCTATAAATCAAAACAACACTTCAACACTTCAGAATTTGAGAAAGCAAGAGTGTACAGTACAGGTACTTGAATTTATAGACAAGTTGTTCATAGAAGGGAGCTGTTGACAAAAGACAATAGCTAAAGTAAAGCTTTATTTTCTAAATATACAGTACAGAAATAATGCTTTTGATAATGACAAAGTAGCTCAAAACAATCTCATATTGATTTTCTATAGGGTTAATGAAATTAAGTTAAATATTTATGCAAAAAAACAAAAGAAATCTGTTATCCTTCACAAATGTTTTATTTAAATATTTTAAAAAGGACTAGGGAGTAGTGATGGGCGAAACGGCCGCGTTTCGCTTCGCCGAAAAATTCACGAATTTCCAGAGAAATTCGCGAATTTTTCGCTGATTCGCGAAACGAGTCGCGCGTCATTTTTGACACGCGTCGCGTCGCTTTTGACGTGCGTCGCGTCGTTTTTGACGCGTCGCGCCGTTTCCGACGCGTCGCGTCATTTTCGGCGCGCGTCGCGTCGTTTTCGGCGCGTCGCGTCAAAAAACGACGCGCGACTCGTTTTTGGGCGGCGAATTTTTTTTGGCGAATTTTTTTTGTAGTTTCGCGAATTTATTCGCCAGTGGCGAATCGCGGGAATTCGCCGCGAATTCGCCCCTGGCGAATAAATTCGCCCATCACTACTAGGGAGTACATCAGTCAACTAAAATAAACCATATAAATACTAAATACTCAAATTACCCACCTTCACCACTAAATCCCTATCTTACCCACTTTGTATACTCCATTTAATGTGGAGATAAATGTGGAAATATCCAGTGCTGTACTGAAAGGTCACAGTTTTTAATGACAAATATAAAATCACAAATATTACCTTTAAAACTAAGCAAAGTAACTTGGGTTGCAAATGAAGTCCACCAATATGGTGGGTAAGTGAAAACAGGAAGGCAATTTGGATATTACAGCTAAACGACATCAGGTAAACCTGATCAGACTGGTGGTAGATTAAGTAAGGACTTAGAAGAAAGCAGCCACTGATACTGTTCATTGCGTTTATATAGGCAGGCCAGGCAAGACGGGTGCAGGTAACAGGCAACATATGAAAGACAGGCAAGGTCGACACTCATAGAATGAAGTCCATTAGCAAGGATCAAGGGGGGTAAAGCACAGCTCAAGTTCTAGACAATGCACAGACCAATGCATGTTCAAGATAAAGACAGGAATTCAGAAAAAGGTACATAACTGGAAACCCAGTAACATAACTAGAAACCCAGTAACAAGGCAGGCAGAATGCTCAGCAACAGGAAACCCAGACCTACGATAAGGCAAACTAAAGAAGTAGGACTGTGGGGGGACCTATTGCAAAAATGTCATTTAGGTTGCATCATACAGGTATGGGATCCATTTTCCAGCAATCTGTTATCCAGAAAGCGCCAAATAATGGAAAGGCCGTCTCCCATTGACTCCATTTTATCCAAATAATCAAAGCATTTTCAAATGATTTCCTTTTTCTCTGTAACAATAAAACAGTTCCTTGTACTTGATCCAAACTAAGATTTAATTAATCCTTTTTGAAAGCAAAACCAGCCTATTTTGTTTATGTAATTTTTTTTATTTATTCTAATAGACATAAGGTATGAAGATCCAAATGGCAAGATTCATTTTCTGGAAAACCCCAGATCCCAAGCATTCTGTATAACAGGTCCCATAGCATACTAAAATAAGGCATTTTCTAAATATAATCAATTAAACATTTTGACCCATTTCTGAAATAATCAAGTTACTCTTAACTCTCCTCCTCCTCTCAGCATCTGTTTCCCTTCCTCCTGCATGAAGAGACAAAAAGAAGAGAAACAGATGCTGAGCGAGGCATAGATTATTGGGAAATGGTACAGAATTTTTAACTGATTTTATTTAAAAAGCTTCATATTTTAGTGTGATTAAGCTTATATAAAATTTTCATTTTTCCATAGTTCTCTTTTAAATAGAAGGCAAAGCCTCTAGCAATGAACTGCACCTGTTGGAAAATGCAATTCACATTATTACATGGGGCATATTTAGAGAAGTTAGAGATCGCCACAGAGTGAAAATGCTAGAGTGAAATTCTGCTACTCTCCCTTCTTTTCTATGAACTTTTACCCATTGATAAATACTTCTTGAAAAACCCCATAGAAATTAATGTGGAGTGGAGGAATTTCACACTAGAGGACTGTGTCAATCTCTAACTTCACTTTTTGATAAATTTAATTTTAATACCCCTATGAGTGCTGACTACATTGATATGTTTTGTGTATGGCAAAATTCACTCCATAGAGCCTGCCTCTATAGAGCAAAAGTAAGGTCAGGAAAACACAGAGCACAATGCTCAAGAGAACCCAGGGCCAAATAACTGCCATCTATTATAGTCAAAGAGGCACAAATCCCTGACATGACATAACCACACCTGCCTGATCTCAGAAAAGGTACTTTTAATACCCTCCTGGATACCTAATAGAAACATTTTAAAGGAGTTGTTCACCTTCCAATTTTTTTTTCTGAATAAAATGCTTGGAAGTTGAACAAACCCTTTAAAGGAACAGTTCAGGGTAAAAATAAAAACTGGGTAAATAGATAGGCTGTGCAAAATAAAAAATGTTTCTAATATAGTTAGTTAGCCAAAAATGTAATGTATAAAAGCTGGAGTGTGTGGATGTCTCACATAACAGAATACAACACAACATCCTGCTTTTCAGCTCTCTAAATCTGAGTAAGTCAGCGACTTGAGGGGGGGCCACATGGGACATAACTGTTCAGTGAGTTTGCAATTGATCCTCAGCGTTCAGCTCAGATTCAAAAGCAACAGTTATGACCCATGTGGCCCTCCCTCAAGTCATTGATTGGTTACTGCCTGGTAACCAGGGTAACCAGTCAGTGTAAACAAAAGAGAGCTGGAAAGCAAGAGGTAGTATTCTGTTTTGTTAGGTTAGATTTACAGTCACTCCAGCATTTATACATTACATTTTTGCCTAACTAACTATATTGAAAACATGTTTTATTTTACACAGCCTATCTATTTGCCCAGTTTTTACTTTTATACTGAACAATTCCTTTAAGTGCAGTATCCTCACCTATGCTCCATTTTGCCACAAGTCTTCAGGCCTAATCACAAGCCACCATCATAAAGGTTTTGCCACTTGTTTATTAACTACATATATACTCAAGTGAGAAATGGTTAGCAATTATCTTCTGACCCCCCAGGCGATTGGTTTACTCTAAATCAACAGAGAACTAGCAGTAGGAGCAAACTAAGATCGGGAGTGAACTGACAAATTGTTTAATCTCCATGTCATTGGAATGTGAGAGAACACTAGCCCCCATTTGCAACAAAGGGCACTAATTTTGCCCAGGAGCAGTAGCCCATAGCAACCAATAAGATGTTTGCTCTTAAACAAGTGACCAGTAAATGCTACCTGCTGATTCATTGCTATTAGTTACTACCCCTGGGCAAACTTATTACATACACCCATAAATTCTTAAGTTACTCCAGGGGCCTATGAAGTTTTCTCTGAACAGGAACACCAGCCCATTGATAAACAATGTAATTCATGTTTTGTTTCACTTTTCTATTAACACCTATTCTGCCATATCTCACAGATTAAAAAGGGGTCATTTACTACACATTGGAGCAAGAGCATGCCCCTAAAGTTTATTTGGATCCTTGCACTAGATATAAAAATTTTGGCATGAGGTGCAAATGGTAATGTCAGGGGTGCAGACTAGCTCTGTTATTTTCAGCAACCATAGGACAGAACAGGGCCCTGTTGAAGCCTGTATCCTCTGCCACTACCTAACTCATGTGTCTTAATTAGTGATGGGCAAATTTATTCGCCCGGAGCAAACTCACTGTGAATTTCCATGTTTCCCCACCAGTGAATAAATATGCAAAACTGCGGCATCAAAAAAAAATTGATACCCATCATCAATAATTTTTGGATGCCAGCGTCTAGTTTGATGCCGGTGTCAAGTTGGACAAAATAGGTCCTTGCTAAATTGTTGCCAGCTTCAAAATAGTCGCTGGCATCAAAATACAAGTGACCCAGGACAAATTCACCCATCACTAGTCTTAATGAATGGGGGGGGGGCTACATGCTATCCATGCTACATGAAATCCCTGTCTTCTGTAAGATGGGAACCAATACATCTTGTGAAAATATTTGCATAATATTAATGAACAGGTTTGATAATGTGACTTCATTAACATTTTGTATACACCTTTCGTTCTAATTTGGAAGAACAATTGCAGTTGAGCTGGGCAGGTTACATCATTATATGCAAAACTGGCTTACACATACGTTTCTAACCAACCTATTAAACACTAAAATCATTCAAGAAGCATAAATTTATTACTGCTGGTAAATCAAATTTCACACAAAAATATACAGCATTTCTGAGTCCTATTAAGTCATCTTAATAAAACAGGCAGTATCCCCAGTTGAAAGCATCTGGTTGGACTCATTATAATATTAATGAGACATTTAATTAGGGGAGCTAAGAAGGGTGCTTGAAAAACTATCATTTGCCAGTTGGGGCTTACTCACTTTCGCTCAGTCATAGGGATCTTGCATCAGAATTAGTCAGATTGTTACTGTGCAAATGAGAAGCTGCTGAAGGCATAAATGTTACTGAGGCACAATAAAAGATATGAAACTGTGCATTAGCATACTGGAATAAGAAATTACCATTTCTCAAATATAAATTGCAAGCTGGGTGTCTATGAACACCGAATATTGTATTTGCATATTTAGTGCAACTCAAATCTCTGGGCTGTCAGTTTTCCAACACAAAGCCAGAAGAGAGTCTAAGACACTGATTGATAAGATCTAGGGATTGTACATTTTGAAGATACTGTATTATAATATCCTAGCAGAGAAAGCAGCTCTATGCAAATGAGCCCAGCAATTCTTTTTTTATTTTTCTGTTAATTAAAGGTTGGAGAAATTTTTTTTATCTACAATAATAATATTTTGTTATAATAATTTAGCTGCTTTTAAATAATAGTAATAACATTATTGATATTAATGTTTGGAGATTTACATGCCTAACGCAAAAGAAAGGCCTGAAAGGAATCTCCACATCAAGAGTATGGAAATACTGAAATCTGGAGCTAAATCTTTTCTTCTTCATGTTATTAATAGTAGGCTTCATTTCCTAACATTGGGACAATGTGTCCCTGTAATCCATAACAACCAATAAGGCTTTCAATATTGTATGTAGTAGACTGATGAAAGCCATTGTTTGCAATGGGGTACTGAACAATATATTCGAAATATAAAGATCTCTACAAAGATCTATGTTCTACTCCTTTTGTTGTCTCTATGATGTAGTATGCTATTATTCATATTCACTTATAAGGGGCCGATTTACGAAATTCACGTGAAATGATCGAAGTTTGATCAAATTCGATCGAATAACAATTGTATTAATTTTTTGTAAAATCGGATATTCTAATTTGGCCTTTTCGATCATTGAATACCGAATTATCGTATAGATCGAATGATCAGACATTCAAATATTCGATCATTCGATGATCTAACGAATCAAAATTTTTAAATTGTTTGACTGCCTACTTCGCCAGATTGAACCTACCGAATTGCAATAGAAGCCTATGGAAACCACCCCCCCATAGGCTTCTGAGACTAAGTCCTGCTCGAATACCATTCGTATAATCGAAGCGTTTGATCGTTCGAATCGTACACATTTTTCGGATGCTCGAAGGAAATTTTACGATTTTTTTTTTCGTGAAATCGAAAGATCGGTATCTGATCGTACTAATTCACAGAGAAATGGAATATAGAGCAAAATGATAGCCTAAAACAATTCGATAACCATTCGATGATCGAATACTTATCGAATTTCGAATAGGATTGAGCAAATTGTCGGGAATAATAGTAAATTTGCCCCTTACTGTAACACAGTGTGCAAAGTGCAATTTCAGGTGTATCCACCTTTTTTTCCTGAAATGCAGCTTTTTTCTGACTTCTAGCAACATTGATGGGGCAACAGGGCAATTACCTTGGCACTCCTGTGCTGTGTCTACCTCAATTGCATCTACTTTGAAATAAAAATATCATATATAACTCAATTTTATAACTCATAGATAACTCATAATCAGGAGAAGGGTTGTCAACCTTTAAATTAATTTTAATTATGTAGGGAGTGCTATACTGGGACAATTTGCAACCAGTCTTCTATTTATGTTTTTTTAAAATTATATAGTCTTTTTTTCAACAGCTCTCCAGTTTAGAATTTCAGCAGATATCAGTGGCACTAGTTGAAACGTGAGATTGGAAGATAAAAACAGAAGGGCCTGAACAGAAAGATAATTAATAAAAAGTAACTGTGGTGTTCAAGGTGCCTGTAGGTGTCACTGTGCACATGAGTTGTACTGTGCATACACAGGGCTTTCTATGCTGTTTAAAGTGTAAGAGTGGAAGCTGCTGTTGATGTGTAATGGCTGCAAGAACCTGCTAATAAAGCACTGTCATACTGTACGCATCCTTGTCTACCAAAACACAGCAGTAACAGTAGCAATACAATTCTAGCCTCACAGAGCAATCGTTTCTTGGCTGCCAGGATCAATGCCCCTTATTTGAAAGCTGGGAAGAGCCAGAAGGAGAAAAAACATAATTCAAAAACTATCAAGAATTAAAAAAAAGATGAGCATCTGAAAAGTTGCCATTGGTCATTCTATAACATACTAAAAATTATCTTAAAGTTGAACTACCACTTTAAAATAAGAGACTTAGCAAAGAGCCTGAATACCGTTAAGGAAGGTTCGGTACGCTTGTGTTACATGGCCACCAGGGGCTAGTGGACACCTGTCACTAATGTATGTATATACAGGGCTGTTCCTGAGAACAGTAGTCATAACCACCATGGTGTATGATTAACCAGAACTCAATTTATTGCTGATTTGTCTGAGAACAGAGCAGGGCAGACTGAATAAACCTACCAGGAAACGTGTCTGTCAGTTTCACAAGTATGAGCCACACACACCTCTAGTACAGCATACCTTCTCTGAAGCCTACAGGACCCCTTTCTCCTACAGTGTCCAAGCTTCGCTTCATCTCACATTTACAATTATTAATCCTTGACACTTAGGGGCAGATTTACTAAGGGTAGAATTCAAGGGTTAAAAAACCCTCGAATTCGACCATCTAATTTTAATAGAATAAAAATCCTTTGAATTGGAATATCGAATTCGAAGGATTTTCACGCTATTCGACCAATCGAACGATCAAATAGTAAAAATTTTATTCAAATCGAACGATTCAAACGATTTTAACCATTCGATCGAATTTTTTTTTATACAATCAAAAAAACTTCATGAAATGCTTTCGGAGCTTCCCATAGGGAAGTATAGCAATTTGGTAGCTTTAATCTTGTGAATTAGACAGTTGAATAAAAATTTGAAGGGCAAGTAATTTGACTGTTGAATATTCAAATAACCGAATAGATTTTTCTTCGATCTATTCGAATCATTCGATTCGATCGAATTTTTAAAATTCGATGGTCGATGTGGCTACAAAAACTATTCGAAAATTCGAATAAGCTACTTACAACTTCTACCTCTCTACCTCTACCCTAGCAGGATACGGGTGGCCCACCTGGTGTGCTGTCTGTCTGCTGCTGTCACCAGGACAAAAAGAGGCACCAGGCACTATCTTATATAGGCTCTCCAGTAGACTTGACTTGCCAAACCTAAAGTTTAAATAAAATATATTTATTATTAAAATAAATTCTTTATTTTAACCCTTTACACCTGTGTGCAAACTACAGCAGGCTGCATCTACTTAGCATTAACCATTTTGGGTATGTGAATCAGGACTGTTTTGCCTAAAAGGACACAGAAGGGCGGACTGTGTATACAAATACATTCAGAAAAATACTGAAAAAAATACTATGAGTTGCAAACTAACGACTCATTGTGTTTACTTTGCAAATAAAAGGAGATAAATGCAATTCAGCAGAGCAACAGTAATAGTGGTAAGAGATGATAAATATTTCACTGAAGTAATTAAGACCAGTCTATTTTGTGAACACAATCTCCCTTTAACAGAAGCTTAACTAGCTGACTTCAGAGCTCTGATTACCTATAGATAACTGTACAGTACAGTGGAACCTGAGCAGACTCTTACCCAAGGCAACACTCAGACATAAGCTACTTCTCCTTTTAAAACTTTCTTTGTTAGTCCAGTGAAAGCAGGGCCAAAGACTATATACATTTCTTCTCCAGTGTTTTATTGTGTAGCACAGATCCATATGTGTGTTCTGTAAAACTCTTAATATACCTGTGTCCTCATGAAGTTTGTCCCTCCTCTCTGTGTGGTGTTGTGCATATGTTCTGGGTGAATACGGAAAAAGACTGCTATACATATGCCAGTAGGATTCTTAGCTATGGACTGGAATTTATAGGAGCAAAAGAAAACATTTCCTAACTTGTATTAATTGAAATTGGTTGGGGACTATATTCATTTTGCAATATCCTTGTTCTTCAAAGAAAATATTTGGAGATGGAGAGGGCAATAAATAAATAAACAAACCATTCTTGGTTGAACTGCATTACAATGAAGTCCTCCTTATCTGTAAGCCTGAAACACAGGACGTAACTGAGGGTGGGGCTTGGTTTACACATAACTCAATATCTTTGCTTAAGCAAAATCTTCTCATTACTGGCATGGGGATGTTGTAACGTTAAACATACAAAGATCCTTATATACAGTATAAACTATAACAAAAAATTGTAGGTTGTGCTAACCATTAATTTTTAAACAATTAAGTTGGGGTTCAATGAGGGTGTGACCATAAAAAGTCCTCTGCACTCATTGCCAACATATTAAAGGCACTGAGATATTTTGTGATTTGAGCTGCTATAATATGCCGTACCCTTTACAAAAAAATAGGGATTGTTTATCCATATAGTGCAATATATTTAAGATGGCCAACTATGTCAAAGTCATCCCTGGTCTGGCCAGTCCTACACTTTCATCTGATTCATTAAGAATTCTATTACTTCATTATACATTTATACAGGGACTAAGTTTTACCTGCAACTTACCTGCTGCTTTCAAGGTTAAAACTACCAAACATGGATGCCCTTTTATTAGACACCAGTGGTCAGGTGATCCCAGTGGTGATTATTAAAAGGGCAACCTTGTTTGGGAGTTTTAACTATAACAAAAAAGGTAAAGTTGTGCTCACCGCTAAATTTTTAAACCATTAAGCGGGGGTGCAATGAATCTGTGACCACATAATTTACATAGACAATACAATGAGACATTCTGTGTCCTAAGCTACCAAAATGCCGTACCCTTTAAACTAAACAGGGATTGTTTGTCCATATATTGCAATATATTTAAGCTGGCCAAGTACTCCAAATTATATATTTGGGAATTTACTGCCTTTCTATGTACCTTGTGTAAGAGAAGATACATACATCATCTTTCTGCCCTGGTTTTAAGCCACTTAGGACCAATTGGTGAGCAGATAAAGCTCAATAAATCAAATGGGATTTGAATCTTAGGCCAGTTCATGAAATCCATGCTGTAGCTTTTATTTATAGAAAAGCCACAGTGAGTTAACCAGGAGAAAGCAGCTTACTTATGAAAGCTCAGTTTATTGCAAGTGAATACATTGCACTTACGGGAGTAATCTGTTTCATCCTAGCCCTTCTGCTTTGGTTCTCTACTGCTTAAATATTGTGTCTAGACAGAGACAAATGTATAGAACAACTGTGGCCTTCAGTTTGGTGGAGTTCCTTATGCAACTAATGAATCTTTTATAATGATGGGCGAATTTATTCGCCAGGTGCGAATTCGCAGCGAATTCCCGCAATTCGCCGCCGGCGAATAAAGTCGCGAAACTCCAGCGAAAATTCGCCTGCCAAAAATTCCCTGGCGTCAAAAAAAAAAAACGAGTCAATTTCGGCGAACCGAAACGGGATAGATTTGCCCATCACTAATCTTTTATTGGCTCAAAAGTCTGGTAATCAGAATTAAAGCAAACAAATTAAAGGAATCTTATATCTCATATAGTGACATGAATATACGAAAGGATGTAGATCAATCACTTTACCAAAATACTTATATTATGATGCAAAATGGGGACCTTTTCTCAGGTGGCACTACATACAGTACTTTGAGATCATTCCCTTTTTTTAATGAAAATTCTGAGCTTCTAGTGTAGGAAAGCACAATGTACTCTCTAAATTAGTAAACCTGGTTTGAAAGCAGAAGAGCCAGTGTAGGGGAAAGGGTTGGTTGGTATTGGGTCAAAATACCAAACAACATTGTAGGTGTTGTCAAAGTGAAGATGCCATAATCAATATGGCACACCAAACAGTTTCCCCCTTCCTTGCTGCCCATGATAAGATTTATTGCAGCTCAGTGAGCCCCATGGGTGCAGGTCTGGGTTCATTACATATTTAGAAATTGTCTAAAATCAAAGTAACTTTCTAGTGGCAACTTTGGTGCTGTGTTGTACAATAGCATTTAGAGGGATTAACTGCAGTGTTCCACTTTTTTAGGTCCTTTCCTTTTCTGGAAAAAAACAGCCTTCCTATAGTTTTATCTTTTGTCCGTATTAATAATGTTTAGTGATGGGCGAATTCGCGGCGAATTCCTGCAATTCGCCGCTGGCGAATAAATTTGCTAAACGCCAGCGAAAATTATAAAAAATATTTTTTGACGCGTCGCGGCGAAAACAACGTGACGCGACTCGTTTCGCTAATTTTTTCGCCAATTCGCGAATTTCACTGGAAATTCGCGAATTTTTCGGCGAAGCGAAACGGGGGAGATTCGCCCATCACTAATAATGTTGGCATCAAGTATCTTTTTTACTTGCCAGGTTCGTAAAATACTAGCAACTGTAATGATCCCTGTTTAGAGTCTCAGAGAGCAGAAGAAGTTTGTGAAGGTTCAGCCTTCTATATGGCTTATTCAGACTACATATTATTATAATTAATAATATGTGACAGTATTAATAAATATTAAAACACATATTTATATAGTGCTAACACATTCTGCAGTGCCGTTTAATAAATACATATAGTGCACAGCAAGTGCTGAAGGTTATTTTTTTGGCCATAGGAAAGGTCAAATGTAAGTCTGTATGAAACAGAACAATCATTTCTTTGAACCAACCATAAAACTGTCCTTTAAATTTGGGTAAAAACAATTCAAATATGCAGCTAAATAACTAAAGAGTGATTAACAAGATAGTTGTAAAATGCAAGAGGGAATGCTTGCACATTGTTATTTTACAGAGCTTCCATGCTGCTTATTTACTTTGATGACAGGGCTCAGTTTATGACCCACCAGCATTGTTGCCTTCCCAACATCCTTAATATGCTATTGAAAATCCTAGCAGCATAAGATGTAGAGTATAATGCATTGTTATTAAATGAATATCTCTGCATTCAAACCATCAAACACGGAGGTTAGACACTTTACTAAACGCAATTTATAAAGGTGCGTGATGGTTAGATATTAAATACATCTGTCAAGTACTGCACGACGGAGAAGCAATTGTGATTGCTGTTCTCATTGTAGATATCAGTGTTTACTTTAATAGGGGAATTTACCAATATATGCAACTCATGCCTCGCTCTGCCTCGCAATGGGACAAGTTCCATAATGTATCAGATTTTAGCCTGTGGGGCACACTAGAAGAAAGGGAAACAACTTGGCAAGATTCTTATTAGACTAATATGAATTATTCACAATGCAAGTTCAGATGCTGATTGCAGGGAATGATAACAGAATTGGTTTTCCAGGGTTGTTCATGTTAAAGCAACATGGCATATGCTTTTCAGGAATTTACTTAAATAGATTTGGTTTTTGGCAAATGCTTCAAAGGAATAATGTTGCTGCCACCTAGCATCCATCTGTGGGATAGCATCCGTTATTAGTTTCCTTTGGCATCAAATTATTTTGCTGCATTCGTTTAACCACAAGAGAGGGGCCCTGCCATGTTTAAGACGGTTATTTCCCCTTACACAGATGCCAGCATCCAATTTTAGTTCATCATATGGTGATTTGTGTGATTCATCTCTTGGTTCTCTTAGGGGAAAAAACTCTGTAGCTCACTTCTCAGCCCAAAATTACACACAAAACTCATAGATACTGCGTGAAAATTGAAAAAGATGAATAGAGTTACTAGACCATTAAGTCTAACCGATTCTCTTTTGCAAAACTGCTGCACTAAATAAAGAAATTAAAGAAAAATACATAAAATTGCCTAAAAAGAAATTATACTTCTTTACTGTGTGCACTTATTTTGTATGATCCCTGCCCTTCTGTTTGTCCTTCTGCATCTGTAGCACCTTGCCTATAACCCCCCTAAACTTCTGCTGTTATTTCTGTTTGTGCTGCATCTGAAATGTAATAACAGCAGTCAAGAAAAATATATACTGTGTATATATATATATATATATATATATATATATATGATGACAGGGAGAGGGGGAGGAACCAATTAAGGGTTCCCTGTTCTACGGTGTTTTTTGTAACATGTATGGTGTACTGTTACTGACATCAGTCTGGATGCAGGATCACTTCCTGGTTCCCAAGATGCAATCGTTTCTGCCTACAGAATAATTTAACAAACAAGGGAAAGTTGTGCTCACCACTAATTTTTAAAACCATTAGGCTGGGGTGCAATGAGGCTGTGACCGCAAAATACATATAGACAAATACAAGAGGTCCTCTGCACTCAACCCATTATCAATACATTTAAGACATTGAGACATTTTGTGCATACAGCTACTAAAAATGCCTTACCCTTTAAACAAAAGATGGATTGTTTGTCCATATATTGCATTATATTTAAGTGGCCCAACTACCTCAAAGTGGCTTCATCTGTTCCTGCAACTTACTTGCTGCTTTCAAAGTAAAACTCCCAATCTTGGTTACCCTTTTATTAGACACCAGTGCGATCACCTGATTATAGTTGGGAGGGGTGGGAGCTACAACATGGAGCTGGTCACTGCTCCTGTATAACTATAACAAACAAGGTAAAGTTGTGCTCACCACTAATTTTTAAAACCATTATTGTCAAGGCTGAGTGTAACCCCCATCAACAACCCACTATTCAGGCCTTAGCCTTCCGTAGAAGTTCACCTAACAAGCTAGGGACCGGACCCTCCCCCCCACCCTGGTTACACCAGATTTAGCAACAGCAATGATTAAAACCACGGCAGATGAATGAATGGTCCTTTCCTACCAATATGTCAGCACAGTAATTGCACTGATTCAATAGGTCACACATACAAAGCAATGCTCTGTGAACATAATGAGCAATGTATTTACTGCTTGAGGGTGTGGGGTGGGCTCTAGAGTGCGGGGGTGGGCTTGAGATGGTGAGCTGAAGAATGGGGGGTGGGTTTGAGAGCATTTAGGTGGGCTCAAGAGCATAGGGGGTGGGCTATAAAGTGCGGGGGGGTGAGTTCAAGAGTATGTGGATTTGACATCATTGGGGGTTCAAGTAGGGTTGCCACCTTTTCTTGAAAAAAATACTGGCCTTTCTATATATTTCTCTTTTTTGCCTATTAATAACATTGGAATCAACCATCAAAAATACCGGCCAGGCCGGTAAAATACCAGCCAGGTGGCAACCCTAGGTTCAAGAGTGTGGGGGTGAGCTTGAGAATGTGAGTGGTGGGCTTCAGAGTGTGGGCTTGAGAGCGTGGGGGTGGACTCAATGGGGTGGGCTGGAGAGTGTGGGGGTGGACTCAAGGGGATGGGGTGGACTGCAGAGTGTTAGGGCAGGCTGGAGTGGGTGGGGGCAGACTGGAGAGGGTGGGAAGTGTGGCTTGGTTTTACAGAATGGGAAGCTTGAAAGTTTGGGGGGTGGATTCTATGTTATTGCATAGTGGGGCTTGTGTGTAGCCATGATCAACAGAGTAATTACTGTTTGGAGTCAGGAAATAAGTTTTTCCCTTCATTTTGACCAAGCACTGAGGTTTTTTTTACCTTCCTCTGGATTCACTGCCTACCCCCCACCCCCCAGTTAGCTATTAATATCAATAAATCCTGTGCCACCAACAGGTTTTTCCACAAACAGGTATCTGTTGTTTTTCTGAATTCCTATGGAGAATATTAAGGGGAGAGAAGGAAAGTTTCATGTGCTACTGTAGCTGATTGCCCAATGGTGTAATGTGCTAATTAATACTACTGGGGGGACTGCTCAAATTGCGGAAGTACAGGGCAGGGTGGGGTAAATATAGGGGATGATGATGATTTTTTGGTTAAAATGTATATGATGGGGCTTAAAGACATAGGGTGCCACAGATACAAGGACATCCTACCCACCATATCATTATACAGTACATAGTGAACTTGACGTGCAGCGTTTGACGCGCCGCGTTTGACGCGTCGCGCGTCAAAAACGACGCGCAACTCATTTGTCGCGAAACGCGGGAGATTCGCCCATCACTACTTCTCACCCCTGATGATAATGATGGTGATGAGTTGGTGGCTTTGTGCAGTTGCTCACTACAGCAATTTTGTTGCAGTCTTGATTTAAAAGGACTGGAGGCTTCACCATCTTTGGGGCACCAAGTGGGACTTGTCTGGTCTACATCATAAATGCTATATTCTGCTAATGTGCAATGGGACAGGGCTCAGTGAATGCTGAGAATGGAATTGGAGGGGGCTGGTCAACCCATCACATGCTGGGTAGATATAAATCACACTTGCTGAACTTGCTACTGCTGCTCTCTTTCACAAGATCAGAGAGAAGCAGAGATCTGGGCCAGTGGAAGCTGTATAAGGTAGTTGAATAGAGCAAGAGTTATGCCAAGGGATACTATAGCTTAAGTGGAAAAAATCTTATGGCATCTTAGTCAGGACCAGGCCATGCCCATGAGAAAGAGAGCAGCCCAGGACCAGGAAGTACAGAGAAAAAGGGGAGGGCATTAGTCGAGGCGAGGGTTTGCCATTTGGCCTGGCACAAAAATCCATTTATCCAAGCACATTGTCCCCAGTGCTCCAAATAATACTCTGCATATATCATAGTGCATCAATATCTTCAACAAAGCATAACAGAAGCCCAATGCAACACTCCAAATAAATCATTGCTCAAAAATATAGTCCAGCACCCACACACTACCCTCCATATAAATCACAGAACAGCTACAGTGCCCCCTATATGTATCACTGAACAGTCACAGATTGCAGCAAGAACTTTTTTATGGTGTATCATTCTTTGATCAACATGCAGCTGTTATGAAAATGGTTATGGCAATACTTTCATGACAAAGTAAGAAGAAAATACTGAATATGCTTATCTGAGGAATTATGTGTTTATCTGGAATAACATTAAAGACTAGGACTTAAATGTTAATAGGCACAAGAAAAAATAAGTACATAATCCCACTACATGCTTGCCCAAAATTGTATCAAGTACCTTAATTATACCTCTATATCATGGCTGAACCACATAACTCAGCTGCTGACCTCTGACAATTACCTTTTTGTCTGTATTAATAAAACAGCTTAGAACAAAGCTGCATGATTCCATACTGGTGGCAAAACAATCCTACTGGGGTTATTTAATGTTTAAATTAATTTTAGCAGAATTAAAGGGGTTGTTAACCTTTAAAATAACTTTTAATATGATTAAAAGGTAATTACCACTTTTAAATTTGCATTTGGCACATAAAGGGATGTAATGCTCCTAAACATGAACATTTTATAGATTTGAGTTATTTATTGTTTTGAGGACAATACCTGTCCTGTGTTACAGAATTATACATGTTATCCTTTTACCATGCTAAACTCAACATACTGGATACGGGTTTTGGCACACTCAGATCTAAGAGAAAATAAATTGGTGTTTGGATAGACATAAATGGATAATTTTGCCATGGTTCTAATTTCATACCAATCAGAGCAATTTGTGACATTAGAATTGATTTATAGATCAATTCAAACTGATTTTTACTGGGGGTCTGGTGTGATTCACATATGAACTGGTTGGCAAACTAATTTTCATGGTTTCAGGTTAAGCAAATCATCTGAGGATTTTAAAAATTGATCTGCTCACCTGCATGTTTGGTAGGAATGCCTGATACTATCATATTGGACAGCTCTAGATCTTTTAACCTCTTTGAATTACTCTTGGAATGAACAGTACTGAAAAGCTGATGTTTTTAAACAAAATCTGTCTTTAGATGGCCACTGTATCTCTTTCTAAAATAAATATTCTTGTGTCTCTAAAAAGATTGTTTCATTCTGTCCATCCTCTGTTCTATTTTGTGTTACTAGCTATTTATGGGGCTGATTGGCATCATTCTTATTCGTGATATTTTCTGCTTGACTTGGTTTCATTAGAGTTTTATAGCATCAGTGCTAGCTACTTGGATTATCAGCATATCAAATAATAAGGAAGGAGGGGGTAATATGAAACAAGAACTGTAAAACTTACATGCAAAGATGCTGCAGCTTTTTATTAGAAGCCATTGGTTACATCACTGTCTGCATTTATCCAGAATATATATATATATATAACAAAACATACAAACAGAATAATCCTGTGTTCACAGCAAAGTTTTTAGGCAAAACATATTTTTTTTTACATAAAAGTATGTTGCATTCTGTCAAACCCACAAAATGTGTAAATTTTAATAAATTATCATCTACTTTCTAAAAGGAATTGTTCGGTATAATAGTAAAAACTAGGTAAATAGATAGGCTGTGCAGAATAAAAAATATTTCTAACATAGTTAGTTAGCCAAAAATGTAATGTATAAAGGCTGGACTGACTGTAAGTGTAACCTAACAGAACAGAACACTACTTCCAGCTCTCTTTGTTTACACTGACTGGTTACCCTGGTTACCAGGTAATAACCAATCAGTGAATTGAGGGAGGGCCACATTGGTCATAACTGATGCTTTTGAATCTGATCTGAATGCTGAGGATCAATTGCAAACTCACTGAACAGTTATGTCCCATGTGGCCCCCCTTCAAGTCGCTGACTAACTCAGATTTAGAGAGCTGAAAAGCAGGAAGTTGTGTTGTGTTCTGTTATGTTAGACATCCAGTCACTCCAGCCTTTATACATTACATTTTTGGCTAACTAACTACATTTTTTTTATTTTGCACATCCTATCTATTTACCCAGTTTTTATTTTTACCCTGAACTGTTCCTTCCAAGACCTTATTTCAACAAGAATGCCAAATTTATTTTGCATTAAAATATGGTATGTTGTTTTATAGTCTAAACCCTTTGAGGCTGATTCTCTAAAGGGCAAAATGGCAATTTACCAGAAATCACATCTGCAGGGACATCACCAATTTACTGACAGGTATAGAGCACAATTTGCTAGTGTTATTTTGCACCCTATTGCCTGGCGACTTTTCACTCTGGCAAATTGTAGTTTACTTTACTAAAAGTTACCCCTTTCACCAGAGTTTACTTCACCATCTCAGACCAAGCAAACGGATAAAATGAAGCAACATCTTCCTCAATCTTATGGCAGTGACATCATATCCTGTATGCCAGAAATGAATTAAAGTTTTAGAAACCGCTGGCAATTTTTTAAAGCAGGATTCACTTCAATAGTCTGAACAATTTTATCTGTGAACAATTTTTTTAAAATTATATTGAGGGACATGCCCAATTAGTTTATGGGTGGCTTCATGTCTCGAGCATTAGAGAATCTCTTCTGTCTTTATTATGGCTTCTTGGACGTCTTTAAAAAATGACCACTTCAAGCATTTGCACCAACATTACTAATAAAGATGTACATATAAATTTTAGGTACCTGCCCTATTCAAATTAACCTGAGCACAAGAGTGCTAGTGAGGTTTGAAATGAACACTAGCGAAAATTCGCTAAGAAGTGCTTGCCTAGCCAAAGTAACACTAGCGAAAATTCACTAAGAAGCGCTCGCCTAGCCAAAGTAACACTAGCGAAAATTTGCCAGCATTGAGCTGCTGAGACTCAACTTTGCATTTTAGTGAATTAGCATAGTGGTAACAAATTTGCGCCTGGTGGAGTGTGAGGAAGTGCCGGTCGCTGCCAAAAATTCGCCCTTTAGTAAATTTGCCATTCAGAGTTTTATTATAAGGCAAATGGGAATTTTCTTGAAGGCATGATCTTGAAACCCTTCTAGTTCTGAAGGGATAATATGGCATCAATACTGAAAGATTGCTCATAGGTGTATATACCCCTTATATGCAGTTTATTAAAATTAAATGCTTTTTCAATTTAGTCTGTGTGTTTGTTTTGCAACAATCCCAAAGATTGATTTGTAATTCCAACGCCATTTATGTGTTCTGCTATATATGCTCTGATAGCTTGCAATTAGCAGTAAATGCTGAATACTGTACCAGCAGTGATCTGCTAATCTATCTCCCCTGCTGGTTGACTACCAAGAGCTGCTATGGGTCAAGCAGACCCACACCCCCTACCGGACTTGTGACCAAATCAGGTCACCCATTCATTTACATAATGTTGTGTATCCCTGTGAAGAAAGACAAGTCACCAAAATGCATTGGAGTCAATGGAAAGGTGAAATTACACTGTGGTTAGGGCATTTTTAGCTCTGCAAACAACTGTTCAAATGCTTTTACACTAATTACAGACATAAATAAAATACACACAAACAAGAAACCAAGAGTTAATTTGTCAGATGTAAACGTTGATGTGGTAAATTGATTTACATTTGCTAAATGATAGATTCCCCCATAAAGTTTTCAACAATCACCCTTAAAAGGCAATAACCAATATCAAATCCTGATGTTTTACATTTCCATGTTGGGCAGCTGATTCAAAGCAGCACAATCTGAAATGTCATTCTACTACAGATAATAATCCACTATGCATGTTTTAAAAGTCATGACTATATGACATTTAATTCTGTCCTATTTCTAGAGGTAGTGTCCTAAGACTGGGGAGGAGCTACTGTATAAAGAACCTGTTGGTTCCTCTTAGTAAGGAGGGTGGATATGCTTTAGAATCCTGGTTTGGTTCACACCCCAGCAGAAATCAGGGAAGGGCAATGTGAATGAGGTACTGGGCAGAATGAAGTGCAGATTGCAAAGTAAATTCTACCATTAATAGAACTGGCAATACCAGAAGTTAAATGTGCCTAGCTGTGCTGCATTATTAATAAAAGTTCCATTCTTACTGAATAAAAGGAGTTTTTACCCAGTTTAGCTCTGAGAGCAACCCAAAAGAGACAACTGAACACTAAGGGGATAATTTATTAAATATCAAGATTTCTGCAAAAATATGTGATACCTTATGTGATCACAACTGAAATATTTAGAACTCAAATTTTTGATTCATTGATTAAAAAAAAAATAAATGTTGAAAACGTGAATAAAAATGGCAATTTTTCTCATTATCTCTAGGGATGGCGCAAACTGTTCGCCGGCGAACTTGTTCACGCGAACATCGGCTGTTCGCGCTCGCCGGAAGTTCGCGAACGTCGCGCGACGTTCGCCAATTTGGGTTCGCCTTAGTTGGCGCTTTTTTTTTGCCATTTCTCCCCCAGACCAGCAGATACATGGCAGCCAATCAGTAAGCTCTCCCTCCTGGACCACCCCCACACCCCCTGGACCACTCCCCTTCCCTATAAAAACCAAAGCCCTGCAGCGTTTTTTCATTCTGCCTGTGTGTGCTTGGAAGAGATAGTGTAGGGAGAGAGCTGTTAGTGATTTCAGGGACAGTGGATAGTAAGTTTGCTGGCTAGTAATCTACTGTTCTTCAAACAACTGCCATCTAGCTGTGTGAGCTTGTTCACATTCTGTCTAAATATCCATAATATTACCCTCTCCAGAAAAAGCACCTGAGTGACTTTTTTCAAGCAGCCATAATATATTTTACGTAATCCGTATCCACCGCTGTAGTAGTGTATACGTTGACCTTGTAGCCATTATTTGCCCTGTAGGCATTTTTTGCCCAGTGTGTTCTTCAAACAACTGCTATCTAGCTGTGTGAGCTTGTTCACATTCTGTCTAAATATCAATAATATTACAGTGTCCACAACCACCACCTGAGTGACTTTTTTCCCTTTACAGCACAAAACGCAGCGCTGTGTCAACAATGGATTTTTCAGATACATTTTTGCCCTTGATCCCCCTCTGGCATGCCACTGTCCAGGTCGTTGCACCCTTTAAACAACTTTAAAATCATTTTTCTGGCCAGAAATGTCTTTTTTAGCTGTTAAAGTTCGCCTTCCCATTGAAGTCTATGGGGTTCGCAAACCGTTCGCGAACCGTTCGCAATTTTCCGGAAGTTCGCGAACATGTTTGCGAACTTTTTTTCCGCGGTTCGCGCCATCCCTAATTATCTCAAATGTTAATGTCACTGCCCCAAGATGTTACTAATAGCCTTACACTAGGAACAAAGTTCCCGTGAAGGATTCGAAGTGCGATCTAATGAGATTGAATACCGATCATTCGATTTTTTCGTATATTCGAATCTGCAAATTTGGCCTCTTCGATCATTGAATACCGAATTATCGAATCGATGGATCGGATTTTCGATAATTTGATCATTCGATCATAAAAGGATTTAAAATTTTAAAATCCTTTGAATGCCCACTTCGCCAGATTGAACTTACCAAATACCAATAGAAACCTATGGGAACCCCTGCTCGAATACCATTCGTACGATCGAACGCCTCGATCGTTCGAATCATACAAATTTTTGGGAGGCTCGAAGGAAGTACAATTTTTTCGTGAAATCTAAAGATCGGTATCCGATCGTACAAATTCATCGCGAAATCGAATATCGAGCAAAATGATAGCCTAAAACAATTTAATAAGCATTCGATAGTCGAAAGCTTATTGAATTTCGAATAGATTTGTAGGATTTTTGGGGAAATTTAGCAAAAACAAGAAAACATCAACCATAACCATGTAGTAAAGAGTTTAGATTCAAAAGGTTAACATTAACAAATCCTGTAGATGCATTTGGATTATATTATATTTTAACAGCTTCCCTTTGGGATTTTATTCTATGAATGCTGGGCTGTACCTGCCATAAGGCAAGATGAGAACCTTGCCTTTTGGGGTAACCAGAATTAATCCTGTATAAATGAATAATAGTATTTTATGCCTAGCACTAAATGTTATAAATAGCAGCATACATCATAAAATACTCCTCATAAAATCTTTCCTGTACAACACTATGGGGTTCAGTTTGTCCCAAATACATTCTGTATACAAAACTATTCCTAATACACAGAATTAATGTATCTCATGGTATATAAGTACTTGTGACTAGTGATGGGTGAATCTGGGGCATTTCGACAAATTTTTCTGCAAATTTCTCAGGAGTCATCAACTTTTTCTGGCACATGTACAGTTGGAGGCATTTGCCGGTGTGCATCTACTGCGCATGTGCCGAAAATTCAAAGAGTTTCTGAAAAAAGAAATCAGAAAGTTAATGAAATTTGGGCGCAAAAAGTCACGAATTTTCTGATCTTTCTGATCCTCAACCCACTCTGATGTGAAAGGGGTAAGCGCAGGGAAGGTAAGGGGGACGCCATCTTAAGACCCCTTTTGTTATAAATGAATGTAAAGCATTGTGCAGCTTGCTGCTGTTATATAAATAAATTATGAGCCCGTAAAATTGCCCCTGCATAAATGACCCCTTTTGTTTACACACAGTACTCAGGAGTGGCTGCTCATAAGATCTGCACATCATGCTATACAGAATGTGTGTACACATGATCACTCTCACATCTGTGGCTAAACCATTATGTAGAAGTTAAGTTACAGCTAACTATGAGACTACTCATAAGAACCACTCATCATACTATACAGAATGCGTGCACATGATCAGTCCTACATCTCTTGCTAAATCTATTATGTAGTAGTTGAACTATAGTGAAGCACATTATTAAAAGGGTGCTAAAAGCTAACTGGTGCAAGACTACAGCTAGGAGGAGACACTAGAGTCTAACATCATTTGCAAAATGTATAACGGACTCTGAGAGTTTGTCAGACATCATTGAAGGGATATTAAGCCTATTATAATGATGTTAGAGTTAGGCTGCAAGATAATAGTAACAGATCTTGCAACTGCCTATTATTAAAAGTGTTGTTTATCCCCACAATAATGTCTGTTTACTACCAACCACACTTCCAATCAGGTCCCTGCTTGTGGAAATATTACTCTTAAAGGCAAAATTTCTCTAGGACTGCTTTTCTGACAATCCCTAAGCTTTTAACTAACTAACAATAACTAAGCTTTTAGGTAACACACAAACAGGGAAATGTATTGAAAAAAATACACACCTTAAGTATACTAAAATCATTTAAATAATGAGTTTGCTTCCAATAAGGATTAATTATATCTTAGTTTGGGTAAAGGTACTGTTTTATTATTACAGAGAAAATTTTGGATTATTTGAATAAAACTGGCTCTATGGGAGACAGACATTCCATAAGTCAGAGCTTTCTGGATAATGGGTTTCCAGAAAACAGATCACATACCTGTGTTTGTCATATATAAGATAATATCTATTTATTGGAGAAAAAGGTAAAACGACCAATCACCATGGTGCAAAAAAACGTTGGGGCACACACTGTCCAAAAACTGTACAAAAATTTTGTGCAACTTGATCTTTGCGTCTATGGCCTGCTTTAGCCATGTGTAAAGATTTAGTTCTATCTGTAGTGTACATAGAAAGGAGATTCAAGCACAGTGGCAGAAAGCAAACTGTTTTTTTTCAATTTACTAATATTTATATAGTTTGGGTTAAAAATATATTTGAAGTGAAGAGTGGTCAAGCACTAATCAATCAGGTACTGACAGCCACCCAAATAGCCATCGCTTCCAAATGGAAAAGCCCAATGCCACCCACACTAGCCGAAATTATAAATAGACAGTAACAGAATCTTTGAGGCTAATATAGTTCACATTCAGAATAAGATGGAACAATTTCTTTACATTTGGTCCATATGGGAAGAACGAGGTATGGCACCCACCCTGCCCAGCTGAAACAAAACGAGACCAACCTAAGGGCTGATGTTTACCCCAACACCTACCACATCCATAATTGAAAACTGCAAATGCCCAATTCTGAGAGGTTTAAAATTTAGACCTGACCTTTATTATTCTTATTTTTCTTGGTTAAACCTGTAAACACTTTTCCTCACTTCATGTACATGCTTGTATGACATATTTTAGTCCTGGCAATAAATGGCAAGCACTGTTGGAGAACAGAAAGATGGCTACAATGGCCCAAGTACTAGGTGAAACCACATTTGTCATACTATTTTGTAACCCAAATGTTTAACAGAAAGATGTTGAAACATGTATGTAAAACTTTAAAAAATGTTAATAAAACATAAGTTACCAAAAAAATATACATATCTGAAGTGAATGATTCACAAGTAGGGTTGCTACCTTTTCTTAAAAAAATTACCGGCCTCCTTATATTTTTAAACCTTTTCCCTATTGATAACATTGGGATCAAGCTTAATTTTTACCAGCCAGGCTGGTAAAATACAAGCAGGGGGCAACCCTATTCACAAGTGATTGAAAGAAGTTTATGATCTGACACCTTCTCTCTTCTGTTTATTTAGAGATAATTGCTGTACTAATTATTTCAGTTACATTCTTACTGTGTGGCCCTACAATCTGCATTTTTTCTATTTATCCCATTTTTTACTTTTTTGTTGGTAGTAATTGCTGCACTATTTCCAATTTCCCATCACCTTCTTTCCTGTACTCTGCTGATTTTACAACCCCCCTCCTAAACTACTCTCTAAACAAACTTTGTAGTTCAGTAATTCTATCCTTGGGACTTTCTTTACTTTTGCATGCTCATCCTGTGACACAGCTCTGATTTACTTTGTGAGCTAACTTGCTGCAATCAGTTCTAATTCTCCAGTCCTGTGTCAGTTTCCCTTAGTCTAGCTTTAGAAATTCTTTGGGGGAAGTAATGTTTATTGGCAGCTTCACTGGGTGGGCACCCCTAGGCTGCGCGGTCGTTGAACTCACCTGTGCGGCCCTAGCGCCCCCCCAGACTAACACGTGCAGGTGCCATTTATCCCTATTTCAACTTGAATGGCTAAGTCCCATGTTGACACAGCAGCATGTTTTATAAACCAGTTGTACCTCTGAAGCAAACTCCCCAGTTGTGCCAGTATACGGCAACAGTATATTATCTTTTATTTACTTTAAAACAAATTAATTTTTTGGGGTTATTGTTCCTTTAAAATTCATACTGACTATGAAATATCTGAGTGCCTGTTTCTATAAAAAAAGGTAAATCATTTAAATAACACTTAAAAAAAGATATAGAGCCACAAACATGGACAATGCATGTAAGCATATATTTGCATACGTACAGATGGCTTTTTTATGCTAAACTGTCCTGATAAGAAAGGGGTCAATTTATTATTTTGACTCAGTTAATGAGCATAACCTGCCTGATCTAAATACTGAATTCAGTATATCCAGCCATGTGGAAAACATTGTTTTATTTGTGTTAGTTCAAACAGCTGGTCATTAATGCAGGAACCATCTCCAGAGTGAAGTGCTAGTGGACATGAATGGTTTCCTGATTAATGTTGGCCAAGGAAAGGTTCCTCATCAAGCAGCGATGCCCAGAGCTGATTAATACAGCATGATGTGGTTGTGCTCTAACAGGGTACTATGTCATTGTGTCACTAAGCAATTGAGGTTATTATGGGGCAGGGCAGACAGACGGGACAGCGGGGTTAGCAGACTGTGGCATTAAAAAAAAAAATACAGGCCTGACCTACTTAGAGATATTCTATCTGGCTAGCAGCTGCAGAAAGCAAGGGGTTTTCTGATAGGTAGAGGTTGTTGCTAGGAGGAATTAGTATGCCCTATTCTGCACGGGGACATGGTGATTGAATGATAAAACCTGATTAGAATTAAAGAAATTTGGTTCAGTATTATGCACACTTGCCTCTATTTTATTTTTCTTCATATCCTGGGTGGTAAAGCACAGTTCTTCTATCAATTTCTCTCCTGCCCTTTCTTAATGAATATTACAGATCTACAAATTAAGGGAACTATTTTTATTCCAATTTTAAAAATATAATATTGTATTGAACCTGTTTGGCATACTTCCCCCAATGATTCTATACCAATAATATTCAATATACTCAATAATTCTATGTTTATAGAATACAATTATATCTTAGGTTTTAGTTATTTTCATTATTTAAATAGATAGATAGATATATAGATAGATAGTGATTTAGCATATTATTATTATTGCAGTGACCGTGCATTGATTTGAATAAAAGACTGGAACATGAATAGGAAAATGTCTGAACAGAAAGATGGGCAATAAAAAGTAGCCATAACAAAAATGTGTAGCCTTACAGAGAAATTGTTTTTTAGATGGACTCAGTGACCCCCATTTGAAAGCTGGAAAGAATCAGAAGACAGATAAGTCAAAAACTATAAGAAAAAGAAAAAATGAGGGCCAGTTGAAAAGTTGCTTAGAATTAGTCATCCTTTAACCTATTAAAAGTTAACATAAAAGTGAACCACCCCTTTAACTGGAGGCCAAATGGAACTTGCACTGCGGCCCTCTACATGTTGATGTTAACTGACCACATACAATAAAGCTTGATAGCTCAGAAACTGCATTCCAGCTCTTAGGGTGTCGGTTAACTTATAAAATGAAGCAACCCCATCAAACTCTCACATACGCTGTGCCATCTTCATTAATAATGACAAAAGCTTGCTATTAAAACCTTAACTTATACAGGTGAGACGGATTTAACGGAGGCATTAGCATCCAACTGTGCAAAATTTTGCAGGAATGCTCTGCCTATAGTCCTGAATTCTTATTGAAATGCCCCACCAGAATAATATCCAAATATCCAAAGGTGTATTAGATAAGGAAGCTTTTGGCAGTAAATACAAACCCTGCAATAAGATACAGTTGTAACAAATAAGATAATAAGTTTGCCACCTTTCCAGTTTTGACCTGGACAGCCTGATTTTTGGGACGGCTGTCCTGGTCAAAACTACCTGCCCATTTTTCCTAATTTGGAAAACTGGACAGGATTTCCTAAGATTAACACAGTGATTGGACAATCGCCAATTCTCATGTCATGTCTTAGCTCCGCCTTGACCCACCTGCGACATCATCGCTCTGCCTGTGGTGTTTGTGCAAGGTGCATGTAGGTGTCACTGTGCACAAGAGTATACTGTGCATACACAATACTTTCTATACTGCTTAGTGTGTTAGAGTTCAAGCTACTGTTGAAGTTTAATGGCTGAATAAACCTGCTAATAAAGCACTGCTCATCCTCGGCTACCAAAACATAATAAATTGGTGACCGGATGTCTCTTCTCCTCTGCAGCAGCCTGCAGCTTTTCTCCCAAACCCTGGTGAGCCTACCATAGCTTTCACTGCTTCGATCCGTATGTTTGAAAATTACATCATTGCTGCTGACCAAGGAGAGATTTCTGCTGCAAGAAAGCGTGCTTTACTTATTCACTGCCTGGGAGCAGAGGGACAGCATATATATTCTCTACATTACCATTACCATAGTAAGTTACATAGTTAAATTGGGTTGAAAAAGACAAAGTCCATCAAGTTCAACCCCTCCATATGAAAGCCCAGCATCTATACAGACAACCCACCATATTTTAAAATAAATTATACATGCCCATATCTATACTAACTGTAGAGTTTAATATCACAATAGCCATTGATATTATGTCTGTCAAAGAAATCATCCATCATCATCAGCCATCACAACATCACCCGGAAAGTGCATTCCACAACCTCACTGTCCTCACTGTGAAGAACCACCTATGTTGCTTCAAAAGAAAGTCCTTTTCTTCTAGTCTGAAGGGGTAAAAAGGTCCCCTGCTATTTGTCTATAATGTCCTCTAATGTATTTGTAAAGTGTAATCCCCTCGCAAGTGCCTTTTTTCCATATAAAACAACCCCAACCTGGACAGTCTACCCTCATAATTTAAGTCTTCCATCCCTCTAACCAGTTTAGTTGCATGTCTCTGCACTCTCTCCAGCTCATTTACATCCCTCTTAAGGACTGGAGCCCATAACTGCACTGCATACTCCAGATGAGGCCTTACTAGGGATGATTTCATCCCTTGAATTTAGGTCCTTTTTTATGCAAGACAGGACTTTATTTGTGTTAGTAGCTACATAATGACACTGCCCAGAATTAGATAACTTGTTATCTATAAAAACCCCAGGATCCTTCTCACTTAACGAAACTCCCAACACACTGCCATTTAGTGTATAACTACTTGCATTTATGTTTTTTTTTTTGCCAAAGTGCATAACCTTGCATTTATCAACATTGAACCTCATTTTCCAGTTTGCTGCCCAGTTTCCCAACTTAGACAAATCACTCGGCAAAGTTATAGTCACTGGGTTATTGTTGATTTCAATATGATCCAAGGTCCAGTTTATCAAAGCTGCAAATTGCATTTCTTCTCAACATAGAAGTATGTGTTCTATTTGTAATTTTTTCTTGCATCTTCTCAACTGAGTTTTTTTTTTACTAAAAAAAAGTAATTCAGCATATTTAAGTATTCTAAATAGTTGATAAAAAAGTTTAATTCATCGGGGGTGCCCTATATCCAACCCCCTTAAATGAATTAGTCCTTTAAAAAATGTCCACAGGGGCTTGCCTTTGGACATGTTGTTAAAACACTGCACATGTTCAGTGTGGACTGTGTACTGTTAAAAAGATGAGCTTAGGACTGTGGGAAGTCAACAAGCTGAATTTGAGTTTCATCTGCCATGTAAAGTGAATTTGAATGAATTACTAATCAGTCTTGTTGTGAGCCAGTCCTTAAACTTAGGTAACTGACAGCAGAGAGCATATGCTGTGAATCAGTGGAAATAAAGATGGGGATCTACTGGGGAAATCTTTAGAGGCGCAGATCTTAACTGCTAAAAGGACATTGTTTGTCTTGGGCTGTTAAAGATTATGTCTAGCATTTCTAGCCTACTTTAGTTTTAAGCTTTAATTCTCTTTAAACATCCTTTTTCATAATAGCCTTTTTTGTTTTTATTTAATATCATATGCTGTATTCTGTATTATGCCAAAGGCACAACATAGTTTAAAATATGATGTATATACATCATATAATAATATTATACATTATAATATTGTCTTACAATCAAATTTGATTTGATTTGGACCCAGAATTACTGCTCACTTGATACTTTTTGCTTATTCCTCTGCATAAATTCACAAACTCAAATCAAGTCCATTTTGCGAAATGAAAGGGTTTTTTGTTTGCTCACATGGCATTTATTTACATAATGTACTTTATTTAAAGATGCATTGTATCATAACCCATTAGCGCACTGGTAGCTAAAAACGTAGATTACCAGCATAAAAGGAAGACTGTGTACAAAGATGTTTATTATATAATCAAAAGCAGTCACAAATCCACTTACATATACTAGCACAGGCTATTGCATACATTAGCATGCCAATAGTTATTTTTATAAATGATCCCCTTGGTGCCTGCAAGGTGTTTTACATTTGGGAAATGATTATAGGCTTTGACAGTTTCTTAAATAAATCCCAGGAAGAAATTTTAGCTCTCTAGCTGCATAAAAGGCAAGCTTTAATTTGTTTGATGTTTCTTCTAAACAAATTCAATTTGGAAGAGTACAAATAAATATTGAAAAGAGCACAGCAAGTTCTATGGCATCAATCATGAAACACACAGGAGTTCTAACTGAAATATTATGGGAGAAAAGAGTTTAAGAAGAAACTTTTAACTCTGTTACTCTTTGTCCTTTCATTTCTTTCTATTGCTTTTTTCCTGGTAAAAAATAATATCTTGTGATTTACAACAGTGATGTATGTTTTATTAAGTTTGAAATTGAACAAGCAATGTCAAAATACAGTTGAAGCATTTTAAAATCAAAGATCTTGATATATCCAAATTTCTGTGTATGTGTTTGGTTTCCTGGTAAGTGATACTATAAAAATAAATGTAGAAAAATAAATTCTATGACAGCAATAAATAGCAAGACTAGTATGTTCCCTGAAGCTGGTGACCTACAGACCAATTCTTTAATATTCCAACCAAAGTATATAGTCATCAGGCTGTGTATGGAAATCCTTACTAAGTTGTTAGACTACTTCTTCATACCATTACCATATCAAAACCACAATTGCTGGCATGGTTTTATCTGAATATATTTTTGAGGGTCATATTTAGCATACATAATCAGGAATTTTGGGAGTAAATAGACCATTTCCTGAGCTACAATAACTTTGAGCAGAAAGAAGGTGGCCTCCACTTCACTTAGTTAAAAGAAGTTTAAAAAACCCTGAGAAAGTGTTGCCAAGCCTCACTTGTTGAGTGCTTCATTTATATGCCACAATCAGTGGTGCTTTGGTGTAAGTTTCTGCTTTTGAAGTGACTTATAAGTATATGGGATTGTGAGTTGGCCTGTCATTATGTCCCACCCCCCATCAAGTACTGCAGATGCAGCCACTTGGATTTGTGAGTTAAATGCGTCGTGACTCAGGGTTAATTGAAGAAACTGTGTTATCTAAAGTTATCTTAACTCATTTAATGCATTTAACCTTTTCATTAGCATACCAAAGCACCATTGTTTTCAATGGTGAACTCTTTAATTGGATGGGATGCTGTCTGTGACACAATATTCTGTGTTAAGTGGGAAAATGGGATATCTGAGTTTAGTTATTATGTGTCAAACACACAATCCAAAGTGTATGTCATCATTTGTCAGCTAAAATAAGGGTTAGAGAATAGCATACTCCTTTAAAAAATTAATGACGCAGATTAAAGGCCAGGTTACGTTATGTTTTTCAAAATGGGCAACCGAAAACATTTTTTTTTGTTGTGGGCAGGAAATGCATAACATTTTGACATATTCCCAATGATGTTTTGCTTTAACAAATGATTGTCACACCATATTGACAGACGAGACAATGCAAGGTTGGTGTCCATAGTAGCAGAGTGTTGCGCTGTTTTAACCATTGATCAAAGCAGGAACATTTTTGAGTAATTGCAAAAGGAATCATTTACTCAAATAGGTGAGAAACCACAAGTCATATTCGGAGCGTAACAAAACACAAAGTACAGTGGAATCAATAGTTCACACATGAACAAAAATATTATTGCTATCCTTTAAGTAGCACAAACATATTCAGCCTACAGAGACTATACATAATCACAGGGTACATAAGCATACTTAAAGGGATCGAAAAAAAATTTTTCAAAATGTATCAGTTATTAGTGCTGTTCCAGAAGAATTCTGCATTGAAATCCATTTCTCAAAAGAGCAAACAGATTTTTTTATATTTCATTTTGAAATCTGACATATTGTCAATTTCCCAGCTGCCCCAAGTCATGTGACTTGTGCTCTGATAAACTTCAATCACTCTTTACTGCTGTACTGCAAGTTGGAGTGAAATCACGCCCCTCCCTTTCCCCCACCCAGCAGCCTAACTAAAGAACAATGGGAAGGTAAACAGATAACAGTTCCCTAACACAAGATAACAGCTGCCTGGTAGATCTAAGAACAACACTCAATAGTAAAACCCATGTCCCACTGCATACTATTCAGTTACATTGAGAAGGAAAAACAACAGCCTGCCGGAAAGCAGTTCCCTCCCGAAGTGCTGGCAAAAGTCACATGACTGGGTCAGCTGGGAAATTGACAAAATGGGTACCCCCATGTCAGATTTCAAAACTGAATATAAAAAAATCTGTTTGCTCTTTTGAGAAATGGATTTCAGTGCAGAAGTCTATTGGAGCAGCACTATTAACTGATACATTTAAAAAAAAAACACGTTTTCCCATGACAGTTTCCCTTTAAGCATTGCTCTCCCAAATGTTATGCAGAGCAATTCACACCATTCTTTAATGGATTGAAAGGATTTCATTACAATAACTTTTTGTATTAACAGGAAAACAACAGCAATGCATGTTTTGTCCTCAACTACAACAGTTGGTCAAACGTCGGGACAACGAAGAAGACGGTGCAGCAGAAGATGGTGCCCATTAATCTTCCAAATGGCTTCTTTCATATATTTGAAATGGAATATCATGTTCTGTAGTATATAATAGCAGGTGTATCATTGACCTACCTTCCTCCTCTTAGTTTAGTTTATATTAACTTTGACACTACTCAAGTTCAGTCATTTGGGGAGCATGGTTAAATTTTTTGAACACTTTATAAAGTTTAAAAATATTGTTTACCATTTCCATGAGATCACAAATCCTGGACTACTCTGCATGCTGTCCCCCCCACCCAGCAGACCACAACTGCAGGATAAGTCGCAGCGATTGTTTTGCCTCAAATAAGGATTCATTATATTATAGTTGGGATATTATTACAAAGAAGAAATTACATTTTTGAAATCTGAATTATTTGATTAAAATGAAAATGGAGTCTATGGGAGACTGCCTTCCTGTAATTAAGAGCTTTCTGGGTAACCCATATATATATATATACTTACTGTATATATATATATATATATATATATATATATATATATATATATATATATATATATTTTAGTAAGAAAATGCCTAATAAGTTAATTAATTGTCACAAAACAAAGTGATTGTAAAATTTCATTGACATAAGTACTTGGACCTCCTGGTGCCCAATTATCCTTGCTTTGTGCACCAAGGTTCCAGTTATGCAAGGTGCAAGGCACAGTGCCCTCTGGAGCAAAGCTGCTGCTTAAAATTCAGGGTTCTCTCTCCATGGTTAGCCAATAGGTACTATTACATGCACTGATTCATTCATCAGCAAGCTCTGGCAGGCTGTACTGATATCACCCTAAACCAGTTGGGTCATATGCAATTTTTTGATAAGCTGTGCATTGTGAGTACAAGTATGGTGGTTTGCACCAATATTTATGTGCTTTGCACATATGGCACACCCTTAAATCCAGCCTTTCTATCTTTCTATCTATCTATCTATTTATCTATCTATCTATCTATCTACTATCTATCAATACATATATACTTTTATTTCTATATATAATATGATACATTTTAAACCTAACGCTTACTAGTGTATTTGGCTAGATTTCCCTATAGTTTCACACTGAAATATGAATACATTCCCATTTTCCAAAAAAGATCCTTATAGCAGGGCTGAAAGTGTGAAAAAGAGATGTTCTGTTCCCTAATGGCTTATTACCATCATATTTGCAATTCAGATCAGCTGTAAATTGACTGAAATTTTTAAACACATAGCAGGCAGTTTAAACTAATGATTGTCTGGAGGTTCACATCTGACATGAACTAAGCTTCTGTTCAAAACAAATTGCAAATAATTCCTCCTTTAGAGTCAAAATGTCATATTTAAACCTTGCATTATAGTTAGAATTTGTCATGTACATTGAGAAGCCAAATTCCACTTTAAGTAAATGATATATATTTAAAAGAACATGACAACATTTAATTTTTTTTAATGTATATATGTATATTCACTTTTACAGTTGTCAGGTTTTTTTTTTCATTTTCAAAAATCTAATTGTAAAGTAAAAGGCCCTTGGGGCAGTAGTGGGCCTAAGTTGCCTAGCAACCCTCAGCAGGTAGCAGGGATTTAGCTGCAGCTGTCCTCATTTTAAGAACCATCTTTTTACAACTGGTGTTAATCTTTAACCAAGGCTTTAAAAACTATACAATTTATGTTGCTTTTCTTCTAAAAAATGGCAGAGGAAGGCCCATACAGTACATTATTCTATGAGTAATGATTGATATTTGTCCCACAGCAGAATGTTTGTAGGGTGATAAACTCTGAAAGAATTCTCAGCTAATTGTCCTTATTTGCTTATGTTCCATAAAGTGAATTCTTTCATAACTGTTCAAAAGTCATTTCCAATGACAGAAAACATTAATGGCTATATGTAAAAAAAAATTATGTAAAAATCTCCCAAAATATATCCTTCTATGTAGTGAACAGTAAAATTGCATATTAACATCCTTCAACCTCCTACAGAAAACACATTGCACATTTTGTCATTTGTGCTGGTGGTCATTTAATGTAACAAAATGTCTGAAAAAGTAGTTAATTTTCACCAAAAAAAAAAAAACTTGCAGCTTTCCAGCAGATTTTGGAAATGCACAATGCTGAATTCAAATTCTGTAAACTGTCTATACAGAACATTATTACACTGCAAAATGCAAATTTTTATTTTGTCTTATTCACACAGAGGAAATAATATATGTTGTTTTCTTGTCTGCTGATGTAGTTTATTCCATACTGGAAATATAATTACATAAACTGAGCACTAGTGCAAGCAACAGCATAGACAATCTTTTCTCTGTTGGAGGTTTAGTCAAAATGCTCAAAGAATATCCTAACTTTGAGCAAAGGGAAAATTATTCGCACAGAGAAAATAATTTATGTTGTTTTTTTTTTCTTCTGATGTTTTTTACTACATACTGGAAATATAATTACATAAACTGAGCACTAGTGCAAGCAACAGCACCAATAATCTTTTCAATGTTGGAGGTTAAAGGAGTATTCAACCCAAACGTTATAATAAACCCCCTGACTTTCGTCGCATGAAACCCAGGTCTGGTTCCGAAGTTTACCGTAGAAATGAAGATGGCTGCCGTGAACTCCTGAGGACAGAATTTGCACTGAAGGGTAAGTAAAAAGTTAGGGACATGTGCCCCGTGTACCAGGTAGACTGGGGGGAGGAGGGAGTGGGGTCTAGATAGATTTATGGGGGGGTAGGGTTTTTTAAGTTTTGGGTTGAATTTTCCTTTAAGTCACAATGTGCTCACAAAGAATATCCTAACTTCGAGCAAAGGAAAAATGACTCATACAGAGGATATCATTTATGTTGGGTTTTTTTCTGCTGATGTAGTTTATTCCATACTGCAAATATCTTCTACAAACGGGTCAATGTAATGCATAGTATTATTTTCCTCTTGTTAAATGCATGCACATTTATATATATATATATATATATATATATATATATATACTGTATACATATATCCCTTTAACTGAGGATAACCAAAACTAGCGACTAGTTTTGGAATACCAAACTGATCAGTTTGCTTGGTAAGGAACAGTGATATCAACTAACCCCAAGCCATTTGGGTGAAAATGATGGATTTTTTTTTTTTTTTAATAATTCCTCTTCACACTTAGGGGTACAGTACTTAGTAAAACTCAGTTTTTATCTTTTTAAAAAATAAAAATTCAGCTTAATTTCCAATCACAATTCGACTTGATTTACTTAAAAATCTGAACAAAAATTGGATGTACAGGAAAAGTCTTGACAAAATCGTGCAACAATTCGAATTGCACAACTTTCTTAAATTGTCGCCCAAAAACCACAAACCAGCGTCAAAATGCCCAAGAACCTCGAAGATCATGAAAGCAAGAAACATTGTCCAATTGTAAAAGGGACAACTGCCCCTGACTTCTTCATGACTTCAACAGGTTTTAGCTGGAGTATTATCAGATTCAAATACTTTTTTTAGCAGCTTTGGAGGATTAGAAATCTAGAAAAATTCAAGCATATTTTTTCCTCTACAAATTTGGATTTTTCCCTTTAAAAAGGGAAGTTTGTGGCTTAATAAATACGACTCATAATTATCACCATAATGACATACGGTATTGTACCATTGGTACCATTCAGTCTGGCTATATCGATTTGCCAGTTTTTTCCCCAAGGGAAACTGAACATGAGAACCCACATATACCAAGATGACAGTCATTACCACACTGGTCTTTCTGAATTAAGGCTTAACTAAAGAAGTAGGCTAGAAATGATGTACATTATGTTTTGGGTTTTTCTACTAGCCCAAGGCATAAATAATAAAAGATCCAAATTTTAAAAACACAAACAGAAAAAACACTGAATGACATGCTAAAAAAATCAAAATCCAAAATCTAGTCTGAGAGACTAGAAAAAATATCCAATACAATCAGTGAAGCTTCCGTTGACATCTCTTGGACCTTGACTGCTTTTACTTGCCGAAGTTTTGTATCACATTTTTTGTGTTTTTTTGTGGTGGTTTAGTTGGATTTTGACCTACAGTACGTATAGGTTAACAGCAATAGTTGAAAGGCATTCTCTGGATGAGGGAGATAGTGCCTAATTAGTCAGCATACACTAGGGACACCTGATCAGTTTTGAGGATCACATATTTTTTATTTTATTATAACACAGTTTTATATATATATGGTTGTCGTTATTGAGGGACTTTAAGCATAGACCTTACAGCTATACTCAAGTTTATTACTTTGTAACATATGAACTATAGTCAATAACTACTCTATGTAAAATAGGTAGTGGCTAATACGATGAGTAACTGCTACTTAGGGGCAGATTTACTAAAGGTCGGATTTCGACCTTGGGAATAGTGGGGAGGTAAAATCCTATGAATTCAACTATCAAATTCGAAGGATTTTACCGCAATTTGATTGATCGAACGATCGAATATAGAAAATTTGATCAATCATTCGAATATTCCAATCGAATATTCCAATTGAATTCCAATCGAATATTCAAACGATTTTTAAGTGATCGATCAAATTTTTTATATTCGATCTTAGGGAATGATCCCCATTTCGGTTGGTGTAATCTGACAAAGTAGGTGGTTGAATTAAAATTTAAAGGGGAAGTATTTGACCATTGAATTTTCGAATATTCAAATAAAATTAAATTCGAATATTCGAATTATTCGAATTTGAATATTCAATGGTCGAATTTGCCTAATTTGCATATTCAAAATTCTAATTCGAATCTTTTTGAAAATTCGATCGAATTTCGAATCCATGTGAATTTAGTAAATATGCCCCCATGTGTATTTATTGCGTTTTCTGTATGCTTTTCTGTACTTTAAGAAAGGCCTTGGAGAGGCATAAAAACACACTCATGACAGACCCTCAAAAATGTTTTATGTTTTTATGTTTTACTAGGTTTTCCTATGGCACCTTTATTTGTTGTTTTTTTCTTGCCACAAATGTGTTTTACTTGATAGAATTATGCTGTTGCAGCATTCAGCACTTTGCCAATCCCCATTTCATAACTTTGCAGTCACTGCTCAGTCAACCAGACAAAGATCTACAGCATATATTTTTACTTTAGGAGGGCAGATCTGTGATTGGATACCTACTTTCTACTGTTACTGGGAAATTACTCTTAGGACACTAATTTTCTCTCATTCTAAGCGGTATCTTCGTGGTTTCATGCAGCTTCCACCGCCTGACAAGTGAGCCAACAGGGCCCTCATTTTTAATATTGGATTTAGTCTTTATTCCTTCAGATTATAAACCTGAATAATTATTCCTTAACTGAGGGGGGTTTATCTATAATATGTGGCAGGTGAAAAACATCAAGACAACACAAGCAATACTGCACATGTCAAGTAGGAGTCAATGGCAGCAGACCCTTGAACCATTTGAAGATATTAATAGCCTTCATGATTTTTCACAGGGTTTTACCCAAAAACTTGATCGATTCAAGTGATGCCAGTTTTTTTTGCAGAAAACTCAATTCATTTGGGTTTTTCGGGTTGCAGAATCCAATTTTTTCCAATTCAGTTTTTTCCTTAAATTAGAAACCATTCGAGTTGTCCGTTTATTCGAGGTATAAAAAACTTTTTACCTTTGAAAAATAACCCAGTAAGATTGCAAAAGTAATGTCAAATAAAAGTTACATTGTGTTACAGTGGTTTGAAATAATTGATCACTTTTGCATGACTATCTATAGACGAATGCTCTGCTTGAAGCTCAACAAATTCTCCAAGCTTATCCAAAATTCTCTAAAGTAAGAACTTTATCTCCGTGTCAGTTAAAACTATTATGGACACTTCAATCTCCTCGACATGATAAGAAAGGCAAAATCTTTATGATCATTTTATTTTAGTAAAACAAAATGATAATATTTTGGGCTCTTTACCACCAGTAGCAGAAAGGGAAACAGGAAACCATATTAAAAAGTGTCATCAAAATGCGTACAACCACTGAATGCCATAATCTCCTGTGTGTATGTTTTTTCCTAACATAATGTGTACTGTTTCAGTGCTGGTAAATTACAGTATCTCACTTTATAAACCATGCCAAAACTACCTTCATCAATCACCTCTCCAAGGTCTAAATAGTGCTCAGGTTCCTGTAAAAGATATGGTCTTATAACAAATATTACTTTAAAGTAATAAACTGGAAAATATAACCTCTTTTATAGAAGGGAAGAATACAATACAGAGTGAAAGCTTAGGGCTGCATTAATTATGTAAAAACTACGGGAGTTCTGCTTTTACATCTTACAGTGTTATAAATTATACCAGTTTTTTTTACTGGGAATTCAGTTTCAAACTGGTACACAGCATTGGCTGTTCAGAGACTGGTAAAGAGACATCAATTAGGTGCTAGCATTTTTCTTGATTCTGTAATGCAGTTTATCAGGTAAATCTTGAGTAAGAAAAGTGTGTGGTTTTCCAATTTTTTTTTTAAAAAAAAAGCTTTGGTTTTTGGATTTTTTCATTAGGAATTGTCAAAAAAAATGATTTTTTTTTAGAGGTTTTATAGGTATTCATATTTTTAGGATCATTCAGTTATTTTCCGTTCATACTTATTTTATTCAGATCTTTAAATAAATGCATGACATTTGTGATTTTAGAGAAAGTGAATTTAATTTAATAAACCTTTAATAAATAGGCAGCTATTCAAATTTTTCTGGTTGAGTTATTAAAGGGGAAAAAGACCTTGAATTTTTACAAATGCATTATACCCCAAAGCTGCTAAAAATACTCCAGCTAAAACCTGTCAAGGTCTGTTATGGCAGATGTCCCTGAAGATGTTTGTGATCCGCTATGGTTTTCATCCAATAATATTTTAGTTGTCGAAGCAACAACTCAATAAATCAAGAAACAATTAAATATCAGCACCACAGGCTATGGAAAAAACAAATAACAGAACCTAGTGCAATATTGTTAATATTCGGTACAGTCACCAAAGTCTTGAACCATAGTCTATGCACAGATTTTTTCTGAGTGGTTTAAAGTGCTATAGTGATTTCTACAAGGTGCCATTATGTCAAACAAAGTGCTTTTAGTGCTTTCTTCAAAAAGTAAAATGAATTTAAAAAAAGGTGCAATAGTGTTTTCTTCAATCAGTTAAAATTAGCATGTGGCTTCTCCATTCTCTGGCAGAATTGGCAACTTACAAGATTCCTGATTTCAAAACAGCATATCAATATCAACTCCAGGGTATTCCTTTTTCTGTAAAGACATTAAAAAGCAGGGACAGTGCCCATAGTGTAATTTGCCTTTATTTTTAAAAAAGTTTTCAAACTTATTGCACTTACATAAGTCACACCTTTTAGCACATATCAAACAATCCAGTCTTATAGTGCAGATCATGGAGATGAACCTTCGCAATCCAAAGAGATGAGTTTTGCCAGCGTCTCCCTCTCCCCCATGTTCCACCTGTACATCCACTCACTGCTCAGACTGGAAGTGATGTCATACCTGACTCATTTTGCTTCTACAGAGGCAATAAAGTCGAGTTTTTTGAGCATCAATTCTAAAATGTTGTATGATTTGAACTGACACTAGATTTTGTTGTGACATTTTTTCACACTGACTTTTTTTAGCTGATGTTTTGATAAATTAGTTAAATTTGTTGATGGGAGTTAAGCTGGCCATAGATGCAAAGATCTGCTCCCGATGGATCCTTCCCCGATATGCCACTAGCTGGCAGGGCTGTATCGGAGTAATCCGGACGATCTGACCTATGGCCGAACGATTGGATTACGACGAGCACAATGGACTTCCGATGGGTCGGTCAGAAGAAAAACCAACCTTCCTGATCGATATTGTTGATATAGCTTTATCTGCCAGTGTATGGCCAACATTAGGTAGACTTTGTTTAAAAAAAAAAAAAAAAATACCATTACCAATCAACCAAAGGCAATGTCAGAAATCACAGATATATTTTTAATAAATTGGTAGCAGCTGTAGCATAATGGATAGGAGGGATTTTCACAAAATTTTCAGCTAAGCAAAAATGCAAATCAGTAATTACATTGCATGGATGGGTACCCAGAAGTGATTTCCATGTGGTCACTCTATGGGAGCAGGACAGTGACATATATGGGCAGTCTGCGGTGGTCCGATGATGTTGGGGGGGCAAGCAGTGAGGTCAGGGGTGGGACTGATGATGTGGTGTTCAGTGATTGGTTGATTGCCAGGTCATTCATTTCAATGTCCTGTCTGGATTTCCTAATTTTGAAATGGGGACAGGAACTTTCCATTCCTTCCATAAACCTGTCTGTCTGTCTGTGTGAAATCCAAACAGGTGGCAACCCTACTAGGGAAGCCTAAAATCTGGGCCTGGGTCCAGACAGCCATGTTGGGACATATATCCTGAATACATCTTTAGGGATGCAAAAGAAAGGAAATAAATGCCAGGCTGTATTTATTATATATTTCCATTCTGCTTGTTAAAAATTGCAAAGGGGACAGGTGTATTTCTTGGAAGTAATACTGCAGTCTGTACCTGACATACTGCTGGAGGGATAGACTGCTATGAGTGCTTATACCTTTGTGTTTTCCCACATATATTACTTTATAATTGGTGAGTGAAAACAGTAATATTGAATGTGCAGTATTGTGTATGTGAAACTTTTAGCAGGTTTTACAATATTTGGTTGATTGAGGTAGTTCATATCAGATTCACCACACATCACCAGGCTTCACATAGTGTAACATTTTTAAGCATTTTTTCTTAGGGGTCTATTTATTATGCTTTGTGAAACAAATTTTACTGTTTAAAAAAACAAGTATAATAAATGGCAAATTTATCAAGCTGTGTTTTATATTACACCATGTGAACGCCACTTCCGGCATGGAAGGCATGATGGCACTTTTTTTTACACCATATTATAAATATAGCCCTTAGAGTGGCTTCAGCTGGAAGCAATGTATATAATGTATATTGCTGTATATCCTGGCTCTTTCTTATTAGAATACATAGTGGCTTATCAGAAAAAAATTTTGGTAAAATAAATACAACCTCATTAGTTGCTGATTATTAATAGAGACAATTAATACACAAGGACATATTTGCATTTCTTTATTAATTGTATAAGTCAACTAAATGTAATGTTCAACTTAATAGTTTATTATCCCAGATTTGACTAAAATATACTTCAACAGTGATGCACTATTTTCTCGCCACACAAACCAGAAAAAAATTGAATTTTAGTCTTGCTATTTTCTAGGAAACAGTGAGCTAAATAAAATCCTAACAGTTGTTGTCATGAATAAGGCGACATTTCAGAAGCTTTAAGTAATTGTCAATCTTATGGGAATCCCTGCGAAGGCAGTGCAGGAGGTTGTAAAAGGCAAAGAGACGAGAATTTTCATCTGCTGACTGGGCTGCTGGTGGGCCAGACCACAGTGAGTTAACATCGTTTTCCAAGTCAAAAGGATGAATCTACAAATACAAAATAGGACATTTTCTACAAAAATTGGCTACCAAAGCAAGACTAGTGAAAGCTCCCCTGGCAAAATATATAAATACAGATGCAGTCACTTTGGATTGTGAGTTAAATGCGTCGTACCTTAACTCATCTATCTCATTTATCCCATTTAGCACAGAATATTGTGTCACAGCATCCCATCCAATTAAAGAGTTCACCATTGAAAACAATGGTGCTTTGGTATGCTAATGAAAAGGTTAAATGCATTAAATGAGTTAAGATAACTTTAGATAACAGTTTCTTCAATTAGCCCTGAGTCACGATGCATTAAACTTACAAATCCAATTGACTGCATCTGTACATTATCCATACAGCTATACCTAAAAGCCACTAATCATGCTTATCCACAGCTTTTCTATAGCTAATGTATTCTAAAATTTTCCTGCACTAGGATATAGACATCCAGTCTCACAACTTACTCTACGGTATTGTTAGTTCACTGTCTACAAACAGTTTATTAGTCCACAAAATGCTTCATTTTCAGTTCCAAAGCTAGTCCTAGTCAACTGAAAGAAATAGCAGGATAACGGTAATGCATCAGAAAAACATGTCCAGCAAAGGTCATCTTTATCACAAAGGTTCTTACAACCAACAACAGGTTTTGCTAACAGTACCTGTTTTGTGGATACAGGTATATGATCCATTATCCAAAAAGCTACAAATTATGGAAACGACATCTCCCATTGACATCAATATTTAAAAACGTATTTACTTTTTCTCTGTAGAAAATACCTTGCACTTGATCCTAACTAACATATAATTGATCCTTACTAGAGGTAATACAATTAAATTATTAAATAATCTTTAATAGAGTTAAAGCATGGAGATCCAAATTAAGGAAAGACCCCCTTGTCTGGAAACCCCAGATCTTGAGCATTCCCGATAACAGGTCACATATCTGTACTTACATAGAAGTAGATTTAAAAGAACAAAATGGCTGATACATTTTCTAATAGTCAACATTTTCTATCTAAATTCTGTGAGAGATCCACTTGGGTTAATGATAGATCTACCTGTGCTGTAGAACTGTATAGGCTGAATAAAGGCACTGCTTCCAAGGAAATAAGTTGACAGTTATGGGTAATTAAAGAAAGTAATTAGAATCCTTCCATTTTTCTTTCTTTTATAATTGACTTTGTAGCACCTCTCTTTATGGATGTTGCTATTATTTATTATGCAGTGGTCATTAGTAATGGCTGGGGACAAGCAGTGTATATCCTTACTAGTTATGATTCAGTTGGGCTGGGACAGAGGTTTTTAGCAGTTGTGCTGAATGTTCTCATTTGTATTTCTTGTTATTCATGGCAACTGACTTTAGCTCTCCCAAGCTACAGTTTATATGCACGAATGTCATTCTTTATTAGTGATGGGTTGTTCTCCTGAGAACCTTGTAAAATGCATTTATACTATTGCAAAATTGTTCTGTTTTAAATCAGTAAACAATGTGCTGTGAGGGTTGTACTTGCTCAGGTAGGCCATAGCCATTCAGAATTGCAGTTTTAAAGTACTCTTGGAGGTTTGTTTATTAAAGGTCGAGTTGGTTTTTACCCAAAAAATATGATTTTTACAGGGTATTTTTTAGTCAAAACTCAAAAACCTTGTATTTTTCAAGAGATATTACAACCCTAAGCTGGAAATACAGTGGTGTGAAAAACTATTTGCCCCCTTCCTGATTTCTTATTCTTTTGCATGTTTGTCACACTTAAATGTTTCTGCTCATCAAAAAACGTTAACTATTAGTCAAAGATAACATAATTGAACACAAAATGCACTTTTTAAATGAAGGTTTACGTTATTAAGGGAGAAAAAATACTCTACATGGGCCTGTGTGAAAAAGTGATTGCCCCCCTTGTTAAAAATAACTAAGAACAAAAGTAATTGAGATCTATCAGTCTGGTAAAGGTTATAAAGCCATTTCTAAAGCTTTGGGACTCCAGCGAACCACAGTGAGAGCCATTATCCACAAATCGCAAAAACATGGAACAGTGGTGAACCTTCCCAGGAGTGGCCGGCCGACCAAAATTACCCCAAGAGCGCATAGACAACTCATCCGAGAGGCCACAAAAGACCCCAGGACAACATCTAAAGAACTGCAGGCCTCACTTGCCTCAATTAAGGTCAGTGTTCACAACTCCACCATACGAAAGAGACTGGGCAAAAACGGCCTGCATGGCAGATTTCCAAGGCGCAAACCACTTTTAAGCAAAAAGAACATTAAGGCTCGTCTCAATTTTGCTAAAAAAAAATCTCAATGATTGCCAAGACTTTTGGGAAAATACCTTGTGGACCAACGAGACAAAAGTTGAACTTTTTTGAAGGTGCGCATCCCGTTACATCTGGCGTAAAAGTAACACAGCATTTCAGAAAAAGAACATCATACCAACTGTAAAATATGGTGGTGGTAGTGTGATGGTCTGGGGTTGTTTTGCTGCTTCAGGACCTGGAAGGCTTGCTGTGATAGATGGAACCATGAATTCTACTGTCTACCAAAAAATCCTGAAGGAGAATGTCCGGCCATCTGTTCGTCAACTCAAGCTGAAGCGATCTTGGGTGCTGCAGCAGGACAATGACCCAAAACACACCAGCAAATCCACCTCTGATTGGCTGAAGAAAAACAAAATGAAGATTTTGGAGTGGCCTAGTCAAAGTCCTGACCTGAATCCTATTGAGATGTTGTGGCATGACCTTAAAAAGGCGGTTCATGCTAGAAAACCCTCAAATAAAGCTGAATTACAACAATTCTGCAAAGATGAGTGGGCCAAAATTCCTCCAGAGCGCTGTAAAAGACTCATTGCAAGTTATCGCAAAAGCTTGATTGCAGTTATTGCTTCTAAGGGTGGCCCAACAAGTTATTAGGTTCAGGGGGCAGTTACTTTTTCACACAGGTTTGGATTTCTTTTCTCCCTAAATAATAAAAACCCTCATTTAAAAACTGCATTTTGTGTTTACTTGTGTTATCTTTGACTAATAGTTAAATGTGTTTGATGATCAGAAACATTTTGTGTGACAAACATGCAAAAGAATAAGAAATCAGGAAGGGGCCAAATAGTTTTTCACACCACTGTAGCTTCAATCCGAAAAATACTCCAGCTAAAACATGTAGAAGTGAATGGTAGAGGTACCTTGAACCATTTTAAGATATTTGTAGGCTTCTCAATGTTCAGGTTTCTTCAATCAATTTCGCTTGAATATGCTATTAATTTGAGCGATTCGAGCTTTTTTCACTGAATTCAATTTGAGTATTTGAGTTTTTACCCTGATTTCACTGATTTGAGTTTTTTACATTTTCAAGTTTTTTATAAAGTAGAAAACATTCGACCCCCTTAAAGTACTAAAGTGTAGGTATTGCAGGTCATTTAGGGGAATGTAATATATGTTGGTAACGACGTATCTTTATAAAAGTCTTTATAAAATATGCAATATGTTCAGTATACTACTCTGCTAATTAAAATGTTATGGAAGTGAGAGGTATAAAATAATATTTTCTTAAATTCTGAGTTTAAATATTGTACCTTGGAACATTAAAAAACTGCCTACATTTTTAAGCTTGAAGTAAAGGAGAAGGAAAGTTGAAATCAATGATACTGATAAATGTTAGGCACCACCCAGTGCCTAACCCGGGCCAATGCTCCTGTTAGCAGGAAACTGCCTGGTATTTCTGTGCTAACACATCAGATTGTGATTTATATATTTTCTGTACGAGGGCACAATTGACAAAGTTTTGTAAGGAACATATATTTGTCCCTCTGAGAAGACAACAAAGTTGAACTAGAAAATGTGGACTATTAGAAAATTTATCAGCCATTTAGTTCCTTAAATTGACACTGATGTTGAGTGAAGAAAATACAGATTGCATAGTACACCACCTTTCTGACTGTTAAATGAATGTATATCAATAGAAACTTCCATTTGTTTGGACACTAGGGGTGATGTTGCAATAATTGTAGAAGGAATGTCCAAGTTTACTTCCATCATACAGAATGTTAATGCTCAAGGAAAGAATACCCTATTAAAACATGAATTATTATTGTCTATTTTAAGAAGATATTACCTAATAATAGTGTTTTTATTCATACCTGGAAGTATTAGATATAGCTGAATCACAGTATAAAAAGATAACAAAGATTACTATTCTTACCCTTCCAACTATTTTTCCCATGCCTTCCAGAAGTCGTTTGGTTTGTTCTTCAATTTCAACAGCTTTCCAAAGAATTGTGTCTGGCGCTTCCCTAATATCTTGAACTTCTGCAACCATGTGGAGTAAAGGATCGTTCCAAGACTTCAGAACTCTCATCACTAAGTTCAGCAGGTCTTCATGCTTTGGTGTTGTATAGAACAAATAAATGAAAATACTTTGATTTAAAATATAATTTAACATTTTGCATAACAATGCCTTCCATAGTTTAAAGTCAAACACTATACTAGGTTGTATGTATTGTTTTGTGCATTGCCATTATACTTAGTATCATACATACTTTTTAAATTAAAATAATTAGTCAGAATTCATTTTTAACATAGTTGTTATTTATTTGGTTTAAACTGAATGCAATCTTGACTGTACTCTAGCAGGAGGCTAATCAACACTTTGTTTAAAGTAGACCCGTCACCCCAAAAAAATATTCAAAATCATATTTTATCACATAAGCCAAGCAAAATGAACATTAATTACACTAAATACATTACTTGGATATTGTTTACTTCAGTCTGGGAATTCATAATTATTGCAAACAGGCAGGAGCCATTTTGTGGACACTTTTGTTAAGGAAAACATTATACCATCTTAGAATCTTGTTTGTGCACCAGAATGGGGACCCGATGTCTATCCCCATGTCCTGGCAACACAAAGAGAACAGGAGGAATGTGGGGAGAGCAGTGACATCTAGGAAGTGCTGAATGGAAAGTGATAGTAATTGTCTGCCCAACCTCTATGCCTAAGGCATAGAGGAGTGGCAGACAATATTTGATTGACAGCTGAGATTTTTAAATGAGCTTAAAACAGCTATGAATGGCTTAGTAAAAATTTTAAATTGGATTTCATGTTTAATTTGAAAAGTACATTTATTATACAGATTTTTGTGTCTGGGTGACAGGTCCACTTTAATAAGTACACTTTTGAAGAAGTCTGTAAATACTGATGCTTAAATCAATTCAGCCACATATGTATATTTCAAACAGTGCTATAATAAAAAGAGAAGAGCTTGTAATTCCCTCCAATATCTCTCATTATTACAGAATTTCAGTGTTGTTTACTGGACCTGGACAAAGTCTCACTTGAATTTGCTGTGCTTGCTCCTTGTCTTCTGGAGTATTTAATGAGGAGGTATGGCAACTCATAACAGACTTTGCTAAGAATCTTCGACTTGGTGTGAAGCGTTCATCCTATAGAAAAAAATATGTGCATTAAAATATATTGCATATAATATTAAACTTTAGATATGCCAACTTATTATAATATATGTCACTCTGTAAAAATATGTATTTCTTTTAAATCATAATAAGGAACACTATTATCTCATCGTAAAAAAATGTAATAACGTACAAAATATAGATGCTACTTACAAATTCATTGAACATTTCAGAGGAGAGAGAATGGATATAATGTGAAAGCTTCACTGCCCGATCAAAAAGAGCTCCGGTTGACATCTGGCAGTTGGTTCCTCCATCTGGACATATTGGTAGGGAAGTCACACCATTTTTCACTGGAAACATACTGGTTCCAACAAGAATCACCAACATTGCAACTTCAAGAAAGAAAAAAAAATAAATTATTAAGCACTTTACTGTGAAGGAAATACACTTTGAACTTTATAAGAAGAAGAATATAAAAAAGTGTTTATGTAACAAGGAACATGATACAATGTCTTTACAGAAACATTATTTGAGAAATTTCTTTCTTTACTCTCATGTTATACATTTATGAAATAATGTCCCATGGACTTACAGGCACATGGATTTGTTGAAGTCACTCTGACAGCTACAGTTATTGATAAAAGGCATTTTATAAACACTTTTTAAAACTAAATGAAAAAAAAAACATGTTGAGGCTGACTTCAGAAATCCATGTAGTGAAAACAGATCAAATAGAATTCTCATTTGTGATCTAGACGCTTGTATTTTATGTGTTTCCTAGCAAATAAGTGAAAACCATGGAATTATACATTATAGCACAAACTATTTTAAACATAAAAAGACATAGTCTGTATTCATAATTTAGAGATATATAGAAGAAAAATACCTTTCACAGATGAGTCCATCTGATCAATCATTATTGGCAAAGTCTTTCACCAGAGACTAGTCAAGTGTTTAGCCTTCATGTTTCCCTTTAGCGGTTTTATACACTTAGACATCTATGTTGAATAAATACATCGTCCAAGCTCATAATCGCAAACATCAAATGTTCTTACTTCTTCATTCATATTCACAAAAGTTTTGATCAAAATAATGTGATAAATATATTTAACTTAGGAAAACCGGCATGGATGCCAATCAAAATGAGCAAAGAAATGGAACCAAATATGTCATTATAAATGTAGGCTTTTATATGACTTTAAAAATGTTACAGATTTAGCTCTTTTAGGAAATGAACTTGTGTAACGATTAATATATATATAGGCATACATTTAAAAGCATTCTGATGAGTTACTGATGTTGTTCACTGTAAAATACTTAAGGGGTAAGCATATGAGCACAATGCTAAAATAAAACTGAATTCAGATAATATGTCAGTTGTAAAGCTTTTCTTGCTGAGGAAAACAATTGCAATACTTAGTTGAAAAGTCATGATTAAGTAATTTAGAAAAGGGAAAATTGCTACATACTTACCATGATTTTCCTTTCCTGGTACCTCTCCATGTAAGCACTCTCCAGGTCAGCCCCCCCCCTCACCTCATTGAAGAACCCCTCCCATCAAGTAATCAAATACACGTTAGAGACAATCACGGTAAGTATGTAGCAATTTTCCCTTTTCCCTGGCCCTCTCCATGTCAGCACTCTCCGGGAAGTAGCAGGGTGGGATGAACCACACCTGGTTGGACAAGATGTCTTTATTATGCAGTTGGTGGTTAAAAGGAAACACTGGAAAGTATGTTGCGGCCGAATTGTGCACAGCTGGCCGAGGCCACTTCTAGGTAGTAGTGCGAGGCGAAGGTATTGGGAGATGCCCAGGAAGCCGCCCGGCAGATCACCTCTAGAGGAGTACCTACTTCTGCTGCCCATGAAGCAGCTTGCCCTCTGGTTGAGTGAGCCGAGGTTGTAGGGACTTGAAGTCCTCTGGAAGAGTATGCCTTTGAGATGACCAACTTAATCCATCGGGATATGGTGGATTTTGAAGCAGTCTCCACTTTCTTTTTGCCACCGGGAATGATAAACAATCTGTGAGCCTTCCTGAATGTTTGTGTTGCTGAACAGTACTCGCTCACTGCTCTCCCCACATCCAGGAGATGTAGGGGATGGTCCTTGTGTTCTGTGTCATGAACCCGGAAGGACGGAAGGGATAGTTCCTCCCTGATGTGAAATTCTGATACGACCTTGGGTTTGAAAGAAGGTACAAACTTCAGTATGACTCTGTCCTGAAGAAATGTGGGACTATCTTCATCAAATTTCAAGGCTTGTAGTTCCCCTACTCACTTGGCTGATGTTATTGCCACCAGGAACACAGTCTTCAAAGTCAGATTCCAGATCGAGGCCTCTTGAATGGGCTGAAAGGGTCCTGACGATAGATACTTGAGGACAAGAGGCAGGTCCCATGTAGGATAGGATGGTATTATTCTGATGGCTGCCTTGAAGAATTTGACTACAAATGGGTGCAGCGCCCATCTGGTTCCTGAAAAGGCCGAAACTGCAGAGACGTGTTTTGAGTGTGTTTAAACTCAGACCACTGTCTAGTCCCTGTCGAAGGAAGTCTAGGAGATCGGCCACAGAGACTGGAGATTAGGCTGTATTGTGCCCCTTCCTTTTAGTCATGAAGGCTTTCCACATACTTCGGTATCTGGAGTTGGTTGTCGGTTTTCTGGAGTTCATAAGAACTTCTATGACTTCCCTGGAAAGACCTTGAGCTTCTAAATCTTTCCGCTCAGCCTCCAAGCCGTCAGGGCTAGGTGACCGGGTTCTGGGTGGACAAATGGTCCTTGGATCAGGAGATTCCTGGACAGAGGTAGCTTCCATGGAGGTTGCATTGATAGCCGGAGGAGTGTTGGAAACCACTGTCTCCTTGGCCAGGCTGGGGTGATGCAGATGACTTCTGCTCTGTGTTCTACTATCATCTTCAGAATCCTTGGAATCAGAGGAAGAGGAGGAAAGATGTAGCATAAATCCTTCGGCCACTGTTGAGGCTTGTGGATCCTGGATCCTTGAGAAGAATATCCTGCATTTGGTGTTTTCCGCAGAGACCATTAGATCTATGCAGGGAGGTCCCCACTCCAATACTAGCTTATTGAAGATCCTTGGATGTAGTTGCCATTCGTGAGGATCTAAGGAACTCTGGCTTAGGAAGTCAGCCTCCTTGTTGATCTTGCCTGGGATGTGTACTGCTGTGATCTCTGAGACATGCATCTCTGCCCATGTGAAGATCGGTTCCACCTCTAGCAGTAGGGAAGGGCTTCTTGTTCCTCCTCGCCTTCTGAGGTAGGCAACTGAGGTTGTGTTGTCGCTTCTAACTTTGACCCTGTGTCCGGACAGGTCGTCTTGAAAGAATGTGAGGGCTTCTAGGATGGCTCTGACCTTGAGGATGTTTGAGGGCATGCCTGAGGATGGGTGATGCCATCTGCCTTGTGCTGCTCTGCCCTTGAGGACTGTTCCCAGCCTGTGCCGGAAGCGTCTGTGGTTAATGTGTTCCATTTCCCTGGGAAAAAGGGAACCCCTTTCGAAAGATGGCTTGGTTGAGGCCACCAATCTATGGCTTCTTTCAAGGGTTGGTCAACTTGAATTTGGATGCCTGGGTTGATGATCCCTCCCGACTTGATCAGTTGGTATTGTATGAATCTCATGTGCCAGTGTGCCCTGGTCACCAGTTTGATCGAAGATACCATCCTGCCCAGGAGTCATGATAGAGTGGATGCTGAGACACTTGGAGCTGATCCCAGCTCCTGAAGGTCTTGTTGTCTCTGGGTTGACAGTTTTATTACCCCTAAGTGGGTGTTGAGGGAAGACTACTTGCTGTGCTGGTTCCAATTGACTTTTTGACCAGTTTAGACACCAACCATGGTATTGTACAACACTGATCAACTTGTCTCTGTGATCCATGGCCTGACGCCTTGATGAGGCTAAAAGAATGAGGTCATCGAGATAGTGGAAGATTCTTACTCCCTGCCATCTCAGGGAAGCTACAATGATCACTAGAATTTTGGAAAAGACTTGTGGGGCTGTGGAAATCCCGAAAGGGAGACAGGTGAACTGGAAATGTTGTGTGTTGAAGCAGAATCTCATGAACCTCTCTTGGGCGTTTGCCACTGGGATGTGGTGATAGGCATCTTGGATATCTAATGTACACATCCAATCCCCTGGACAGACTGGTCGTCTGTGGATCTTTCCCAGGCAGTTAGAAATTGTTGTAATCTCCCCCCTATTTATGGCCCCTGGGGACCCCTTCTTTCAGAAGGAGTTCCTGGGTGATGTGGCTGTAGAGTTGCAAGCACTGAATTGGCAAAAGGATTGAGATTGTCCCCCTGACCAGCTGTTAGACTTGAAGGATGTCTTCTTGTTCCTGAAGCCTTTCTGATCTGGGTTTCCTGATGTTCTGGACCTGAATGCGGCCTTGCTGCGGAAGAACCTCTTAGAGCGTTGTTTGTATTTCTTTTATGGTAGGAATTGGCATTTGCCCCCAGAAGCTTTGGAAATTAATTCCTCCAGTTTCTTCCCAAAGAGGAGATTCCCCTGGAAGGGTAGGGAGCAGAGAGCAGAGAGCTGACTTAGATGTTGTGTCCGCCTCCCAGGATCTCAGCCACAAGGCCCAACTGGACGAGACTGAGGGTGCGAGAGATCTGGAAGCTAGTCAAGTGATATCAATAGAAGCATTTAGGAGGAAGGAAGTGCCAATCCTGAGATCTGACAATTCTTCTAAGATGTCATTCTTATCCTGATCCTCCTTAATGGCTGCTTCCAGACTGTCCAGCCAGTTTTCCATTGCCTTGCTTATGGATATACTGGCCACTGCCAGTTTTACAAGCTCTCCTGCCAGGACAAATTACCTTTTTTTGTCCTTCGGAGTCGGAGTCAACTCTTCTGTCCATGAGGTCCCGCAAGGTGGCTATATCCTCTACTGGGAGTAGAGTACTTTTGTCAAGGTTGATGACAGGTGCATCGACCGATGGTATAGTCCAAAGGTCTTTCATGGTTTCTTGCTTGGAAGGGTAAAGTCGGCTGAATCTGGTATTCCTGGACACAAAGTTCCATTCATTTCTAATTAAATCGCTGACTTCCTGATGGAAAGGGAACGTCTGACCTTTCTTCTTCGTTCCTGGAAGAAAGGAGGTTGAGGGTGTTTGATTATCCTCGATCACACCCAAGGACCTTATCACCGCTTTTATTATAGGAGAAATCATGGCAAAGTCGAAAGAAGGATGATCCTCCTCCTCTGACTCTTCCTCAGATGAAGAGTAAGATGGTTTTCCAGCTTCTTCCTCTTCCATTTCGTGGTCGGATTGATGATGTCTAGATGTTACCGAGGACACTTCCTGCGAGACTGCTTGTTTGATCCATGATATAACCTCTGAGTGGGAGAAGGTGGTTCCTGCAGCTGAGTTCAGGCAGGCTTGACATAATCTCTTACTGGGAAGAGATGTTTCACCACATGCCGTACATTCACCAACAGTCTGGGAATTGGATTCTGTAGTTCATTGTCGGTAGACTTGGATTTGGAAGGCTTTATTCAAGGCCGGTATTTTTTTCTAGAAAAGGTGGCAACCCTAGCCTTACCTGATCCAGGAGCTGAAGCACAGTTGACTCCCAAGATATAAGGTAGTGTGCTGGTTCAGGGCAGTCCTAATGCTTTCCCAAGTTTAAAAAGAAAATTTTGCTTCCAATGGGAACAAAAGCAAAGGAAAAGGACAAAAAAGATGCTGGTAAGTGGGTGTGGTTGGCCTTTTAAAGGTTTGGGGAGGGTCCTTCTGATGGGAGCATGGGGGAGGGGCTATCCCGATGAGTACTGACATGGAGTTCGACAAGGGAAAGTGTTTTACCATTTTATTTTCATAAATTGTTCACTAGATTTTCACATTTTTTATTGTTTACTGTGGATGAGTTTGTGAATGAGAATGTACCCCAAGCATTCTGGATAACAGTTTCCATACCTGTATTGAAATACCACCTATACCAGTCCAAGAATGTAGAAAGCCATTAGACTGCATTTTAATACATGTCCAGCTAAACTGTAGTGGTTATTTAATCGTTATTTTTTTTTAAATCACTTTTATTAGTTATTTGTAACTCATATTGCTTGAGCAACAGCATATCTGAGTTGAGGAAAAAAACACTAATAAACCATATTTTCTGTCTTGCATACTTGGAACCATGGCACATCTGTGACCTTATTATGAATAAAGGGCCATTTAAGCAAACATTGCACCACAAACAGATGTTTACTGTAAATACTATGAGTTTGAAAGCCTCTACTTTAAGTTTTTTGATACAAGTATTTTAATTTGTGTCCTTTTCATAGAAAACCATTGCAAACTACCTGAATGGCTGTAAGGACAAAGTCTCACTAGTGATGGACGAATTTATTCGCCAGGGGCGAATTCGCGCGATTTGCTGCTGGCGAATAAATTCGCCGAATTTCACCTGGCGAAAATTCGCCGAAAAAAACGAGTCGCACAACGTTTTTGATGCGACGCAACGAAAACTACGCAACGCACGCCGAAAACTACGCGACGCAAGCGACGCGCGTCGAAAGCGTGCCTCGACTCGTTTCGCAAATTTTTCGCCAATTTTTCGGCGAAGCGAAACTGGGAGGAATTCACCCATCACTAAATCTCACTTGAAGTTGCTGTGCTTGCTCTTTGTCTTCTGTCATCTGGAGAGTCAGGTGTAGTATTTACATTGTAATAACAGATGAGGTGACACTTTGCTGCTCTTACATGGGTAAAAGGGAAGTCCAACTTTTCAACAAAGAATGCCATGGAGTTGCAAAATCTTTAATATTGCCTGTCTTTAGAATACAGGTCCTTTAATATACATGTAGTATGTTAGGAGTGTCCTGTTGGGTAAATGCACAGATTCTGTTTCACATATCATTATTTATTTGTTTCAAGTGATGAATAATTCCATAAGATTTCTTTCTCAAGACTTACATCCGTATACAGATACTCTAGAGGTAAAATTTTGAATTATAACTTCACTTGAAGTAAAGCTTGCATATCCTTATTATACACTGTGGGAATTGTATTATAGAATAATAGAAGTATATAGGGCAAAAAGAATAATATTTGAGTTAACATTAAACTTCTCATAGCAATGAGATATATTTTTTATTATTTTTTTAATAAAATCAAATAAATGATGTAGAATATATAAAACAAGAATAACTGATAATATATACCCTAATTATACAAAAAGGTAATTTAAATTGTTTTAAAATGTTTGCAATTTACAGTAGATCCATCATTTAGGTTTTTCAGGGGACCAGAAAAAATGTTGTAAAATACAGGAAAATGTAAAATCAGGGAAATGTACAGTATTATGCATAATATATACTGTATGTGGGACCAGATAACAACATTGTAAAATGAGGGATAACATAAGGGAGAACCATTTCAAACCATGTTTAAACTTAAAAGGGCTAGCTCACATTTAAATATTTTTTTATCAATACAAGGAATGCTCCCTTTGTGGACTATGAACTTTTCCTTTGTATTTGAGTGCACAACTAAATATATATTTTGAATGTGAAGGAAAGGTTAAATCTAAGTAAGCTTTATTAGAAAATCTATATAAATACACCAGTAAACCCGCAAAGTAAAAAGAAACACATTTATTTCCTGCTATTGTGTACACATGGACTTTTGTATCAGACTTCCTTCTTGCAGCTTAAACCTCCAGGGCATGGATTTGAGCATATTCAGTTTGCTCCTCTTTCCCTCTACCCCACCTTTTCCCTCCTCCTCCCCTCCCTGCTATAATCTGAGTGCAGAGCTATGAGTGAGCAGGGAGAGACTCAGGCAGAAAGTTATGCAGCACCGAGCTAATATGGCAGCTGCTATACTAAACAGAGCGAGTTCCTAGAGCTGTTTACTCAGGTATGGTAAAGCATTCTACAGAATAAATATTGTGTTCTAGCTTGTACTATTATGGCTAATCTATTGACAATAAAAAGCCTTCGTAGCTTCCTTCTTCTTTAAGGTCCACAAATATATATCAAAATATCACTGGAAGCTTATAAAAAATCATTATAAGGTTGGATTTTTTATGGCAAAATAAAACAGGGAGGTACATATGCAAATTGTCTCAGAATATAATTGTCTACATCAAAAATAATTTTAAGGTGGACTTAGCCACTTATATGGCCATATTAATCGCACCACTTACCAATTTTCCTTTTAAAACCTTACAATCCTTGTCCTCAACAACTGCCCATAATTAATCAGTTATTTTTTATTACAAATTAATAAATGTAACCCATCTACTGGTTAAAGGCTGCACAAAAACATAAAAAGTAGCAAAAAAAAAAGAGAAAGAAGAGACATTCAATAAGGTCATGGAAAATCAATGCAAGCTATAAAATCATTAGGGGTCATTTACATTGCAGACAATTACAAAGCCACAATACGCCTTTTTTTGTACAAAGGGTTCTGTCATTGCAGAGTAGACACAGTGCTCTGGAGAGCAGGGGGCTAGGCTTAGGGAACTGTTCCAAACCATTTAAAAAAAACATGAAAAGTCAATATTTTTTAATTGATATATATTTCAAAGTTTCTTTAAATTATGTTTACTTTTCAAAAGGCTTAAGATATGTTTGTGTGGAGTTCCCCTTTAAATAAACCTATTCGTCCTTTTATATATTAGCAATACATCCGAGTAAGAAAACACATCACTGTTAAATAATGTGCAAAAGTGATTCTAATATTTGAAACATTGCCCTTCACTGTAAAATATATCTGAGTCAAAAAGCCAATTGTTTCCCAATTAGTAAAAAGCATAATGTGTTCTTGGGTTAGGTTTCTCAAAATGGAAGGTTTAGCTGACCTTGTTATATGGTAATACGTCAGTGATTAAAATGTTCCATTCAAAGAGGCTACTTATCAATTTTTTTGACCTATTAAGTATTTGGAAATGTTTAATCATTTTATACCTGGTAATAACATGCTGAACCTTTAGAAAGGAAACACAGTAGTTAAGCAAGTACTTTAAAGTGATATTGACACTAAAAAACTACTTTTTAAAATATGAATGTACATCAGTTACTGTACCTATAGGTCATTTTGATTTTTGCTGAGAGGTTTGTTTTTGTAAGCAATTTTTAGTTAAAGTTCCTAAACCTGAGTTTTTGTTAACCTGACTTTCCCATCTCAGCCTGTCAGTTAAAGTTTCTAATGCTAACGGACTACTGCACAAATATGGCAGCCCCCTCATAAACAAACACAGAGAGCTAAATATTTAATGAAAAAGCATTGGGCAAATATTTTATGGTAAAATTAAAAGTAGCATGCAAAGTCAATTTTATGGTAGTTGTAAGTCTTAATTTCTGGTGTCAGCATCTCTTCATCCTCAAAATCTAACAGTGCAAGACTATGTTTTAAGTAATATTTGCTCATTTTCCCAATAACATTGTTAAAATGCTTTGTTTTTTTTACAGCAAATGCTTATTTCCAAGGTACAGGATGTTATTGATTAATAATCTAGCACTCTGGAACTATGCGCAGAATGTATTTTTCTACATATTTCACTTTTTCCCTCCAATAGAGTACTTCTACTTTTAATCAAACACAGCCGTAGGCAAATCTTTACTGCAAATGAGAATTTTTTTTAAAGACCAGAAAGTATATTTACAGATATATTGTACAGTCCATCAGCTTTACTACACATTTACTAAAAACTATTTGCTAGAAGCATCTATATATAACATCTTAAATCATACCGCACTGTAGATTTGTTGATGTTTCAATAACCCTACATATGGTTAGGCAAACTGCATAAAATTTACAGTAGTAGAAACATTTTTCATCTATGTTCCTAGAACATACAGGAAGAATACTCTTAAAACACAAAATTCTCTTCAGTTGAATTTGTAACTATAAAAGACTGAACATGCAGCTTTTTTTATCAGTCCCCAGGCAACACTTTAATTCTTCTGTTACCCAGAAAATATGAAGAATAAAGCTAATGAAAGCTAGCAAGAAATATCTAAGAGTCTAAATCCAGTATGCTAAATAGTTTAATGGCATTGTGCCAAGGCGATCAAGGTTAAATTGCTTTTCACTAAGAGTAAATCATGTGAGGCATGCCACCCTTAAACACAATTACATTTTATATAAAAATATGTCTTTGGCAGACACAGGTATTAACTATTTCCATTAAGTTTGTTGTATGGGTTGTATAGTGGGTTATGTAATGAACCCATGAAGTGCTCCATTATACAAAAATACATGCTATAAATAGTAATGGACAAATTTATTCGCCTGGGTCAAGTTCGCTGCAAATTCCCGGGATTCACCTGGCGAAAATTCGCCAGCATCAAAAAAAAACGGACACCTTTTTTTCCACATTGAAAAATGGATGCCCGTGTCCAAATAAGACGCCGGCAGCGTTTCATGGGTTTTTCGCCATTTCACGAATTTCCCGAGAAATTTTTGCCAGGTGAATCACGAGAATTCACCGAATCGAAATTTCGCGAAGGGAAATGTCCCAGATTCTCCCATCACTAGCTACAAACTATATCATATTAAAATACTTAGATAATACAAGCTAAATTATAATAAAACACATAGATAATACAAATATGTCAAGCCCCAAAGGACCAGATATAATTGAGTGAGAAAAAGTTAACTCATGGTTTATCACATGAAAACTCATGGACAAGATTCAATTCTAGGAGAAAAAACTTTTCTCCAAATTCAGTTCCAGTGTCTTCCCATGAACTGCTAGTGTTTTCACACGATAAACAGTGAGATACATTTTTCTGAACTGAATTGCATCTCAAATTGAATCTTGTTCACCAGTTTTCATATGATAAAACTTTTTCTCACTGAACTGAATATGGCCCAAAAATGAGCTTGACAGAATTTCACTTATATTTTACAACCATGCAAAATGTGTTGTTAAAATAAGATATAATATTTATGCTTTTAAAAAAAAATTGTATTAGCAAAAAAAGAAAAACTCCACTTTCTATATAATCCTATGGGATTTTTTAGGATTGTATTTATCAATGGAAGAAAGTTAGAGTTCCCCATTTCAAAAATCCCATAGGATTAAAAGAAAATGTGTGATTTTTTTCTGTGACAAGCTCTAATCTTATATTTTGATAAATCTGCCCCAAATTTAATTATTTCAGATATATATTAACATATAGTCGAAATTCGACTGAGGTATTATTTATTCAAAAAATCAAATATCTAAAACTTGGACAAATTTTAAAAAACTGGAATCAATTCGATTTTTAATTTGATTTTTTCTCTGGACCTCTTCCATTGACTTATACACAAACTCAGCAGGTTTTAGGTGGTGAATAGTTAAATTCGAGTTCTTAAAGGGCCAGAGTGTGAAAAATCTCGAAATTCAAATGCAAATTTAAACTCGAATCAAGTTTGGATGATTCACAATTAAAATCTGAGAGTTTTGACCATAAAATAAATTTGAATTTGAATTCTTAACTCGACCCTTAATAAATCTACCCCTTAATTTATTTTCCTCTTTCTTTGTTGTTGAAGTTTAATGGACTCAGATGGCCTGGTGAACATTTTTTCTGTCTGTGTTACAAACACAATTGAAGACAACTAATGTACGAACTAGCATTTATGAGTAGCATAAAACATTTTACTGGGATTTAGGTTTTATAAGAGTTGAAATCCTATAACAGAAAAAGGTCATAGAGATGAAAAAGTACAACGTAGGAAGATTAGGTTCTTCAAATATTCATTAAAAATGCTTCCAATGAATTAATTTGTATTTAATGAGAACACTCTTTAATAACGTTTGTTTCTCCACCTACTGGAAAAGTTGCATATCCACCATATATTTTAGCAAAATTACTTATTTGGTGAAGGAATATTGTATCTTCCATGTGTTCTGGACATGTTTATATTTATATCTCTCAATATCGTCAAAGAACACAAGCTTCAGGTGTGTACAAGCATAAGGGGTTATTTTCAGGGTTGAACAAAGTGTGCCAATTTTTCATCAATTATTAATGTCTAATAATATTGCCAGGAGACTCTGTGACCATATCCTGCCTCACTTTGATATACTGCTGGGAAAGGAGTGGCACTTCCTCTTGCCTTCCACCTGGGGACAGGGTAGATGTGTGCTCTGGGCATGGGTCTAGTAAAGTCATGGACAGGGCCCGTGAATCAAGGCTGAGCTAAAAAGAACTGCTCTGAGCTCCTAGGCCATATTGCCTATAGTATAGGGATCCCAGTGGAGAGGGAATCATGATAGAGGATTTCCCTGAGGTGAAGTGGGATGACCCCCAAGGGAGTGTCAGACTGTGTAATGCTCTGTATGTGATGTGCCTGTGCCACTTGTCTCTGAACCACTGTGATGTGAGTAATGCCCTGTAAATGTTCAAAAAACCTTTTGTTCAGTTGTTTGCAAGAACCTCCTGGCACCCAATCTTTTTCCTTTTTTATTGTACAGTAGCCTGTGGGAGTTGTAGGTACACTACACCACATCTTTGTACTTCTACTTAGTGAAGGCCCTAACTTGGAGTGTTAGAGTCATGTGTAACTTGTGCTCTATTAAACTAGCTGGTGCCTAGCTTGCTTCTCTATCAGATACTGGATTTTTATGTTAACCATTGCATGATTCCAGTATCTGATGGCCAGGCCCAAACCTAAATAAAATTATCACAACTGAGACGCAAATCCAATCTGGATTCTAGGGATTGAGCCACTCCCAAATACACATGAATGATGTTCAACAAACACCAGATCGTTTGTTTCAAAAATGCCTTAAAATACTGTAAATGGTGAGCACTAGTGATGGGCGAATCTCCCCAGTTTCGCTTTGCCGAAAAATGTGCGAAAAATTCTCGAAACGAGTTTTTCGGTGGCGTTTCGTACCGAATTCGCCCATCACTAGTGAGCACACACCTTTTTGGGTAGGGCCCTCTTTACCTCAGATGTATAAGTTATTGGTTGCTTTGTATGTAGAGGGATCTTTGAGTTGCATAACTGACTACATATAAATATGGATGCTGCAAACCTATTGAAATTGGTTAACATTTTAGTAAACGATCTTGGAAAAGATAACGTCAGTTAAGTTGAATCCTTTGCTCAAATTGCTATGTAGCATTTGTCGGTCTAAAGGAAGGTAAATGCCCAGCTGAAGATGTCTCTAGTTTCTTGTAAAAGGGTTTGAAATCCCTCCTAACTCCAAAATTGCAATGTTATACTGTATGAATCTAGACAGTAGCAGTGCAGATTTACAAATGACTGCTTTGCATTAGATTGTATTATCCCAAAGCATTCATAGTTTTTTTTACATTTTAAATTACTCTAGCTTAGTTCAATTAAGGGTGTAAGTTCTCTGCGTACTTTTAAACCACCAAAGTATAACATTATATATGTGTCAATGTCAAGTCTCACATAGCATATAAAGCTAATTTTCATTCTATACAGTCATCAGCTACATACAGGAGAAAAAAATCCTGATTATTCAGTTCATTAAATGCCCATGTGGTTTTAGCTACATGGGAAAGATAGGATGGGCCAACACAAATCTTACATAACAACAAACAACAAACAACATTTGTAAAGCGCTTTTCTCCCGTAGGACCCAAAGCGCATACATACGCATTTATAAAAATATACACCTGTTGCTAGACACGTTAGGCAGGAAGGATACAATTAGTGTTGGGCGAATTTATTCGCCAGGTGCGAATTTGCGGCAAATTCCCTCGATTCGCCGCCGGTGAATAAAATCGCAAAATGCCTGGCGAAAAATCGCTGGCGTAAAAAAAAAAAAAAAAAAACGAGTCACGCTTTGCAAATGACGTAAATGACGCGACGTGTCAAAAAATGACGCAACGCATGTCAAAAGCATGCCGCGACTCGTTTCGCGAACTTTTCACCAATTTGCAAATTTTGCTGGAAATTCGCAAATTTGTCGACGAAGTGAAATGGGATAGATTCGCCCATCAATAGATACAATACATCCCAATTAAGCTTCCAGATTTTACAAGAGATGATATGCCCTAGATGAGGTAGGAAAATAAGGGCACACAGTTGAAATCCAAGGCAGAATAGATAATTATGCTCAATGTTGCGTCATCAAATGTACTCCAGAAGCAACTATAGTATCATTGGCTTTTGTGACATGAAATACTTTTCTATGTTGTAGAGGGGACATATTGCCTTTTTATTGTCAAGTATATGGGGGACAGATAAAGGTGGTGGGATCACTAGGGTGTCTAACAAATTGTTACCCCCAGCAATTATATTTTGTATTTTTTTTATAAACCTTTTAAAAAACTAGTACATTTGCCTCACATCATCTCTCTTTCATAAAAAAAAGGACAATTTAACCAAAATTCAAACGGTGTATTCCCAAAGCACTCCAAAAAATGTTAACTTAACTACAGTTATTAACATCTTCCCTACAGTCAAGAAAATGTTTAGTTTACTTACAGTTCTGTGCACAATGGTTTCCATAGTTTTGTAGGGTTGACTTTCGGCCCAACCATAACTGTTTTTAAACATGAAATTCACCAGAGATGCAAAACTTTGCACAGAAAAAAGCCCATAACACAGGCCAAGCTGAATATAGAAGCAATATATCATCATACATACAATATCTCTTGACAGATGTCTACTGATGTTTTCTGTTAACACAATATTTCAAATCAGAGACAATGTAATATGTGCAGTTTAAAGTGCTGCACGATGAGGCAAATGTTTTATTTTAAGATACAATTGACAGATCATTAGTCTGTAAGCCTGACGGAGAGATGAAGTCATCCTTCTCTTTGCTAATTTACTATCCTAAAGTGCAGACTGAGCAAAAAAAATTGTAATCTGAAATTTCACAATAAGCCTTATGTGTTCAGACAACCAAAACGGAAAAACATAATTATTCTCAGTAAACTTCATTACCAGTCAGAATTAAATGATAATTGCTGTGCTCATGCGAAAAAAATAAATTTATGATTTTTTTTAAAAAGTATGTGATACTGTATACAGATGTTTTACATGTATATAGATGTAATATATATATATGCTGTATATATACATGTAACACATACTAACAATATACATATATATTTTTTTACTATAAAGTGTGACTCCAGAGCTCTTCTTTTATAATCCATAATCAATCCTTCTTTTATAATCAAATCTGTTGAGGTTCTGCAGAGGTTAATGTTACTGTAGTTGTTTCTTGACATTGCGATATGAGCTGGATAATCCAAAAAAGTTTTTTTAACAAAAATTAGACACATTAGAGCTACTGGAGCATCAATCATAAGATATGAATTGACGCTTGTTTTGTTGTCACATTTTGTCGCTCTGATTTTTTCGAGAACGATTAATGATAAATGAGTTCAATTTGTGCAAGGGAGTTTGGTCAGCTCTGTTTTAATAAAAACTGAGATTATTTTGAGTCCTAGTAAATCAGCTCCTTAAAGTGGATCCATCACCCAGACACAAAAATCTGTATAATAAAAGTCCTTTTCAAATTTAACATGAAATCCAATTTCAAATTTTTATTAAAGCATTCATAGCTGTTTTAAGCTCATTTAAAAATCTCAGCTGTCAATCAAATATTGTCTGCCACTCCTCTTTGCCTTAGGCATAGAGGCGGGGCAGAATATTACTTTCACTTTCCATTAGGCATCTTCCTAGATGCCACTGCTCCCCACACATTCCCCCAGTTCTCTTATCCATTTAATTGTGTAGCCAGGGCATGGAGATAGACATTGGGTCCCCCATTTTGGTGCACAAACAAGATTCGGAGATGATGCAAGGCTTGCCTTTATAAGTGTCCAAAAATAGCTCCTGCCTGCTTGCTATAATTATGAATGCCCAGACTGAAGAAAACAAGATTAATATAATGTATATAGTGTAATTAATGTTCATTTTGCTTGACTAAAGTGATAAAATATGATTTTGAATATTTTTTTGGGGTGACGGGTCCAATTTAAACTAAGGTGATTACAGAAATTTTGTATAACAGGCCCATACCTGTATTAATTAGTATCAATTAACTTCAGAGGAGATTCTTTATCATGAGCCACCCCCTTCGCACCTCAAATCGCCTCCTGGCAGCACTGCCCCTGATTTACTTCCCAGAATACTAGCAAAAGTATAGGATTTTTAATGTTGATGCTGATATGTAACAACAAATGCTATCATGCCATCTTTAATATATAAAATAACTGTGACCACTTATGTCCACCGACATATATCAGTTAAGTTCTGTTAAAAATGTAACATTTCATTAGCGCAAAAAAAGTTTGATCTTTGTGAACTTAAAGGAATTGTTCGGTATAAAAGTAAAAACTGGGTAAATAGAAAGGCTGTGCAAAATAAAAAATGTTTTCAATATAGCTAGTTAGGCAAAAATGTAATGTATAAACTGTTTGTGTGCAGCACCATGGATTATTTATACAACATTAATGCATTTCACTTGTTATTTGGGCCAATTGGGTTTGGGACAGCTGGTTAAATTGGGTTTGAGGGTAGGCTGGGCTACTGGGGGATTAAGGGAATAGGAATCAGAGTTCACACAGGAGCCGGGCCCCCATAAGCGCGGGGCCCAATTGGGCACTGTTTATAAAGGCTGGAGTGACTTTAAGTCTAACCTAACAGAACAGAACACTGATTGCTTTTCAGCTCTCTTTATTTACACTGACTGGTTACCCTGGTTACCAGGCAGTATCCAATCAGTGACTTGAAGGAGGGCCACATGGGTCATAACTGTTGCTTTTGAATCTGAGCTGAATGCTGATAATCAATTGCAAACTCACTGAACAGTTATGTCCCATGTGGCCCCCCTTCAAGTCATTGACTAACTCAGATTTAGGGAGCTGAAAAGCAGGAAGTTATGTTCTGTTCTGTTATGTTAGACATCCAGTCACTCCAGCCTTTATACACTACATTTTTTACTATATAACTATATTAGAAACATTTTTTGCACAGCCTATCTATTTACCCAGTTTTTAATTTTTACCCTGAACTGTTCATTTAACAACAAAGATTTTCATTGTTAGTATTGAAATGGCTTTTAAGAACATGTGTAGCTTATATAATAAAATATTATAATTGCAAAGCACTTTTTACTCCAAAATATTTAACAAGGCTCCAGAGTAGCAGTTACTTCCTACCTTTGTTTAGCAATAATAAATTATGTAATATTTGCCAGCAAATGATTTTACATTGCGAGTAGCAAGAAACATTTTCAACATTGCTTGGGATTTTAATTACATTCCCCGATTAATCTTTATTTATAATTTATTTATAATTTTATAATTTTTGTAACAGAAAAAAAGAAAGTAGAACTTGCAAATAAGTACTTTATTACCACCTATACTAAAAAATTATAATAAAAATAATACTGGTGTCTTTTTTAAGGTTCCATTTATATTGAATACAGTAAGAACAGTAGAAATGATAACAAACTCAAGTTTAATGGCACACGTCTGCAAAAATAAGACAAAATTAAATGGAGTCAAATGCAGCACCATACTCGTAACAGTGTATTTCACAAAAGGTGGGTTGATATTGATATTAAAGGGGTTGTTAACTAGTGATGGGCGAATCTCCTGCGATTCGCTTCGCCTAAAGATTCGCGAATTTCTAGAGAAACGAGTCGCGGGACGCTTTTGACGCGTGTCGCGTCAACTTTGACGTGCGTCTCGTCATTTTTGGCGCGTTGCGTCAAAAACAACGCGCGACTCGTATTTTTTGGCGAAATTTCGCTTACCGAAATTTCGCTGGTGATTCGCGAATTTATTCGCCAGCGGCGAATCGCGGGAATTCGCCGCGAATTCGGCCCTGGCGAATAAATTTGCCCATCACTATTGTTAACCTTTGAATTAACTTTAATGTTATTTATTAAATCTGGAATGCCAAAAACTCAAAATGTTGAGGTTTTTTTAACTATAAAATCTTTTTAATGGAAAAAAATTTTTTTCAAGATTTAGCATATCATATGGAATAGGGTAGTATCTGAAAATCCAGCATTTCAGACCTGCTGAGGTTGTATAAAAATCAATGGGAGAGGTCACTATCCTATTTAGAAGTTTTATGCCGAAATATAAAAGTAGAAACAGACTGGAACAAAGGCAGTGCTTTTGTCTGCAAACAACTTTTAATTGGTGAAAAATCACGACATGTTTTCGAGAATATCTCTCTTTTTCAAGTGATACAACAAAAATGCCAATTGAACACAGCTCTAAATACTGTGGAGGCTCTTAATTCCCTCCCTCACACTCCCATGTGATACCTTAGTTACCAACATAAATTTAACCCCCTGAGTCCTTGTGTTCATCCATTCCTCTGTGTGACAGTCCAACGTGTTAAGTACAAATCCATAAATATCCTATTAAGGTCAAAAATACTTTAGACATTGCACTAACGCCTATCTAAGTATTAACACAAAGACACTACACATCAAATGTCTGTCTAGTAAATAAAAGCAACAAAGCATGAGAAACATGTCTCTTGTCATAATCTTATTCAACAGTAATTCAATCATTACAAGATTGCTAAACTTAAATTTGTAGTATTCTGTTATCTGTATAGACACAAGGGTATATTAAATACTTAGAAACATTTGTAACTAAGTTTATCATTAAACCCTTTTGGCTGCATTGTATCTAAAAGTCTTATCCAATTATTTTCTTTCTGTAACAGCATTTTAACCCTGTCACCTCCTCTAGGGAGCGGTTCTACTTTATCTAACACTCTCCATCTTAGCTGTGAGGGATGGTGTTTGGCTTCAAAAAAATGTCTAGCCAGTAAGGAGTCGCTGGGTTTTTTTGGATCGAAATTCCTAATATAACCCTTATGTTCTCCAATGTGAGTCTTTACTAGTCTGGACGTTTGTCCTACATATGCCAACCCACATGGGCACTTGATAAAATATACTACATAAGAACTCTCACATGTGGCATACGTTTTTACCGGTATATCAAACCCTTTACATGGATGGCTTACTTTTTTGCCTCTAATAACTGAGTTGCAAACCCCACAATTCAAGCAGGGAAAGGTTCCCATTTTAGGCTTGCCAAAAAATCTATGTGTTCTATCTTTTACTTTTAGATCAGAGTTACATAACTTATCCTTTAGTGATTTGCCTCTGCTATATGAAAACATAGGTTTATCTTTAAACAAATGTCCATATGCCACATCATTCTGTAACACTGGCCAATATTTTTTGATCACTCTTTCAATTTTATTGCTCTTTTGTTGGAACATAGATACAAAAGGTAACCGATTCTTTTTATTCTTTCCCTTTTTACTTTGCAACAAAGTCTGCCTAGGGATCTCTTTGCTATTTGTTCCATTTCCTTTTTATTGTACCCTTTCTATGTAAATCTTCTCACTAAATCTGCTGTTGCTTCTACATAGTCCTTGTTCTCACTACTGAGTCGCTTAATCCTCAAAAACTGTCCTTTTGGAATTCCTTTCTTAACTTTTGGGTGATGAAAACTATCTACTCTCAACAGGTTGTTTCTATCTAGGGGTTTTCGATATATACTCGATATCAATTTCCCTTCTGTTATAGTTAATGTAACATCCAAAAAATTGATGGAACTGCCAGAGTATTCATATGTGAATTTAATACTTTTATGACTCTTATTTGCTTGTTCCATAATTTTTTCGAAGGTTTCTTTTGTACCTGACCATAAAACAAGGATGTCATCCACATATCTAAAATAAGCTTTTATATTTTAACAGTATGTTATGTTCTTTAGAAAATATTAATTTTCCAGTTTGTGTACCACTATATTGGCAAACGAGGGTGCAACTGCAGCCCCCATCGACGTGCCTTGTCTCTGTTAATAATAGTGGTCACCAAACCGAAAGTAGTTCTTATTTAAGACTAAATGCAGGCAATCCAACAAAAAATAGACAGTTTGATGTGGTTTTAGTGTGGTATCTAGCAAAACTTCTTCAATGTATCTTATTTAGTGATGGGCGAATTTATTCGCCTAGGTCGAATTTGCGGCGAATTCCCGCGATTCGCCGCTGGCGAATAAATTCGCGAATCACCAGCGAAATTTCGGCGAAAAACGAGTCGCGCGTCAGTCGCGCATCGTTTTTGACGCGACGCGACAAAAATGACGCGACGCGCAACGAAAACGACGCGACGCGCGACGAAAATGACGCGACGTGTCAAAGTTGACGCGACGCGCGACAAAGTTGACGCGACGCGCAACAAAATCGTCCCGCGACTCGTTTCACGAATGGCGAATCGCGGGAGATTCGCCCATCACTAATCTTATTCCCTCTTCCTGCGGGATTGAAGTGTATAAGCTTTGTATATCAATAGAAACCAAAACTATTAAGAGCCTCCACAGTATTAAGAGCTGTGTTCAATTGGCATTTTTGTTGTATCACTTGAAAAAGAGAGATATTCTCGAAACATGTCGTGATTTTTCACCAATTAAAAGGTGTTTGCAGACAAAAGCACCGCCTTTGTTCCAGTCTGTTTCTACTTTTATATTTGGGAATCCTACTACTCGACGGATGGTGTGTATATGAAACAGAAGGAGCAACAAAAGTCTATTCCACTCGAAAAATCAAGTTTCTTCAATTAGAAGTTTTATGGTCTGCTCTGAAATTAGCCCAAAAATCCGACTTTTTAAAGACTTTTCAGGCAAAAATTTTTAAAAAATTCAGGTTTTTTTGGGAAAAGGCCTGGAAAAATCGTATGATTCAGGAAAAAAACTACAAAAAAATTGTACAATTCAGGTTTTAGCTTGATATTATCGAGTTTATCCCCTGTTCGATTGAATTGTGCTTTTTAAATAATAAATAAGGTCACATCATGGATTCTAATTTGGTCTGACTTTTATATTTGAAAAAATCATATTTTGATAAATACCCTCCTTACTAAGTTTAAATTTTTTAGCTTGTACTGTAGCTTTAAATAGCATTTATTTTTAGATGGGTGCAGCGATTCCCATTTGAAGGTTGGAAAGAGTCAGATGAAGAAGGTAAATAATTAACAAACTATATAAAATAAGTAATGAAGACCAACTGAAAGGTTGCTTAAACTTAGCCAGTCTATAACTTTTCATTAGTCTATGCCATCATTTTTTAAATCAGCTATGCATGCATAAATTGTTTCACTATCATGAAAAGTATGAATCTGTTTAGCTAGTGTTCTTAAAAAGTGACAAACACTGTAGAAAACAGTGAGCAAAAGCTTATTTGACTGCCAATTAAGTTAAACTTTATGAGAGAATTGAGACAATCCCTGTTCTTATGCTAAATGTGCCAGGCAATCAAATTTAGAAAATAGTCTCTTGTAACCAGTAATGGGTGAGATACAGATGGAGCATGATTGTACCTTGGCCTCTTGCAAAAATGTTCCCTTCTTCCCTTTAAAATGAAGGGTGTTTTATGTGTATCAATCTGCTAAATAAAAATAATAATTCCTAGCATCACATTCAAATTCTCAGACTCAAAGATATTTCTGTTTTGAATATGCAGTTTTCCCGCACATCAGCTATAGTGCACATAATTTGTTCTTGATATAAAAATATCCTGTTTACAATATCTACCCATGCAGAGTAATTTAGTGTCATCTTTCAACATTTTTTAGTTGCCCCTTAAAAGAAGTCATTAAAAGCAAATTAAAAATTAATGGGCCACATATGAACTTTGAAATTTATTATATGGGACAAACCATGTTTTTGTAATGTAAGTACAAAATCTGCTGCAAGACATTTAGCCTACTTTCTAAACAAGATCAAATACTTCTATTTAGTAACTATCCTTACCTTAAGGAAGAATATGTATGCATATTAATACTTTTTTTTTTAAAAATGTAAGCACAGTACACAGTAGAATTTTGGTTTCTATCTAACTATCTATCTCTGTCTACTGTGTTTAAAATAAAAGCTGTGCTTTAATAAATGAAATGTTGTGCTATGCCATGGTTTTTCAAAACCTTTTTGCTTTTCTTGAATGTACAATGTTGTTTTAGAATGATTAACATGAATCACACTGAAGTAGCCATGTGATAAAGAACAGGGGGAATATCTTTTCTAAAAGAAATTAAATTGTGGCTAAATCATCAGCAACTGTGAAGAAGATAAGCAAGGCCCTGAGCAAGAAACTCTTCCATTATATTTAAACGATAGGAGTCTGGGGCAAAAAAAAGACTGGATAGTCTCTACATATTTATGCTGGGTAATATACATTGAGGAACAAATGGCCTTTGTATCAAGGGAATACTTTCCCCTAGTCACTGATAAGTTCCACCACAGCTTTGAAAGCTAAACAACAGATTATTAGAAAATTACATATTAAAATAAGTCAATTAAAGGGGCAAGATCTACTTTGTGTTTAGCCTGTATTGTATTAGTTTGATAATACACTTGATTCTATAATTATGAAAGTTAATGGAAAGCTAGCTATTGCTCTTTGTATAACCTGCACAATTGTTTGAATCCTTGGGGAGGTGAGCAAGAACAGAAATTAAAGCTAATACCTTCTATTGGGGTAAAGTCCAGACAAATCATTACAGGCCGTCTGGTCAAGAATACCAGTGAATCTTATCAGTTTCACACAGACAGTCTGATTACCATCAGCTTGTGTGAAAAATGATTTGCCTCTTAAAATTATTTCCACTGAAGCTTAACCAAGGTTTAATTTCAGGTTGTGATAATAGAGAAGCTTTGAAGATTTTCAATGAGAGAGCATTTTACATGTTGTTCTTGATGCATCTACCTCTGCAGGCAGCCCAAAGAAATTTTAGCACTGTACCTTATAATTAAAAGAGAACAGTTACAATATAAAATCACCTTTTTTTGCATGTATCTTTAAATTTTTTCTACAGCTCAGAAAATGCTAATTACTTATGGCCTTAAAATGAAATGAACAAATCTATATGAACATTTCAGTCATTTATTTTCAGCACATTATTTTTACATTACTTGCAAGTCACGTTTCTACATTACATTTTTACTTTCACCAATTAATTTATTTTAATTGCCAATATATATTTGTCAGTACTGCAGTTAAGAAATATTTATATTGTGTAAAGAATAAAAATTATTCAAGAGAGGCAGTCTCACATTTGACACATGCTGGGGTAAAAATATTTTTTTTGTACTAAATATTTGTTTGCTGCAGTTCCTGCCAACTACCAAGATCAGAAAAATGTCCTTTACATTAACCAGGCTTGTTGTCACATAAAACCCCTGCATTTTTGCATTTGGACATATTTATTCTTAGCAGTTAGACTTCCATGTGTATTCCTTGGCTATTGTACTTGCACATATTTTAAACATTCTTGGGGTACTTCTAGATTTGTTTGTGTGAGATTAGAACTCACCACAGAAAACCACTCACTTTCTGTTCATTCCATAGGAAAGAACTTCGTCATTTCACCGCTGGCAAATTGTTTTCGTGAGAAAGACTTGAAAAAAAACTTTTCACTTCAATACATTTGGAGTGAGACCAAACTTGAGAAAAACCACCCATTGACAATGCATTTGGAGTGCTACTAAAGTCACCAATAGACTATAAAATATTTTGCTACCAAAAAGTCACCACAACAAAAAAGTCTCCCGTAGACTCCAATACAAAATACAAAAAGTCACTGAGTCAAAAAAGTCACCGCGACATTTGTAATGTATTTTGCAATTTTTTCAGCAGTTTCATGAATTTTTGGGTGAAGCAAAATGGGACATGCTGAGAAATTCCCATACCAGTCAGTTGAACTGAAGAAGCTGCTCGGATGAGTAGTGAAATGTCTTCAATAATTACTCAGCAAGTCCAGTTGTTTTACAATTACTTTAATCGGATATACCATGACCTGGATGAAGGAAAATCTTCATAGTCAAAATGGGACAGATTTGCTCATCACTAATTAGTACAACTACCAAGTACATGTTAAAAACAAATAAATATAACAAATAATATATAATAGTAAGCACCCAAGTGTGGTTTCCTTACCTTGGAATGGTCTGCATTTTTATGATCAAACAGATGTATATTTTAAAATATATTCACTTGCTTTGGAAGTTTTTAGTTTGTTTAAACGACTAGGGAATGTACAGTGTTCATTTTCACATGTGCTTGCTTCGTACACAGGGCCAGGTCAGGCCTTGCGGGTGCCCCATCTGCCCCCCACATGGAAACTTGTGCACACATGCGTGGCTGCATGCAAATGAGCTTGTGAAGTCATGCGCAAACAAGCATTCACAGATAGAAGTGCATCAGCGAGTTTGTAACTTTTTAGTGGTACTTGCTTGGCCAAATTCAGTCACATAACAGGTAGGTGAAAGGGAAGGTACATGCCTTGCGCCCTCCAAGCTTTTGCAACCTAGGCATGTGCCTCTTCTGCCTACTAGGGATGGCGCGAACTGTTCGCCGGCGAACTTGTTCGCGCTCGCCAAAAGTTCGCGAACGTCGCGCGACGTTCGCATTTTGGGTTCGCGTCAATTTGGCGTAATTTTTTTTGGCGCATTTTTTTGCCCTCTCACCCCAGACCAGCAGATACATGGCAGCCAATAAGGAAGCTCTCCCTCCTGGACCACCCCCACACCCCCTGGACCACTGACTCCCCTTCCAATGGAAGCTCCCTTGGTGCTCGCTCCTCCCTTGATCAGATTGGCCAGCCCAGCACTGATACTGCCCTACAGTTCCCTGATTTCAGCACAGGGAAAAATAAATAGGAAGGAGCTGCTATACAAACACTGCAGCCTGCAGTCTGCTCACCACAATCCCACCAACATGGTCAGTGGCTCTGCTTTTCTATTTTAGTTGTGCCTGGATGATGTGCTGGCTACTGGTCCACTTTCCAGTTCTAGGGGTATTTATACATGAACTGGCCACTTTAACATCTTTGTGTGAATTCTGGGGGCATTTATACCTGAACTGCCCACTTTGCCATCTTTGTGTGAACTCTGGGGGCATTTATACCTGAACTGCCCACTTTGCCATCTTTGTGTGAACTCTGGGGGCATTTATACATGAACTGCCCACTTTGCCATCTTTGTGTGAACTCTGGGGGCATTTATACATGAACTGCCCTTTTTGCCATCTTTGTGTGAACTCTGGGGTATTTATTCATGAACTGCCCACTTTGCCATCTTTGTGTGAACTCTGGGGGCATTTGTACCTGAACTGCCCACTTTGCCATCTTTGTGTGAACTCTGGGGTATTTATACATGAACTGGCCAAGTAGTAGTGTGATTTCTGCCCTTTACAGCACAAAACGCAGTGCTGTGTTAACAATGGATTTTTCAGATACATTTTTGCCCTTGATCCCCCTCTGGCATGCCACTGTCCAGGTCGTTGCACCCTTTAAACAACTTTAAAATCATTTTTCTGGCCAGAAATGTGTTTTTTAGATGTTAAAGTTCGCCTCCCCATTGAAGTCTATGGGGTTCGCGAACTGTTCGCGAACCGTTCGCAATTTTAGCGAAGTTCGCGAACCTGTTCGCGAACTTTATTTCCGCGGTTCGCGCCATCCCTACTGCCTACCCCTAGTTCCAGCCCTCATGTATGATAGAGCCATCACCCATGTAGATTTATTTCAGCCATATAGCACTACATGTTTTGGACCACAGAGGGTCCTTACTCAAGTGAGTGTTGATAACTAAGGAAGGTTACTCTGTGGTCCAAAACATGTAGTGCTGTGTGGCTTAAATAAATCTACGCTGGTTTACATTGAAATACTCTCCAGTTTATTTCTATTACGTATGTTAATCATGCGGAGTTAGCTTCTCAATTAACTATTGAAGAGTTTGGAACAAATGGACTATACTAGCAGCGGATTAACTGGACAAAATTAAATGCATTATAGCCATTAATTACCTGGTAATTTTATTTAATCCTGAAAAGTATTGCTTTTTTAGAGCAAAATATTTGCAGAAAATCTTGTTTATAATGACTGAATCTACTGGGATTCACATCCTAAATCAGCAAGGATCAGTTCAAATAACTTTCACACCGCTGTGAATTTTATCCAACACCTATTTGAATAGTTCAATGGAACCATTGTGATTGGATATTGGTGACTGTTTCCTTAAAGGGGATGTTCACCTTCCAGATTGTTCAACAGAAATCAAGACTTATTTTTTTGCTTTCCTACGTTTACTTTTTACTGTTTTCCGAAAATTTAAGTTTAAAATGTAATGTTCCTGTATCTGGGGTTTCAATCTGGCAGCTCCGTGATCCAGGAGCATCTGTACTGTAACAATTTAGTACAATTAGTTGATACAATTAGTTAAAATATTTATTAGTATATGAGGAATATTAGCAACTATTGTATCAATTCAATTCACTTTTCTCTGGATCAGCCAACAGATCAGTTTGGCTACTTTCACTTACACACAAATGTGTTGATGGTTGAATGCAAGTTTTTTTTCTAAACCCCATCTACTATTAAATTGTGTTACTTTGAAACTGCAGTTAAAAAGGCAGCTACTGTGAGGGGACCAAAATATTATACTTATTATTAATAAATAAATTTATAAACATTATACTGCATTATACTTTGTATTTATACAATCTCTAGTGATGGGCGAAACGGCGAATTGGCGAAAAATTCGCGAAACGAGTCTCCCAGTAGATTCAGTCATTATAAACAAGATTTTCTGCAAATATTTTGCTCTAAAAAATCAATACTTTTCAGGATTACATAAAATTACCAGGTAATTAATGGCTATAATGCATTTAATTTTGTCCAGTTAATCCGCTGCTAGTATAGTCAATTTGTCGAAAACGACGCGACGCGTAGCGTCGTGTCAAACGCGATGCGTCGCGTCGTTTTCGCTGCGCGTCGCGTCGTTTCTGACCATCGCGTCGTTTTTGGCACGCGATGCATCGTTTTCGGCGCGTCGCGTCAAAAACGACGCGCGACTCGTTTTTGGCGGCGAATAAATTCGCCCATCACTAACAATCTCCCATAAATGACAACTAACATATCCCTTGTGTTTTATGTTAAACAAGCCAATCATTAGCCCTGATTTTCAGTAATGTGAATGAACTGAACTTTTTCTATAATTTTGATAACAAGAGAGTGCTATGCATATTATTTTCAAAATAGTCTGGGCTTCATATGCGTGTGGGCCCATAAGTTAGTAGCTCTTAAGTCAGACCATGTATGGGATAGATTTCAGATTGTAGTGCATTTTTAGACAAAAATCCTCCCTGTGTGCTCAGACAATGCTTATTATATGGGGTTGAATCAGCTGTTTCTGCAAGCGAAAAATCACTGTTGAAAAAAACTGTTGAAGTAACATTAGACTTAGCCTACCCAAAACAAAAAAATCACCATCCGCCTATTGAGGAGGCGCTGTGATACATGGCTCGGAGGTATGGGTAGAAGATTCCGGAGGTCGAGTTGAAGCGGATGGTGGGGCTGGTGGAGAAGAAACAGACAACTTGGCCAAAATGCCGCCATTTTGGGAGCGACGACAGAAGGGAAGGAGACGCTGCCCAGAGCTCTGGGCGGCTGCGATCCTGACACTCGGTTAGTCATTGCAGACATGAAAAATTATAATTAATGCTACAATTATAGTATAGGATATATTATCAGGAATGCTTGGGTCTGCTAAAAATAATTTAAATATTAAAAATGTACCCAATAGGATGAGTTTGTCACCAATATGGATGCATGCAGCTTAGTTACCATCAAGTACAAGGTACTGTTTTATTATTACAGAGAAAAAAGAAATCATTTAAAAAATGATTTGCTTAAATGGACTCTATGGTAAATGGTCTTCACATAATTCAGAACTTTCTGGATAATGGGAATCCACATAAGGGCTCTGATACCTGAACAAAAAAAGATTAAGTGAGAAAATGATAAAGTTTCTAGGATTTTGACACATCTGCCCCTAAATTTTCTAAAAATTCTCCTCTGTAGAGTTCAATAAAGTGACATTTGTAACATATTTATTATATATATATATATATATGATATATATATATATATGCATATATATATATATATATATATATATATATGCATATACATACATATAGTTCAATAAGTTCAATAAAGTGACATTTGTAACATATATATTTTATATATGTTCTATATAAATTATGCCCTGCAAAGTATGCAACCATGTGTACAGTAGAAAACCAATTATATAATTTCATAATTTGTGAATCTTGCTTCCTTTTGTGTCAGGCTTTTAAATGATTCTATAAATATTCAGAGGCTATTATATGCTAGCACAATAGATTTTCAGACCCTTAGGCATAGATTAACATCAACAGCTGATGATTGACTTAACCTCTTGTTACACATTCGCTGCACAGAAATGACTTTTGTCTGATCAAGTGAGCTTATAACAATGTAGAATACAAATCACTTCTGTCACACTGAAGCTATAAAAGGAGAAAAAAAATCATTTTATAACTGCCATGTTATAATAGTGTTTACAAGAACAATTAGATCTGCTGTACAGTTGAGTCCTGCAGATGCCGGTATGGTTTATAATTACATTTTATAATATAGTTTATAGAAAGCTAGAAAGTATTGAGATATACATCATAAAATTTACATGTATAAATTGTAACTCTGCCTCAGTTTCAAAAGATTCCTGATTTGTTCCTTTTTTTGATAGGTAGCTTGAGAACTGTTTGTATCAAGCAGTGGTTATGCCCATGTAAGTTTGTCCACAAAAAGATTGAATAAAAAAATACATTATTACATGAGCTTCAGAAAACTTTTAGTTGTTATAACTTTAATAAACAAATTCCCCATAATAAGTATGATGCCCACACAGTTCATCCATCACATCAGAAACATCCACTGTTAAATATGGGAGTTAATAGCAGTACAACACAAGCTGTGTTTAAAATAAATAAAATCTAACTCCATAAACAAACATAATAATAAGAGGCTATTTATTATACTATGTAACAAATGGCAACCAAACACACCACACATTGCCAGACATCACCATGAAAAAATGGTACCTGGTTCTAAGTATCTAGTGAAAAGTACGCAGCCCCTTGAATATGGTATGGCAAAATAAAGCATTCAGCCACCACAGTTTTAACATGTTTCTTTCCAAAGCAACTTCTGCTGGAACTTACTTTTAAATTAATTCTGTTGACTTTAAAGGATTTCACAAGGTTTGAAGTGGTGTAATATAATGGCCTCAAATGTGGCATTCGGGGAACTGTAAAATATAACACACACACCTTATTTTGCGCAGCTTTTTACACCCTTATGTCTACATTAATCATTTTCAGTCCCTAATATTGCAACTAAAGAACAGGCCTAATCTTTAAACCATAGAGAAAACACAGAAGAGTTCTTGATAAAGGTGGTGTGGAAAGCTTATTTCAGTAAGTCATTGGATTCCAGCAGTTAGTATTTGAACTGGCCAGTATGACTTTGATTTTGTGTTGATCAAACACATGTCTAGTTAGTTGCAACCTGCTCTGTTCTAGTTTTTGCCTTTGTCTAATCCCATGTACTGCATTTGGTTCCCCTTTGTGTATGATCCAGCTAGCTTCCCGACTACACTCCTGTCTCACCTCATTAATACCTTGCATCTTCCCTTGTGTAAGCCTTTCTAAACATTTCTTTGCTCCCAGTGTTCTCAGTGAAACTGCTCACTGTTTGCCTCTCAGATTTGTTGTGCTTTATATTTCTGCTTCTAGCTATACCTGAAAGCAATGTGTTGTAGCTGATTAATATAATTCCTGTTACTGTTGTAATAAGCACCATGAGTCCCCATTCTGTACTGGTATTACAGGCTCAGCCACAGGGTTTGAAACACTAGGGGACAGATTTATCAAGGGTCAAATTTCGAGTTGGTGGGAGTTATTTTAAACTCCCAACAACTAAAATTCGAATAAAAAAAGACGAACCGAAATTTATAAAAAAAAATTTAATTTTGTAACTTCAGGTAAATAGATTGTATTCGCTCGTTTGAATTGAATTTGGATCGTATTGAACCGAATTCGATTCAAAGTTTTTCCCAAAAAAACTTAAATTTTTCACAGTCCACCAAATGACTCCAGTTTGGTTCTAGGAGTTTAAAAAGTAATTTGGCAGGTTTTAGAATAGTGATAAATTTCATGATAAATTTCAACATTCAATTTTTTTTTCAAATTTGGACTATTCCCTAGTCGAATTACACAAAAATGACCTCAAAAATCTAATTTGAAAATAAAATTTTTCAATTCAACCCTTGAGAACTCTGCCTCTAAATTGTATCGGATCCCAAACACTCCTATAAAGTAAATCATTGATTTGCAGAGTCTTGTCAACGTTTGTATTCTCCTTACTGCAATTGCATTTTTCCCCTTATCTTGAAAATGGATAACTTTTCCCCTAGTTATTTATAAACTGATAAATGTATGCACATACACAGACCAGAAAACTTTAGACCATAGGTCCATTCTCCAAACTATATTTTTCCCCTCTCCTCACTTAACCTCTTAATTCTTCTAGTTTATTTACAAACTATAATCTATTCTTCCTTCTATTTAGTCTCTTTATTGCCATACAGAAATAAGGAATAAACATGACATACAGGACTATAAAAGTCCTTCACTTTTTGCCTTCTTGTTAAACACCATGCAACAACTTTTTGCAGTGTTGCAATGTCTGGGTGTGGTGTTTAGCTAATAAACAAAATATGAAAGAGCTATGAACTTGACCTTTCATGTATTTAAACATTTCTAGACGTAGGTAGAATATCGCATGTTAAGTTGCATCCTGATTTTTGAACAAAAATAGTGATACCAACAGTTTCCGCCTAAACGGTATTAAAAAACAGACAGTAATGCAGTTATGCAAAATTGGTATGTAGTGCACATTAATTTTTGGAGGGATGGACACCTTTACATTATCGAACATTTATTGCATTGAATTGAATCAGGCCCATATTTATTACTTCATTCTTGTTAATAAATCATGGCTATTCGTAGAGTTTGATCTGAGTTTTTTTCTCGAATCATGAAAAAATGCACAGTGCATTTGAAGGCAAAGTCTAATGAATTCTAAGGTGGTAACATATATTCATCTGAAGGAATCACATTTTTTGTTTAAAAAAAAGTAATTAAAAATGATTTCCAAAACCTCACACACTATACTGTATTGTTAAATGTTCAATATTTTGAAAAGTGGCTGTGAGCTGCCAAAAAGTTATTCTAGATAAAGTTTGTCATCATAACTATGTCCAATTCCTGCACATAGAACCTTATTTTATTCTGTTCAAAGCATTTATAATCCATTGGCATCACTATAAACCAAAATTCATGACTCTGTTTTCTTACTTATCATGAAGAAATCAATTCAAAATATAGACTATGGAGAGGAGGGAAATACAGTAAGTAACTTGTCAAAATAATTATTTCACTGAAAATTGGAACTTTTCTACTCTGTTGATCACCTTAAATAACTTGGAAATTGATTCACAGTAGTTGGACTCATTTAAGATGGCACACCTGTTAATGCCACTTTGCACCCTGTCCCCAAGGTACAGTATTTCCTACTGGGAATGCAAAACTGAACATACTTTACCACTATTCACAAAGGTACTTCCAACTATACTTAATTCTTGAAAGTACCTAGGTATGAACCAATCTGCCTGTTCTCCTTGCTCTACTTTGAATGTTATTTTCCATATTTCCATTTTTATCTGACTGCTGTTACTCCTGTTAATTTAGAGACATTCTAATTGTAGGTGTACATTGCCGATAGCTGGCCTGGGTTCTCAAAAATGCCCAACATGATGTAATTGGATGCACTGGTAGCTTCCTGGTATATAACAGATTTCTTTCTCCAATCAGAAACAGAAACATTGTAAATTTTGTCATTTACAGTGTAATTGGTATGTTTGTGCAGCAGAGGAAAGCTCTAAACATTTGAGATTTATTAAGTGTAAAAAACACAAAAACCTTCAATACGAAACTTTGCCAGGAAAAAGTTGTCGAGGTCCTATAAAAGTCGATGGGAGCTGCTATGGACCTATTGGACTGTTTTTAATCAATTCAAACTCTTAGAGGTTTTCTGATTTTTTTTTTCTCTTGGAAAAATTTTAATTTCATATAATTTTTCAGATTATTCAGCATTATTTTCCATGCATATTTTTTTATTCTGATCTTTTAATACATTTTATTATTATTTAATATTTTTAGAGAAAACGAGTTTAGTTGTGGTTTTCAAAAACCTATAAATGAGACTGTTGATAAATTCTCCTCCACATGTATTTTATTAATTGATGTCATTATTTAGGCCATATTGACAAAGCCATATATACATTTTCCATACATTGTTTTATAGAATGTTTTTCCTATCTTCACTGAGGTTTTGCTTTCTTTACTTAGACTTGCAGTCTTCAACTTTAACTCTGTTTCTACACTGCCAAGAAACCACAAAAGGCTGTACAATACAGGAAGATTTTATAAGGACAAATGACAGACTCAGTTTAAATGATGTGGATGTTTCTGAAAATATGAATGTTGTAAATGGAGCTAAATAAAAAATATTGGGAATTAGAGCCATTGCATGTAAACTTATTACAGATGTTTGTGTTTTATTGGAGCTAGATTTGATTGCTTTTATTGAATGAACATCACTTATATAGCCATCAGGCAAGTATTAAAACTTTTTTCAAGTATTTCAGGAGAAAAGCTATGCTGGCCTCAAAGAACATGGCTATAAATAGTGTGAACTGGAAGGTAAAGTGCAGGATAGCTGCCTTTAATGAAAATTCAGAGTGTTATGACTGCAAATGTGCTGTACTCTCCTTGAATCTTAAGTACTGGGAATGAATGATAAAATATTCTCCTTTTTGTGATGTTATGACCCTTTTCACTGCTTTAAAGGTTTAACTATGCCATGGTAAAATCTATGACTATCACAAGCAAAATGAGCTTCCAATGATATCATAGCAGTTAAGGGTATAATCTCATATTACTATTGGTATCAGTATAGTGCATAACAACCTCCATTTTGTTAAAATTGTCTGTCCTGAAAACAAATTATTCATAAATTTTTCCTCTGTCTCATTTCCAGTACTGGCTTTTTCTGCCCATTGCCCTGTATGTATTATCTCTCTTTTGAGGCATTCCGTGTTTTTCTTATTATGTTATAGTATGGTAAGTCTTTACATTTCCATTTTTCACTTTGGGCCTTTTATCAAGCTATATATGAAGTGTTATAAAGCAGAAGGCTCTGACATACCATAGTACAAGCACAGCCCCTTTCTTTTTGAGCAGAATTCTACTAGCTTGTCAACTGGTGTATTTTGTATTCCAAGGCCAAATTTGCCAGTTTTGTCTACCAAAGTTAGCAATCCATTTGCCAGCAATGAACGTAACATCTTTAACCACTAGGTCTAGAAGGCTACAGTATGTAGATCCTCGTAAACTGTATTAAGATTAAGATAAATCTGCCATTGTTTCAAGGTGTAACCAAGCAATGATTTTAGAATGCTTTGTTTATTCCATTTCTTCTGCAGTATTCATGCCCAGTCCATTTAAGTTTACTGATGCCCAAAATAGGGATTGTCAATTGGACATTTCTTCTGTTATTACTTCAAGTTTATCTTAGTTTACAATTAAAATTTGTTATTTTTTCCAGCAGGGGACTTGTTTCTGGTCACATCAATTGCTACATAACATTGTGGATTAAAAATAGTCACACCATTACAGCTGGCATTATGGGGCAAATTCACTAAAGCGCGAAGCGTCTAACGCTGGTGCTTATTCACCAGCGTGATGTCATTTCGCAACTTCGCCTATTTACTAACAGTGTCTCTGGTGAAAATTTGCTAGCGAAGTAGATAGACTAGCACAACTTTGCACCCTTACGTCAGGCCAAGTTGCGCACTGACAAAAAGACGTGACTAAGCTAATTCACTAAGATGACCATTTTACTGAACGTTACCTCTGGCCAGGTCAGACCTGGTGAAGTTCAATACAATAGATAGGAATTGAAATGTTTTCTAAGTCCCAAAAAACACTGACGTCTTTTAATTTTTTAGGGTGATAGTCTGAAAAATAGCGTAATTTTTTGGGGGGCTACCCTCCTTCCCCCTACAATTCCTAACATATTGCAACTCAGCTATATAGGGGGCACATGTTTAGGGCAATAGGACAACTTTATTTTATTTATTAAAGGTTTCCTGGGATTGTGAAGTGTAATGTATTGGCTGTAACATATACTTCTATTATACGTTTAACTTTGCTAATTATGCAAATTAGGCATCAGTAGCATAAATGCACTTTGTCTGGCAAAGTAATGGTAGTGCAATTTCACTAACGTTCACTGCTTTGAGTACAAATTCGCATTTTAGCGAATTAGCAGCGGGCTGGCGAAAATTCACCTTTCGAAGTGCAGCAAATTGTGGCGAGCCATCGTTAGCGCATCTTCGCTGCTTAGTGAATTTGCCCCATATTTGTCTACTTGTTCTCTGATCTCCCAAGTAATATTTTTAACAGTGAACAAACTGAAGTGGGCTGACATTCCCTTCTCTGTATCAAGGTAATTATATGGAAAGAGAGTATGGATATGTGTTTAGGTAGCAGATAAAATATTTTCGAACAGTTTAACGCATGCAATAAAGATCAGACTAGAATGACATTTCAAATATTAAAATTTTTTGGTCTTAATGCTTTTTAAAGAATACTAATTTCAGAGTAGCATTTCACACTAGTGATGGGCCCCGTTTCTCTTCGCCGAAAAATTCACGAATTGGCGATAAAATTTGCAAAACGAGTCACGGCACGTTTTTGACACGCGTCGCGTCAAATTTGGCACGTTGCATCGTTTTTCAGCGAATTTTCGATGGAGTTTCACGAATTTATTCGCCAGCGGCAAATCGCGGGAATTCGACGCGAATTCGCCCCTGGCGAATAAATTCACCCATCACTATTTCACACAAAAAATTTAGTTATAAAGAACAATCAAACTATACACACTAATCAGCAAGTGTAAGTATACAATCTAAGTCAGGGGTCCCCAACCTTTTTTGCTCGTGAGCCACATTTAAATTTAGAAAAGAGTTGGAGAGCAACACAAGCATGAGAAAGTCCATGGGGATAGCCCCTATATGGACTGGCAGCCTACAGGAGAGAATGTTTGACTGGACATCTGTTTTTTATGAAACCAAAACTTTCCTCTAAGCCAGTAATTCAAAAATAAGCACCTGCTTTGAGGTCACTGGGAGCAACATCCAAGGAGTTGGAGAGAAACATGTTACTTGTGAGCTACTGGTTGGGGATCACTGATCTAAGTTATACAATTTTAATAAAGGTTGCTGTTTTATGACATGACCTCTGTGTATTTTTTCACCTGTTTCCACACTATGGGGCAAATTTACTATTATTCCCCAAAAAAAATTAGTTTCTACTCGATATTCGATTAGCATTCGATTTTCGAATGTTAATCGAATAGTTCTAGGCTACCTTTTATTCGATATTCGATCATTCGATGATCGAATACAAATTTATTCGATCAGTCGAATAAATCATTTGACTGAGTGAATAAATTATTCGAATGATTCGTACGATTCAAACGATCGAAGGCTTCGATCATACGAACCCTATTCGATCAGGACTTAGCCTCAAAAGCCTATGGGAGTATTAGAAGCACATGTGAAAACTGCGAGTAGGGAATATGCAGCTGACATATCTTGAAAAAATATTTAAAAAAAATATATATATATTTTATATAAACAGAAGATAAATCTAAAAAGCCCTACATGTTCAGGGGATTTTTTATTAGGTAAGGGTAGTTCAGAAGTTCAATGGAAATGCAAAGACTCATTTTCAATGTAACATGTAGAGTTGCAAGAAAATCTTTTTCAAATTAGACATCAGCAACCTGTACATATAGCATGGATTGGAAGAAACTGTAGGTGTCCATTTAAATGACAAGCAGCTCTGCAATTTATTTTTATGATGCATTGATTAGCACAATTGAAGGTGAGAGAAGCTTTGATCCAGGTCCTCGATCAAGAGGTAATAATGATGCAGTAAAATATCAATAATTCCTTTCTATATAAGGAAGTAAAATGAGTTGGACTACATGATAAATCCCCAGCCCTGGAATGGTGTAAACAAGTGATAAAAATATCGAGACAGCTTTAACTTCTCTTTAAGAAAGAAAGTGGCGGGAGTGTAAATTCCTTTGAAAGGAATTTACATTGGATGAAACTTACTACGAGGAATGAAGGGAAAACCATACACCTAAATAAGATATGGAACTAGCACTATACAAAATGTAAGTTTTCAGTAACATGTTAGACATATTACTATTATAATGACCTAGAGATTTACTGACACACTGTATACATACTTATCTGGAATCATTAAGAAATACAATACCAGACTGAATGAACAATGTCACATGTGCTTTGTAATGCACCCCAAGATCATAGAGAGTAACTACAAATGTAATGACAATTATAAGAAAATGTGGAGTGACTCTCATAGTAAAGTATGGCCCTCATAGTTATGCATAGGTTTCTTCAGGTGAAATAGATACATGAAAATCTATTTTAGTCTAAGGCTAGACCCCTGCTATATCTTAAACATTGTTGAACAAAGATTCTCCAGTGACCATAAGAATTATATTCATATACAGATCTATGCTGGTGTCCAGAGAACCCTCATTTTGCTATATGGATTTATCTGGTGTCATCTATTAAATTTTTAGCTATAAGGGTCAGTCTACATGAGCAGATTCAGGAAGATTAGTCGCCCCAGTGACAAATCGCCTCTTATTTGGGGCAACAATCTCCCCGAACTGCCTCTTCCCTGCCCGCTGCCCACTAAACTGAAAATCGCCTGCAGCAATTGATGCGCGGCCTTTCATTTTCCAAAGTCGCCCAAAATTGCCTCATGAGGCAATTTTTAGTTTAGCGGGCAGGGAAAATGCAGTTCAGGGAGATTGTCGCCCAAAAGAAGCGGTGATTTGTTGCTGGGAGACTTATCTCCCTGAATCTGCTTGTGTAGACTGACCCTAAATGTGATAACATACACAAATTCGAACCTGCTGAAGCATTGTGTGATGTCAACTGATTTATGCAGCACCAACAGGGTTCAGGTACTCTGCTTCTGAAGTTTATATTGTTGATTGACTATAATGCAAATGTTTATTAAGAATTTACACCCATTGTGTTCCAAAACATATCCTCTCATCTCACTTTATCTCACTCAGAATTCACTGAGTCACTAAAGACACACACTGGCACTTTATGACTATGTATGAGTAGGGGAACCAACTGGGGTGACATAAGAGACTAAGGGAAATATTGGCTGTGGGTGCATAAAACCAAAAATATAATGTTATAATTAAGTTTACAAACATTAAAACAGTGAATTCCATCTCCTATGAATAAATAAATGCATAGAGAAGAAAGGGAAATAATCCAATTAATTATTTTAAGTGTTTTAAAAATGAAAACTTGAAAGTATAATTGAAAACACAAGGGTATCTGGTTTGAGAATTAGTCTTACATCTTCACCATCCCAACCCAATGGCATTGTATTAAACTTGACAATTTAGTTCTTTCATTTTTATATCAATAAAGAAGATGTCAGTTTAGCAGAAGTGCCTATTCTAAATATGCTCTTTTATTGTATGTCTAGAAAGGAGACGCAGAATTTTGCAATGACAGGCTGTAAGCATTTATTAAATTATGGAGGACTTAAGCTGCTTCAGATGTTTGATGTGAAAACATGATATACAGTGAAATAAACATTTGTATCTAAAGGAATAAGCAAGGCTACAGGTATAAATAATGGTGGGTGGCCAGAGAAAACAAGTTTGGAAGCTGCATTATTTACAGAACAATCATTTAATTGATGATTGTATAGACTCCGAGCAATCCATGCCAAGCCTTATACAGCAGACTAAAATTCCTCTTTTTGTATCCTAGTGCATGGGCGTCCACAGATAGGGGCAAGGGAGGCACTTGCACCCCCTCCCCGGATAATAAAGAATGTTCTCTTACCATATGTATACATAAATTGTTTTGTTGTTTTTTTAGATGAACGCATTTCTTAAAATTACCATTAAGAACCTTCACTAAGCTTATAAAAGGCTTACATCGTATGGTCAGCACCCCTTCAAATAATGGACCATCCCAATGCCTATTCTACTGCTCAGAGAAGCAGTCTGGATTTAGCTCCTCCTCTGCCCTCTGTGAGATGCTTCCTGCTTTTCAGCTTTGTGTGTCTACTCCTGAAAAAGCAGCTTCTTTCCCAGGGCAGATGAGTGTGAAAAGCCGAGAGTGTGAATGCCAGTGTATGTGTATGTCTTTGTGTGCCGGATTTACGGAGCGGGTGCCCCTAGACCTGCTGTCGTTTTTTGTCGCCCCTGTCCCCTCCATTTTATTTGCTCAAATTTTTATCATCAGAATAGAGCAATGGGAATTGGCACACAGGAAATTTACATTTCTAAACCAATGTGGGTATGGTTGGACAGCATCCACAAATCTGGGCCTGTGTGTGCATCTATGTCTGTGTGTAAAATTACCTGTTAGTGTTAATGTGTGTAAGGGCAACTGTGTGTAAGAAGGTCTGACCTATGTATAGCTGATTTACTACATTCATTATTAAATCATATAGGTACAGGTTTACTATGGGTTTTGCCCACAACCATTCTCCCAGTGTATTTGTCATAAAAATACACACTTACCCCTCTGTTGCTAATAACCCTCTGTCTCACTCTATTCACTGTCCTCTATTATCCTTTCCCTTCTCATTCTGCTAAGTTACCCCACACTCACCTCTCTGTTGCTAATAACCCTCTGTCTAACTCTATTTACTGTCCTTTTTTACTCTTTACTTTCTCATTCTGCTAAGTTACCCATACTTACTTCTCTGTCTCTAATAACCCTCTGCCTCACTCTATTCGATGTCCTCTTTTACCCTTTCTCTTTTCATTCATACCCTTTACTTTCTCATTCTGCTAAGTTACCCCCACACTCACTTTTCTGTCTCTAATAGCCCTCTGCCTCACTCTATTTTCTGTACTTTTTTACACTTTCCCTTCTCATTCTGCTAAGTTACCCCACACTCACTTCTCTATCTCTAATAACCCTCTAAAAGCTACACAGAATTCCAACCGCATGCTCTCAATAAAATAAAAAAAATTATTAATGCATGATTAAAAAATCAAACACATGCACCCCTTATGGAGCCTAACGCATAGTGATGGGCGAAACGGGGGCGTTTCGCCGAAAAATTTGCGAATTTCCAGAGAAATTCGCGAATTTTTCGCCGTTTCGCGAAACGAGTCGCGCGACTCGTTTTTGCGCGGCGAATTTTTTTTGCCGAATTTTTTGGGCAGTTTCGCGAATTTATTCGCCAGCGGCAAATCGCGGGAATTCGCCCCTGGCGAATAAATTCGCCCATCACTACTAACGCATGCTTACCATAGGCAATGTCTCAGATATTCTGTCCCTATGTGCTAGGTAAGCATGAAAAGTGTTAGGCTCCAGAAGAGGTGCATGTGTTTGATTTTTTTAATCGTGTATTAATAAACTTTTTTATTTTATTGAGAGAATGCGGTTGGAATTTTGTGTAGCTTTTTGAGTCTACCTCTGTTTGGCCACTGGAGGATCCACAGCATGCTGATAAACTATTTACTATTGTTTTTCCCCAAGCAGTTCTAATAATCCTCTGCCTCACTCTATTCATTGTCCTCTTTTACCCTTTCCTTTCTCATTCTGCTGAGTTACGCCCCACACTAACCTCTTTGTCTCTAATATATCTCTGCCTCACTCTATATATCTATGTAGAAATATCTATAATATTATAATATAAATTATTACACTTGACCCCCTTCTCCTGTATCCACCTCTTTGCTTATTTGGGGATGACTATCTTTTAACCACTCTGCCACTCTGGGAACAAATCAGCTTTTCCCTAGATTGAAATAGACTGTATAAACATAGATTCTATATTAGTGCTATTTCATTCCGCACAGACTCTAATTTATGTACAGTAGAACCCACATTTTACATTTTTCAGGGGGTCAGAAAAATGGTGTAAAGTCAGGGAATTGGTAATGGTATAACATATGGAAGAACTTAAAATTAGGGTAGGTAAAATGTAGGGTTTACTGTATGTATCCAGCTGTAACTAGAACTGCAGAGGGAACAACATTCTGCAAATTGTACAGATGAAGCCACTTTGGTTTGTGTGTTTGACACAGAATTTGTTTCACAGCATACCATATAATTAAGGAGTTCACCATTTGTGAACAATGGTTCTTTGGTATGCTAATGAAAAGGTTAAATTCATTAAATGAGATAAGATGACTTTAGATAACACAGTTTCTTCAGTTTATATCAAGTCATGAGCACTATTGCTCACTGCACTAGCAGACCCAAATTTCTGTAAAAAAAAAATGGAAATAGGCTCTTAAAGTCGCCTTTTTGTTACCCCTGGAAATTGGTGACTCCATGCCATCTGAGGCAAGGTTCTCACCTTGCATAATGACAGGAGTGACCATGGACTTAATGTAATGTAAGGAATTGTTCAGTGTAAAAATAAAAACTGGGTAAATAGATAAGCTGTGCAAAATAAAAAAATGTTTCTAATATAGTTAGTTAGCCAAAAATGTAATGAATAAAGGCTAGAGTCACTGGATGTGAAACATACTAGCCAGAATCCAGCTTCCTGCTTTTCAGCTCCCTTCTTTTCCACTGACTGGTTACCCTGGTGACCAGGCAGTAACCAATCAGTGAATTGAGGGAGGGCCACACGGGCCATAATTGTTGCTTTTGAATCTGAGCTGAATACTGAGGATCAATTGCAAAGTCACTGAACAATTATGTCCCATGTGGTCCCCCTTCAAATTGCTGATTGACTCAATGTTAAAGAGATGAAAAGCAGGAAGTTGGACTTCGAGGAAAGGCTGTTGGGAACACTAAGGCCAGTTCCTTCCACCGGGGACATCCTGAAAGAGGTATCCCTGGGCTGTAAAGAAGAGGCTGGGCTTCTGGCTTCTTACTTCAGCAGTGTTCTAGGATAATTGTGGTGCTTGAGACCTGCGCATGCCTCCCTGTAGAGACACCCATCATGTGGCCAACTGGGGAAACAGCAACTGCACACTAAAAAAAATGCCCTCTTTCAGCTGCTGCTTGATGGGCCAAGGAGAGGCGGAATTTCTGTTTCAGGGCATGGGCCTATTAATGCCATGCCTGAAGGCTTACATTGTCTGGCTGCAAAAGGTTTCTGCTCTAAACTCTTGGCATCCTCCTTTGCATGCATCAAAAACAAATGTATGTGCTTTATCTAGTCTAGTATTTGACTATGTCAGTTGTTTTTTATGGATTACTTACCTTATGTGCAAGTAAATTCTGACAATGTTGAAAAGTAATTATGATTAGTGATGGGCGAATTTATTCGCCAGGGGCGAATTCGCGGCGAATTCCCGTGATTCGCCGCTGGCGAATAAATTCGCGAAACGTCCAAAAAAATTCGCCATCGAAAATTCGCCGCGCGAAAACGAGTCGCGCGTCGTTTTTGACGCGACGCGTAGAAAACGGCGCGACACGTCGGAATCGACGCGACGCGCGTCAAAAACGACGCGCGACTCGTTTTGCGAATCGGCAAAAAATTCGCGAATTTCTCTGGAAATTCGCACATTTTTCGGCGAAGCGAAACACGGCCGTTTCGCCCATCACTAATTATGATTTAAGTAGTATGAGCTCAAAGGCATTACTATCTATTTTCTTTCAGAATGACTATATAGAGAGCAAGAGAAGGAGGTCAGTCTCTTAAAGTTGGGAAAAAAGCTGATGTACTCAATTGTTATACTCTTGCTATCAGTGAAAGTATCAGGACTCAAAATTGAGATGATGCCAACTTTTACTCTTGCTCTGACATTTTCTGTAATGAGCTAAGTGCCTTTAACTCTTCTGATTCACATCCTCATAAAGGAATTCAAGCTTACAGGTGTCTCTTTATAAAACAAAAACCTAGTAAATCACTCAAATCACCACTGTTCCTTTTGTCTTGAATTTCATTTGATACAATAAAATGTACCGAGCAATCATTGAGGGACTGCTACTACCCTTTTCTATATAAAAATAGATTTTTTGCTGATTTGCTCTCTTCTCTGTACCAGTCATACATCATTTCTTGGTATATGTTATGTACAAAATACTGCCATCATTTGTTTCTTCCAAAATAGGACCAGATTCAATTCAGTGAGAAAAAGCTATCTCAAGGTTTGGATGAGATTCAATTCATAGAGGAAAAACTTTTTTCCCATAAAGTTCTATAGAGTTTTCACATGATAAACCATGGGATAATTTTTTTGAATTGAATTTCATCTCAGATTGAAACTCATCCAAGAGTTTTCATGTGATACATTTTTCTAACCTATTTTTCATTTCTTTTTTTACATTTATATTGTGCACATTCTTATATAGTGTATATGGTATCTCAACCCTGATAAACAACTAATTTTCATACTATATAATAAAGTATACTAATATAAGTGCACTCTCCTTTGTTAGTAAATTGAAGAATCAAAATAATGCATAGCCTTTTAAAGGGCTTGTGCACCTTTTAGTACAGTGTGTATCAAATGCATTGATTTGTTGTGATGGGCGAATCTATCCCGTTTCGATTCGCCGAAAAAATTTGTTAATTTCCAGCAAAATTCGCAAATTGCCAAAAAAATTCATGAAACGAGTCGCGGCTCGTTTTTGATGTGCGTCATGCCATTTCCGACGCGCGTCGTGTCAATTTCGGTGCGCAACTTTTTTTTTGCCGCCAGCGGATTTTCGGCAGGCAAATTTTCGCTGCCGTTTCATGAATTTATTAGCCGCTGGTGAATTGTGGGAATTCGCCACAAATTTGCACCTGTCGAATAAATTCGCCCATCACTATTGATTTGAATAAGATACTGGAATATGAATAGGAGAGGTTCTAAATTAGGTGCTAAAAGTAGCAGTTATAATACATTTGTAGATGCCAGAAGAATGAAAAGCTGTTTAAGCTATTAATTTGTTTAAAATTGGATACCCTATAACATATAGTTTAGTTAACTTAAAGGAGAACCACTTGTTTAAGTTTAGTCCAAGCAGAATAGATCCCTGTTGCACTTGGTGCCTTTGCAACAGTCCCACCTCATTTTGCCAATCATATGCAAACTCCACTGATGCTGGGGAACCCAGCAGGACTGGTTTAATAAACAAAAGGGGTATTTGCCCAGAGGGGGACAATTGCACCTCTCACATCTATAGTATTTCTAGAGTGCAGGTTGGTGTGCAACAGGGTAAAATTAACTATCATGAAAAATTTCTGACACACCAAATCAAGGGGTCATAAAGGACCCCTTATGTGTATGCACCACGTTCCAAATACTAGGGTATAAAATCACTTTAAAAGTAGCACCGATCTATAATCAAAATTGAAAAAAGTAAGACATGGGAGGCAAAGGGCCATAGGGGAATTTATCAATGGGCATTTATTAAAGAAGCAAATCATCACTCCTTAAAGTGTTGCTAACAGCATTCTTTGGAGAGTAATGCAGCAGAGCTCATGGGTGCTTCGGATCCTCTTCCTTCAGCCATCACAACATCATCCAGCAGAGCATTCCACAACCTCACTAGGGATGGCGCGAACCGCCGAAAAAAAGTTCGCGAACATGTTCGCGAACTTCCGCAAATTTGCAAACGGTTCGCGAACCCCATAGACTTCAATGGGAAGGCGAACTTTAACAGCTAAAAAAGATATTTCTGGCCAGAAAAATGATTTTAAAGTTGTTTAAAGGGTGCAACGACCTGGACAGTGGCATGACACAGCGCTGCGTTTTGTGGTGTAAAGGGAAAAAAGTCACTCAGGTGGTTGTGGACACTGTAATATTATGGATATTTAGACAGAATGTGAACAAGCTCACACAGCTAGATGGTTAAAGAACACACTGGGCAAAAAATGGCTACAGGGCAAATAATGCCTACAAGGTCAACGTATACACTACTACAGCGGTGGATACGGATTACGTAAAATATATTATTGCTGCTTGAAAAAAGTCACTCAGGTGCTTTTTCTGGAGAGGGTAATATTATGGATATTTAGACAGAATGTGAACAAGCTCACACAGCTAGATGGCAGTTGCTTGAAGTTCAGTAGATTACTAGCCAGCAAACTTACTATCCACTGTCCCTGAAATCACTAACAGGCAGCTCTCTCCCTACACTAGCTCTTCAGCACACACAGGCAGAATGAAAAAAACGCTGCAGGGCTTCGGTTTTTATAGGGAAGGGGAGTGGTCCAGGGGGTGTGGGGTGGTCCAGGAGGGAGAGCTTACTGATTTGCTGCCATGTATCTGCTGGTCTGGGGTGAGAGGGCAAAAAAAATGCGGAAAAAAAGCGCCAAATTGACGCGAACCCAAAATGCGAACGTCGCGCGACGTTCGCAAACTTTTGGCGAGCGCGAACAGCGGATGTTCGCGCGAACAAGTTCGCCGGCGAACTGTTCGCGCCATCCCTAAACCTCACTGTTCTAACTGTGAAGAACCGCGTATGGTGTTCCAAATGTTCTTTTCCTCTAGTACTAAGGGATGGCCTTTGGTCCGATGATCCATCTACCCAACCAACTCCACTCCTCAACAATACTAAGCTGTCACCATGGTGGGGGGACGCTGCTCCCTGCCCAGGAGAATGAAATGTATCACCACTGGGGGATGCCAGAAAATGTTAAGTTATCCCCAAGTGATTATAATTACTTACCTGATACCTTGGGCCGGTGCCCCTGTTGGATAAACATTGCACCACCTGAGGTTTTTCTATAGAATCTGTCTTCTTTTTTTCTGGGCCCAGTAAAGAATAAAGAGAAGACAGAAGACAGAGATTATGGCTAGTGATGGGCGAATCTCCCCAGTTTCGCTTCGCTGAAAAATTCGCGAATTTCCAGAGAAATTCGCGAATTGGTGAAAAATTCGCAAAACGATTCGCGGCATGCTTTTGATGCGTGTCGTGTCAACTTCGGCGTGTCGCGTCGTTTTCAGCGAGTCGTGTCAAAAGCGTGTCAGGCGAAATTTCGATGGCGTTTCGCGAGTTTATTCGCCAGCGGCGAATCGCGGGAATTCGCCGCGAATTCACCCCTGGCGAATAAATTCACCCATCACTAATTATGGCAACTATAGACTTCTACAGAAATACCCAGGGCAGTTTTTAACAAACAGGGTCTGCAGCCATAATACACTAACCTTACATTAATCATGGTTCACTGCACTTCAAGTCGCCTGAGTTCTCAACAGCCTTCTTCCTTTCCCATGACACTAGCACCAGACTGCCTCTTCCTAACTGATGTTAGTGCTGCCCTAAGCTACCCTGCACTGTGCTATGAGCGGTCAGTTAATTATACCAGTATAGTTACTTTCAGCATTTTGCCATTTGTTGTAGACTGAACAATATTAATTGCTGGCAAGTGCATTTTCACATGCCATGATTTGACATTTTCCTACATTTTTTCTTGTCCCACCAACATACAATTTCCCTAATTTTACATTTTCCCAGAATTTATACCTTTTTTCTGGTCCCCTAAAAACATAAAATTTGGTTTCTATTGTATCTTGATAATCATCTCCTTCAAATTAATATATCTAAATTGCAAAATGTTTAAAAAATAATATCATGGATAACAATCTGTAAGGAAGCATAAATAGCTTAAGGAGCAAGCAGAATTTTGCCTTCGGTTACTAGTGCACAATTCATAACATGTTCATACCCTGCTTCACCTTGACTTTTATTTTGTTTGAATTGGTCCCCCGATGGAGTTGCTTGCTACGGGCTTGCTTTCAAACAGAATGCCAGAAGTTTTCACCTCTGTGCAGCATGAGCTCTGCGTGATCGGACACCCCGGGTGGTCTTAATAGATTTTCCAACTGTTTGCAAAATGTATGTCCTCTCTCACTCATGCTTGAGGTGTATTTTTTCCAATTCAGATTAGAGAGGATAACATACTGTTTTCCTTTGGCATGAAAGCATTTGGTCATGCACAGGAAATGTACTGAATAACAACATAATGGCTGCTCTCTGTTAAGGCAAAGCAGTATGAAAGTATGGAATATGGAATAGTATGGAATAACAAAAATAAAAAAAATGTAGAGAATGATAGATGTTCATTATACATGTTGTCTAAAAATAATGTCTAATAAATCATTTTATTTACATGTATTCTGTTATGGTGACAATTGCTGTTTAAATATGGTTTCAACTGATTTATTATATTTTTATAGAGTTTTTACCATGAAAAAACAGTGCAGCTCTTGTGATTATTGTACATAGCACAAAAAGGAAACAATATTTATGTTATATGCATAAACAAACATGGGGATGGTAAACCAACAAGGGTGCTTTTGCTTTGCTTTTAATATCTAGTTTTCAATAGCCTGATCAAACCAGTTACTGATTGGTTGCTATGTGGTAATTATGAATGATTAACTTCTTTATCTTTGCATAGATATTAATAAGTGATCTCTTTGTGTCAGGAACAGGCAAACTTTTGGGCCTGTCGCAGCCATTTATCATGCCTTGGGCTCACCACCATGCTAACAAATTATACACAGAGGCACAAACAGTCTCGCTGCTCAAACTTATAAAAATCATCAAATTCCACCTAATCATATCATTCTATGATTTATTACAGGAGTGAATCATAACAATAGGTTTCCAGAATCAAATCATGCATGTTGGTTCTTCTCTTGTCCTGACACAATGCATATTTGAGGCATTGCAGTCGCAATTCTTCACATTTTTCATATTTGTTCCTTTCATAACTTTACATTGACTTAACATGACTTATAGCAGTACATACAGTATAATCAAACACAAGATTCTATATTCAAAGTGACTAACACTAGTGATGGACGAATCAGGGCCGCAGTTTACCGCAAAATTTGTGAAAGGGCGAAAAAATTGTGAAACGCATTGAAGTCAATGGGCTTCTAAACAATTTGATGTTTGACAATTTTGATGCACAACAATTTTGAGGGACAATTTTTAGACCCGCGACTATTTTGTTCAAATGCATTAACGTCAAAGGGCGTCCAAATAATTTTGATATACGACAATTTTAAGTGAGCGACTATTCTGATGCACGTTAATTTTATTGTTGTTGTGGAGGTTTTATCTCTGGCAAATTTTCACCATAGTTTTTCTAATTTTTCACTGGCTACGAAACACTGAAATACGGTGCAAATTTGTGCCCTGCGAATTTATTCACCCATCACTAACACTTTGAATGCAATGCTCCCCATCAGCTACATGTATATAGGCAGAAACTTGCTAGGTGATATACAGTAGTTCAGTTGCAGCTAGAGGACCAACATTTACTTTTACATTCTATGCATAAATTAGAAAATGACTTGGTTCCCCCAGGGAGTCAATGTAATACAGAAAGTTTTAACCATATACTGGTATTGTATCTATAATCAAAAAGATATTATCCAGAAAACACAGAATGCAATCTCCTATAGAATTATATTCATTTTCACAACTCAACTCCTTTTGCTTAGTAGTAATAAAACATTACCTACTTGATCCTAATTAAACTACATAAATCCATATCAGTGGCCAGACAATATTATTGGGTTTATTTAAAGTGTGCGTAGACTAAGGGGCTGATTTAGGAAATTCACATGAAATGATCGAATTCGATCGAATAACGATTGCAGAAATGTTTCATAAAATCGGATATTCTAATTTGGCCTCTTCGATCATTGAATATCGAATTATCGAATAGATCAAATGATCGGATATTCGATCATTCGATTACATTTCCTTCGAGCGTTCGAAAAAAGGGGAACGAATCGAACGCTTTGATCGTACGAATGGTATTCGAGCAGGCCTCAGAAGCCTATGGGGAGCTTCCCAAAGGCTTCTACTACAATTCGGTAGGTTCAATCTGGCGAAGTAGGCAGTTGAATAACTTTAAAATTTTGATTCCTTCGATTATCAAATGAGTGAATTATCGAATATCCGATCATTCGATCGATTCGATATTTGATGATCAAAGAGGCCACATTTGCATATTTGTACGATCGGTATTCGATCGAATTCGATCGAACTTCGATCATTTCACGTGAATTTCGTAAACCGGCCCCTAAGTCCTGCTCGAATACCATTCGTACAATCGAAGCGTTTGAACGTTCGAATCGTACAAATTTTTCGAATGCTTGAAGGAAATTTTACGATTTTTTCGTGAAATCTAACGATCGGTATCTGATCTTAGAACAGTTCGATAAGCATTCCATGGTCGAATGCTTATCGAATTTCTAATTGTATTGAGCAAATTTTCAGGAATAATAGTAAATCTGCCCCTTAAAGTATGGTGATGCAAATTTCAGAAAAACCCAAGCATTCTGGATAGTATATTCCATATCTGTAAACCTGCCCACCGCTTGCCTTATACATTCATGTTTTATATATATATATATATATATGCATTGCCAATAAAAGTTGTAAAGCAAGTACCGACGCAACCTGATCCCTTGGGCACCCTCCTTTCTTCCGTTTCCCAGTAATAACCAAATATGCTTAATCTTTGCTTTCTCCAATCTATACTTAAGCCTCCATGCAAAGGTTTTCTATTATGTTGGAATATCCTTTCACTATGATCAGCCAGCAGAAGAGGGTCATATTCAGGGCAGGCTGTTCCCTCTGCTTAGAAAATGTGGGATCTGCTCATTTTAGATACAGAATACATTTACAATCTTCATTTAAGGCTTTGCATTAACTTCAGGAATTCAATCGCAACTGGATTTTAACAGCACATGCAAAGCTATATGATTACAAAGTTAAAGCAATCAGCATAAATGTAAGGAAAAAAAGGGGAGTGAAAGGTCAGTCTCATGGAAACTTTGGAAGTAGAGACTTTTTCAAATCATTACAGATTGATCAGTGCAACACATGAATACATATGAACTCCACTCAATACTGTATAAATTAAAGACAATAAAAGCCATAAAAGTCTTGTCCAGATAAGTGTAACAGTGTATTGAATTTGTTAGTCTGAGCTACCGCCATAAACAGCCTAATTATTCTCTTTTAGGACGCATTAATTCTAAATATTGATGCACTGTGCTCTGAGACCTGTGAAAACTATTGTCTTGAAAGATACACTGGATCTGCATTCAGCTCTATTGCTTTTTCAATATGCCACTGAAGTTTGACAAGAATCCTTCTCTTTTCTGTAATATCAGTTCATAAACATTATGGCATGGTAAAGACAAAATGGAGTTCATTTCTAATCCGATGAAAGACACAGTTCATCAGTCACCTTCAGCTGGCCTAGCAGGAGACTTGGTAACATCAGGAGGGCTTACAATATACAGCAATATGCCATGATATATTGTGCAGCGTGCATAAATATTCTAGAGCCCTTTATGCTGCATAAAATTAGGTCTTCCATTAAACCGATATATTTCTCTGAAAAGTTATTGCTGTTAATATAAAACTTAGATAACTTGTCCCTTGCAATGAATTTCCATACCACTCACCATTTTCAGCCAATGGACAGTTTTGCCTATAGGCTACAAAAGAATGGTGCTGAATTCTTATCAGGGCTGCAAATAAATAATTGAAAACTGAATAACAGAAATGTCAGGAACCTCAGCAAGAAGAGCTCTTTTAAGATATATCCTTTCATGTAGAACTAATGATACAACAAATGTACTTTATAGTGATCTTGCACCTGCTGGCTGGGGTAGTTGCAAGTGTCACATGTCTGCACACAAAAGGCCTTCTACAGATATACAGAAACCTATGAATATCAGGACCTCAGGACAGTATTGTTTTTCATATTTTAATGTAAATTTACATTTCAGGGTCAATAGATACTTCCAATATGTTTTCATTTGAACAAGGTTGTCAGAAGATTCAAACTGGAAGTAAAAATCATGCATAACACAGACAAACTTTGCAGTTCAATATGTGTCATAATTGTCCTAAACTCTATAGAATAAAGTTTTCTGCAATTTTGTGGTTTATTGGGACTCGTTCTTTTTTTAAAATGGTGATTCACCCTTAAGTTAACTTTTAGTATCTTATAAAATGGCTAAGTCTTAGAAACTTTCTAAATTGCATTTATTTTAAATTTTTTATAGTTTTTGAATAATTTGCCTTTTAAATGAGGGTCACTGACCACATCTAAAAATAAAATAAAAATAAATGCTCTGTGAGGCTACTAATTTATTGTTATTGCTACTTTGTTGTTTATCTGTTTTTCAAACCAAATTGCTGAAATTTAAAACTGGAGAGCTGCTGAATAAAAGATAAATAACTCCACAAACCACAAATGATAAAAAAAATTAAAACCAATTGCAAATGATCTCTAAATTTTACTCTCTACATCATGCTAAAAGTTAAAAGTTAACAACCCCTTAAAAAGCTTTATTCAACTGACGTGAACTAAATCAGAACCTAAATTTTTAGGATAAGGAAGGGGGAAAATGAAAAGTCACTGGAATTTGCAATTCCAATAATCATGTGACCTATGGGGCCATTTATTAAACCTCAAATCAATCTGGTTGAGGTTTTTAAGGGGAAAACTCAATTTTTTGAGGGAATAAAACTAGAATTATTAGAGAATTATTATACCCCAAAGCCGCTAAAAATCTGAATCCGAAAATACTCCATCTCAAACCTGTCGAGGTCATGTAGAATTCCACGGCAGATGTCCCAGAAGTTGTTTCTTGACATTGTAATCTGAGCTGGATAATCTGATAAAGTCGAGCTTTCACCGCAAAAATTTGATAAAGTTGAGTTTTCAGAGTGTCAATAATATGATACAAATTGATGTATTTTGCTGAAAAAGGCTCCAGGATTGCATGCATCCCTACTTCTCACATACAGTATGCTTGCGTTGTTTACAGTAAGAAACAAGTTAGATTGAAAAAGTACACTGCTAAAATATTTCTGAAAATAAAAAAAATTACTATTGGTACAAAATAGTAGATCATTTTTTATTAAATAGTTTTTTCAGTTTCATGTTCAACATGGTTTCTCAGGTAGTTGATAGAGTTGGAAGTTGCTGAACAAACAGTGAATCTATCTCATTACACTGTCCACATAGGCAAGAAGAATAGATTAAATTGCCCATTGTGCATGGCATAACATTTTGCTGAGTGAGTATTTTTTTTAAAATCACTTTTTAAAGTAAATTGTGACCAACACACCCTTTTTAAAAATCAGGTTGTAACAAACAGTGAGTTACATTACCTGATACCATTCATGCCTCTAATCATACTCTATGGGGCATATAGATTATTCTGTGCAGAATGAAATGTGCCATACAAACTCATGTAAAAAGCTGTGCAAAATAAATGGTGAATTTATTAAGTTGTGTTTTATTTCACGCTATGGGAATGCCAGATTTGCTGTTGTTATTTTACATTGCATCCAGTGGAAAAAACTGCATAAAAAAATGTTACACCAGGTAAAAGTGCTGCTCCAGCAGAATTCTGCACTTAAACCCAGAGTGGTAGACATGAGAATAGAACCAAAGCGGAAAACCCCTGCTTTTTTCCTGCTTGGGTGCTATTCTCATCTCTACCACTAGGTAGAACAAGGAAGCATGACCCAAGTCATTGTATACTACAATGGGAAGGGAAAAAACAATAGCTGTCTAAAAGGAGTTGCATCTTAAACTGCTGGCTCCTTCTCAAAGCTCAGGATCAGGCACAATACACTGAGATGGCTGCCTCCACAACAGTATTGCAGCTAAAAAAAATACATTTGTTGGTTCAAGAATAACATTTTAAATAGTAGAGTAAATTATTTGCAATGTAAACAGTGTCATTTAGAAATAAAAAGTAAACCACAAAAATCATTACACAATACTTATACGTAAGTTGAAACATACTGTATACATTTACTTCTTAAATGCAACAAGACAAATGTCTGTCTTAATATAGTATTTAATTTTACCTTTTTGTGCTCTGCAGTAGACAACACACACCAGAAAGGATTGGGGCAGGTGGTTTATTAAAGCTAAATGCTAATAAGAGTCAAAGCAAACCAAAGAATGTTACTGTAATTGCCCTGTATGTAAGTGTGAGTTGTATGTAAGTCAGGTGTATGCTACTTGAGGACTCCCTGCACTTAGTTCAAGAGCAATGAACTATTTGATCATTTCCTTTGTTGTATTAATTTTCTATTAAGTGTCTGCTCTGATCCTTGACAAATGTATCAAAAATGTATTGGTTTAGAGGTCTCCCTTTTCTTTCTGGAGCATGTGCAATAGTTAATATTGTAAAGTAAAAGGGTTCAAGCACAGTAAACATAAGTGATGATGAGCAAACTTTCACTTGGAAAAATTACAAAACCACTGAAAATTGTGTCAACTTGGCTGAAATGGATTGAGACAAAATTACTGTGCGCTTAATGCCTTTTTAGCACACATTGTTTGAGAAGTTCCTTTTCACCTATCTCCCAGTTGTTCAGGTCAGAAATTCCAAATCAGGCTAAAGCACCCTTCTTAATTTTTAATTAATTATGAACTGTATTGAATTAAGTGACATTTGCTGTACTGGCCAAGAATTATTGAGTCCTGATATTGGCATGATCTAAAAAAGGTCATGTAGGGGCAGATTTATTAACATTAAAAAAGTTCCATTCATTTGAAAACTTGAAAATCTGACAATCACTCTTTTAGTAGTAGTGGCAGTATCTTTTATATAAATACGAAACAGGGAAGACTAATCAGACCTTTAACCTGTGCAGATGCATTTTCTTAGCCAGGAGTGATCCCAGTTCCAAAGCCACCTGTGGCTGCATTTGTGATGCCACCAGGGGGGGTCCAGGAGGGGTACATCACTAGTGCAGAGAGGGAAATTGCCAAAAAAGATGGAAATTCATCTGGTAACTTCTTACTTGTCTCATGGCAGAAATTCCCCTTCTTGGTGCTACTTCAAAAAGGAAAAAACCTGGACAGTTTAAGGCAGGGGAGGGGCAGGAAGGGAGGGACAGAGGAGTGAGCGACAGAGGGGTAGGCAAGACCTGCAGAGTGGAGCTAAACCAAATTAGGGATAGGCAGAATAATCTTAAACAGGCACCTGCCCAGCACCCACACAGTGTTGCACCCTAGGCAGGTGCCTCTGCTGCCTAAAAGAGAAAATGGCAGGCACTCACAGATCCCACAAACAGGCTTGTAAAAAAACTGAGAACTTTATTTAGGCCACAAAGTAGATAAATACATAGCCTTATGAATTTCGTGCCACTAGGAAAAAACTTGAAAAATAAAAACTGGATCAATGTAAAATTAAAGGGGTCTGAGAGAATGATGTGGGTTTTCCATTGATTGTCATATGGTGAACTGTATAACTGGTTAATAAATGTCAGAAGCATCACATGCTGCATTTCCCATATTTCTCTAGCTATTTTCTGACTGTAGACTACTAAATATAATAATTGTCTTGAATGAAATTTGCTAAATTAATAATTTGCGACAGTACAGGAAAAAACTTTGAGCCTTCTAATTATGAATTCTCTATTTCCACACTTACTGGTTCAGAATGGGTCCCAATGACCCGACTAGGGAAGCAGGGCTTGACGGGGATTAGGAGAGAACCTATCCCCGCCCCGCTTCCGGGTTGCTGGGTCCTGATTAACTGGCGTCCCGGGGAGGCGTGGCGCAAAAGGGAAGGCAGCGCGGTCATACCTCATTCGGTGCCGGGACGTGGAGGCAGCAGGACGCAGCATCCCACCCCCCCCCCTATGACTGTAGGAAAAGGAGCCCCAGGGCAAGTTAAAAGGGGAAGTAGCCTGGTAGGCCAGGGTCCTCATGGGAGATATACAGCCCAGTTTAGGGTTGGGAATGGTACAGGAATCAACTCAGACAGTTGGGGCACAGTCAACCCCTTTTTCTTATACCTAAAGTTTGTTATACAAACGGTTGATAATGTTATATATATATGTTTACCTGTTAAGTATTATTGTATGTAAAGAATAAACAACTGCAGCCATCTCTCTCCAACCCAGTGGTGTGGTGTGTTTATCAGGGGGTTGGTGTTGGGCAGGAGGGATAGGTGCAGACTCGACACTACACCCGTCAAGCATTACCTTACGTTACATACAGGATCGGCATAGTAGCTAAGAATTTACAGGATAGATTCTTTTCTATAGTTCTAGGATATTCTTATCCCTTTCATGTGTGCTGGGTTACACTTGCCCTCTGCTTTTACACATTAGAGATTAATGTGAGTTTTCCTTTGTTGTTTAGACAAAGGTCCTCCATGAGTGTTCCTATTAGGCACCAGTACCTCTAGGAATTTCCTCCAGGTATTAAGCCAGCAATTACAGTTTTAATTATATTGATATATCTCTTTTCTCTAAAAAGTTATGCTTTAATATAATAATAATAATAATAATAATAACCTAGCATTCTTTATACTAGATATTTTTGCTGCAATATATTTGCAAAGCACCCCTTTCACATGGATACAAGAAAAACAGAAATGGCAGATCTATTTAACTATATAGTAAAAGTAATATATTTTAATGTAATCAAAGTTGATAGAAATTTAAATTTGTAATTAGCATGATTTTATAGACATCAAAGAGACTGGCATCAGCAGTCAGCACATTACTTACTGTAATATTTCCAGAACGACCACCAATTTCTGTTCATTGAAATGACATGCTACAGTGGACTTGCTAATTGAAAAAGGGGACAAATTAAAATGAGGTAGCTTTATGTGTCTCATATATATTTTAGCTGCCTTGTCATACATTGCATAGATTATGCTTATTAGAAATGCCAATGTTAACATTTTTCAATGCAGCCTTATTTTGAGTAGAACTGTTATTTATACATCATTTGTGACATCAGTGAATAAAGGTCTTGCTTTAGAATTTCCAATTTGCACTTTTATCCAGTTCCAACTCATTAGAATGTTAGCATGGGTGCTTTTCTTGTTATTTGCCGCCTACTCTATGCTAAATAGAGATTATCAAATGGGGAACTTTAACCAGTCTTCACCCATTGATAAATACATTTATCAATCACATAAGAAATGTGGGCAATCTAAAGGTCTATGAGAGTAAGAGAGTAAAAATGCTTGTTTGTTTTTAGTACTGATTGGACCATAGCAGGAAATGGTGCAAACATATTTCCATAAATGTGCAAAATTTTTATATTTATTTATTTTTATTTTATCATCTATGGTAAGCCTGATCACAAGTTGACCCTAGCCCAAGGTGACAAAGTTTAAAATTGGGTCTGAGTCCATGATTATCACTGTAATTGTATGGGCTGATAGTGGGCAGTAGTGGGCCAATCCAGAAAATGCACATTTTGGGAGAGGGATGTAGGACTTACAAGGCAGGGTTGAGAAGATAAACAGTTCAAGGAGGGGAAGAAAGGAGGGAAATTACAAATTTATCAGCAAGTATATGGCACTACATGTAATAATGGTTCTTGCTAGATGCATTGACTAGATGAAATATTAGCATGGTGACAATGCTTATTGCTTATGCAACAGATATATCTGGGGAAAACCATTAAAAAAATCTTTTCTAAGTAAATCTCTAGCAACATCAAAACCTCCCCTGGTTTCTAGGCTATATTACCTGCTTCTTGTCACTGCCAGATAAATCTGTGACACCCTACATTTGGGCAAATGATTATACATTTACCTCATAATTATCTTAATAATTAACTAAAATGTGGCACGAAAATATTCATAAACTAAACTCTTACTGTATTTACCGTATACATGATTGAAACATAAATTGATAGGGTTCATTAAATTAAGATCACAGAACAAACCAGAAAAGTAATATATCTATATCAAAATATATTTTAGTTCTCCTTGAGAATTTTCAAATACATAGGTATAATGTATATTGTTTTGCCATTGAATAAAATGGCAGCTGAATTCAAAGATATTTTTCTTATGGGCATTTGAATTGTTTTCTATCACAGGATCGTTGAGCAAGCATGTTAGAATAAATAAATAGCATGCCAAGAGAATCAGCAAGTAAACAGGCTGAGAGCGAGCTAAAGATCATGACTCAAGTGATGACAAAAAACCTGACCTTCTCCTAAACCTTTTATACATTCTTTAACCAGACACAGTCCCTAGTAGTAAGAGCTGAAGAAATAATGAATCAGATACTCTGAAGAATCACCTGTGGAATGCTGCAGTTCTCACTGACATGCTTTTAGAAAACAATTCAAAACAACATAAATATTTATAAGATGCATATTTAATAGTGTAAAACATAAGGCAAAAGTTTGAGCGTGTATTACTAGAAGGCAATTTTCCGCATAACACGAGAAGTAAAAAGAAATTCCACCTTCCAACAAAGTAATAGAAACAGTGACAAAAATGATTTGTTTGCCTTTCATTAACACATTCTCTACTTCTGCAAAAATGATGGCAGAATGTACTTTAAATGTAGCACTATAAAATAGATTTAATTAGCTTCTGCAGCACTCCAGGCACAGTATTGCTATAGTAGGTAAGGGAATGAAGGTGAGGAAAGTACTGTAGGTAGGGAAATGTTCTATGCAAGTGGTTATTAAACACAAACAGTGGGAGCCATTCATGATCCAGTGAGGCACAAGTTCAAGAGAAATAAGGGACACAAGAGTGCACTCCTTGGTGCTCATTTGGGAAGGCTACACACTGTGATCTGCACTGAGCACTAGACTAGACTGTTGTGTGAGGTAGGCACATTAGGAGAGGATGCCTATATACCTCCCCCTGGCCCTTTTGAATCAAGCATGGTCTAATGAAGACTACATTCAAATCACAGAGCAGTACGCAGGTCTCTGCACTCTGAAATGCAATGGGTGAAAGGCAAAAAATACCAGATTTTGCCATTTTGAGTAGTGATGGGCGAATCTGTGGTGTTTTGCTTTCACCGAAATGGCAAAAAATGAGCAAATTGCTGTCGCATCTCGTCGAAAAAATGGATGCCCGCGTCCAGAACGAGACACCAGTGAATTTTCGCCAGTCAAAATTTTACTGGGTTTTCACAGGAATTTGCACCGAATTCGCCCCTGGAGAATAAATTTGCCTATCACTACTAATGAGTTTATTGAAGACTAGAAATACTGAAGGATTAAGCTGTTTAACCTAGCTCACTGAACAGTTATATCATCTGCATCACATCACAGCAGCTTCTCTTGGGTATTATATATATACCATAATATGTCCAATCCCTAGCATATTTTACACTTAACCACTGGAGTCCCTACAGTCTGGTAGGTGTCAGTTGGACACTAATATACACTATAACCCTTATTGGAGAATATATTTCTCCAACTCACTCTTAATGGGACTGCACTAGGCAAATCCATAATGGTAAAGGACCTTGTGGTGATTGTAGATGATAAACTTGGCTGCATCAAGGGCAAACATGGTCTTGAGCTGTATTAAAAAGGGGCATTAATTCACAGCAGGAAGGGGTCATTCTTCCACTGTATAGAGCACTGGCAAGGCCCTATCTAGAATATGCTGTGCAGTTTTGGTCTCCAGTGCTCAGTTGCCCTTCTCTGGACTGAATTAGAGAGGGTCCAGAGAAGGGCAACTAAGCTGGTAAAAGGTATGGAAAATCAGTAGTTCATAGTACAAGTTGATCCAGGGACTGGTCCAATTGCAATTTTGGAGTCAGGAAGAAAATTTCCCCCCCTCTGAGGCAAATTGGAAAAGCTTCAAATGGGTTTTTTGTCTCCCCTTGGATCAACTAGCAGTTAGGCAGGTGAAAACAGTTGAAGGGTTGAACTGGATGGATGTGTGTCTTTTTTCAAATTAACTAACTTACAATGTTATTATGGTACTAGCTACTCAGTTTGTCTCACAGTGATAACTATTCTGTCTCTCAATACAAGCCCTCCTTCAGAGAGTCCCCTTCCCTAATTCTTAATGTGTATTTTGCCTCAAGCCACCAGCAAAATCCATCCCCTTCATAAAGTGAAAATCTAAAGAGATGAATAAAACTCACTTCTCTTGTGGTAACACATCCTACCTCCCAGGGTATAGATTACACTACAGGCAATTTCCCACAGTATTGGAGTTAACATTTTTAATTCCCCTAAATAAATATAGTATGTGCACAAAGTTTCAGCTTGCCCATTAACATGGTACATACGCCAGTCAATCAATTGCTTTGGTTTTCTTTTTTGCTTTTATGAGATTGCATTGGTAAACTGATTATTTTGGGGGGGGGGGGGGGGGGGGGGGGCTGGGGGCAACATGTGTTATACATTTTGGGCCAGATTCAATTCAGTGAGAAAAAAAGTTTATCAGGTGGGCAGTCATGGAGGAGATTCAATTTGAGAGAAATTCAAAAAGTTCACAGTTTATCATGAGAAAACTCTATTGATATATAGGGGAAAAACTGGAACTGAATTTCGAGAAAAGTTTTTTCTCCTCAAATTGAATCCTGTCAATGACTTTTCATGTGGCAAACCATGAGATAGCATTTTCTCAATAAATTTAATCTGGTCCACAGTCTGATAACTGACCACATCACAGAACTGTAGAACAATGAAGATGTAGGGTGTTTAGCTCCCCTAAAAAGAGACCTTCTGCTATAAATTGATATACAGCATAATTATAGATTCTTCAAAATTACCCTCCTTTGCAAAACCATTTTAAAAAAAAGAATTGATAATGTTTCCCCAAATTAATATGAATGCATTATTTGCAAAATTGCTTAAATAGGATTAGCACATGTTTTATTACAATGGTTGTGTATACTGGATGAATTTAGTTTATGTATTATTTTATTAATTGGGTTAATGATAATGTACTATATCTGGTATCAGTTGATATTTAGTATATTGTTCAATTAAATGCTTGTATCAAATAAATGAAATTGCAGTTTGGACCGTTCCTAACCAGTTAAAATTATTTTGACCTCAGTGGGTTCTATCAAATATCAACAGTCTATGTTTCTTTCAACATGCATCCTCCTCTCAAACCTTTGAAATGGTTCCAATCAGCTGAAAGTACAGTGTTTAATTCACAGACATATCTGTCCTATTCAGTCATATTCTCCAATATCAGTGACCTTTCCACAAGTCATATTCAGCAGCATATATCTTTTTTAACATCACATGTATCTTCACATCTTTCTGAAATAATTGGTCTGTCTGGGACAAGACCTCACTAACAAGCATATGCAGCCTTGACTTTATAAAATGGCAATTTTAGAGGAACCCATTAAAGAATCCAAAACTTTAGTTACACTGGGATTAAAACATTTCATATTTTCAAAACTTTATTATTTATTTGTATTCCCCTGTTGCTTTCTTCTAAACTCCTTCTTTGGAAAACATATACAATTTTTACTTAGGCCCTAATATGAATAGAATTATACCCTGAAATACAGTATAATGATACATTTTATTAATGCAGAATATATACAGTACATGCTCATTTAATGCATGGGTTGTAGTTTAGTAGGTAAAGATTCAGAGCTGAAACTTGATAAGTAAACTTATTTTAGTATTCATGTTAGGTAACATTTCAGGTAATGTTTTTTTCATTGTTGCCCCCCCCCCCCCCCAGGGATGATATTGAACCATATTTGCAAATAGATATGCTATAAACAAAAGCAATAAATAAAGAACTATATCAGGGTAACAGTGACTAAAGGCTATCAGTCCATACCTTTTGGCTTTGTGGTGACTACAGTATACTGTACATTGTTGTACTTTTTATCACCAGGCAGTATTTTATTCTTTGTGTACAGATACGCAACTTTCATGCATACCTTCCAGCAACACACAGTAACAATAATGTTACTTATGCGTTTGATTTTTAGAAATACTGTAGATCATATAAAAGTGTAATATGATTAAGCTTAAAATAGCTGGGAAGCTGTTCATCACAATGGTTCACATAATGTCACTAAACTTTTATTTGTACTTCCTTCCCAAAAAATAATAATATTAGTTCTTCTGAACTTCCTCATTCCTCCTGCACTACCTCAGAAATACGGTATTCTCTGAACAGTTTGATACCCAATATGCATAGATTTACCAAACTATGTGGCATACAGAAGCATCCAAATGAAAACAGTGCATATGAATTTTCACAACTGACACTTTGGCTGCTGCAATCTAAGCACCTGGTGTGTGTAAATGTGTATTAGTCTAAAAAGTGTGTGATTGTGTATTTTTTGTGTGTGTATAAAGGTGGCCATAGATACACAGATAATATTGTACAAAACAAATTTTCATACGATATTCGGTATAAAAATGTATATTGCCAGTGCAATTGTGTATTACCAAATTGTTTTAAACAGTAAATAATTCATTTTGATGCTACCTGAGTTTATATTTGTATTTTGTTGAGTGTGCACAACCTAGTGTATGATTGATTATCTGGTCACTCAATTTAGGGTTGACCTTGTTTTTTGCACCTCCAGTATATGTATTTTCCTTAACATTTGCAAGTAAGGTGAGCCCTCCATTTATCTATATTTTCATAAGCCAGTATTCTCCCACAGGCTTAAATGGAAACTCCTTCCTTCCTGTGGTTGGAATCCATGTTCATAACACTTATATGGCCTATTGGCCCACTAAAATGGGACAGATTCCCTCCATCTGGGGAACTATTTTGTTTTATGCAAATGCAGCACTATCTGAAATCAAAATATGAAGGTTCTGGTACACCATCTTCATGCTATTTGTCCCTACTTCAAAGGAGTACTATAACATTTAATTATTAAATAATCATACAGGTCTATTCCCAATTAACCCTGCCTCTATGTATGAGCCAGGGAAGAAGATTTAGGCAGATCACTAAATGAGCAGGAATGGTTTAGAATACTTCAATTAACTCTTCTCCTAATTCCCATGAATTCCTTCTTGCCTATGTACACAAATATTATTTTGTGTGCACATTTTAAACTTGTGGGTGCAGTTTTTAAACACCTGTGTGTTCAGGTCAGAATGAATACAACATTTTTGGTTTCACACAAAACTCTTTGTGTGCACCACACCACCTGTCAATGTTGATTGTTTAGATTCTTTGAGTTTTGATATCTTTAAAGTCCTTTAAAAGTTTATCCCTATTCTCAATGTTATACTTACTACATTGCGATTACTTGACCTTACTGTACCCTATGTCATTAGACACCATGCAAATGATACCATACAAATTGATGTCAGGAATCCACAAAAAAAGGAGATCCCTACCCTACCTCACTCCCTACCCCTTTTCCCCCAACTCTGCAAACCCTTCTCTGCTTTTTCCTTCTCCTCCTTCCCCCCAAAGACATGTAAGATAGAAATCACCAATACTGTATGACACTTTATTGATGCCTATACATACAAACTTGTGTATCATATTATTATGTAATCCTTTAATAAAAACTTTGAAAAAAACTTTTAAACAGGTTTCTTCCTAAATATGTTTGCATATGTTTTTCCAGTTATGTCCTCATATGATCTCAATGCAATCTTCCAGATGGTAGTTTCTACCCTGTGTGACTACACTAAAACATGGATGGAGAAATAACAGAGAAACACGTTCCAAAATCAGTCTTAAAGAAGCTAGTCATTACAAGCTTGATAAACTGGGCTCATTTTTAAGATTTTGTCTCTCAGGTGTGATGCTTGCTTCCTGCCAAATAATTTTTTATATGGCTCATGTTCAGCACCCGGTGATGAGAAATACAGTACATGAGGCTGTGAGTAAATTTTAGTACAATAAATTTAACTCATAGCACATTGGCTGGAAACTATATTTCATATATAGAGTAGCAGCTTGTCTCTTTTTGGAAAGATTAATCTTTATCTTCTCCACATTTGAGCACATCTATGACCTACAGTGTAAATATTGAGATATTTGGTGGCTGCTACTTATAAAGAATTATACAGTGTACTTTAATATTATTTATATAATCCGTGAAATTGAGTTTAGAGGAATATTGAAACAATCTGCCTTTTTTTTTCAAAAACGTCCTGTGTGTGCAGTTTGATTTTGGAAGGGATATATATATATATATATAATTATATAATGACTGTGGTTATGCTAACACAACGTTTGCTCTGAACATGGAGAGCAGAAATGATGAAACAAAAGGGATGTTTAAATTAAGAATATTCTTTTAAATGCAAAAAAATTTATATTTATGAAGTGTAGAAAATAACTCTAATACAAAACTCGAGCAAGTAAAAGCAGTCAAGGTCCTATAGAAGTATTTGGGAGCAGCTCTAATTCTATTGGTCCAATGTTTTTGTGTTGGAATCCCTAATAATGGGATTCTGGGTTTTGCAACATCAACTTATTTATTAAAGTTTGTGAAAGAAGCATGGCTCTCTGACTGTAAAACTCAGTCTCTTCTTGTGGGGTTGGCCCCACCTATCTGCTTAATTTTTTATGACAATCTTTATTGACATCAGCAATTATCAATGCATCCATCCCTTTTTAACATTCTAATATCAGTTGTGCTAATAACAACAAACATTAATAGTTGTATCTTAACCCTTTCCCTGACAGCCATTTTGTCCTAAATGCGAACATCTAATGCCAAGCAGTTTTTAGACATTTTGTACTCTTTTGCTTTAAGGGCCTTTCCTGGGGGGGTCTTTTAGTTTACCCAGGAAAACAATATATAATTTTTTTCGGGACAATCTGAGCTCTCAGAATATGCTAGAATTTTGTGGTAATTCCACTCCTATAAAAAGATATGGGCTTCTAACTGTATAAAAAAAAAAACAAAATAAACAGTTTTGCATGATACAAACGCATCTATCAGAAACATAATTTATTTTATGAACAAGAACACAGCAGATTTAGAAAATTCAATGTGTCCCGAACATGCAAATACCAAATATATATTGTTTTATGGAGATTTTTCACTTATATACTTGAAAAACTCTAAGCAGTACACTACTAAATTTCCAAAGCACCGCTCCACAAAAGGCATACTTCTGATTTCAAGGTCAAACATTCCACGAACAGTAGGTTTACCCTAGAAAACTACCCATTATTAGAAAGAACAGATCCTGCAGAATCAAAAATGGGTACATATTAGTGATGGGCGAATCTCCCTCGTTTCGCTTCGCCGAAAAATTCTCGAATTTCCAGAGAAATTCGCAAATTGGCGAAAAAATTAGCGAAACGAGTCGCACGTCGTTTTTGACGCACGTCGCGTCAAACGTGGCGCGTCGCTTCCGACGCGTGGCGCGTCAATCGCGTTGCGTCGTGTCGTTTCCGACGCACGTCGCGTCAATCGCGTCGCGACTCATTTTTTGGGGCGAATTTTTGAGTGGCAAATTTTTGCTGGCGTTTCGCGAATTTATTCGCCAGCGGCGAATCGCGGGAATTCGCCCCTGGTGAATAAATTCGCCCATCACTAGTACATATATCTCTGTACGCCAAACTACCAAGTTGAAATTCTATCCTAAAGATATAATTTTTTATAGAAATTTTTGAAAAATTACCTCAGAGCTTCCAATCTACAGCATCATATCTCTTATACATCATTAAGTACCAATGCATAACACCCTAAATATTATTGCCAGGAGCCCACTGAACCTTTTGATGCTCAATATGTATTGGTGTGCCTAAGTATGAGCCAATTTTCTTGGCTGTCAATTCGCCATCTGTGAACATAGCATGCTGACTGCATATAATGTGCCGTAAGACCCCCTAACAGTACTAAGACCCACCAAAGCCATATATTTTTGGAAAACATACATTCTGCCGAATAAAAATATGCTAAAACTGTCTTTCTACTCCAAATTTACTTACTGCAAAGCTATGCGAAAGGCTACAGTTTTTATGATATTTCTGAAAAGCTGATAATCTGAAAAATATTGCAATTAGTAATATTTATTTCACCCAATTTCTTACATAAAATTGGAAAACACCCTAAATATTGACACCAAGGATCTACTGAACACCTTGATGCCCAATATGCAGAAATAACAAAAAGGAAACTTAGAAAATGAAGAACTAAAATGTGTAGATATGTGTATTTGAGTGTGTAAATATGTGTAAAAGTGTCAAAAATCAGAAATAGGCAGGAAAGTCAGAAAAGCAAAAAATCAAACATACTACTTTTACTAATACAGATGCAGTCACTTTGGATGGTGAGTTTAATGCGTCGCGACTTAACTCATTTATCTCATTTATCACACTTATCACAGAATATTGTGTCACAGCATCCCATCCAATTAAAGAGTTCACCATTGAAAACAATGGAGCTTTGGTATGCTAATGAAAAGGTTAAATGCATTAAATGAGTTAAGATAACTTTAGATAACACAGTTTCTTCAATTAATGCTGAGTCACGACGCATTTAACTTACAAATCCAAGTGACTCTATCTGTATGTGTACTATGCATATGAAATTCATTCTAAATAGCTGTAAATAAGTTAAAAAAAAGGGCCACTTACTGACTCTAGATGAAGGGGGGTCCTTTTCAGTGCTGGAGGGTCCTTTTCAGTGCTGGAGAGTCCAAGATCGATGAGTCACTGCAGCAGGAAGTATGTGGGCGGGGCTGGAACACGTGCAGTCCTGCTGGAAGGAAGCTGTTGCTGCGTCTCTGTCGCTGCTGGAGGAGGAGATCTGCTGCAGGTAAGCTCGTTGCCTAGGGGGTTCTGTTGCTGGTAGCAGAGAGAGAGCTATTTTAGATAAGAATGTATCTCCTACGTTCTTGGCACTTAAAGCCTTTTTTTAAAAGAACGTTCTAGGCAGGGAAAGGCTTAACACTGTTGAACTAGTCTTGATGTTGTTTTGATAACACGGCTAGTGATGGGCGAATTTATTTGCATAAATAAATTTGCGAAACACCCGTGAAAATTTGCCAGAGAAAATTCGCCGGCGTCTATTTCCAAATTCACATATTTATATAGTGAAATTGTTAAAAATTCACGAATTTATAGTGAAATCATTCGACATTCATGAATTTATACTGAAATTGTTAGAAATTCTAAATTTTTCGTGAAAACGTTTGAATTTCATGAATTTAGTGAAATAGTTAAGAAATCATGAATTTATAGTGAAATCATTCGAAATTCACAAATTTATAGTGAAATCATTTTAATTTCACGAATTATTCGTGAAAACGTTCAAATTTTTCACAATTTTCACTATTTTTGAGAATTTTTCGACATTCATGAATTTTGCGAAAAAATTCGCTGGAGCAAAGGTTTGGCAAGTTGTTCAGCTTATTATAACTTTAGCAATACCCTCATTTATAGAGGGCCAAAATAAGGATTCTTTTGAATCCCAAGATGCCCTTCATTTATTATGGTTAGCATGTCCTTTCGCAGGACACAACTATTTGAGATCCTTTGAGCAATACTCTATCCCATGTAGAAAGTTCATCACAATATTGATGATATGACTTTGGAAGATATTTTTGGGGATTGTTTGAATGCAATGCAGTTCTCACTGCTTGTAGATGATCGTCATACTGCTTTCCGAGCCATAACACTATTAATATGTATTTCCGCTCTTGATTCATTTTCACTGTCTGATGCAACATTGTCCTCATTCCATTCCTTGATAATGCATTTACAACTAGAAGGAACCTGCCATGTGTATACTCTAATTTCTAGTTATATTTATGCAATTTCAATAACAAAAGTTGAATCCGTGGATGAGCTTTCCATAGTTTTTCCTGTGTGATGGTTAGTAGCTTGTGATCTGTTTCATTTATAAATTTTGTCCCATACACAAAGTTGTGGCATGCTTCACATCCAAAAGCAATACCAAGAGTCTCTTTTTTGTGCTGTGTATGTGTGAATGGGCATGATATATATGTAACTGGCTTCCATTCCTTACCACATTGTTGTAGTAATACTTCACCTATTCCAACATTTGGGGGCTGATTTACTAAGGGTTGAAGTGAATATTTGAATGCAAAAAATTTGATATTCGAAATAAATTTTTGAAAATTTAATTTGAATGGTCGAATAGTGAAATCCTTTGACTTTGAAAATTGAATTTGTTCAATTCAAAGGATTTTTCTTTGATGACAGGAATGCCAAATTCGTTGAAAAACCCTGCCATTTCGATATTCTAAGTTGAAGGATTTTAATTCAATGGTCGAATTTCGAAGTATTTTCTACTTCGAAATTCGGCCTTTAGTAAATCAGCCAATTGATGTATCTGTTGATATTTCTAAATGCTGATGTACTGTATGTAAAAATATTGCAGAGTCTGTGCACAACAAAGAATGTCTTTTAGTGATTTGAACTCATTTTCCTGCTTCTCTGTCCAGTTCCACTCAGCATGCTTTAGCAACAAGCTCCTCAAATGGGGCGTTTTGTCTCCCAGATTGGGAATGTACTTGCCAAGGTAGTTTAGCATTCCCATGAATCTCTGCCGTTCTTTTTTATTGCTGGGACTGGGCAATATTTAATTGCTAGAACTTTTGCAGGATCTGGTTTTACTCCAATGTGAGAAATTATTTCACCAAAATACAAAATTTCTGGATTCTTAAACTGACATTTAGCACAATTCAGTTTAAGTCCATTTTCTTTTGCTATTTGTAAGGCTTGCTTTAATCTGTTTCTGTGGTGCCCCAATCCATTGGAGGCATCTAAGTTTTCATTTAATTCTTTTGGATCCAAGCACAATCTCAGGGATCCCTCTTTTTTACTCTACAATGACTAAGAAATGTACCAAAGCTGAAGGTTAATTTGTAAGCTTATTTACATCTAACTGAGTCAGGAGCTGCAATTCACATTTAAGTTTTTCTCTCTGTGCCACTGGCACATCATTTTAATGAAATATCATATGTAACTGGCAATTTTACAAGACTTGTACACATCCTTTTATTCACTTAGCATTATATCTATGTGGCTTTGTGGTGATTTTTCCACAACAAATAAGTTGTTTACCAGTCCCAACTCTTCACATGTGTGCACCTAATAGGGGACAGTAATTACCAACGACTACTGCAAATTCATGCTTGCTTGCCTTGCCCTTGTAAGTAGGAGTGAGTGTGCATTTCCCTACTAATGGGATTTCAGATCCATTGTATGCCTTAAGCACTAATGTTTTACTTTTTGTGTTCATTTGTAGGTTTTTCCATATTTTTTCTGTGATGTTCTGTGAATATTTGTTTCTGTCCGTCTGTCCATGTTATACTTTATAAGGGAACCATTTGTATCAATTTGTATAGTCCATCTTTTTCACTTCCAGTACTTTTACTGACAGTACTCACACAGATCTCTTCCTGACTCACTGCTGTCCATCACTGCATTTAGTTTGCTTATACTATAACACTGCTTGGTAAAATGATTATATTTGCCATACACCATGCATTGTTTACCAAAAGCCGGGCAGTTGTGAAATGAATGAGCGTTGCCCCAATTATTACAAACTTTGTATATTGTAAATCTTGCATCGATATTTCCTTTGCATTTCTTAAAATCAGATTTACTTGTGTGAGCCTTTGGTGTGACCGAGGATGTCACACCCTGCTCACTTGAGAAACCTTCTCTTCACTTCTTATTCCTGTTAGCACTTTGAGCTGCTGTTTTGTGAGTTCAGTTACTTGACAAATTCTTATAGCTTTTTCTAATGTAAGATCCTGTTGCCTTAATAATCCAGCACTTTTTGATCATTACATCCAACTACAACTCTGCCTCTGATTAATGAATCTCTCAGCTGACCAAAGTTACATGTCTGCTTTTCAGCTTAAGGTCTGTTATGTATTCCTTTATGCTTTTAATATGAGACTGCACTCTGGAGTTAAAGCTACAGTAAATCTCTCATAAGTCTCATTCACCTTAGGGATGCAGTAATCTTAAAATTTTCCCATAAACACTTCTGAAGTCATGTTCATCAAGTCAAAATTAATTAAAGATTTGCAAAGCTTCTTCCCCTGCTATTGTTATTTATGTTATTAAAAGAGCAACTTTCTGCAAACTAGGCAGTGTTATAGTCTTAGTAGCTTTCATGTATAGTAACAGTCTCTGCTTAAAGATTTCCCATGCTTCCCCAACATTTCCCACAAACTTAACTGGAGAACGTGGCTGTAGACTGTCTGTCCTTATCTGTGCAGGGACTGCTGCAGTCACAGGATGAGATGGGCCTACTGCAACCTCTGTACCTCTTGCAGATTCTGACATGGTTCAGGCTCTGTCTGCTGAGTGGATCCACTTCTGGCACCATGTGTTGTAATCCTTAATACAATATTATTATTATTATTATTATTAATAATAAAATACAATGTATGAAAGAAGCCATGACTCGCTGACTGTACAGCTCAGTCTCCTCTCCTTGTGACATTGGCCCTGCTATCTGCTTCTTTTTCTATGATAAACTTTATTAACATCAACAATAATCAACACAGTTTTAGCCATTAGCCAGAGGTGCTTTTATTTTTTTTACTCTAGTAAAAACTCAAATCTGCATTCTTCTCAATATGTACTGTATACTGACCACTTCTTTTGAGCACAGTTTATTCACATAAGTACTGAATGCAATAATATAAATTCCTTAGCTACATGCTAGAGATGACCAACAGAGCACAGATGATCTGAACACTTGGCTCGAATGCTCGGTGTGCACCACGTGAGTAAATTTCAAGAATTACACCGTTGCATCTTTTAGAAACTGTACCCATCTTAGCATATGAAATACAGTACCATGACAGATGTTATGACAATCCTTTGGAAATTCCATTTTCCAGCCCAGGAGTTATTTATTAGATAGCAGAAGATAATATGACCTGTCTTGGGATATTAATCAAATTAATCCCAGGGGAATACAGTTTAGAAAATGTTACTATTTGTCATATCCTGAAAAAAATTGGTATAGCCATTGCTCAATCTGCAACCATTTTGAATAATTAGGACACTAAATTCATTTTGTACAATGTTGTAACACACACAGAAAGGGTCAGATAAGATATTTTCGACTCCCTGCTTCATTAAGTATTTTAGATGCCAAACATGACTTTAGATGCCAGAACACAACTTCCTGCCTTTGAGCTCTATTGGTTTCCACTGCAAGCAAGAAGTAGTGTTCTGTTCTGTTATGTTAGACATCCAGTCACTCCAGCCTTTATACATAAAATTTCTCGCTAACTAACTATATTAGATAGCTTTTTTATTTTCCATATCCTACTGCATATGCCCAGTTTTTATTTTTGCACTGAATTGTTCCTTTAAGGAACCTACATATGTCACCTGCTTCCCCTAAAGGAAGACACTCTAGGGGTATTCGTTGTCTACTAAATTAACAATGTTATATGCCAATATGTGGAGAAATAGTTAGAGTTTTAACATCAGAAACCTTTACATATTTAGATACGAATAGTTCAAATGTCTAATGCTGTATATTTCCATTCTGAATAGTTCTTATTTTTCCTGGTGATTGAACTGGTTATCGTAATATATAAATTGCAGGCAACCTAAAGTCGCCATTGCCATTCAATCACTTTATGTTGTTCCAATTTTATTATGTAAATCAAATGAAATTTAAACCAAAGAAGGGATTCAGAAAAATACAATCCATTACAGGATATCTATACCATAGAGTTCAATTTTCTTTTCTAGCTTTCTTTTATTCCTCTCTAGTGATTCTTTAAGGAAAGTTGACAGACATGCGGAAAATTTACATTTAAAATGATCAGATGTGTCACATCCATCAGATAAGGGAGCAGCCTGCTAGAAAGACTACCATGGTCTTAAGCTCATGTTTTAAATCCCTCTTGTTACCATCCACATCTATTGAAAATTGCAGAGGCCTACTGTATATTCAAAATCTTGACAGAGCAGGATACAAAATGAACACATTGGTGAGGGTTCATTAATACAGAACTGCATACACTGATAAGTCAGTATATTTCCAATTACTCTACTAAAAAGAAAGTATAAACATTTCTTGGATATAACTGACAGTTCTCATTATTTTTTGATAGATCTAATTTATTATTTAAAAACATATACTCTGTACTCCCTAGGTACTTTGGGAATTTCCATGAAGGACAATTGTAATCCTTTTTAAATGTGTTGGTTTTTGCTGACTTTTTGTTTATTTTATTAATGAAAACCATGTTCACTGGAACATAACTTTGCAATTGATCCTCAGCATTCAGCTCAGTTTCAAAAGCAACAGTTATGACCCGTGTGGCCCTCTCAGTAAACTGGAAACACTCAACACCATTAAATTAGTTCATTGATTACTCCTGCCCCAAAAAATTATCAGCCCACACCCTACTAAATAACCTACCAACCTTTTCTATTTCTTGAATTTTATCTTAATCATAATTTCTCCTTATTTATAATGGCTCTTTTGCACTTTGATATCATCCTTTACATGTATAGTCAGGGAAAACTGTATTATACAAATAAATAGCTTACCAAGCACTTCTATAAATTAGCCTCCTTTAACCTTTTGAAGAAATTCACGTTTGAAATTTGAAATCAATCAAAACTGTCATCTTATTTTAACAGAAGGTGATCATTATAATGTTACTTCAAGTTCTTTTTTTCCTTATATAATCAGTTTTGATATTAAAAATTATATTTGACAAGAATGCCTACCAACCTGTCTATGGCATACACATTCCTTATACTACTTATGGCAGTAAAGTTATGGGATTTAATATTAGAAACGCTTTGGATCTTCAGTTTTCCAAACAAGGAGTTTTATATAGATCACTATATCATAAAACTGCTAAACAAGAACAAAAAATATTAAAAATCCAAATAGCATCATCTTGGATTTATAGCACTTCAGTATGGAACTGTTTTGAGACAGCTATTGTTCCCTTCTCATTGTACTTCAACATGACCCAAGTTGTATGATAACATTCATGACAATTCTGTACTTTGTGGATAGAGAAAAAGAGGAGAGATTGATCAATGCACATGGTCCCTGTCATATAAGCAATCTATGCAGATGCATGTATACACAGACAGGGTTTTTTTTAGTTACAAAATTATGATCATAAGATTGATAAGCCACCACACCACCTCAAGGTAAAACCCATATGGCGTCCCTAACTATTTACCACTGGTCATAATATCATATGCTAAAGCCTCCCAGCATAAAATAATTACATAAAATAAAGGTCTCCTGACCTGGGCATAGGTTTCATCCATAGTGCTTAGTACTCCCCCACTTTTAGCTTTCAAAGGGGAGAGATAACCTAGACCCCAGCTTTGGTTCCATGAGATTAAAGGGGCAGGTTTGGGGGTGGTACAACCACATGGAAGCCTGGCCTGCAGCAAAGCTGCTAAACTTCTGAACAAAATAGATCCCTTTAAATGGTGTAACAATGCCTTTGGAAATGGGTGTTGGTCTGGGACGTTTCTCTCTCTTAAGTGTGGGAGGATTAATCTCATGGAAGCTGGGGTCTAGGTTATCTCTCCCCTTTGAAAGCTAATAGTGGGGAGGACTAAGCCCTATGGATGAAACCAATGCCCAGGTTGGGAGACCTTCATTTCAGGTAATGCTTTTCTGCTGGGAGGCTTTAGTCTTTGTTATTATGACCAGAGGTAAATAGTTAGGGACCGCCATATGGGTTTTACCTTGACGTGGTGTGGTGGCTTATAAAACCCCTGTCTTTGTATAAATGCATCTGCATAGATTACTTATATGACAGGGGACCAAGGAATGTGCATTGATCAATCAAAAGAGGAGTCTTTTTCGCCATGTCTGTAGTTAATTTAGCCAGATCAGTAGCACTTCCATTGTATTAGTACATTTTTATATATAGCTATGAAGTGCTCCTACAACCTTTCTTTTTTGCACTCTGCACTTTGTGGCAGAAATTTGGGGAATGTCCTGTCTTGTTATAGAACAATAATACCCCTATGTTTAGAGTTCTGTTTAGAGTGGGTTTGCTGAGATGGGAGTGGAACAAATTACACAGATCCCTGACCTCAACCAAACTGGACACATGTGGGATGAATATGAACAATTAATATGTACTTTAGGTTTTTTTCCACAGAAATTCGAGTTTTCAACTTGTATTTTAATTTTTTTGATCGATCAAATTACTTTTTAAAAAATATTTGAATACTTGAGATTTATTACACCCCAACCCTGGAAATAGCTTGAATCTAAAAATACACCACCTAAAACCTGTTGAGGCTCTGTAGAAGTCAGTGGCAGAGATTTTTTTAGGAGGGTTATGCCGAAAACCCGAATGATTCGAGCAATTCAAGATTTTCACTGCAAGCTCAATCAATTCGAGTTGTCTGGTTGCAGGACTCGAACTCGCAAAATCAATTGCGAGTTATGTTTTTCACATCGAGTTTCTTAAATAAGATACCATTCAAATTTTGAGCTCATTTGAGTCCATTCAAGGTAAATAAAAACACTCTAATACCCAACTATTGATAAATAAACCCCTAAATCTCATCCCAATGATTACTACCCAACCTCTTGTGGCTGAATGTAATCAAATACCACTAACAAATAATACATACATACACCTCAAAAACACCAATATATGTGATGTAATGGCTTATTAATGTTCAACAGATGGTCCCGACTTGTTGTTTTGTTTCCACTGGATTCAAGTGTTCAATGAATGAGCAATAAGGTGTGCAATGTTCAACCCCTTAGTGCTCAAGTTCTTGTGTCTGAGGCATTGTTTAATGACCCCTATAGTGTCTTAAATGATTATTAAAGTTTAAAAAAAAATATTCATTTGTTAGAGTGAGCTCTTACTAACCTTACTAACACCTTACTAAATGTGGCTGATTTCTATGGATATGCAGACTGGCATGTTTAACATTAGCTCAGCATTAAACATAGTAGTGTCATTTAGAGTATTGCACTAAATTACAGATACAGACAAATACAGACAGCCATTTTTAATTGTATCTTATTCTTATATAAATATGTGTTATTGTAAATGTTTAAATAATTATTTCAGGAAATGATAACACACTATTTATTATAAAGCCCCTGTACATCAAGTGGGTGATAGTGTGTTTGAAGTTGAATTAAATTTAGAAGTAAATTAACTAGTGTAGGGCTGAACAGATGGATTTGGTAATGTGAACATATGCTTCCACAAATTCAGTAAACATCTGAAACACATTAAAAGACAACAAAATTCCAACTCATTTATTTTGTTAATTTATTATTTTATTTGACCTGTAGATAGAATGCATTATGTTGTACATGAAGCAATATTTTTTATCTTTTTAAAATACAGTAAGAAAATACTTTGCCTTGAAGCTAAAACACTGAAGCAAATTATATAAATTTGCAGAACAAAATGTAGATTGCTAAATGACTGGGACCATCCTTAAAAATAAGTAAATTTGAATTAATTGTTCAAGAACTATCTTTTGTATTATGTTTTGGTTTACATATACAAAAGAATGCACCGGACAGGACACTGCATGTACATCAAAGATACTGAAACACATGCGCATTCTATTTGTGTGTGTCCCCATTCCTTTACAACCAAACTGTAAGCTATGACAGACAGAGAAAGAGTCCTGTGATTTAGATAGAATGCCATAGGAATATCCAAAAGTTCATTTTTATTCCAGTGGATAATTCTGTCTATATAAATCTTGCGTGGAATTAATGAAGCATCTATTCTTTAAGTGAACGAGCAGTCACAGAGGTCATTTTGGGGAAAGGACACTTTCATGTTGCTTATGTGGCTGATTTACTTTCTACTCACATCTGCTCTGTAGTGTAGTGGTGAAATTGCTCAGATATTTGACTCAGTGAGCAGAGAAAGCACTCCAAAATATATGTTCTTTTGACAACATCATCAATCAATTAACCGATATCATCAATCATTTATCATTCTATTGTCTAATGATGTCAGTAAAGGATATAACCTCT
>CM044441.1:94897671-94981252 GCA_024363595.1 Xenopus borealis
GGCCTGAGCCTTTAACGCCAGCACGTACTAGGTACGTGCTTGGCAGTTAAAGGGTTAATGTTTTCATAATTTAATCAACATTAGATAACAGATGAATGTTTGGTAATGTATGGTGGAAGAACTAATATTAAAGAAAAGATATTGAGCAAATACAATGTTTTATATTTAAAAGATGCTACTGAGTTATTGGCTGCTATATGTAAAAGCAGTATAAATAGAATGCCAATTGCAAGCTTTTTAAAGAAGTTCTTAATAGATGTCACTTTTATGTAAACAATGGATTTACTCAAACTGCCACATTGTTGCTTGCTTATGGGAATTGGGGTTCCCATCTACATAAAAATTAATCATAGGATCAAAGGTTCAGAAATAAGAATTATAAGGGCAAGTTTGCCTGTGGAGGAAGGAAAACAATCTGCTTAATGTGCTCTTGCCCTAAGTCTACTGCTTGGCACCCATTGTTGCAGAATGAGTTACATGGATATTGGCACTATGGTATAAAGTATTTGTGCCTGAAAATAGTGAATTATATTTAATAAACTGTTTTAAAGCAGCGATTTACTTACATTTATAAATAATGAATATTACTTGTGTGTTTTACATGGTAGGGCTTATGATTATTGGATTAATAAGAGGGGATGGTTAATCTATAGCTTCTTAAATCCAAATAGTGCCAACATAAATTACTCCCCTTAGGACCCAGTAATGGTGCACATGCTCCTCTGGGAGTTTTGCAACAAGTGGTAAGTACAGGGATCTTTGCATCTTGCTCCCATTGGCACTCACTAGACTGTAAGGCTGAGTACAGTACTGTTGAACACAAGCATTGCTGCTTCATTGGAGAAAAGCAGACCTGCATTGAGACCTAGAGAGTGGCAGGGTGCAAAGTAAAAAAAAACACTGGGGGGGGGGGCATGGTCTGAATGCTGAGCTAGACACAAGCACTTCACAGAGGCTCCTGCCCTTGGTACTCTAAAAACTCCAAAAAGTGGGTCCATTAACTCAAAATGGGGAAACTAGCTAAAGGGACCATTTCAGCCAATATCCAGAAACCTGTGGCAACTAAAAAAACTAAAGAAATAACAACTTTCTTTAGGGCAGCCAGTCATCTCTTCTTGCACAACAGAGTCCCAAGATGGCAGCGGAGGAAGATGCGCGTCAACAGACAGATTCATCAGGCAACTCCCCTCCAAATGGACATACAGAAGCTAATTACATCATTACCACAGAAAGGGGACCTTACACAATTGTTGACAGACATAAAAGAGGCACAAAAACAGGAGACGGCAGCTTAAACTCGAACTCCAAACTCTAGCAAGCCACACTGACAAGCAATGTACAAGCCAACACTAGCCACATTGACTGGCACATGACACTGTGGCGCTGAGATGCATGATGGAAGGTGCAGAAAAATGCAATTGGAGGTGTGTTAATACACCAAGAGATGTCCTGTGTTGCCTTCATCACTTTACAATAAAGGAGAAGATCCTCTGGAGAGCGAGGGAAGCTGGAGGCGGGAGAACACATGCCTTAAAAGACCCACTTGAGACCCAGGCTTTCTACGAACAGCTAGGCCTACCCGCTATCCTGCTCCCATGGCACAAATATATATATATGGAGTAGACTATTAACAGTCCACAGCACATGGAATCAATAGCTGCACAGTAAAGGCATGGGCAATCCATTGCTGGACTATTATACCCCTGGATAGTGCAGGGGATTATGGTAGACAGTTAAGTTAATTTTGCAAAACATTTTTGCCGCAGAACTCTGTAACTCACAAAAAGAAGCTATAGGTCAACATAGTGAGAGACCAAATGGGTTAATAGACAAGCAAAAGCAAGACCCAATCTCACATGTGATTAATGATGCCTTTCTGTATTGGGCAATATATGGAAGGCAAATAAACTGATAGGCCTAAAATAAAAGGATTAAGTTATCCAGTTTTCACCAGCATGCTTGAATAGATGCATAAACCGTAGCACAAGGTCAGACAGGAATCTTTAAAACCCAGCCCATGGATTTAAAAAACCTTTAGGCTTGGCACCAGGAATGCACTAGCAACATTCCCTGCTGGTAAAGTATTGCTGGTTTCTACATATGTAATTATGTTCTCTCTATGTTACACCTATCTATATCTCCCCCTGGTAACTGCAAAACTACATAGCGCAAGGCAAAGTAGACAAAGTAAGAGTCAGCAAGAACTTAACATGCGGCTTCCAATACTCATTACATCTATGGGATTAAAACCAGGAATATAAATAGACTCTTAGATTGGCCACATCAACAGGTCTGATCACCAGAACTTCATTAATGCATCCCTGGCAGCAGAGAAACACGCAAAGACATGCAAGCTACAGTCTCTAGACAGTCAAGAGGGCGAAAAGGATGAACCTTTGGATATGCGATGCCAATGAAGGGACACCAGACATGTGGCATCTATATTCCTTGTGGGCTACAAGTTGTGGTATATTTTCTAAATTACTTAACTACTTTTTATTATGGGTTTTTCTTAAGCCCTTTATTCTGTGCTCGGTTTTGTTACACTGTTTTTGTATTAACACATATGCTTATAATCTAATACTGTCCATGTTTGATGTTGTAAGCTCTAAAGTCATAGTAATAACCAAACCCCATTCTACAACCACAGGATAACAGCATGGATAGAACTATGACAACATAGACGGTTAGGGATAGGTATAGTCGCATCTTTGTGAATCTAGTAAACCACCAGTATGCATTATCTTATATATCTTATATATATTATATTATTGTCTTTTTTTTTTCTTTAGTACTTTCCGTTTTCCTGAGGGTCTTTCATATGCTTTTCTTCTTGTTTTTCTGGTATTAAAATATGGGTCTTATAACTTGTTACTGCTCATGTTTCATCATATAAGCCCTGAAGTCATAGATCTACAATCAAAGGACAATGTCATGGATAGGATAATTACAACATTGATGGCCACAGGCAGAAATAGCTACACTGTGAAACTGACAAAACACCTAAAAACACTTCCTTAATCACACCTAGTACCCTTTTTTATAGCTGACCTAGGAAACAACCCAACAATAAGTAAACCACTTTGTTGAGTATTGAAGAGGCGGGAGTCCTCTTACGCTAACCCCAAAACTCAATTTTTTTAGATAGGAGACTACAGTCTCTCACAAAAAAAACCCACCCTGAGACTCCAGAAATACCTTCCCTAGAGGCATCAGATACTTTCCCCCTTGGCCTTTAACAAGGCTCAGTTAACCTAAAACCTCTTTCCCAAGACCTCACCTATTCCTCTCTTACTTCTTGTTCTCCTTTTTCTCTATCTCTCTTTTTGTTCCCTTTTCCTTTATAGAAAATGCCTCAAGCGCAAGCTCCAAAGGCAACTCCACCCAACTATGCGTAGTGAGTCTCAAAGTCAATAGACACAAAGCTTCAGTCACCTTTATCCAAGAAACACACTTCAAGGAGGGAAATGCTCCTAGATGGAATAACAGGTACTATCCAGAAATATACACCAGCAGATGCCAGAACACCAAAGTCAAAGGAGTAGCGATATTATTTGCACACGACTGTGGTGTTCTGTTATCAGATAAAAAAGCAGACCCGTCAGGCAGATATATTTTTGTCAAAGGCTCCATTGCAGGGAAAAAGTATACGTTTGCCAATCTGTACCTCCTGAACACAGACCAAGCCACAAACCTCCCAACAGTCACTAATACCCTTAAGACATTTACAGCGCTACAGCGCTACGCAACAAGTTGGCGCTATAGAAATACATGTTAATAATTTACAGAGGGCACTTTGATACTAGGAGGGGACTTTAATTGCCCGGCTGACCCTTCTATTGATACCAGCACAGGGAAATCTATTGTACCAGATAACCAGCTCATAATGCTTTAAAAATTACTACATGGCGTCCAATTGATAGATATATGGTGTATCCAACATCCTAATATGAAAGACTATACTTTCTATTCACATAGATGCAATACAAAGTATACCAGAACTGATTACCTCCTAGTGTCACACAACAGTTTGAAAGAAGTGATTACCACCAAGATACATGACCGAACATGGTCTGACCACTTATCACATTGCATCTACAGTCACCAATGACCACCCCTCGCTCTAACATCTGGCGACTCAACAAAGCCTTACCTAAAGATGACCAAAAAGTAACCGATATAAAAAATCACATACAACTATACTTTAATAAAAATTCCACTATGACTGTATCTGCTTTAACCTGCTGGGAGGCACACAAGTGTGTTATCAGGGGACTCCTGATACAAATAGGATCCAAATTAAAAAAGACAAAACTGATAAACAAAATACTTTGCTCTCCAGGAAAAAGGCTTTGGAGACGCAACATAAACTTACGGTGTCTGAGAAATATTTAGCTGAGCCTACAATAGCTAGGCGAGAATTAAACAATACACTTGACACTTTTACGAGACAAGCAATCACCATCTTGCACCATAGATTTTATGAACATGGAGACAAATGCGGGCAGTTGCTGGCCCGGATCCTGAACAGCAAACAAACAAAATTACATAACAGCTATAAAAGGCAAAAAGGGGAAACTGTAGATATATTAGCTTTAGAAAAGGACATAACAATGGAAGAAGTCAAGCAGGCCTTAAAGAACACCCATTGGCAAGAGCCCAGGATCAGATGGCTATCCCATTATTTATTTCAAAACATTTCAAGAGGACCTGATGCCATACTTCACAAAAGCCTTAAATGACATCAAGAACAAGAAACAATTCAGCCCCATGTCCCTAGAAGGGCACATCACATTGATACAGAAACCCTGGCAAATATCGCCCAATCTCTCTAATTAACAGTTACATAAAGCTCTAGACTACAAAATTGCATACCATACCTTTTAGACCCAGAACACGGGGGATTTGCACCTAACAGGGAGGCATGGGATAACACAAGACAACTATTAAACCTTCTCTACATAGCCAAACAAAGACAGTCTAAACTGCTACTTCTATCTATGGATGCCAAGAAGGCATTTGATAGAGTCAACTGGTTTTGTATGATGGAATGCCTAAAGTATTATGGCTTAGGACCAAACATGTTAACGTGGATACAATCATTATACACCAACCCCATAGCTCGAGTAAAGGTCAATGGTAACCTTTCACATCCAATACGCATTGAAAATGGTACAAGACAGGGTTGTCCGCTATCCCCTTTTCTCTTCATTTTAACACTTGAACCCCTTTTAAATAAAATTAGGCAAAACCCAAACATTGATGTTTTGCCATCAATGTGGCAGGGTGACAACACAAAATCTTAGCATACGCAGACAATTTACTATTTCCCATTACTAACCCAATTGAATCTGTTCCATACCTCAACAAAGCACTAGAGGAATTTGGGGGACTAAGCAATCTGAAAATTAACCATAACAAATCCATAGCACTAAATATCTCACTGTCACAAGAAGTACTAGAACTCCTGCGGCACCACTTTCCTTATACATGGACAACAAACACAAATATATACTACACAAATGACACAGATTGGATGGATATAAACTTAAAAGACCTGATAAATAAACTAAAAAGGGACCTTCACGCTTGGGATGCCCATACAATTTCTTGGTTTGGGCAGATCAATGTGGTAAAAATGAACATCCTCCCCAGACTAGTATATATTTTCCAGGCGATACCTATGCCAATAACACTATCATGCTTTAAGAATATATGGGCTATACTTACCAAATTTATATGGCTAGGTGGCACAGGCCTAGGTGGCACAGGCCTACCGAACATAGAACACTACCACTATGCAGCAATGCTCAGCCAAATAATAGATTGGTCTCAGCACATACTGTAGACAACAAATTATTGGTAGAACTAGAACAACAGACCACCAACACCCACTTAATATATCTCCCGTGGATTGACAAAATACACAGGAGAATATTCCATAAAGATTGCCCATAGGTTTTGTAAACTCTTAAAATATGGGATACACTTAACCACACTTAACCCTCACCATTAACACCCTTGCTGAATAACCCAGCATTCCCGGCGTGCCTAGAACCAGGATTTTCCAGAATTGACTAGTAGAAGGAAATTTACAACTGATACACCTAATAGAAAAAGGAGAGCTTATTACTAAAACAAAAGCTCAAACATGTTACACCCTTTACTCCAATAGACCACCTAAAATACACACAAATGGCACATTATTACCATGCACTGGGTAGCTCAGCAACCCTTTCCCAGGCCCTAACAGTATTCAAAAAATACTGTACACTTAATGACCCACAAGACATAACATCACCATGATATAAAGATGTGTACAAAAGACAGACAGCTTGCTCAACTTACACTTCATACACTCATGGAACGCAGACCTAGGACTCACTCTTACAGAGAAACAGACTGGCAACCTAATACTAAAAGTACTATTCAGCTCTAGATGTAGTCGTATCCAACAATTAAATTACAAGATCCTCACCAAATGGTAAAGAACTCCGGTAAAGCTGAAGACAATATTTCCACAGGTATCCAAGAAATGCTGGAGATGCCTAAGGGCAAGAGGTAATATGACATATATATTTTGGGAATGCCCACAGTCAAAACTTACTGGGATCAGATCATTTCTGAAAAAATTCTAAACTACACAATGGATAGAAATCATGCATACTGCCTGTGGTTCCATATAGAGAGCCTCATCTCCGCCTTCAAAAAAATCACTAGAACCCTACCTTTAAAATGACGCAACGTGTATAATTCCGTTACATTGGAAAACACAACATATGCCAACAATAAAGGACTTGCTTACAAAAATAGAGGAGCTTTGTGTTTTTGAGGAATTATCTGCATATACAGAAGAGCAATGTACAATGTTCACTACACCCTGATGGAGGTGGCTAGAATTTAAAGAAACGGAACAGTATACTGTAAGTTACTACAGCATTAAAGGCACTTTCTATTTCCTCCTTCCAATTCCACCCTCTTTTTATTCTTCTATCCCCCCTTTGCTTCTACCTCTCTCCCCCTTCATCCACCTTCTTTATCCTGACCAATCCTTCCCCACCTCCTATCCCAAAGATGATTGTGTAATTCTCTCAACCAGTTACAAGACACTATTGCTATAGAGATATATTGTTTAGGTTCTGCGAGACCGACACTGTTTGATGGCATGTTATAACAAATTTAAATAAAAATTATAACTGAAAAAAAAAACACATGGCAGTTTCTGCCCTTTTTTTTTGCACCTTTTGCATTTTCTTAAAAGATGCCTAGAGTTTCAAGTGGTATATTACCACCCTGACTACTCAAAGTGGTCTGTGAATTTTATACACTATATAAAAAATGCATTCTGAATTTAAGAAAACATTTACAATACAATCATTTTTAGCTTTTTATCTTTTGCCTGCCATTTTCTGTTTCTCCTTAAATGCAATATAAACAATAAATGCACAAAACATGAAATGCAATTGTCTTCATAGACTAAATAGTACTGTTTAATATTTAACGCATTATAAAAAATGGTATGAACTAGTAATTGGTGATACTGGTAGAACATTTTTCCCATTGGAAAGTCATGATGGACAGCTTGATGACTACCTTTGCCCCTTTTCTATTGTGTATTTCAAAACATATATTAACTGGATTGAAAAGATAACTCTGCTTTTGAAAAATGATTTGTAGGCGATGCACACTTTAAATAACATTCGGTACATTCTGATCTGGCAAAGAATATGGAATAACTGATACTGGACCTTGGAGATACTGTAGGGTTTTGTGTGTGACCAAAAGCATTAATGGGTTCACTGGATAATTTTTGAGCCTTGTCAGGCAAAATTACTTTCTTTGCTTTCATGCTTTACAAAGCTCCAATACATTTACTTCAAATATAAAACAGCATTTATTTCAAGCCTATGACCTTCAACTTATCATCTAGCCTATGTCATATGAGTGAGATGCCTAAAGCATGTCTATAATCAGATATGGGCCTTTGCATTATTCTCTGGTGGTTTAACACAGCAAGTCATATTATCTTCTGTCTGCAACCAACCAATTGTAAACATGAGCAAATGAAAATATTTTAAAGAGGTTACTTTTATAACAAAACACTTAAAGTAATTTCTGGGCACACATTAAAGGAAAAGGAACACTACCGAAGCAGTTTATTTCCAATAGAGTAGCCACAATAGTACAAGCTATAACACCATTTTTATTCAGCAGGAAGCTTTACCATACCAGAGTAAACAGCTCTGTTTGTTTAGGATAACAGCTTCCCTATTAGCTTGCTGCCTGAGTCTCTCAATGCTCACTCACTCATATCAGATTACAGCAGGGAGCAGAGTAGGGAGGGGGAGAGGAGCAAACTGAGCATGCTCAAGCCTTAGTCCTGTAGGTTTATGCTGAAAACAGGAAGTCTGATATAGAAGTTCATGTCTACATATTAGAAGGAAAGATGTGATTTGAGAAAAAGAAAATAATTTTTTTGGGACTCAGAGCAGCATTACTTTTACTGGTGTATTTATATAGACCTTTCTGATAAAGCTTACTTAGCCTTAGCCTATCCTTCTTAAGCATTGTACTAATTTATATTCAGTACCTAAAATCATCGGTGGCAGGGAAAAATTACAAGCAAAATACAGCTAAATCGCCTCAAAAATCTTCTCAAGTTGGCTCATTCAGAAGGGATTGCCGATACCATATAACAGCAAACCCCCTCCTCTTCAGTGCAGATAAAAGAAAAGTCTGCTCCAAGCTCTTATGCACCCATGACTCCTTAGCGATCGTAATATACAGCCTGTCATTGGCTTGGAGAATTATCCAATCTTGCTAAATGTGTAATGCATTAAAGGAAGTTTAATGCAAATATAAAAACTGTGTAAATAGCCTGTGCAAAATAAAACATGTTCCTAATTAGTTAGTTTGCTAGTTACAGCGTAATTGAGAAGAACAACATTCAATATGTCTGCAGGTAGCTCTACCTACAATAGAAATGTCTATCGTTCTTATTCACTAACAGATTTAATAGGTTTCTAACCAAAATTTTCAAAGGCATCCAATCACTTTCTTGGACAGTCATATTGGTCAAACACCTTTTTGTACAAGTCATACACCATTACCTTAAAATCAGTCATGGTACAACCTCATACTGTATGTGGCCACCTCTACTCCTGCTCCAAAATGTCCTGACACAAAGTTATTATTATGCAAAATTCTGTACACAGCAGAATGTAATATGAATAACAGGAGACAATATCAATAAAAAAACTAATTTAATTGGAAACCTACAGTACTTAGACCTTTGTAATCAGTTGTAGAATAAATGTAGTGTTCCACTCCCAAACATACATGATAGCCAGCCCTGCTGATAACAATTCTTCTATAGCCTAAACTAGTGCCTTTACATGAAGATTTCTAAAGAATGTGTAATACAAACACTATATATTGAAAATTAAAATGGTACAGAATTTTTAATAAGCTTATTTTGTGAAAAGCTTTAATATGGTATAAAGAATATACAGAGCAATTATAATTTTTTTTCTTTAGAACCCTTTAATTAGTACAGTTCCTCTTCTACCTGTTGGTCCCAGGGCCAGCTTTTGGCTTTTCACAATGGTAATTAACATATACATATTGGTACAAGGAATAAATTAAAACAGAAACACAGGCACAGTGCTAATGCCTCATAATAAGCATCGGTTACAGTTAATTATTGGTAACCTATGACTTTATTCCTGTAACAAAGAACAATTGTATGCAGTGCTCTCAGGAGGGCTCCTCATTATTTGTGCAGGTACAAGTTACTGTGAAAACTGCAGGCCTAGCCAATAATACCTTAGAAACAAAATAAATCAGAAGTATTAACAGATGCCTCTTAATATTGCGTTTGCCATTAAATAAATGTAAACTATTAGATGAGATTGAAATGAGGTGCAATTCAAATTTAAATTCATTAATTGGTTCTTGTAAATTTTCTGTTTTTGATATATATTCTACAGTTAGCCAAAAAAAATCATGCTGAGCTATTCCACCCCTAATAGGAACAATATAAAATAATAACAAGCCATGTTAAGCCTGAATGATAATGCAAACTCATGCTAAACTTGGTTTAGTATATTTTTTTTCAATCATAAGGTATTCTCACATTTTTGCTAACCATGCTAAGACCTACTTCCATAGATATACAGTAGAAGAGAATCTAGAATAAAAATGATGTAACTGTTTTGTTTAAAATTGCTTTGTCGATTTATAAGTCAATTATGCTGTTTAAATATGCAATATGCTGTTTAAAGTAAGACCCGTCAAACATGCATATTGCAAAATCAACCATAGCATTCCTCATATCTAAAGGAAGAAATGAAAGGGGAGAAACAAATTTGTTTAGAACCGATCCAAGAGTTAAAATGGTCACGTTATATTTCCTGATGACTGAATAATTCAATTTGCTCTTATTAAAAAAGTCAATAATTGCATTCAGAGATAGAAAGTGAAGATCAATGTTACAATTAAACATTCACTATTTGTTCCTTACTTGGTTTCTTATGTAGGTAATGAATGGAAATTGTCATGAAAATGTTGTCATACTAACTGCAAGCTGACTTAGTAGACATATAAAATAAATCAAAATGTATATTTTCCTTAATTGTGACTTTAGAAACAGTATATATTATGTTAAAAATATTTAAACAATAGAGCAAATAAGACGAGCAAGAGAAAAGGAAGCCTTTAAAAAAGGTGGGTTTGTGGATTTTCGCTTATAAGGATAGTGATGTAGAGTGTATATTGAGTCAAAGTGACCAAGTAAAAATTTACTTTGGACCCCCTGATACGAATGATCCTGCTCTTGGGCTGTTGCAGCTAGAAAAGAGACTGTTACACTAAAAGACTACATTGCTCTATGTCACGGACACGGTACTCCCAACCGCACGTGACTTCAGGTGTGGCTGTCAGGGGTCACTCACTCAGTCTCTCACCCACCTTGCGCACAGGTTAGACTAGCATAACAGCACCCCAAACACCAACCAACACCCACAAACACACACAACTTGCTGCCACCACTCTCAACTTCACACTGGTGTTGAGAGAAACCAGGTATTCTAGTAGTGAAGGGGTTAATTCAAACACACACTTCCTACCAGCACTCAAATGGTTAACTAGCATACATACAGACTAGCATTCCCATTCAGCATGCAGAGGGTTAAGGCTCACAATTACTCTCTTTCAGGCTAGGTTCTTTTAGAGCACCAACGACAATCTTATTAAGTTTTTTAATATTATAAAAGGTATAACAAAATGATATTACAAAAAGAGACATACAATCAATAATACAAACAGTTATAAAATAAAAAGGGAAAACATGGAAAACCTATACTTAGCTTTAAGATATAGAATTCCAGGTCCTGGAGGCAAGGGGAAACAAACGGGGAAACTTCCAATCGCAATTGGTCCTCCAAAGTAAATCCCAACTCTTAGTCAGAAGAGCTTACTATTTATCAGTGATTTCAGGGCATCAGGTAACTGCACACTCCCCCTCCCTCAGGAATTAAGGGGGCGTGGCCTAGCAGGACACAGACTGAGTTTTTATGACCTCCTGTGAGAAGCAACTGGACCAAGAATACAATGATCATAACTCCCTATAGGAACATAGGAGAGATATGATAATGTATTCATTGGTTATGAATTCTCTCCTGGATTCCATAGATACTAAACATCAATACTGTGTGACCTGCCCCTGCCCCGATATTCACATCTGATACACAGAGTACCAAACCTAGTCATGTTTGGACTCATCTGAAAGCCAATATTGCTTTGAACCCATCACCAGTTTTTAACACTGCTGGTACAACAGGTCTGGGTTCTGTGAGGATGAATATGTTTTTGGTTGTATTATTTGTGACCTTCCCTTCACCTGTGAGAAGCCTTTGTGTGAACTTTATCCTTATCAGCCAGGGCTTGGATAAGGGCATAAGAGGTTGTGATCCTGTTACACATGGCTAACTCCAGACCTTAGTGAAGAGAGGCCTGCTATGTGTCTGATTTAGCTAAAGCTGGCCATAGACGTAACAATTACGATCTTTCTCGGAAAAGATCTTTCCGAGAAAGATCGTTCGTTTCAACACACACGTGTAGAGCTGAATCGTCAGATAAACGGGTAGAAACAATAGAATTCTACTTGTATCTGACGATTCAGCACTAACAATGGCCGATGTTCAGGGAGCTTTCAAAGGCATCCGATCAAAATTTTCCGTCCAGTCCGATCAACCAGCCGACCGATATCTTAATCTTCTGACGATGTCGGTCGGCTCATTTCACACCATACACGCACCGAATATCGTACGAAAATTCGTTTCGTACGATATTATCTGTGCGTCTATGGCCACCTTAAGACTTCACTAGACCCTGGCCTGTTTTATTAGCTATTACAGGCCTGTATCATGACACTCTACTTTAACTGAATATGTCCATACTGATAAAATTTCCAGAGGCTTGAGCGTTAATAATAAACCTAAACTCTGTACCGAAAATCCCTTAATGATTACAAGATGGCAAGAAATTTGTTATAAATGTTCATTGGACTTTATGTTACTCACGATTGAGTGTTTGAATGCAGATATTAATGAGTTAAAACTTGAAGTCTCTTCTGCAAAAAACAGTGTGTTACAATCGCTAGGCAATGTGAGAGCGGAAGTAATGTTTGTGGACCACGCTGAAACCCTTGTGCGTCTGCAGGAGGAGGTCACGGAAAAGAAGCGCCGCAAGTATCAGAGGGACTGCAAGGACTACGATACCCACCGCGTCTATAGTTGGAGAGAGGTACGTACTCGGCAGCGTTGGGGAGGAGATGAAGACAGTCTGCCACCTCCGGTAAGAGAAAGACCCACAAATACCGGCAAACCCCTAAAAGACAAGGAGCGAGCAAGGCCCAATACACTCCGAGATTACCACGATGTCAGTCTAGTTCTGCTCTGCTAGTTCAACAGTATTGAGGAGGATGACTATCCATCAACCAAGCATCCTGCTGATTTTTTAGAGCTACAACCAATCCGCAACAAACCAGGGACAGAGAAGACAAATCCATGGTATCCCATTCCAAGAGAGGCCTATCCCCAGAGGGACCGCAGTTACAACAGCAGGAGGTAACCAGTTTGGTTGTTAACCTTTCCTCCCATTTGCTTACTAAGTATGAACTTTCTGTGTTGAATAAAGGCTTAGGGTTTGTTCCAGATTACACCAACACATTTTTTGATTGGGAACTTGTCTTTTTTTTCAGGTGTGTTAAGCTCAAGATGTGTTTTGCAGGTTCCCCTATGGTGCAGCCTGTATTCAAAAAGAAAAATAACTATATGCCTGAGGTTTCTAGTGACTGCCTTGATAAAGGAGGCCAAAGGGCTATGGGACAATGAAAACAAATCACCACAACACCCTAACCTCTCTAAAAATGAACGCCTTGCATTAAGGGCACTAAAAAGTAACCCTAATATCCGACGCATCGCGTAGTTTTCGGCGCGCGTCGCGTCTTTTCCAGCGCGCGTCGCGTCGTTTTCAGCCCGCGTCGCGTCGTTTTCGGTGCGTCGCGTCAAAAACGACGCGCAACTCGTTTTTGGCGGCGAATTTTTCCGACTGTTTCGCGAATTTATTCGCCAGCGGCGAATCGCGGGAATTCACAGCGAATTCGCCCCTGGTGAATAAATTCGCCCATCACTAGTAATTATGGACAGAGAAAAAATATTATAATAATGAGGTGATGCGATTATTAAGCATACCAGTTCATTATTGTAATATCGACTCTAACCCTACAAATACCATAAAAAATACCATTAATACTATGGTTAATGATGCCTTTATTCAGGGCACTATTGACAAAACTGTCAGAGATTTTCTTACCACTGATTTTCCCCATATTCCACTGCTGTATATTTTGCCAAAAATACATAAAACCTTGAAGGACCCCCTGGGTAAACCAATTGTCTCAGGGGTAGGTTCAGTATTGGAACCGTTATCAAAATTGGTCGATTCTCACTTACAAAAATTGGTTAATAATTTACCAACATGTTTGAAAGACACAACGGGTCTACTAAACAGGGTAAACAACTTGGGCATTATAGAAGGGGAGATCAATTTGTGTGGCATTGATATAGAAAGCTTACAGTATTTACTTCCATCCCCCAGTTTTGCTTATAAACGAGGTTCTTCACTGAAAGATTTATTAAGTCCAACTCAACTTACCCCTCAAAAAAGCTCTTTGAAGGCACATCCAAAATAGGCACATTCCCCTCTATGGAATGTAATTGCTGCAACTCCATTATTAAGGGGCCAAATATAAATCGTCATTGAGTGGGGCTGCTATACGATTGAATGCCTATGCCACATGCAAAAGTAAATGTAATTTATGTATTGAAATGCCCATGCGGAATGCTCTATGTGGGAAAAACAATAAGGTCTGTGAATACTCGTATAAAGGAGCACTGATACACCAGTGTCAAGACATTTTTTCAGCAGTAAACACAGTGTTTGCCAACTGAGATGGAAAGTGTTGGAGGTAGTTCCAAAACCAGTGAGTGGAGGGGATTGGAATAAAAAACTACTCCAAAGGGAAGCTAGGTGGATTAGGCGCTTAGATAGCGTTACACCTCATGGGATGAATGACCAATACAGTTTAAGTTGCTTATTGTAATAAAAGTTGTGTAAACTCTCTTGCATATTGCTTTTTTCACAGATATTAAGACTATAAAGATTCAAGCTAGTTATGCGCAGTTTTACATGGATCTCCTGCGGTAAATAGAATACGGGTGAGTTACAGGAGATAAATTACTACAATATATGCTGGTGTAAATATTGTATTATAGTTCACGTAATAAATGCTGTGTTACATAGGGAGTGTTGAGAAATTGGGACGTATCAAATATTTTGGGTATTTCTGTATCCCTTTAATCATAGAATGTCTTGCTCTTACATGATTGGTTTAGGTTTCTTTACCTGGGACAGGCATCATGTGCAGGATCTCATCGTTAAGAAGGCCAGGTTTTAGTTAGACAGTGGCCTGCCTAAAGTGAAATTGTTGCTATCTCCTGTTTCTTTCAGGAAAGTGTTTCATTGTTTTTATATTATTGGACATTTTCATTCCTAATAAATGGACATTTTTAACTATCCTAGACTTATGAAAATTGGACATAAATAAATAAAGATGAATACATGTTTGGGACTTTTTCAACTTCGTTTTAACTTTTGTATGATGCAAAGTTTTTGATTTATTTTTTTGTGCACAAAATTAGGGTCTGAGCACTGGCTTCACTATTCATGTACCAACATTGTTATACACACAGATATAAGTGTTACTTTATCACTTTACTGCTTGTTAGCCCATACTCACTATGGACTGCAACTCCCAGCAGCCTCTAGGAGGGAATCCATGTTACAGATGAGCAGCAGGTGTGGCCTCAAGCTGCATCTCACACACCAACTTTAATTGTTTTAATTTTTGTGTTATGTAATGTTCTCTATTTTCTATATTTTTGTGCAAACAATTATGGTCTGTACACTGGCTTCACTATTTATGTGTTGCAATACAACCTATATACATACCAATGTGTCAGTATATTTCTCTTTAAATTGATTACCCAGACTGCACTATGTTGTATAGGTCAAAGTGCATATGAGTTTTTAATGGGAGCACGTGTTAATGGTGCTTATTCATTTGATAATAGGTATTGAACCCGAAACATGTGATTTCCACTGCCTGGAATAAAGAGTTGTTTGCAGTAATGCTGCTGGAGTTCCTCTTCCTTCTACTATACTTGGATTATTTGCAGCAGTTGCTGCAACTATTAAGGAATTGGATGCATATCATTTTGAAAAGCTGTGCTGACCACCATCGCTCTCTTCCATGTGAAGCCTTTCAAAATATCTTTAAAATATTAAAGGGGTTGTTCAGCTTTAAAGTAACTTTTAGTATGATGTAGAGACTGACATTTTGAGACAATTTGCAGTTAGTTTTAATTTTTTAATATTTGTGGTTTTCAAGTTATTTAGCTTTTTATTTAGCAGCTCTCAAGTTTGCTATTTCAGCAATCCGGTTGCTAGGATCCATATTACCCTAGAAACCATGCCCTGATTTAAATAAGAGACTGAAATAGGAGAGGACCTTAATAAAATGATGAGTAACAAAAAGTAGCAATAACAAATTAGGGTGTTACATACTAAACCTCATTTTTTTCTGGTGAAGATTTTTGGTGAGAAAACTAATGTTTTTTGAAAATTACTGTCCGCCATCTCAAACCTGGCAAAGTCATGTAGTCAATGGCAGATGGCCCTTTTGCAATTTGAAGAGATCAAGATCAGCAAAAATTTGGGGGTTTCGGGCGATAAAAAAATCAAATGATTCAGGCATCAAATTCAAAAACTGTGTACAATTCTAGTTTTCACTCGAATTTTTATTAATAAAAAAATATAACATTGTGGATTAGAGTTTGGTCAGATTTGTTTTAATAAAATATGAGATGCATTAAAGTTTTAGTAAGTAACTTCCTAAACATGTAGCTTTACAGGGCTTTCTTTTTAGATGGGGTTAGAAGGAGGGACATAATTCAAAAACTATATAAAAAAACAAAGTCAATTTAAAAATTGCAATAGAATTAGCCATTCTACAACATACTAAAAGTGATCCACTCTTTAAGGCCTTTTGAGGTAATTAGCACCAGGGACCTTGCAAAACAAGTAGAATGGGAAGGGCAAATAATTAAAAAGAAACTATACAAAATAAATAATGAAGACGAATTGAAAAGTTGCTCAGAATTGGCCATTCTATAGCATACTAAAAGTTAACTTAAAGGTGAACCACCCCTAGGTAGTGATGGGCGAATTTATTTGCCAGGGGTGAATTCGCGGCGAATTCGCACGATTCGCCGCTGGTGAATAAATTCGCCAGACACCAGCAAAAATTCGCAGCGCGCCGAAAATGACGCGACGCGCCACGCGTCAAAAACGACTAATTTTTAATCGCTAATTTTTCGGCGAAACGAAACGGGTGAGATTCGCCCATCACTACCCCTAGGTATATAAACTCTATGTGAAACCGTCTGACTGCCCCCCTTGATCTCTAAATTAGATGACTAAAATGTACATTAACAACAGGTGGATTAGAATGGTACTGACTTCAAACTTAATTATGGAGAGTCCTGTTTCCTTGCATAAGTTCATCTGTTGTCTTACAGTACATACAGTATCTGAAAGGAAGGACATAGTACTGCCTGGAGTGCTGTGATTTCTCGTACGTTCTATTATGGACATATTTGTCCTGAGTGTTTTCAAGAAGCCAAACAGAATGAGTGCTAGGATGCCCTCAATGACCTGAATCTTTATGCTGTGATATGTTTTCGACACACTAAAGCACTTTTTCCTTATTTTGGATGTTATTCACTGAGTTTTGTGCTCCTTTCACACATTAGCTCAGGCCTGGACTGGCAATATGTGGGTTCTGGCAAATGCCAGAAGGGCTGCTATAAGGTGCCATAGAAAGTCAGTATTTAGTGGGCTGGTGGGGGCTGATTGGGCCTCTGTGTACCTGAAATGCCAGGGCCTATTTTAATTCTCAGTCCGGTCCTGCATTAGCTCCATATTTTGGTTGACACATTAATTCCCTATAATTTTTTTCAGCCTGTGTGAACGTTATGGGGGAATTACACTAATTACTGAAGCTGGAACACTGCACAGTAATACAGAGGGATGTTTGTCTGCACATTGCTCTATTGAAGATCTGCAGGGAGATTTTTATACATAAAAATAATAAATAAATATATGTTTGTATTATATATGAAAACCTTTTAGTGTGGTCGCTGCTGAAATAGGTTTGGTAATGTATATGCTTGCTTGTATAGGACAACATTTACCGCTAACAACAAACTATGATATAAATGACACTACTAGTAATGGGCGAATTTATTCGCCTGATGCGAATTAGCGGCGAATTCCTGCGATTCGCCGCTCCCATAGGCTTCTATTGCAATTCGGTAGGACCAATCTGCCGAAGTAGGCAATCGAAGAAACTTTAAAAATAAAATCCTTCGCTGGTCGAATGATCGAATGATTGAATATTCGTTCATTCGACTCTATTCGAATGTATTCGATCGTTCGACCATTCCCTATTCGATGATCGAATATGCCAAAATTCACATATTTAACCAAACGAAGAAATCCTACGTTCGAACTTCGATCGAACTTCGAATCCTTCACGTGAATTTAGAACATCGGCCCCTAAATATTGAAAACCAATTAAAAATTTTAAATTGAAATTGCTAATATAAAGGTGAACTATGCCTTTAAATCTGCTTCTCAGTATTCTTAAAATATTCTCAAGATGTTTTCCATTAAAGGGTTAGGATGGTTGGCAAAACCCCATATATTGGAATAATTTAATCAGCACTTCTTTAATAACAATGATAGAATATTTATATCATCCAGCAATATTTTGCACAGTTTAATTTAACTGGTCTTATTAAAGCTCTTGTACTGGATTCATTTCAGAAAACATGTAGCTGTACCCCTGATTAATATCAATTATGTCCAGCTGAAATGTGTGATAACAATCTGTAATATCCATTTTATTGAAATGCCCTAGCGGCTTGGCTTTGTTTTACTATTTCACAGAGTACATTTTTTTTAACGAATCCCCTAATTAGACATTATTATTCCTTGTGACATTAAAATGAATCCAATTTTCTTCCATTCCATTCCAAGTCTGCAGGCCAAACTGAGAGAATTTAATTTTCTCTCAGAGGAGTAGTTTTCTGCTGGATAACTCTCAGCAATGGGACTTCAAAGCCATTTTTAAGCTAAACCAAATTTATAATTGTTCCCTTTTAAGACTTTAATTTAGCATTTAAAGGTAATTAGTGGTGTGTTAAAGACGTAAGACACGGTATTTCTTTGTGCTTGTAGAATATATATAAAGTAACAAGATAAACAAGAGTAGCCATCTCTTTTTATAAAATGCCTAAGGTAGGAGTATTTGACTGTAGGTTAGGTGTGAAGGGATTTTAAGCTTTTTTTAAAAACTGCACCACTGAACCCCCTCATTATTTGCATCTGTAATTACATTTGTACTTATCTTCTTTTTAAATACTAGGGAGGCAGTTTTATAAAGGGTTTGTATCCCCTATAAAAGTATAGAAGCCTGAACTGACAAATGCATGTAGAAGGAATGACATGTTGAGACCAAATGGCCATACAGTTGGCAGAATTAATGATTTCATAACCATTTTTCAGAGAATATGAATGACAACACAAAAACTTTTCTTTCACTCATGGTTAGTGGTTGGCTGAAGCCTTTTATTGTTTACTGTTTACTCTTTTTAAATAATAATCACTACACAAACTACCCAAATGACCCTGATCAAAAGTTTACATACCCGGGTAACCATCTTCATCTCTGATCTGTTTGCTTGTAATTAGTGGCTGTGTATCTTGCATCTTTCATCCAGTGCTGTACTGATGTTTTTTGGATTCAAAGTCATGGGGAAAGCAAAAGAATTGTCAAAGGATCTGTGGGATAAGGTAGTTGGAGTCTATAAAACAGGAAAGGGATGTAAGAAAATATCAAAGGAATTGAGAATGCCAATCAGCAGTGTTCAAACTCTAATAAAGAAGTGGAAAATTAGGGGTTCTGTTTAGTGATGGGCAAAACTCCCGCGTTTCGCTTCGCCGAAAAATTCTCGAATTTCCAGAGAAATTCGCGAATTGGCGAAAAATTCGCGAAACGAGTCGCACGTAGTTTTTGACGTGCATCGTTTTCGTCGCGTCAAAAACGACGCACGACTCGTTTTTGTTGGCGAATTTTTCTGTGGCGAATTTTTGCTGCCGTTTCGCGAATTTATTCACCAGCGGCGAATCGCGGGAATTCGCCGCGAATTCGCCCCTGGCGAATAAATTCGCACATCACTAGTTCTGTTGAAACCAAATAAAACTAACATTTCAGCCACAACTGCCAGAAAAGGAAACCCCCACAAATAACATCAGGTGAAATAGAGGACTCTCTGAAAAAATGTTTTGTGGCTGTTTCAAGATGCACAATAAAGAGGCACTTGAAGAAAGATGAGCTGCATTGTCGAGTTGCCAAAAAAAAGCCATTACTGCGCAAATGCCACAAAGTATCCGGCTTATAATATGCCAAACTATCACAGGGACAAGCCTCAAACCTTCTTGCACAAAGTCATTGGGAGTGATGATTCTAAAATTTTACTTTTTGGTGACAACCATAAATGTTACTTTTGGAGAGGCGTCAACAAGGCCTATGATGAAAGGTACACCATTCCTACTGTGAAACATGGTGGTGAATCGATGATGTTTTGGGGATGTGTGAGCTACAAAGGCACAGGAAATTTGGTCAGAATTGATGAGAAAATAAGTAAGTTATCCAAACATTGTGGAGGAAAATTTGCACCCATCAGCCCAGAAGCTGCACATGGGACATACTTGGACATTCCAACGTGACAATGATCCAAAACACAAGGCCAAGTTGATCTGTCATTGGCAACAGCAAAATAAAGTGAAGGTTCTGGAGTGGCCTGACCTCAATATCATTGAGCCACTCTGGAGAGACATCAAACGTGCAGTTCATGCAGCCCAAGAATTTACGGGAACTGGCGGCTTTCTGCCAGGAACAATGGGCAGCTTTACCTTTGTCTTAGAAGATAAAGAAACGTGTAGATTATTCTCGCACACCCTGGCCCTCCAAATAGTGGGATACCTCGGTGCTCAGCAGAAAGAGGATTTGGCGACCCTCACTCAATGGAACAGGAAAAGAACTCCACCGGCACAACAAGGATGCTGCTAGCAGGGCAAGCCCTTGCTCGTTTATTGCGGATGCAACGTTTCGGGGCGTGACCCCTTTGTCAAGCAAAGGGGTCACGCCCCAAAACGTTGCATCCGCAATAAACGAGCAAGGGCTTGCCCTGCTAGCAGCATCCTTGTTGTGCCGGTGGAGTTCTTTTCCTGTTAGAAGATAAAGAGCCTCATCCGCAACTACCACAAAAGACTTCAAGCTGTCATTGATGTTAAAGGAGTGAGGACAGTGAGGTTGTGGAATTCATTGCGGGTTGATGTTGTGATGGCTGATTCTATTAATGCTTTTAAGAAGGGCTTGGATTATTTCTTGGACAGACATAATATCAAAGGCTATTGTGATACTAAACTCTACAGTTAGTATAGATATTAGCATATATAAAGTATGGTGGGGTGTCTGTATGGATGCTGGGTTTTCATTTGAAGAGGTTGAACTTGATGGACTTTGTCTTTTTTCAACCCAATTTAACTATGTAACTATGATTTATATAGAGGTTCATTTTAGATATCGATATGAAGGTCCATGTTTTACTTCACCAAAATAATTTTCAGTTGCTAGTAAGACACAGTCATTTCACCTTCTCTCTCACTCTCCACAAGAACTTAGATGTGGAAAAAAGGGATGCACCAAATCCATGTTTTAGAATTCTGCCAAATCAGAGCCTTTGGTGGCAGGATTTGGACGAACCCTACAAAATGTGCACGTGTCCATTCAGGTGAGAATTTTGTTTGTACATCGCAATTTCTGCTTGTGCTTCATCACTTTTGTGGCACGAGGAAGATTCAGACCCTGTTTAGGATTTGAGCAAATGTGAATAATTAGTGATGGGCGAATTTATTCACCAGGGGCAAATTCGCAGCGAATTCCCGCGATTCGCCGCTGGCGAATAAATTCGCGAAACGCCAGCGAAAATACACCTGGCGAAAACTCACTTTAAAAAACGAGTTGCGCATCGTTTTTGACGCGACGCACGTCGAAAACGACTCGACGCATCAAAAACATGCCACGACTCGTTTTGCTAATTTTTTCGCCAATTTGCGAATTTCGCTGGAAATTTGCGAATTTTTCAGCGAAGCGAAACTGGGTAGATTCAGCCATCACTACGAATAAGTGGATTTGTCTGAACCCTGATCAACAGGATTCAGTGCATTCATAAATAATACATAAAATTTAAATTCAAAGGTGCTGATTTATCAAAGGTTGAATGTTAGAGTTTTTTTTACCTTGAATTTCCTCGAAATTTGAACAGTATTGTACTTAGGAAAAAACTCTAATCGGATTGAAATCAGATTCAACTAAACTGGAATCAAGGTTTGAAGCAATTGTTAAACCTCTAGATAAGATTGCGTTGGTGCTGGTGAATTATCTATGTGCTCTCTTGAGGCATACAGTAGATCAATGTGTGATGCATCAAATCCCGATACTCAGCACCCAGTGCTGGAACTATGGTATGAGACCTATTATGCTGCATATAATAAAGGCAGATATGTCTTGTTGATTCAAATTAATTAACAGTTGCATTCATTTGATATTTTGGTGTGATTGAAATATTGAAATATTATTTTGAATAACAATTTTACAATACTGAAACTGTAAACAAGACTTTGTACAGTTTGACGCATCAAATCAAATAAAAATCATGCTTCATTGAAAACGCCTGATTTTTTTGAAGTATCCTCCCTTCTCCTACCCTTCAGAATACTTGGAGTTGCATAAAAGTTGATTTGCTGCTGCATGCCATGAGCCTACCTCCTTTGAACAGCAAACTTGTAGAAGGAGGCACAATGGAATGAGCTTTGTATCCCTGTGGGCCTATGTTAGCTGAGCAATGAAAATATCACAGTCCTTCCACATTTATCAAGTCTTTGAACTTACCACTGCTGATGGATTTACTTCACTCCAAGACAACTGGCGGGGGATGATGAGAGGTGTACTTCACCAATGTAAAGTCAAGGCTGAGTGATTAAAATGAGGACAGTTGCCCAGTTGCCCAAAGTAGTCTTATATGTGATTCTTTAGAATGACTGATTACTACAGCAGAATACTGTATATCTCTCATTACTCTTAGCCAGCTTGCAGACTATAACATATGCTTTGGCCTTGGCTGACAGAATTTTGAAAACTGCTTGAGGATAGTAAAGCTCTAGAATATCTGATTGATGCATGGTATGCTTTTACAAACATGGACATAAAAATCAACAGCACTATTCCATCGATTTTGCTAATGTGTGCTATATTTGGAATCTGCATATGTGTGTATGTTTGTTTAGCATTCTTAGCATACCATGCCAATGTCTTGTGAGTGAGACTATATATATGTTATTATTATGTATTAGTTATTATTATTGAGTAGCATTCGCCAGGAATGGATTTGATTTGACGTTCCACATATCTCCATCTGCAAATGTTTTGTGAAACTGAGGCAAAAATTCACTGTGGAGAATTTTGCCGCTACCAAAAAGTTGACAAGAAAAAAAGTCAGTACAAGAAGAAAATGCCCATTGATTTGATTAAATTTGAGAAAAAAAAGTGTAGATGCCAGCATAGAGAGATTCTGGCAAGGGAAACACATAAGCAACAAAAAACAATGGGATCAAAAAGGTACGTATTGATCAGACTAACCCTTTCTCTATTAATAATCTTCCAAGATCTCAAACGCTGAACTTTTTGCCAAACCACCATCCACCTTCTCTTCCCAATTTAGTCATTCCTCCCAACTTTAATTCCCAAGATCTTTACCTGCTCTGGGGCTACTGGGCAATTTCCAACCTGTAAAGGTACTGTACATTTACCTTTTAAATGCAACTTGACAGATGTTTATCTTAATATAGTATTTATTTTTACCTTTCTGTGCATATTCACTTAATTTTAATGTTTTTTGTTAAAGTGTGTCAATTTAAGTTTACACGCAATTTTAAATGATATTCTATGAAACCTGGAATGTTTTATTTTGTATGTCGAAAACTGAAGCTGACCAATGCCATAAGTAGTATTTCTTTTTAAAATTACTGATATTAGTTATTATAATCAAAAAGTGTCTATTTGTCATAAACAGTAGTGGAAAAATACTATTTTGAGCAGAGACATTATGACAAGGTAAAAGTACTTTATTGACCAATGCTTGGATGCTGCTAGGTAGTTTAGAAAGTGTCTTTTTATGATCATGAGTCATTCACAAATTATTATTTGGAGTAGTAATTGTGTTGCAATGATGGAGAAAGAATCTTGTTTTTTGACATATTTGAGGTATGGATACTATAACTATATACAGATGCAGTCACTTGGATTTGTGTGTTAAATGCGTTGTTACTTAACTCATCTATCCCATTTATCCCACTTAGCACAGAATATTGTGTCACAGCATCCCATCCAATTAAAGAGTTCACCATTGAAAACAATGGTGCTTTGGTATGCTTATGAAAAGGTTAAATGCATTAAATGAGTTAAGATAACTTTAGATAACACAGTTTCTTCAATTAGCCCTGAGTCACGGCGCATTTAACTTACAAATCCAAGTGACTGCATCTGTATAAAGAAGTAAACATGTACACAGTCTATAGAACCTCCCCCAAAATGTAGGACTAGTTCTCCCAGTCTCGATACCGAGTTCAAGATTTTGTTCACAAATCTACACCTAGTGGTAAAATAAAAGGCAAATTTTTATTTAGGTTGACATCCAACCCCAAAACTAAAATAAACTTAAACAAATCAAAATATAAGGAAAATGGTAAATCAAAATATTAGAACCATAGACGGCACCGCACAGTGGAAGGGGATCCCCTTGAATGAAGTATACCTGGCCACCTTACCGATTATGGTGAAATCGGAGGTAGGGCAGGTATCATCAGGAAAATTGAACACAGATCAATATGCAATATAAAGACACAATATCATAGGAAACGCTTGGGTTCTGTTATGTGTTCCATGTACACAGTCTACATTTTGACCGATCTTGAATGTATAATGCAATAAAGAACCTCTGGTCATAATACTTTTATTTATTGTTAAAATAAATAAATGTTCTCCTTTTGTGCATTTATTTGTACCTTTTTGCATTGCTAAATAACAACTACATACTGAATATTAAAAATTTAAGTAAAACAGGTGAAATATAAACACATTTATATGATCATTCTACTACCTATGATGCGGTGTCCCATAACAGAATATTAAAAAATTCCTGAATCACATGTGTTTCCATTTGCACCATCTTATAATTGCTGTCAACCAATGCCAATTATACAACCGAAAAGCATTTTTTTGTTATTGAAAAACATTTATCCACTTCTAAGTGGCTTGTATATATGGATGTGTTTCCATCTAGTGCTCCAAGGGAAACTGAGAGGTCTTGCGTAAGTTTTCTGATCTTCTTCCACATTTCAGTGCTGTGTTCAGACATAACCTGGTCTTTCAAACACAACCACATTGCCTTAAATTAGCTATTTGGTAGCCCTTATCTGGACTGGCAGCTACAGAAAGCTCTGTTTTGGCAGTACACCTGGTTTTTATGCAACCAAAATTTGCCTCCAAGCCTGAAAATCAAGTACCTGCTTTGAGGCCACTAGGTGCAACATCCAAGGGACATGCCACTGGTTGAGGTTCACTGATGAAGATAATGATATCCTGACATAAATTGCAATTAGATCATTTTTAGTTCATCAGCTTTTTCTTTACCAGCTCTCCAGTTTGCCATACTAGCAATCTGGTTGCTAGGGTTCAAATTACCCTAGCAACCATGCATTCCAGAGAGAGACTGAAATATGAATAGGAGAAGAAGATGCGTAATTAAAGGTAGCAATAACAATAAATGTGTAGCATACAGTCACTGGTCCCCATTTGAAAGCTGCAAAAAGTCAGAATAAGATATTTAATAAAAAAATATACACAAATGTACAATGAAAACCAGTTGAAAGATTTTTTTTACATCTAGCCATTCTATAGCATACAAAAAGTTAACTGAAGGTTAATCAACCATTCAAAACAACATTTGAGTTTAAAAATGCATCTGGGTATGTAGACAGGCTATGAAACATAAAACGTTTGCAATATACAGTAGTTAGGTAGGGAAAAAATGAATCTATAAATGCTGGAGTGAATGGGTATTTAATGTAATAGAACCCAATATCATCCTTTGCATTTCTTTAGTATGTCAGTCAGTTATCTGAGGGGGGCACATGACACATAACAGTTCAGTTTGTTTGCTTTTGATCACTAGCCACACCGTTTCCTATATGCTCTATATTTAAATTATTTTGCAAAAGCATTTTGGTTTCAATAGTGATCTGTTCCTTTTATACAAAAAAATGTAGATCATCTCCTATGAGCACTTTTCTACTTTTTACACTTCTGATGAATTTGATTTACATTTCAAAAAGCCTCAGAAAATGTCTATGTCTTTAGTCAAAGTACATATTTTAATATGTCAACTTGTTACATGTCATATATAAAAATACTTTCCTTAGCTCAAGCTCACAAGCAGCCTCTCCTGTGGTGAAATATATCTTCTAATATATGTATTATGCTTTTGTACACTAGAGTGCAGAATTTCCAGAAGCTTATCAAAACCAAGAATACACATAAGAGTAAACTGAAAATATTTTGGTGGATATTTTCAGAAATCATAGAATAAAAGATGAAAATGCTGCTTGGAAAATCTCTGGGAGATTCATACCGCCGAGAAAAAATAGGCATATTGCTTGTAGTAACATAATTCAGTAGTGTACATATAGGGACAGAGTTAGCAAGGCTCACATTTTTAAGTGCAAAACCTTCGAATTGGAATTCAAAAAGACCATCCAAAATTAATTCAAAAATTTTTTGCAAATTGGATTCGGATTTGGATTATTCCTTAGTTGAGGAATACAAATATAGCTCAAAATTCGAATTTGTTTGATTTGAAAATTTGCCTCGATCTTTGTTAAATCTGCCCCATAATGTCTGGGCCAGGAGTCACAGGAAATAGAAACATGGAGGTCATGGAATTATAATCAGCATAAATGGGTAGTCTGGGGGAACACCACGCAGGTGGCAAACCTACTCCCTCCTGGAGTGAAAATAGGAAAAGAAGAGCCTGAGCACACTTCTTTTTAAAGAAATGACTTAATAATGACACCATCTGGCTAAATCTCGAATTGCCCAGGAAACACTGCACAAGGGAAATTCCTCTCTTATTCAATTTACGTCCAACACTTAGGGGCAGATTTATCAAATTCACATGAAGGATTTGAAATTCAATTGAATTTTCAAAAACTTTCGATTTTGAATTTTGAAAATTTTATTGAATCGAATGAGTCGAATAAAATTATTTTCGAATATTCGACAGTCGAATAACTTGACCTTTAAATTTTTATTCGACTGCCTAATTCGCCAGATTAAACATACCGAATTGGTTTTAGCTGTTTTTGATTGAATAAAAAAATTCGATTGAATGGTTAAAATCGTTATTTCTATTCGATCATTCAATCAATCGATTGAATTGCGGTAAATTCCTTCGTATTCGATATTCGAATTCAAAGGATTTTACTTCCCTTTAAATTCGATGGTCGAATTCAAGGGTTTTTTAACCCTCCAATTCGACCCTTAGTAAATCTGTCCCTTAGCTTGCCACAGCAGGGGATTTCCAACCATGTGTAGGACTGGCCATACCAGGGATGATTTGTAGTTGGCCAGCTGAAATATAATGCAATACATGGAAAAAAATCCCTGTTTTGTTCAAATATATACATAAACATATATATACATATATTGTAGATAAAAAATGTGTTTTCAGTATCTTGTGCATCTGTCTCTAGGCTCAGTTACTGATAGCAACACAGGGCATGTGCAGTAGATCAGAAGAAAAGAAGATAGGGAACTACTAAGGCTTCTCTGGTGGTACAGATCTTTGCTGATGAAGGGCCATGTTTGCCTTGGGCTGGAACAGAAGCCCAAAACATAATTTTACAAAATTTCTGCCAATTCTCCTTTCAAAGACATATATACATGTAAATGTTTAACCCACAAAAATGCATAAAATGAGGGTAAATTTTATAATATTTAATATAGCTGTGATGTGTAACAGTCTTAGAGTTTGCGCTGCAGATTAATTCCAAATGTATCTATTGTATAGAAGAAGCATGCTAGAATTACACTAAAATGTACGCAATTTTTCTTTAGCACCTTGGAACTGCATGTGTAAAATTGGTGCAGTTGACTGGTATAGTTAGCAAAATTGTATACCCATTTTTTTTTGTGAAACCCATTTTGCTTACAATGGCACAATTCCTGTGCCACTTTTTACTTTTCTAGTTTTTTTTATACAGCAAACAACACTATTTTTATAAATAATCATATTAGTATATAAAAATATAATTAAGGTACAGAAACACACATTAATACCTCAGGAATCCCTTCAGTTTGTCAAAGGGTATTAAAAAATGTTACAGGATGGCTACAATACCAAATTTGATCCATTGCTCAGGCTTTTTCTTGTTTAGTTCTAGGCCCACTCCATTTGCACTAACAGTATTTATTCATAGTCTAAAGGTGTGTTGGAAAAAAATAATCTTTGCTTATAAAATACAGATTGTTGTATGTGTGCACAACAGAGGAATTAGGATAACAAATAGCAGAATCTGCAATGGTAAAAAAACAAGGATTATTTGCTGACAGTAGAGTGTCAGGCAGATGCTGCAAAGGCTAATAAAATCTGACCTTGCATAAATAGATGAATACATTACTGGTAGACCTCATCTTGGGAATTGTTTTAAACAATGGGGTTCAAAATGACATAACTGAACATGAAAGAGTTCATAAAAGGGCAACCAAACTTATTAAGGGGAGTGCAGGAATTATTTTTTGAAAAACAGGACGCCTTATGTGAGATATGATTGATGTGTAGAAATGTGCCAAATGTCAGTACACTAATCACTTTAGTGAATTCATTCTTCCCAGAGAAATAAAAGTGAAACAAGGCCATTTATGAAAATGAATGAGGTGTATCATAAACAAAAATGAAACAGTTTTTTTTTTTACAATGACTTACTTGTAAACCATTGCCTATTGCAATAGCTAAATCATTTCAATAGGGACAAAATGGGATCTTCCCCTTCTTCCCCTCTTCCTATGCAGTTACAAAAATTAAAGTAACTATCCAATTGGATGTAAATCTTCACAATGATGATACAAAGCTGGAGGCCACCCACACAATCCCATGTACAAATTCCCATTCAATCTCAGAACATGTGCCTTCCCTAAATCCTCAAAAGAGAATAGATAACTCAAGAATTTGAGTTACATTTGTATTATTATTCTCCACATCCTGAGCCATCTCTACTCACACTGGCTCAGCTTACTACATGTTGTCCTTTTACACAGGACTCATTTTTTTGTGAACTTTTACTGCTCTTTCCCACTTTCCTTGGTCAAGTTTTAATGAGCAGCAATGGACCCTCAGCTTATGAGCTCAGAATAGACCCTCCAGCAATTTGTTTTTCAGTATTTTACCTTCAGTCATTCAAACATTGTCAGTCTTTCTTGTCACTTTCTGAATTCTGAAAACACATAGGTTCGGGCTTAAATTGCCAAGTCAATGAATTGTCCACAGCACTAAGCCATTTTTCAAGTTTTTATCACAGCTGTTCAATGAAGTGTAAGATGCATCTTCTGTCAAGAATCTTTGTAAACATTTCACACTTGCAACCTAAATGCTTTTTTCATATGTGAAATAGTGGCAGCACTATTTTATTTTTTAATACCATCACAGAAATACCAACAACACAAGACTCTTGTTGCAAGTAAATATATAACCAAAGTTTCAGACACTTGTAAACTTATTATGCCTAGGCACACAGGTCATTGAATTACAGGATTTGTTTTAGTTCCAAAATGAGCAGATACATGTAAACTATTGTTTAATTTTTATAAGCATACACTAAGGGGCAGATTTACTAAGGGTATCATTTCGAATGAAAAAAGATTCAAAATTCAACCATCTAATTTTTTGGGGGGTTTTGATTGATAATTAACCATTTTCAATCGAATGAAATGATTTTAAAAAAAATTTGATTTTTCAGGAAAGCTTCCAAGAGGTCCCCCACCTGTTACAATGGCAATTCGGCAGCTTTAAGGCGGTGAAAAGTCAAATTCGAAGGATTTTAAAAGACAGTACTTAGAAAATTAGAGTTTTTGACTATTCGCTGGTCGAAGTACACAAAAATAACTCTAATTTGATTTACTTCAATTCCACCCTTGATAAATCAGCTCCCTAGAGGCACATTTATTAAAGGTCGAATTTCGAATTCATGTTTTAAAAACTCCCTTAAATTCAAAATTCGACTAATTGAAATGTACGCACAAATCGAATCGCACAATTAGAATCCAATTTCTTTCGGATTTAAATAAACTCATGTCAGGAAAGGCTGCAAACAACTTCAAATTGACCTGGGCCTCTCCCACTGACTCAAACAGTAATTTGGCAGGTTTTAGGGGGTGAATAGTCAAATTTGAATACTTAAAGGGCCATAAATGATAAATCTTGTAAAACTGAAATTTGAACTCCCTAGTTGAATTTGACAGTTTTGACCATATAATTTTTTTCAAAAACTCTTTCAAATTCTAATTTTCAATTTGACCCTTGATAAATCGCCCCATACACTTAAATATATACAGTAATATAATACACTCTCTTCCAACACACTTAATTATTTCCTTATCCAACAAACTTTCCATATCCATATATACTGCAGGTAACAGCCTTAACAGTAAAAACTATTTAGTGAATAAATCGCACATTTTCATTAGTGTTTTGGTAATACCATCTGCGGTACCATTAGTTATTTTAAATATAATCTAAACACTATTGCTAAACCACAATTTACTTCTCTGGGCTAAAAATCCCAGCTTTTTTAACACATTATCAATGGTTGGGAGCAGAAGTCAACCAACAGAAGCATTGCATTCTTTAAGCAATTGTTTATGCTAAAACTTATCCCAAGCTCCCTAGGGCTAACAGCCCATTCTGATACCTGTAATAGCATTTTGAAGAAATGGACCAATTTTTATTTATATAAAGTGTAAGGCTTTAGTTAAATGGAGACACAGTTACCACAGATTTATTCATGTTGCACACATTATCATTTTACACACTATTCATGAAACTTTTAGGGGGTTATTTACTAAACCTCCATTTTTTCTGGTCAAGTTTTTTTTGGGCAGAATTTTTAGAGGAAAAAAACTTGTATTTTAGAGATTTACAATATCCCAAAGTTGCTAAAATTACAAATCCGAATCCAAAAACCTGCCGAGGTCATGATGAAGTCAATGACAGATGTCCCTTTTACAATTTGAAGATATCGTGATCTTTATTGGGTTTTGTCCTATAATCCAAAAAAAAATTCAGGGTTTTCAGGTGATAACCCAAAAAAATATATCACTTCAGGCATACTGTAAAATCCTAAAAGTGTGTACAATTCGAGTTTTCACTTGATTTTAATGAGTCTTTTCCTGACCTGATTTTTTCAAGTTATTTTATCGATAAATAAGGTAAAATTGTGGATGGGAGTTTGGTCGAGCTTGGTTTAATAAAAAGATGACATAACTTTGAGTTTTTATAAATAACCCCCTTAATCTTCATGTAAGGACCTTTGAATATCTTGGAGGCAGAGTGTTGCTGGACTATACTTCCCCTTAAGTTAACATAGCTGAAAATGTGCCATATAGAGGCCAGTGAACTGACAGTTTCAAAACAGATCATGCTCAGGGAACAAACTAAAGTTTGCCACTTACACTCTGAACCCATAAGGCAACCACCCCACCACTCCTCAGCAAAATGAATGGCAGTTGACCTAAGTGACTAAAGATCACTTAGTTTGAATGTACTTCAGAGTCAGTGAAGGACACTATACAATTACCAAGTCAGTAAATCAGTAAGGATGATTTTTTTTAATCAAAATTGATTGAATGGTCGGATAACAAAATATGTGTGTTTCTCTGACCAGCCTAACAATTCCACATTAAGCAAACCTATGCTATCCCATTGGCCACAAGGTATACCATGGCATACCATAACACAACTTATTACAGTTTTTTGGGCTGAAATACTGAAACAAGAGCATACTGATTAATAGTCTCACATTGCCAGATGTAGAGCTTTATCATCATCAGTGAAAGCAGCGAACTGAAAGTGATTTTGCATATTCAGGGTAGATAATTCTTGTCCAGTCAAACTCTGGTGCACGGCAATGCGTAGTCTGTTCTCCCTGCAATTGAGCATGCTTTCCTACTAGGTTTTCACTGCAATTGTCCAAGCGAGTCTACTGGGTTTTTGTCACGATTGCACATGCGTGCGCATACTTTTTTTTCGAATCAGGAAGTAAATTTATAAAGGGAGCGAGTCCCCCAAGAGCCGGGGCCCACTAGGTTTTTTTCCTGTGGCCCGCCGGCCCAGTCTGACCCTGGTAATACATAAAATAGGGTACTACAAACTTAGGTCTGCTAGAAACTAAAACTACAGCAGCTAGAACTACAGCAAGTGGCAGGCAGGTTCTTGACAGTTAGTAACATAGTTTCTAGGTTGTGTGGCAAGTAAGCCTTAAACATATGACAGTTTTTGTTATTGGTGGGAATTTACTATGTGTTCTCTGGCTTCAAATGAACCTTGTCTTTTTCAAAAGCCCCTTAGGTTTTTAACTCTTTCTTCCCAAATAGGGCTATCATATTATATTAAATTAGAAGACTATTAGAATTTGGATAACTACAATATACTGTACATAAATACAGGATCAAGTAAAAACTATACAACAATATCAAAATACTTATGTCCAAGTGAAAAGCATTGATTTCTTTATATGTTACAAGGTTTTGGAAGCTGAATCGCTGCTACTCACAAGGGAACTGCACACTTTGTTTTCCCAAGAGTAATCTAGTCCATTATTACCCTCGGTCTAGATCTCAAGTTTATTGAAAGCTTTGCTTCTGTTCTCCCACACCAAAATGACAAGACCTATTTATTTCCCAAAGTGACATTAATTCTAACCTTTCACTTTGTCAGAGAAGAAAGACCTGAGGGAAACTGAGGAAATAAACTAGCAACTTTTTATTGTATATTCTGTTATTTATTTTTGTTTTGAGCAAGTGTAGAAGCTGTCTGATTGTAAATAGGATTTTACTGAGCTAGGTTACTGAATGGAAGTCAATGCTTTTGTTCATTTTGGAAACTTACTTTTGCTGGTTATGAAAAGGTATAAAATGATATCAGTACATGTATGGCCAACTTTAGTATATGCATGTTGCACCATGACAAGATGTACAATGCCTTCACATAAATATAGTATAAAATATAATATAGCCGTCACATATACACAGTATAATGATAAAAGAAAAACGTGACGTGGGTTATCCTACATATATACTTTAATAAAGCCTCAAAGTTTGTAAGATGTTTCCTTTTTTGCTTGTTGGTGTCAGCGGGGGCCTCTGGCACCAACGGGGGTTTGTAGTTAGGATCAAGGAGGAAGTCCCTTCCAGCGAGTCTAGGCAAGGTACAGTTCAGGGAGAATCCAAATAGCGAAGTCAGGTCCAAGCAGGGTTCAAGAATGCAGGCAGCAAGGTATCAGAGTCAGGAACAGGCAAGGATCAGCAACAGGAATCAATATAGGCAGTTCAGGCAATACAGGAGACCCAGGAACACAATAGCTATAATGAGCTATTCTCGGGCATTGAACCTGGGTCTCTGGCGTCCTTTTATTTTGAATTTGGCGCCATTGCGCATCTGGCGCGGCTCGATGACGTCACGGCGGCGCCGAAGCCACGTGGCGGCTATGGGCGCCGCCATCTTGGATCCGCCGCCGAGGGAGACGGACGCGCCGCCCGGAGCTCCTGGAACTGCTCCGGGCGGCGTTCGTGACAGTTGGTGATATATGTTTAGACCAGTAGCAAACTTTGATCCTTTCATTATTTCACCAATAGTATTTGAAATATCTTGTTTTATAGGCAGGTGTTTGCTATTCTTCGATGACCCGTTTCCTGTCTAGCCCACTCTATCTATAAATGATGCCCATCTCAATAATAAAACACATTTATTGTTGATACTAATATGCATTTGTACAATACAATGTCTGGAGAAGAAAAGCTTGCAAAGGAGACATGATTACTCTGTACAAATACATTTGGGGTAGAACTACACAACAGAGTTAGCTGCATTTCCATTGCCCGCGTCAAGTCGGATCTGACAGGAACAAGGTAAGTAATAGGAAGTTGGATGGTGTCGCAATGGTGATCCGACGCAACACAACTGTCAGATATAGATGCAGCTTGCAGCATTTGTATCCTACAGTCGTGTTGTGTTGGATCACTGTTGCAACACCATCCGACTTTCTATTACTACCTTGTTCCTTGTCATGGGCGTTTTGTCGCCCAGCATTGGATCAGACGGAAATGCAGCTAAAGGTGGCCATACACGAAGAGATCCGCTCGTTTGGCGATGTTGACAAACGAGCGGATCTCTCCCCGATATGCCCACCTTGAGGTGGGCGATATCGGGCTGATCCGATCGTGGGCCCTAGGGCCCGCATCAACGAACAGATGCGGCCGCGATCCGACGGGATTTTTAAACCTGCCCGATCGACGTCTGGCCGACTTTCGGCCAGATATCGATCGGGAAAGCCCGTCGGAGGGCCCCCCACACGGGCAGATAAGCTGCCGACACAGTCTGTCGGCAGCTTTTATCTGCCCGTGTATGGCCACCTTAAGTCTGCCATGTAGTTCTAACCTTAATCACCACAGGTATATCCCAGAATCCTCCATTAACCACAGTGTGAGTGAGCAAGTACAGCTGGGAGAGCTGGTAAGAAAAGCTAAAAGGCTGTGAGTAAAATATTTGTAATTTTTATGGATTATGGATAATAGTGTCTTCAGCACTGTCAAAAAGTAGGTTTCTGGGATATTCAGGCTGCCAGTCTGTTTGGCTTCTGATATGAATAAAATAAATGCCTGGTTCAAAATTACATTGGGTGTCACTGTCTCTTCATTATTTTATTTATTCAAATAAAAAAGTAAAATCGGGCAAACATAAAACAGGGGTACAAAAAATTGAGGTTTGACTTTATACACAGTGGGGAGTACAGCAACATTAAGGGGCAGATTTATTAAGGGTCAAATTGAAAATTCAAATTTCAAAATGGTCAAAACTGCCAAACTCAGCTAGGGAGTTATTCAAATTCGATAAGAGTTTTTTTTTAGTTTGATTTTCGAGATTTAACATATTCTGGCTCTTTAAGAATTCAAATATTATACTAACCGTTGCCTAAAACCTGCTGAATTGCTTTTTAAGTCAATGGGAGAGGTCCATTGATCCATTAATAGCTGTTTCAGAGAAAAAACGCAAATCGAGTTCGATCTTTTTAAAAATTCGATTTTAATAATAAATTTTGATTTGTCGAATTTATGGAAGTTTAGGGGAGTTTTTGAAAACTCACATGAATTCGAAATTGGACCTTTGATAAATGTGTCTCCCCGTTTTGCAGTATGTGAAGTCTGCTGGCACGAATCTTTAGTTTTTTTTATATACAGTATATATTTCTTAACATTTTCTAAAATCCTCTGTATTTGGCAAAGATTTTTTTTGCAAGCTATAAAACTAATTTTCAATATATTTGTTTTAGTGCATGCAAACATAACTAAACTACAGGTATCGGATCCGTTATCCAGAAACCCATTATCCTGAAAGTTCTGAACTATGGAAAGGCCATCTCCCATAGGGGCAGATTCACTAAAGGGCGAAGTGAATAATGCTGGTGATAATTTGCCAGCGTTACCGCCTGCAGGGACTTTGCTGATTTACTAACGGGTGCAGGCACCACTTTGCTAGAGAAAGAAATAAACTCTAGCACTCTAGCAAATGGATGTTACTCCACAAAATCACTAAAATGTGGATTTTACTGAATGTTCACTGGACTTGCCTTCGCCAGCTCAGACCAGGCGAAGTGCAATAGGATGTATAGATTTTCCTCAATCTCCAGTTGCTTACATCGTATTTTGTGAGTGGAAAAAGTTCTAAGTTCAAAAAACACTGGCGTCTTTTCATTTTTTCAGGGTGATAGGCTGCAAAAATCCTAAAAAAATATTTTTGTGTAACCTTATTTTTTCCAACATATGGAACATTATTTTACATTGGGCTTGTGTGTAGGGCATTAAAACAACTCTATTGACTTTATTAAGGTTCCCTGGACATGTCTAGTATTCAGTGTCAATGTAATGTATTAGGTCCATTCAACTTCAAATTTCCTACTGTATGCAAATTAGCCTGAGCACAAGACCTCTAACGAACTTGCCTGAGGTAGAATTGAAAACTAGCGCATCTTCACTTTTATTTGCTCACATTGCTGAAGTAACTTTAGCGAAAATTTACCAGCATCTGTCGGCCAGGATGAAACTTCGCATTTTAGTAAATTAACGTTGTCCTAGCGAATTTTCGCCTGGCAAAGTGTTGCGATGGGCATGAAGCCGTCGCTGGTGAATTTTCACCAATCAGTAAATTTACCCCATAGAATCCATTTTAATCAAGTAATTAAAATTTTCTAAATTGATGTTCCTTTTCTCTGTAATAATAAGAGAAGTAGATTTAGGGGTTTTTTTGTTAAAGGTTGAGTTGTGTTTTTCCTGACAAATTGGAGTTTTCAAGGGTAGTTTCTATAAAAACTCTTCAGGATTAAAAAGAAAAACTAAAATTTTTGATATTGAATTATATTGATATTTTTGCTATATATTATGCCCCAAAGCTGCAAAAAGCTCAAATCCAAAAATACTCCAGCTAAAACCTGTTGTGGTTATGTAGAAGTCAATGGCAGAGATGCTTTTAGCCTTCATGAGTTTCAGGTTTTTGCCCCCGATTACATTGATTTGAGTTTTTTTACATTCAGATTTTTTCATAAATAAGCAAACATTAGTGTTGAGACTTTGAGGTAGAAAAAACTCCCCTTTGATAAATCACCCCCTAAATGTATGGAGATCCAAATTACAAAAAAAAAATCCTTATCTGGAAAATCACAGGTCCCAAGCATACCTGTATAAATGTAATATATAAAATATACATACAAATACATCTAGACCATGTAGCTATATATATTTCTGCCCCAAATTTCACTTTTTTTTATCAACCAAGATGAATAAAGCACCAATACTCTACATTTGTTTCCTTTCAGTATGCTTTTGTCATGTTTTAACAAAGATTTATCACACGGTAAATGATTAATGCCCAAGGACTCTGGAAAGTACAACTGAAGCAAAATCAACCAATACAAATGTTAGATTGCATTATGTTAATAAGGATTAAATGCTTTCGGAATGAGGATTTTTATAAATTGCATATCTGCTTCTCCTCAAGAAGTTAGTATTATTAGTTTATAGCTAAAGTAATTTTAATTGGAAACAATGACAGATATAAATGTATTTGTAATGTTAAGACAGATTTCATATCAGTTTTCCTTCCCGTTCACAGCAAATAAAATGTGGGAAAAAACAGACATTCATCAAACTCATTGTTCAATAATGTCACTGACATTACTTAAATTGTTTTATATTTTAACAGTCTGGAACCTCATGGCAAAGCCATGATGATCATTATGCCACATACACCATTAGAAAGCAAGGCTGGCAAAATGCTAGGGGAGATACAGTACCTATTAAAGTAAAAGTAGTGATGGGCGAATTTATTCGCCAGGGGCGAATTCGCGGCGAATTCCCGCGATTCGCCGCTGGCGAATAAATTCGCGAAACTGGCAAAAAAATTCGCAAAAAAAAATTCGTTGACGCGACGCACGTCAAAAACGACACGCGACTCGTTTCGCGAATTCTCTGGAAATTCGCGAATTTTTCGGCGAAACGCGCCCGTTTCGCCCATCACTAAGTAAAAGCATTATAATAATACAGTAATATGTAATGAATAATATCAAAGTAACTTCCGCATTTAATATAAATTAATGTAAGATACAGGTACAGGTATGGGACCTATTATACAGAATGCATGGGACCTGGGTTTGCCGTATAATGGATCTTTCCGTAATTTGGATCTTCATTCTTAAATCTACCAGAAAATCATGTAAACATTAAATAAACCTCAATAGGCTGGTTTGCTTCCAATAAGGATTAATTGTATCTTAGTTGTGATCAAGTACAAGCTACTGTTTTATTATTACAGAGAAAAAGGAAATAATTTTTAAAAATTTGGATTATTTTATTATAATGGAGTCTATGGGAGATAGCCATTCTGTAATTTGGAGCCTTCTGGATTACTGGTTTCCATATAAGGGATCCAATACTTGTATGATTAATTTGTTTGTAGTTTGCAGATCACAAATTGACAGTATTTTTCTTCCCCAGATCACTCAAAGAACAAACAATTTAAACCAAACAAATTATACCAATTTCATGGAACATGCATTGAATCTTAATCTGATTAATAAAGACCACTGGTGGATATTGAAATACAACTCAACAAAAATTTAAATATTCAAAATTCTAAGATAAAGAATGTATATAGATAGCTCACAAGATTTAATCAATAGGTAACATACAGTATAGTCATATGATTAAGCAGTTGCATTGAAACGCATTATGTACAGTAGGAAGATGTGGTCATTGTCCATCATATAAGTGGAATAATGTGAACAATGGTCTTTAGCATGCAAATAAATTGACTTTTTTTAATAGGTTATAGTAAATTCTCTTTTTAGTTTTTTCCAAGGTTTTCAATGGTTGCAAGCATATTAGTTTTCCTAGCAACCAAATATAGCCTTAAAAAGAAATCAGTTTTTTGGCATTTCAAGCTGGAAATTTTTTTTCAATCAGTAGAGATAAAAGTAACATAACACCATAAAAACACATGAAAATGAAATACATTGAAAGTCCTCATTTTCTTGCTAAGCTACGTTTCTAAAGTTACTGCTAAAGCATATTTACAAAAAGAGCTGATATATGTTCTGCATTGTGGTACAATAAATGGGTGTATATATTGAACATATACTGTAGATTTACAGACAAAAACAACCAATAACCAATAAAATAGGTAAAGCGGGCCCTGTCCAAAGAACTTACAAGAGATAGTTGATCATTTTATTAAAAGCATTTTTGGCAAGAACACATATAACATTTGAAAAAAGCAGAAATGGGGCAATTATTAGGTTAAAATCTGTGTTTGAGCCTTATCCTTGTCCTTTAAAGTTCAAATTCATGTGAATATTTTTTAATTTGAATATACTCACAATTTGACAATCACACAAATTGTAAGACCAGCGCACAAAACAGGTGTGGTGTGAACAAAAAATAAATCCTCAATCACAGAGCACCAACAGTGTTAAAACCTTCACTTTATTTAGAAAATCTTAAAAAGCACGAATGGAGCACATGACAAACTAATGCTTGACACGTTTCGTGGACAAAAGTAATTTCCTCAAAAGCCAAAAGTGGACAAATAATTGTTTGTGGAAACACAACATTTTGGATTATTTCTGACCTGAGTTTAAAAAAAAGTGCACACAAAAGAATTTCTTTGAGCACATAGCTGAGAAGGAATTAGAGGAAACATTGGTGTAGAGCACTGGTTACAACAGACCTGCAATCTCAGCTGGTCCATTTGTGGAGGATCAGAGAAGAGTTACAAAACTGTACCTCTCAGCTGCTTAAAAAGGGATTTCTGGACGGCAGGCATTTTAACCAAAATTTGTATCAATGATCACAGTGTTCTCATAGTACAGGTTTCTCTGATGTAAAGTGGTCAAGCTACATTTAATAACAGAGTATATCCTACACTGACACTCCCTTGAGGACAGACTGGTTACCTCCAGTGGAACCTCCAGAAAAATCCCTACACTAAGGGGCCGATTTATGAAATTCACGTGAAATGATCGAAGTTCGATCGAATTCGATCGAATAACGATCGTATGAATTATTTGTGAAATCGTAAAGCGAATTTTGGCCTATTCGATTATCGAATATATCGAATGATCGGATATTCGATAATTCGATAATTCGATCATTCGATGATCGTAGGAATTAAAATTTTAAAGTTATTCGACTGCCTACTTCAGCAGCCTAAAACAATTCGATAAGCATTCGATAGTCGAATACTTATCGAATTGCGAATTTGGTCGAGCTAATTATGGGGAATAATAGTAGATTTGCCCCTAAAAGACAGAATCGCCTGGGAGAGTTCCTCTAATCTATCACTCCTTAATTGGAGCTCATAACTGCTATTTATAGGTCAATCTCTCTGCCCTGACTTCTCCAAGGCATTACCTTCCTTGGGGTTGTATCTTTACTGGGACCTAAGTCTCAGGCTCCCAGCAACCTTCCCCTCCATCCTGAAGTGTCTAAAGTCCAAAGAGAGAGAATAAGTGATGTCTCTCCTTTATAAAGACTTAGGAAGTAATGACACCTCTTAGTCAAATCTGGAATTGTCAGGGGAACACTTTCACATGGAAAGAGAAAGACTTCCACTCACAAATATGAATTAGGCCCAGCTAGGGCATATAGGGGATTTCCAAGACATAGGGGAAGTTAAACCTACAGACCCCTATTTTCATATCATCCTACCATTTAACATCTTTCTACTCCTCCCATATTCCTCACCCCAATCTGAGCAAATACACTTTAATGCATTCTTTGCACATAAGCATTCATGTTTTAATTCACTCAGGAACATAATATCATACAGTTAAACTCAAGCATTACGCTGACTCCTTATTAAACATTTGCTAAGGCACCTTACCTTAAAAAATCAGTTGGGATGTTTTCCATTTGGACTGCAACTTTACATAAATTTTCCATTTATGTGGCTATGTATGTTTATTTAAATTAACTAGACTTGCTGTATCCATTCACCACATACACATGTTGCTGTCTGGGCATGGGCCCTCAGGTATGTTTATTTATTTAAAGGATATGGAGCACAACGTCCAGGAGTACAGTCACCAATACTGTATATATAGTTAAGAATGTACTCAAATTCTAGCACCATGCATTACCAATCGAACAGTGGATTTACTTAACTCAGTCCAATGCCAAGTACCAGGCCCCAGGCCCCACCTAGGCAAGCTACAGTAGTCCCTAAAAACGTGAGTCTCTACTTGACACTGTTACAGAATTATTCTCATGCTAACTTCACCTACTTCTGCCCAGACCCTATCCTGCACCCATCCTCCAGGATGGTGGAAAAGAAGACAAAGAGCACACATGGGTTTTATTTTTAGTGACGCAGCCTGGCCAATTGTCTATTTGTCTGTAAGCAAAACTTTTGTTTGATTCAATAAAACCAACAACAGTATTTGACATTTAAAAAATTCTAAGTAATGTATAATCTACATGGATTTTAGGTGTAGGATATACAACAAAATAAAACACAAAAGCTACACGTGATACAATACATGATTGATTTACTGCTAACGGCAAATGTAAATATATCTTGATGATTGATGCTACAAACTGAAAGAAGGTGTTTCTGTGGGGAAAAGAAATAACTGTTAATATGTCAAAGCACATTGCTGGGAGTTATTTATTGGAGACTTCATCAAACTAACTTTGACCATTTATTAATTGTCCTTTAAAAAACTCATTATTGTACAAGCATGCTTCAATGCATACCTTACTTTAAATTATAGAGAATACAGTATATTAAAAAGCATTCTTATTCATAAAAAAAATGTAGTGTGAACAATGTTTATACAATTTACAGTACAGGTATAGGATCTGTTATCCAGAAAGCTGTGGATTACTGGAAGATCATCTCCCATATTAATCTAATCATTCAAATTTTAAAAAAAGCATTTATTTTTTCTCTGTTATAATAAAACAGTACCTTGTACTTGATTACAGCTGAGATAGAATGAATCCATATTGGTGGCACAACAATCCTATTGGGTTTATTTAGGGGGCCAATTTACGAAATTCACGTGAAATGATCGAAGTTCGACCGAATCTTACAAATTTTTCGTAAAATAGGATATTCTAATTTGGTCTCTTCGATCATCGAATATCGAATTATCAAATAGATCGAATGATCGGATACTCAATAATTCGATCATTCGATGATCGATGGAATCAAAATTTTTAATTTGTGGATTGAACCTACAGTAACTAATTGCAATAGAAGCCTATGGGAACCCCCCATAGGCTTCTGAGACTTAGGGGCCGATTTACAAAATGCACATGTATTCATGTGAATAAAATCGAATTCGATCGAATTAGATGGAATATTTGATCGTAGGATCTATTCGATATGCAAATTAGGCATATTCGATCATCGAATAGTGAATTCGATATTCGATCGTTCGATCATTCGATCAGCGAATAAAATAACATTTTTAAAATATTCAACTGCCTACTTTGCCAGACTGGACCTACCGAATTGCAATTGAAGCCTATGGGAACACTCCCATAGGCTTCTGAGTCCTGATCGAATAGATAGAAGTCTTCGATCGTTCGAATCATACATTATTATTTGAATGATCGAATGATTTATTTGATCGAATAAATTATTCGACTGATCGAATAAATTATTCGACTGATCGAATAAATTTGTATTCGATCGTCGAATGATCGAATATCGAATAAAAAGTAGCCTAAAACTATTCGATTAGCATTAGTGATGGGCGAATTTATTCGCCAGGGGCGAATTCGCGGCGAATTCCCGCGATTCGCCGCTGGCGAATAAATTCGCGAAACTGGCAAAAAAATTCGCCAAAAAAAATTTGCCGCGCAAAAACGAGTCGCGCGCCGTTATTGACGCGACGCGCGTCAAAAACGACGCGCAACTCGTTTCGCAAAACGGCGAAAAATTCGCGAATTTCAAATTTTTCGGCAAAACGCGCCCGTTTCGCCCATCACTAATTAGCATTCAATGCTAATCGAATATTGAATTTGGTCGAGCTAATTGTGGGGAATAATAGTAAATTTGTCCCTAAGTCCTGCTCCAATACCATTCGTATGATCAAAGTGGTCGATCGTTCGAATCATACGAATTTTTCGGATTCTCGAAGGAAATTTCACGATTTGTTCGTGAAATCGAACGAAATTGTTTTAGGCTACAACAAATTAATTGAGAAATTGAATATCAAGCAAAATGATAGCCTAAAACAATTTCGAATAGGATTGAGCAAATGTTGGGGAATAATAGTAATTTTGCCCCAGAGTGTACTTGTTCATTATTAGTGAAGGGGGGAATTTGGGGCGTTTGCTTCACCGAAATTTCGCAAATATCTAGTAGACACCGGCGTCCAAAATACTTTCCACTACAAAATCTTTCCACATGCTTCTTTTTTTATTCGCTCCAAATTTATTAAAGTCAATGGTTGTTTTTTCTTGCTGTAACTTTTTTGTTTCAGTGAATTTTGTCATAGAATTCTGTGAATACATGAATTCTGGTAAAAATTAGTAGAATGGGTTCAAATCCACTATGAATAAAAAAATATATATTTTTGAGAACTGATTTGCTAAAGACAAATTTGCATATTGTTTTATTCAGTCAAATATATAGCATTGTTACATGTTACAATTCTGCTGTCTCATGATCTTATAAATAATTAGTTGTTCAATTATTTCTAAAGCAGCTGAACTGCAAACATAATGTGTCTTGATTATGGTGTCATAGCTGGGGGAGAATGTTAAATGCGTTGAACACAGATGCTTCAGCTGCTTTCTTGCACCAGTTCAGAAACACCAGTTGCGTGAAGGGGACACTATACTAGTACAGGAAAGAATCTCACAGGAAAGTATATAGCAAAGAGAAGTCATCCCAAGGTATCATTCCTTGTGCTCCACATATTTTATGTGCAAAAGGCATTTTTTAAGGACAAGGAAAAAATAGAATAAGGCTAGAAATGCTGCATTTTGTATACTAAACATAAACATGAACTTACTGCACCACAAGCCTAATCAAACAAATGGTTTATGCTTTCAAAGTTGGCTACAGGGGGCTGTCATCTTGTATCTTTGTTAACCATCTTTGCAAGACCAAGAGTGTGCACATGCTCAGTGTAATCTGGGCTGCTTAGGGATCATGATAAATTCAAAACAACACAAGCCAAATAATATCTGGCAGATGCCGATACACCAAGACTGATTAATAATCAGAATATACAGACTGCACTGGGTCCTGTGTTGTCTGTAATCTAATATGGATTTTATAGTTTTTGTATTGTTTAATACAAACTTTCTCCAACTCTGCAGAACCTGTGGCTGCAGCAAAATAGAATCACAGTTTATCTAGCTAGAGTTGGAAAAATCAAAAGGGGATGTAAAGGCAAACCTACTATCCAATACAAATCTCTACACAGGGGCTCCCCCTGCTGTTCATATTTATGATTGCTTCCCTGCCCAGCAGTAAGGGACCGTCTGACAATTTCTATTCACAGCAGTAAATTTCACTGAATACAGTCAGGTATCTTATAAAAACGATACACACTTTTTAATTAAAACATTTTGGTGATACATTTCTTTTTCATTAAATAAAGTAAAAATGGGATTTTACTTTTTTGCCTTTCCTTGTCCTTTAAAAGCAGAATGGTTGTATTAGGAAATTATTGCAGACATTATATGCAACACAACACTTTCACTAGCTCTTTTTTCCCATAATCTATAATACAAGGCAGAAAAAAGACTATAACATGGACACATGTAAATGTACAAATAAGAAACATTAACAGCCCCCACTTTTCCCTAATAACCATCACAGCCAAGAAAGTTTTATTCTTTCCATTTATGCTGTCCGTGCAGTTTGCCATCACAATAGTTTGAGCTAAAATAAGAAAGAGTATGTATTAAAAATGAAACCAGAAATGCAGAATAAAGGGAGCAAGTAAAAACTTTGAAAAAGCTAATTTCGGAACAAGAAAAAGGACTACCGTATAATGAGGAATATAATGTAAGCATACATTTTAAAATCAACACAACCCCAACCTTTATCCCAAAGCACCACAAATTAGTCAGGTTTGTATGTCATTGGTACATTTCGGGTGTTACTTGCAAAAAGGTATTCAATATTATACTAAATGCATGGAATGTGGAAATTCAGTGTACACACAAATAAAATACAAAACATTTTTTGAAACTCATAAATCTAGAAAACATAAAGCACATCCATTCTATTTCAAGTAAGAATTCTCACTGAAAAGGAGAAATATTTCAGCACTTGGTATGTCATTGGAGCTATGACAAATCATCATATTCATTATTATTTCATTTCCTTTCGAAAATGATTTAAAATGCCAAAATATATTAAGGTGATTTTATAGTGAACGTAAATGACTTAATAAATAAAGAACTGTAACAATTTGTAGATTACTATGCCTTTCTTCTATTCATAAGCAATCCCTAGCTGGTCTAAAATTAATACCAAAGACATTAATTATCCATATCTCTCATACAAATTTACATTTGCATTATCCTTTCAGGAAGTCTAATGGAAGAAATACAGTATGCTCTCATTTAATAGAATACACAGACTATTCACAGAAATATATGCAAGCATTTCCATTTCTTTACAGCAATCCTGATTTGTGACCCAATAGAATAAATTAATGTATAAAAATGGTTCTGTTCAACCCTTTAAAATTCTTTGGAACCTCAACTTATTGAACATCCTAGGCATTCCCAACATGTAAAGGAACAGTTCAGTGTAAAAATAAAAACTGGGTAAATAGACTGTGCAAAATAAAGAGTGTTTCTAATATAGCTAGTTAACCAAAAATGTAATGTATAACGGCTGGAGTAACTTGATGTCTAACACAACAGAAAATAACACTGCTTCCTCCTTTTTAGCTCTCCAACTCTGAGTCAGTCAGTGACTTGAAGGGGGGCCACATGGGAAATAACTGTTCATTGAGTTTGCAATTGATGCTCAGCATTCAGCTCAGATTCAAGTCACTGATTGGTTACTGCCTGGTAAACAATCAGTGGAAGCGGAGAGAGCTACAAAGCAGGAAATAGTGTTCTGACTATTATGTTAGACATCCAGTTACTCCAGCCTTTATACATTACATATCTGGCTAAATAACTACTGTATATTAGAAACATTTTTTTATTTTGCACAGCCAAACTATGCAGTTTTTATTTTTGCACTGAACAATTCCTTTGAAGTACAGTAGGTATTCATTTTGGGAGATTTTGAGAGAACAGTGACTGCAGAAGACTATTTGTTTATTTACGGTAGTATGTATCAATGCATATATCTGTTGTACTGCTTTCAAACTACATTGGTCCTGTGCCCTCCAATCTCTCTCAAATAGGTCACAATACTATGGATGTGAGAGAGCTGAACTTTCAAAAATCACTGTATTTGAAAAATTAGTTATGCATCCTTTTAAAATAGTTGTCTACACCCAATATTCAAGTGCATTACAGCTTCATAACATTACTTATGTATTGGGACAGAGGAAACTTATCCCCCATTACCAACCTCTAGCATTCTCAACTACTAGAGCCAGGGGTAAGACTAAACACCAAGAGGACTGTCAATAATATGAGCCTGACAGTCTTTATCTGGACTATTATGAAGCTTAACAACCATAAGTTGGACTGATTAAGTTCTGACCACCCCAAACTTAATTTCCAACTAGTGATGGGCGAATCTCCCGAGATTCGCTTCGCCGAATTTTTCGCGAATTTCTAGAGAAATCCGCGAAACGGCGAAAAATTCGCGAAACGAGTCGCGGGACGATTTTGTCGCGCGTCGCGTCAATTTTGTCGCGCATCTGTCGTTTTCAGCGAATTTTCGCCAAGCAAAATTTCGCTGGTGATTCGCGAATTTATTTGCCAGCGAACGAATCGCCGCGAATTCGACCTAGGCGAATAAATTCGCCCATCGCTATTTCCAACTCATAGAGGAAATTTATTTTATTTAATTAAAATTTTATTTTCATTTTATTTATTGAGAATAAATTAACAGGACGAATTAATATTCAGTGGTATCAATGTACAAGAAAATTTAGGTAAACAATAAGGGGCTGATTTACTAAGGGTTGAATTAAAATTCAAATAAAATTTGAATTTAAAAAATTCAAATTTCAAATCAATTTTGGGCTACTTCGACTATAGAATAGCCCAAAATTTGATTTGAATTGAAAATAATTGAATACTGAATTTTGAATTGGCATTTTATCTTATGGTGGACCTCAAAGAACTTGCCACGAAAAATTTACCAAGTTCTGAAAATTTAAAGGATTTTGGTGAACATTGTTCGAATAGTTCCTTTGATCGAATCAAATGATTTGAACGATTTTAATTTGATTGAATAAAGCCGAAAATTCGAGCCGAAGATTCGATCAAAAAAAAATTTGAGGGTCGAATTTCAAAGTATTTTCCACTTCGAAATTCGATCCTTAGTAAATCAGCTCCTAAGTGATGAATCATAAACACAATAGTGCATTAGGAAAGTAAATATGGAAATAAAATTCAATTTCTTCAGGAAGACTTATGGCCATTTTTAAGTCAAGAAATGTATTCCACTTTGACATGGATTTGTAACATTCATAGGAGGGTAAGCTTGGATCCAATTCCTTAGTAATACTCTTCTACCAGCAGCCAGTAGTAAATTTTAAAAAAATAATTAGTGAAAACAATTGATTTAATGGAAAAATGTTTTAAAATTCTAATGTAAACTTATTTATCAAAAACATCAAAACCTCAAATGTTAAAAAAAACTAGCGAAATCATATTTTTTCAATCATTTTTATTGAGCCTGCCATTCCTCGGATCTCAACAACTCAAATTGAAAAATCACTTGCATTTTCCTAGGAAAAAAAACTCCCATTGACTTGAATATTAACTTGCCATCTTTTAGATGCTTATTTTTCCTCAAATAACAGAACAAACTTCAATTCAAATGTTAAAAACCAGTCCCTCAGTAAAGCAAACGTATAGGACAGAATTTAAATTTCATGTTTTTAAAAAAGCTAAATCAAAATATAATCCAATGATTTTGAGTTTGGGATTCATAAATTTTTGAATTTGGCCAAATACCAAATCCTCCACAACTGGTGCAAATATGAATTTGTCAGTTGTGCATGCTTTAGTCCCTTTTATCTTGTTTAGTTAATTTTATTCACAATGTAATCCACAGCCGCATAACCTTGAATGGACACCAACAACTATCCAATTCTATTTTTCCATTCAATAAATTCCCAGTTTAGTCAACGCTTACCACCAATATATGCATCCTATAATGTAAAGTTGCATTTTAGTTGTATTTTAGCTTTTTTATTTAAACCTAAATTAATTTAATCTGGCGTTATTCATCTGCCAAGTCAAAACCCTATTATTTTCCTTTCAAGCAAATCAAGAAAACTACAATTTTTACTTTACAGATTTATTAAGGGTCAAAGTGAAAATTTGAATCAAAAGTATTTGAATTTGAGCTATTTTTGTGTACTTCAATTCTATTCGAATGTGCTATAACTTTGATTTGTTTGATTCATATTCAATCGAAAACTGACCTATTCGAAAATAAGCCTATTCGAACGAAAAATTAAGAATTCATTTTGGTGGGTCTTCGAAATTCGACCCTTGATAAATCTTCCCCTTAGGGTCATTCTAAATTACAGTGAAGGAATGACTTAGCTTCTGTCATATATATTCCTGCTAAATTCTGCTTGGCCTTCTTTAAATGATAACTTACCAGGTACTGTATGTCCTTTGTTTGTTATACAAGGGCAGTGGTTATACAGTGACATCTTTATTTGTACCTATTCTTTGCTCTTTGACATTATTTTTAGATTTGACAGCTTTGTAGAAAGGTTTCACACAAACAATAGTTTGTGCTTCACAGATAAATTGTAAAAATCACCGGTGTCTCAGCCTCCCTTTTGACAAGATTTCCCATGGACCTTAAACAATTTATTGAAAAGGTGGAAATAAGCGGTGCCTTTAACCTGCAGTAAACAAAATATTTATTCATTCATTTAAACATGCAGAATCCTTTATTATACTAGTAAGAAAGAATAACAGAGATCAAGGACAACAAAGAATACTAGAATATATAAAATGCTCCGGTAATTTTCTCCTTATACACTACATGCACACATTGGTATATGAAATCACAGTTCAAAATGATTTGTGGTCCTGTAAGATATTATTATGACACTGTTCAAATGATGCATAAAATGACCACTATTGCAGAATGAAATTGATGTTATTTACATTCAATGACATTCTGGCAGCAAGCGTTTCTTTCACTTGTTCTACTAGAAGAAAATAAAAATATTTACAAAGGTATTTACAGCTTTCAAGACAAAAGTATACAAAATACAAATGGAATCATCCATAATTTTTGTATTTTTTAGTTTATTGCATATAAAGAGACCATTTATGCAAGGCAATATTACTTGTAACTTTTTGCATGGCTTGGACACAGAGTACTCGCTGGGCTTAAATCAGCACTGTATTAAGTATTATTTAAAATCATGGAGTGCACAAACAGATACATGCTTACTAATATTGCTTGTAACTATAGATGAAATGTTTATGTTACAATAAACTCATATATCGGGCAAACATTTTTCTTATTGTTAGTGGTAATTATGGGTTCCTCTTTAAGCCCTTTTTACTTAAGTCACCCACATGTACTTGTCTTCAAATTTTCATTTCAGGTTATCTAACCAGAAATGTCGTTCCCAGTCCATATTTAAACATTAATTTGTTTTCTGCAAAAATCATATATGGCTTTATTTTGACATCTAGGATACATTAGTTTGCCAATTAAAATTCAAAGGATTTTACCACAATTTGATTGAACAATCGAATAGTAAATATTCGATCAAACGATAAAATCGTTCTAATCGAAGGATTCAAACGATTTTAACCATTCGATCAAATTTTTTTATTTGATCAAAAATAGTTAAAAGCAATTTGGTAGGTTTAATCTGGCAAACTAGGGAGTCAAATAAAAATTAAAGGCCAAGTAATTTGATTGTCGAATATTCAAATATAATTTTATTCGAATTATTCTAATCATTCAATAGAATTTTCAAAATTCGATGGTTGAAGTGGCCTTCAAAAATATTCCAAAATTCTAATTCGAATCTTTTTTGAAAATTCGATCGAATTTCGAATCATTCATGTGAATTTGATAAATCTGCCCCCCTACTCTCCCCAACTAGAATAGCTATTTTTTTGGGAAACAAACAAATGTAATCATCATCTCCATGATTTCCTTCCTTTTCTCTGTCCTCATATCTATAGTTTAATCTCCTACTGTAAAAAAAAATCTTCATTCCGAAAATGAAGGCAAAATAACATCTGTACTGTTTTAATTCCAAAGGTCCTTTTTTTTTTTATCCTGACCTCACAATGGACTACGATAACTTGTTTCAATAGATATGCAACTGTGGGGATGTTTTACTAAACATTAAAAAAGCTTTATCAGGTGATTTTAAATCAAGTCCTTGTTGAAACTTATCAGTCATCTTTGATAGATGAACACTGCATTGATGTAGTCCTTTATATGTATCAAACAAACACTTAAAGGGGCCAATTTTCAAAACTCATGTGAAATGATCAAAGTTCGTTCAAATTCGATCGAATACCGATCATACGAATTTTTTGTGAAATCGTATTTTCAATTTTGGCCTCTTCGATCATCGAATATTGAATATCAAATAGATCGAATAGATTGAATGATCAGATATTCGATAATTCGATCATTCGATGATCGAAGGAATCAAAATTTTAAAGTTATTCGAGTGCCTACTTCGCCAGATTGAACCTACCGAATTGCAATAGGAGCCTATGGGAAGCTCCCCATAGGCTTCTGAGACATGGGGGCCGATTTACGAAATTCACGTGAAATGATCGAAGTTCGATCGAATTCGATCGAATAACGATCTTACGAAATTTTTTGGGAAATCGGATCTTTTTCCCCATTTCCAATCCTAAATATTTGCTTGCCATCACCAGCGCATAAAACCAACCAGAATTTATGGTATTCACTTTATCTCTGTTCACTGTTTAAATGATGGAACCATTTTTTCAAGTTGCTTAACTCTCAGACATTCATTGTCTCCAGTGTTTATAAACAATTTATACATTTATTGATTCACATACTTTACAGTTCTTCAAAATTTAACATAGTCCTTAACACAGCTCCTAGACTTACAACTTATTCCTGTTTCTTTGCTGTCCCAATACCACTGGAAAAGTCTGTTAAGTGATTTATACCATATATTCCTGATAAGTTAACTTTCTATGCAATCCCCTTATATACCTCCTTTTCAATCGTTTGCCTTTGTCTCCTTCTCTTCCCCCAAATCATCATACCATTCTTGGCTGCATTCTGGTGGTTGGCGATTTCTCACTTTTTATTTATTCACTCTCACGACAGCGTTACCTTTCTTTTCATCTGACACTAAAAACCTGCCATAAAATGCAATTCACCGCGAATTCGCGCCTGGCGAATAAATTCGCCCATCACTAATTGATAGTATACATTATATTGTTAAGCAAAACAAGTAATCTCTTGCTAAGCTTTAGTTTTTTACTGTTTATTATTTGATGTTTCTTCACCAGATTTTATTGTCAAATAATTCTGCCGTTAATACTGAGTAACTGTTAATAACTATAATGTATATAATGAATAAAGTACCCCCTCTTGTAAAATATAAGGATATTAAAAGATACCAAGGAATTCCAGGACCATATAAAACACAAGGCCAAATGCCAAGGTGACTTCTAATATCCTCATATTTTGCAACAGGGGGTACTTTATTTATTATAATACACAAGTTTAATTGACAGAAAATGGCATCACTAAGCTCCGGTTATAACTTAGTGACATCACTAAGCACTGTATAAGGATAGAATTTACAGGATAGTCATGGCTCTTGTGTATTATAAAGAATCAAAGGACTCACTTCGTTTTACTGCAAAATTTACACTGTCAGAATCCATATATTTGGCAGCCTGCTACATCTTTGTACCTGATATAACTATAAGACACTATAAGAGTCACAGCTATTAACAGCTGGCATACAAAGCTGCCCAGGGCCAGGCCAAGGTAGCTTGGAACCCTAGACAAGGGTTACAATCAGCGCATCCCTGCCGTCCAGGCCCAGCCATATCCACCATTAATACTGCAGGTCCCAAGCCCACGCCCCCACCTGTAACTGTGCCCTACCCAAGCCCTCATGATCTGTACCTGTGCCACTTTCCGGCCAGGCAAGCAGCACAATAGGCCCAGGCCCAGCCATATCCATTAATACTGCAGTCTGCAGGCACCAAGCCCACTCCCCCACCATACCTGTGTCCAATAGTGATGGGCGAATCTACCCCGTTTCGCTTCGCTGAAAAATTAGCGAATTTCCAGCGAAATTCGTCAAACGAGTCGCGGCGAGTTTTTGTCGTGCTGCCTCGTTTTTGTTGCGCGTCGTTTTCGCTGCGTCGCGTCAAAAAGGCGCAACCCTTTTTTTGGCGAATTGTCACTGGCGTTTTGCGGGAATTCGCCCCATGGGAATAAATTCGCCCATCACTAGTGTCCAATCCAAGCCCCCATGATCTGTACCTATGCCAGCAAGAAGTAAAAGGCAGGTGCATCTGCCAAAAGCCCAGCAGGAAAGAGCAGACAGGTCTCTTCAGCGAGATTACTGCTCCCCTTTAGTGCTCACAGCAGGTCCTTTCTGCCAAACAGATCTGATATTCATAATGACACTCGCGCTGGCCCCACAGCATACTACGCATTTGCGTTAGAGTGTCAATGCCCCAGCATGGAACTGGAAGGTGCCAAGTCACGCTCCAGGATGGGGGAGCCTGTACAAATTCACCAGGCTAAAAAAAAATCCAGATGGGGTTGGGGCATGCAAATTTTATAAATTATAATGCTTTTAATAAAGGCCAGCAAGCCAAGTGAACTGAAAAGTAAAAATAAAAAAGCAAAAAAAAAATTGCCCCCATTGATTGCACCCTAGGAGGTTGTCTACCCTGCGTACCCCTTGGCCCGGGGGTAAAACTATCCAGCATTAATTCCAGCCAGGATGCGGCATCCTTGCAACAGGATTTTGACAAACTGGTAATCTCTGCAGCTAAGTGGCAAATGAGATTCAATGTTGATAAATGTAAAGTCATGCATCTGGGATGTAAAAATATCCAAGCCACTTTTACCCTTTATGGAACTGCACTAGGCAAATCTATTATGGAAAAGAGGTGCCCCATCTAGAATATTCCATACATTTCTGGTCTCCATCACTCAAACAGGACATTATTGTATTAGAGAGGGTACAGAGAAGAGCAATTAAGCTGGTAAAAGGTATGGAAAATCTTAGCTATGAGGAAAGACTGGACAAATTGGGGATGTTCACGCTGTAGAAGAAGCGCTTAAGGGGTGATATGATAACTATGTATAAATATATAAGGGGATCATATAATAATCTCCCTAATGCTTTATTTACCAGTAGGTCTTTCCAGTTGACACCAGGTCAACCATTCCGATTAGAAGAAAAGAGGTTCCGCCTAAATATTTGGAAGGGTTTTTTTACAGTGAGAGCTGTGAAGATGTGGAATTCTTTCCCTAAATTAGCTCTTTAGCAAGTGAGGGAATTCAGGGTTATGGGAGATAGCTCATCGTACAAATTGATCCAGCGACTGTTCTGATTGCCATTTTGGAGTCAGGAAGGAATTTTTCCCCCTCTAAGGCAAAGTGGGGAGGCTTCAGATTCATTTTTTTTTTTGCTTTACTCTGGATCAACTATCAGTTAGGCAGTTTAAAAAAAGTTAAAAAGTTGATCTTGATGGACGTGTCTTTTTTCAACCTAACCATGTGTCTTTTTTCAACCTAACTTACTATGTTACTATGTTCTAGTACTATGGCTTAACCGGAAATACCCAATGCAGTCACTGGGGAGTCAGAAAACAAACAGCAATCTGGATTAACCTACAGTCTCGAGTGTAAGAAACCCTATATGTTAGTGGAAGGAGATGATTGTGGTGGATGCATTTTAAATCATCTGTTTCACAAATATGATCAGTAGTATTTCAAGCTACAGTGGCTTCTGTAAGTTGATGAGCCCGAAGGTTTTTATGTAAGGAAAATAAGTTTAAAAAGTGAGGTGAGTTTCCTCACCTTTAATTGTACATAAAGGGGCAAATTTACTAAATTCACATCTATTCACACATAAAAGCCTTGAATCAGATAATGAAAATAGGACAACTTTTAAAAACCTGAAATAGTGCCAGAGATTAGAAATGGATATCCAATGTGATAAACGAGGAGACCTTTTATTCTTCTGATACATATTTTAACAAAAATGTTAGAACTTGTAGCTTTTTTAAAATACATTTTCACACAGCTGGAAGGGTAGTTTAATGAAGCAATAAAATGTACTTTAAAGAAATACATTCACATGATCAGCATAAGCTGCTTTACTTAATTAATCCCCCTGATATTGAGAGTACTTAGAAACATGAAAATATATATCTTTTTTGCAGGCTTTTTTGGCATTCACCCTGTGGATAATTGGGAATCCTTTTTTCTTTATCAGTTTCTGCTAGACGCCATGAAACACTGTACTTTAGCTCATGGAGAACAGCATGAAGCAGGGAAGAAACTGTTTAATTACCAGTTATATAGTAGATATCTATTATACTATACTATATTGCATGTGATATTATTGCCATAAGACAAAACCCAGGAAATAGATTTCTATAAATGGTTTAATAAATACCAGTACCTTAGATTAAAATGGTCTAAACTGTATTTTGCTGCTGATTCTGTTCTTATGGCATTCATTTATGTACCATTTAATGTGGAAAATTCTTTTGTCTATAGTTAGTGTGCACCACCCTTGTCTATGGTTCTCATTCATCCATGTCATGATATATGCTACAGTATCTAGTAGAGTTGAGTCTAAAGCAACTGGACTTCCATTCGAAACTGAAGAAGCCACCCGGATAAGTGGTGAAACATTTTCAGGAAAACTCCAGCTGTTTTACAGATACTGCAACATCCTTGCATTGCCAAGAACCGTAAAGGAATTGTTCAGTATACAAATAAAAACTGGGTAAATAGATAGGCTGTACAAAATAAAAAATGTTTCTAATATAGTTAGTTAGCCAAAAATGTAATGTATATAGGCTGGAATGACTGGATGTCTAACATAACAGAACAGAAGACAACTTCCTGCTTTTTAGCTCTCTTGCTTTCCACTAAGTGACTCAGCGATGTGAGGGGGCCACATGGGCCATAACTGTTTGCTTTTGAATCTGATCTGAATGCTGAAGATCAATTGTAAACTCACTGAACAGTTATGTCCCATGTGGTCCCCCTTCAAGTCTCTGACTGCCTCAGAGTTAGAGAGCTGAAAAGCAAGAAGTAGTGTTCTGTTATGTTAGACATCCAGTCACTCCAGCCTTTATACATTACATTTTTCTCAATGTGTCTTTTTATTGAGTTTTCAAAATGAACCAATACACATGAATTATAATAAAGTGAAAATAAAATATGAAAGTACAGTATAGAAAGGATTAAAGATTGAAGAGGGGTCAGGGGGGGGTATGCGTTCCTTGGATACATTAAGCTGAGGGTTATTGTGAAACAGAATGTGTCTTGCGGAAGACCATTTCTCCCAATTTCTGTAGAATTTATCTGCGCTATACGTAGCCATTGCAGCCAATTTCTCATATTGGTACTGTGTGTCCAGTTCCTTGATAATCTGTTGAACTGTGGGGATTACCATGGACTTCCATTGCCTTGCAATCAGTTGCCTGGTCGCAAAAATCATTTGATGTAGAAGGCCTACTATAATGGTTTCTGGGGTAAACTGAATTTGTAAGTTCAACTTGGTGGTGCAGTAGGCCTCCAATTGTTGCCATAATTATTGAAGTTTAGGCAGCCCCACCAAATATGGAGCATATAACCTTTCTGATGGCAACCCCTCCAGTACGTATTGGGTACATTTCTGAAAATGAGTATATTGGGGGTCATATACCAATCATATAGAATTTTCATTGAGGTCTCCAGGTGGGTAATACATTTATAGACTTTGGTAGGAATAGAAAATACATGCAACCATTCTTCCTCAGACAAAGATTTATTTAATCTCTTTTCCCACTTGTGAACTGTATTTGTTTTTTTAATCTCAACAGAAGAATATAGTGTTTTATACCAGAGAGTTATTCCTCCTTTCATAGGTGTAACCAACTTTCCAGTGCCGTTGGATTCCTAAGTGGGATGCTGTTAGTTGACCTCAAATAATGTCTTATTTGCAGGTATTGGTAAAACACCATTTTTGGGAGGAGCAGTTTTTGTTGTAGTTCCTCAAATAATAATAGTTGTCCTTTTTTGGTAAGGTAATGCATAGGAGCCAAACGGAAGTCACCCCAATAGGTTAGATTAAGCTGGAATGAGTAGTTCCCATGTTGCAATTGGTGCAATGGGAGAAATGTGCAGGGAAGTTTTGAAGTTCTTTTTGTGGTTTTGCCATATGTCCATTGAGTGAGTTACGGTTGGGGATACTTTTTGCGGATTGATATGTTTGAGGGGTGACAGAGTGCCCAAAATTTGTGGGAGTAATAACGGGGAGACTGAGCATTGTTCGATTTGGACCCATCGTTTCTCCATATCTAGTGTCATCCATGCCTTTAGTTGATCGAGAGTTACCGCTTTGTAATATCCCATTATATTAGGGGCAATGAGACCCCCGTTGCGTCTTGGCATTTGTAGTATTTTCTGTGCGACTCTAGGTTTTTGATTGGACCATAAAAAGTTAAATAGCGACTGCAGTTTCATTATATAGGTTGTTGGTATATGAATAGACATAGTTCTAAATACATACAAAATCTTAGGAAATGCCAACATTTTTAAAGCCTGCAGCCTTCCCAACCAAGATAGAAATTGGGACTTCCATGTTTTGATGTCATTATACACTTCATGGTACAATCTTGTGAGGTTCAGCTTAACCATATCACTGGAAGAAATCATAATATCAATACCTAAGTATGTTATTGCATTCCCCTTCCATTGAAACCGATATGTTCGTTTAAACCACTCGGTTTCAGTATCTGATTGATACATAAAGCTTGCGTTTTGGTTTCATTAAGCTTATAATATGATATCTCAGAGTATGTTTGTAATAGTACCAGTAATCTATTCAGAGATTGGGATGGGTGTGACATGTAAATAATGGTATCGTCGGCAAATAGGCCTACTTTCTGAACATGACCTGATATATTGATCCCTTGAATGTCTGGATCTTGGCGGATAGCTTGGGCAAGAGGTCCAATCACAAGGGAGAATATGATAGGAGATAGCAGGCACCCCTGATGAGTCCCATTGGTTATGTCAAAGGGGGCAGATAGAGTCCCATTAGTATTAATCTGTGCTGAAGGCCCCTTATATAATGCCATAATTGAGGTAATCAATTCTAGAGGGAAATTAAATTTGCCTAATACCTTAGATAAATACATCCAGGTTACCCTATCAAACGCCTTCTCCGCATCCAGTGATAGGAGAAGGGAAGGTGTCCGACAGTGCCCCAGCCAATGTAAAATATTAATGGCTCTACGCGTGCCATCAGGTGCATCTTTGCCTATTGTAAATCCTACTTGGTCTGGATCTATAATTTCTGACATAATGGCCTGGAGGCGTGTAGCTATAACCTTGGCATACATTTTTATATCTGCATTCAGTAGACTTGCCTATAGTTTTGTACTAAGGATGGGTCTTTCCCCAGTTTAGGTATGGTTACAAACTGTGATAGGAGCATTTCCTTGGGGAAAGAGCCTGTGTTATAGGCTTCTTTAAAAGTGTTTGTTAAATATGTGAGTAACAGTGGAGAATATTCCATATAATATAAGTGTGTGAGCCCGTCCGGTCCCGAGGCCTCATTACTCGGAAATTGTTATTGCTTTGGAGACTTCCAAATGAGTTATATGGCTTTTAAGCTTTCCCAAATGGTTCTGATGTATTCGTGGGAGCTTTATTTTTTCTAGGAATTTATCAATTTGCTGTACAGTGGGTTGAGGATTTATAGGGTTTTCAACTATATTGTAAAGGAGTTTATAGAACAACGCAACTCTGTTCCCTATTGCTTTTGGCTCATATAAAGGCTTATTTTGTTTGTCTTTAATCATATGTATTAGTTTTTTTGCCTGGCTAGAGTGTAGTTGTTGTGCTAATAGTGAAGATGATCTATTGCCCATTCTATATTGATTGTCTTTGATAAATGTCAATTTGCTTTGTATTTGTACCATCGCTAAATTTTGTAGTGCTTTTTTAGTTTCTGTAATTAATGGCATAATGGCATAATCTTATCTTTTTTGTATTAAGAGCCCATTTTAATGAAAAGTCCTCTCATATATGCCTTATGGGCATTCCATATACTAAAGATACTGCATTGGCCATTGTCATTAATATTAAAATACTTCTGTATAGCCTTATGTATTTTTTCCTTAAATACAGGATTAGTATTCAGTAAAGGGTTCAGTCTCCATTGGGTCCTAGAGGATCTTTGCATCTGATCTGTTACCGATAACATTACAGGGGCCGGGTCTGACCATGAAATTAGGCCAATTTTGGACTGAGCAATATAATCTAGCATATCATTTTGAATTAATATCAGGTCAATCCTCGAGTAGGATAAGTGCACATGGGAGTAAAATGTGAAGTCCTTTTCACCGGGGTGATATGGCCTCCAGGAATCATATAGCCCATACTTTTGTAACAGTTTTTGAAATGGGGAGAGTGTCATCTTGTGTTGGCCCTTAGAATTAACTGATCTGTCCATTGCAGGGTTAAGGACAAGGTTGAAATCTCCTCCCAGTATCAAAGACTAAGAAATGTAAGTTGAGAAGTATTCGGGGAATAGATACAGTATTAACTCGAGTATATGGTTTTCAATTTATGAAGCAATTCAACAGAATACAATGTCCATTGGGGTCCACATGGTGACTTACATATGTGTAAGCTAAGGATGAGTTTATCATTATTGCTTTTTTCTTTTGTGCTGGGGCAGAATTAAATATATTATATAGTTTGTTTTTTGGAACACATGTTGTAGAAGGAGTAAAGTGTGTCTCCTGAATAAACACTATATCGGCCCTATAAGAGAAGATCTCTTATAGGGGCTGTTTAGATCCTTGGCATTAATAGTTAAAACATTAAATGCCATTATAAAGATAATGACGGATGCGTAAAGTCACACATATGAAGCCACCAGTGAACCCCATGAGTATAATAAAGCAATGCATAGATAAATTCCTAGGAAACGCATACCCAATAGAAAGGGGGGGGAAGAGAAGAAAGGAAATAATAGCATATACACATATAAAAAAAAACATTATAATTATAAAGGTGGATACTTCCACTGTACCGTGGGGCCTAGTGCCTGCAATAGCCCTCAGGGTATAGTCTGTATCAGGGGGTTAACCGATTGAACAGTAACTTATTTCAATATACTTATCACAGCTCCCGGGAGGTATAACAAATTCAGAAATGACCAGTCGGACAAATGGTAGATAATTCTGTGATGGGTCGTCAGTCCAGAGATAGAGCTTCATCCCTCTTTCCCTGCAGTTGTTTGGGGAGGTAGGGGTTTTAATCCCCAAGTACGGACTTGTGTACATCCTTGTTCTGGGGTTAGGATAGTGGTTGCAACTCCTTCTTTCATGATTACTAGCCTCCTGCCGAAGTATGGATGTTGTTTCCTGGAATTCCCTTCTAGCTTGTAGGGTCATTGGAGACAGATCTGTGAATAACTCTATGTTCTAATATCTCTCCAGTTTGCTTTCCGGATTCTAGCCATTTTTAGTAGCAGTTCTTTCGTGCGGTAAAAGTGCAGTCTGGCTATTGTGTCTCTGGGTGCGGATTGTGGTGCATTCTTAGATTTATATAGGCGATGGATTCGATATAAGTAGAAAGTTGTCTTCCACTTCTGGTAAGATAGCATATAGGTAGTCCGTAAAGAATTCTTGTCACTGAGCTGGCAGTATCTGCTCAGGAATGCCTCTTATTCGCACATTATTGTTCCTGGATCTGTCTTCCATATCCATTCGTTTAAGCTTAATGTCGGTAATGGCTTCCTCAGTTTTATGCGTCTCATCCACTAAATTGTTATGAACACTCACCATTTCCTCCATCTTGTCCTCTAAGTGGCTTGTTCTGTTTCCTAAGACAGTGATCTCGGATTTGAGCTCTTTGAGCATGTTTTTAAAATCCATTTGCAGGTCTGCCCGAAAAGTAGAAAGCATATCCTTAATATGCTGTTCAGCGGGAGAGGATCTATGTGGTGTGGAGGGTATTTGCACAGCTATTTATCTAGTTTTTTTATTTTTTATTGTTCCTTTAAAGCTGGTTAAAATTCAGCAGATGCTAACAATGCCTGTTACTCGGCCTCATCTCTTTCCTTGATCTTTGTTTGTAAACCTATGAAATTACTTTTAAACAAATGAGTAGTACCTGATAATTGGTTGCTATTGGTTATAAAATCTGTAGCAAAATTTGCACCTTATCTTTAATAAGACCCCTAAGTATAGTAGCTTGTTGGCAGTCTATATGTAAGTAACTTCATGAACAAGCCCCATTATGTGTACTATTAATGCTATTAAGTTTCAAGCAACTTGGTGTCAAGTTATAAATAAATGAACAATAAGAATATATAAATGTAGAATATATAGAATCCACAGTTCCAGTGTCAGCAGACGGTCTGCATGGAAAGAACAGTTTTTTTTCACACATTGAACTGCATCTTTTTATTATGTATCATGCACTGTTGTGCATGTGTTTCTCTTTCCCTTTGGTGGTGCTGAATGGACATCAGTGGCTGTTTATAACACAAAACATTGGTTTATGAATGAGTTTCTGCTTTCTTAGCATAGCATATATTTATACATTGTATGCTACCAGTGAAAAAGTAATTTTGAAAGTGTAGTTTTTAAAAACATATTGGCTGAAATAAAAAGGTTTTAGGTTGAAATTGTGAGCTTCTATATTTGAGTGAACTTATTCAGAAAAATTTTAGTAAAACAAACCACGTATCGTAACTTAATAGATTTGCTGTGATGGTTCCATTTGATGTTTGATTTTAAAATATTGCCATCTCTAGTTTATTTAAATGTAATATTCTTGTCTAATTGCTAAACTTCAAACACAAGAGTATTTACTCACAATGTGCAGATTTTGGACACATTTCAGAAAAGTTTTTTTCCCTATGATGAAGCCTGATTTCGTGTCTCTTGAGCAAGGGACATGTAAAGATACATAGATGGTGTTATAAAATAAAGAAACATACTGTATCTACTATATTTTTGTGGCACTAGTGAATATCTTGAGTGTCCATCACCTGTTTTACCTTCAATTGATTTCTGTTTCCCTGAGCTAAGGGTATAGGCCTTGTGCACCAATACAACTTTACTAATTTGGAAAATAATTTAAACATTTAGAGGCCCTTTTATCAAAGGCCGAATTTCGAGTTCATCTGAATTTTTTTTACTTCAAATATATATATATTTTTTTACTTTATACCCTTAGAAAGGGAGGTTATTTAAGAAAAAATTTGAACGTCTAAAACTCGAACTAATATTACCGACTCGAAAACTTGAATCGAATTTTATTCAAATTCGACTAAATTTGAATCAAGATTTTTTTCCAAAAAAAAACTTGAATGTTAGGAAAGCTACTAACATCATCAAATGGGTCTCAGAACCTCTGCTGAATTTGAATTGTTCTCAGGGTCAAGGTTTGATAAACCTCAAATTTCGAATTCGAATCAAGTTTGAATTATTCCCAATTCCACGTTGTGAGTGTTGACCAAAAATGCAATTTGAAAATTCAAATTCCAATTTACTATTCAACCCATAATAAATATGCCCCTTAATAAACCCGTTAGGCTGGTGTCACTTCCAATAAGGATTAATTATATTTTGGGTTAAGTACAAGGTACTATTTTATTATTAGAGAAAAAGGAAATCATTTTAAAAAATTGTGATTATATGGAGACAGCCTTCCCATAATTCTGGATAACGTTTTTGTGGGTAATGGATCTGATACCTGTACAGTATATTATCACTCTTAACAACCTTAAATTAAGTTTAACTACTAAGAAAAATAATGTTCATATCATAACACACCTTACTCTAGTATTTTTCTTTCTTTGCTTTTTCTTTCCTTCCTTTAATTCAATTTCTATTTATTTACAGCAATGCAATATGCTTTGTAACTATTTGAAACACTTGCCATGCTTTTCAAGTGTTCTTTTTTAAAACTGGAAAAAAGTTAAAGTACAAAAAGCAATTGGACTTGACATTTCTCCTAAGTGTGTCATTTTGACATCAACGGGAAAGTCATTTTCCCAAACTTAGCCTACATAACTGCAAAATCTTAACAAATACAATGTTTCTAAAACATAACTATAAGACCTGATTTTAGGTTTTAAAATATTCTAGGTTTTAAAATAATTTGAAGGACAGCTGTGTGTTGTGTGTACAAAGGTATACAATTGCTTTACACATAGGCATGCCAAAGAATAAAAAATTATAGACATCAACAGTAAATTTTTACCTTGACATTGTACAGAATTATTTTATTTGATGTCTACCTCAAGATCCAGGCACACTGAAGATATCCCGTGGTTTTACAACAAATCCCAAACAAATTTAGTCAGAAATTTGCTATATGATGTGATAAAATAAGTTTAGTTACTGTATATCATTGTAGATGTAGAATACCTGCAACTATATTTTTAAGACATATATACACTTTATATCATTGAATTCAACTGATTTGCTCAGTTTTTAGACATAAGGTTTCTTGGCAAAATGAATTATTGGCTCTTGAGTAATTCGTGTAAAACATGTTTCTTAGAATGAACTGACAGAGATAGACTATATTTTATTTTTGGAAAGAAGCCTTGAGCTATTATCATCCAGGCTTTCTGACATCCTTGTATTACTTTTTCAGGAGAAAATGTTAACTGTAAAAATAAAGTAACCTAAGGGTTAGAAATCCATTAAATTTTTAATACGTTGTCAACAAAAAACCTCAGTTTATTCATTTAAATTTGCCTCCACAAATGTATGCTGTCAATTCATAAACATGCATTACACAGAGGATGCCAGTGTGATACAGGAGAAAAATAAACTACACCGATGTCTTTTTTTGTATTGGTTAATATTTTCTTTAATTACCTGGGTTTTCTTTTTCCCTCAGTAGAGTATAAAGCAAATATATCAAGAACCAATATATTTTCCCACATCAATTAGGTGAAATTTAAATGAAATGAAAAATTACAAAATTAGGGCCCATCACTCAAAAAAATACTAATACTACACTAATAAGCGTGTATTAATACAAAGCTTTTTTCTTTTATCTCAAAGTTTACATTGGCTCCATGTTAAATATTCCACAGTGTTTTAATAATAACCCTCAACTCAATCCTATCTATCTATGTTTTTCAAATAATATGCCTTCCCTCTCAAAACCTTTAAAAAACTAAAGATTGGTTATGTTACAAAATATGATCATAACTCTATACTGGTGTTTCCTTCCAAGGTTCAAAAATTATACTTTTTTCTTATTAATCCAGCTTGTAGCCAGCTAAAGGTTTACAAAATCAACCACTGCTACAAATCCAGGACAGACAAGCCCTATATTTGGAAGATTTGTGGTCAGGTTTAATCATCGGTACCTGTAATTTTTTTTATCTAATTCCTACTTCTAACTTCTCAGTGCTTAGGCTTTACCTAAATGTAATTTATTCAAAAAATATTGGATGATTTGTGGTCAGGTTTATTTACCATCTACAAGCTGGATTAATTAGAAAAAAGTATAATTTTTGTCTTTCCTTACAGTTTCTTTTTTTCTAAACTAAAGACATCTTCTACTTCCTCACCCCAAAGAGCAAATTAAAAAAATCTGCAATTATGTATACTACCCCTTTATTTTGGTTCTTATTCTTAATGTCATGTGTTTGTTTTTTTCTATATCTTATAGTATTAATGTTGATATTCAAATAACCAGCAAAATCAGTCAGTCAGTAGAGTCCTGTATGGTATGCTTACAATAACAGCTTTTTTGCATCCAGTTGAGATGAATAGACTCTGTTTGCATAGCCGTAGTCTTGGTCCTGAAACCTGCTGCCTTCCAGACCCAGTCCTATGCCCTTACAATTATTTTGCAGCCAGATGAGATGTCTAAAGTGTTTTTGCTTATCTCAGCTGTAGCCTTGGTGTTCATGCAACCTGCACTGCTTTATTACTTCCATTCTGGCAAAGCCAACTCCCATACCCAGTCAGAGAATCAAACAGTTCTTTGTACTCTTTCTATTATCTTGTAGCAGATGAGTAGATAACTAGAGTCTAGAGAAATATAATTTTACTCAAACTCAGGTTTATTACTATTATTATTATTATTATTATTAATAATAATAATAATAATAATAGTAGCCTTTGGATGGGTATTATTAGTGGAAATGTTGCTGTCAGTGGTAGACCAGGTATGTAGCAGCAGACTAAGCAGTGAGTTCATGATGATACCGCTCCTCCTATTATGGCACACGCGCTTCTTATATTGCCATTGCGTGACATTACTTGCACACACCGTATCAGAGGGAGGGAAAGTGGTGAATGCAAGCAAGAGGCTGCAAAATGGGGGGAGGATCGGGCCCTAGACTTGTGGATAATCAGCCAAGGAATGTTATTGTTGACTTTATTGTGTAATTTTAGTCTTAGTTACAAATTAAAGACTGCTGTTAAATCATCAATAAGATACTTTATTTTCCTAAAAGGAAACATTAAAAAAGAAAGAAAAACTTTCTTCACAGCCAAAACAAATGTTCACTCATTCAACTGTAGTGGCGATTATAGGATAAGCCCCCTGCAGATTTGTTATATCTGTTACGAGGCAGTCTAGTCTGGAACTAATCGGATGATGCAGCAGCCTGTTACCAGGCAGAGAAGTCTGAAAATGGCTCACATAACATTTCCAAATGATCTCCATTCACATAGGAGCTTATTTAAAAAAAAAGCAGTATGTTTTTCTCTTTTTCCTTTGCTTATTATTGTTATAAATTAACTGATCATGCTAGTGTTACAATGTGGCCTTTGTAATCAACCCACCCCCATGCACAAACACATTTATTAAAGAACATGTATCACCCAAAAAAATGTTTTCCCCACTAGAAGTGCAGGCTATTGGATTGACATCGGATAAGCAATAGTATTTTTTTTTAAAGAAAAACTAGTGTTCTGGCCCCTGCAATGAGAAGGAACTATTAGTTTCCCTATCCTACACACAGACACATGAGCTTAGTGAGTCAGTTGGGGCACTTGTTCATAGTGTCTATGTGAGGACATCAATATGGGCCACAGGGCTTAATAGGGGGCTTTTCTTAGAAAAATATTATTTCCCATAAAGGTTTTGCCTTTGCCACTGGTAAAGTAAAATAATTTTTATGTGATCTTGACTTTGAATTTCTACAGATGAAGCCACTTTGGATTGTACATTTGACACAGAAAAACTTAACTCATCCATCCCATTTATCCCATATCCATTTATGGGAGCCTATGATTAAGGGATTTTTCCCGAAACGCGTTAGGTGTAAACTGCAGCAGGTTCAATAAACTGGATCCAGAGTGCTGTCGATTGTCGTGGATTTTTTCATACACTACAGTGGGGACACTGATTGACAGAGCACCTGGACCCTCAACAAGGGAAGCACGGTGAGCTTGAGCGGTTTTTACCTCTTTTTTGCTGTTTATATCCCATTTATCCCACTTAGCACAGAATATTGTGTTACAGCATCCCATCCAATTAAAGAGTTCACCATTGAAAACAATGGTGCTTTGGTATTCTAATGAAAAGGTTAAATGCATTAAATGAGTTAAGATGACTTTAGATAACACAGTTTCTTCAATTAGCCCTGAGTCACGACACATTTAACTCACCAATCCCTGTGGCTGCATCTGTATATTTATTAATTTCTAAAAAGGAATTCAAATAGATTTGGAAGTGGAGAGAAGTGGGAGAATTTCAAAGCATTCACTATGAAGAGAAATTTTCATGCAAATGTAGGTAAAATATGTTTTTTATTATCAAGTGATGACCATGTAGGGGTCATTTACTATTAGTTAGGCATTGTGCATAGTGTAAAAAACAGTCACAATCTACTTTTTTTGTACTGCTTTCCTGGAGTTGTGAATTGCTGTTACTGCCCATTGCATCCAAGATGGACAAGAGGAATGAGGCACATAGGATCTTGCACCCCTTAGCACTCTTGTCTGTGATCTGGAACCTTTTATTAAGGAATCATAGAATTTACTGTATGTGCCCTTTTTATTGATATACTGTATAGTACTCATCTATTCTTAAGCACCTCTTAATGCCTACATGGCCAAGATTTCTTCATATCTCAGATCTTCCATATCTTTTGTCAGTGTAATGATCTTCTCTGGACTTTCTCCACTACACTACAGCTTCCTATTGTGTACTATACATAACACATGTCCTTTATAGCCATGCACATTACAACTCACAGTACCTGTACCATTCTTCAGGACATCATTTCAAAGTGATCTTTTAACAAATCATCAAATGACTTTATTGAAAACTAGGCTATAACTGTAAAGCCTTAAATTATTTGAATGACACAAGCTTCTGGGTACAAACCATCCAACTGCTGAAACATAAATACAGGTATTGGGCTTGTTATCTGCAATGTTTGTGGATTTCTGAATAAGGGGTTTAGTTACCATACCTTAAAAAGGTACTATCTTACAATTTCAAAGTACTGTAAATACAACCAGTCAATCAGACAACCAGACAATCAAACTTCTGAAAACTTGTTTGAGTTAAGATTACTTACTCTATTGGGAAACAAGTAGTGGAGTAGAGGGGCACTCTGTTATTTTAAGATTAGTATCTAAGTTGGGGCAAATCGGAAAGGATCCGCTATTTGGGTGCAAGGAAGAAAACTTTTATTTCAAGCAAAGGGGGTGGGATAAACTCTTAGGGTAAGGGCAAAGATGATACACTATTAGGGCAAGGAAGGGGAAAATTTAGATAAAATTATCATACTACGCAATAAAACACATTGGGAAATTACCAGTTAAGGCATGCACATAATCAATACATGACTAAGTCAATTACCCAACATAAATTATAACTGCAAACACAATGGCCAAGCAGTTACACTATAGAGGATACATTTGTGCCTAGTGACACAGCCTGCTGAGGAAACCCTGCAACTCCTGCAAGAACTAGGGGTAGAAAGAAGAGGCACTTGCCTGGGGTGCAACAGTTAGGAGGAATTGCGCATGTACCTCTGCATTCCCCCTAGGTTAGGTGTGGCACATTCAATCTTACCTGCAGAGCTGTCTTTTGATACACTTGTGCAATTAATCAAATCAAGAAAATGTTGTGTCACTTCTGGAGTGCACACTGAACATGTTGTTAGCATCCTATTTGCCGAACACAAGTCTGGTGCACCTATTGACACATCCTGCTATAAGAATCACAGTGTTAATACGTTCAGTTTGTGTGATAGACACACTTTGGACCCATATGGAAGGGCGGGAGCAGGTTTGTCCCAAATACCTTACTGAATTGTGTCAATATGAACTCTTTAGCATGCCTGTTATTCCTCCTAATATCATTCTTTTAATTAGAATAAGTACCCTTTTTTCACAAATACCATGCTAATGGCAGATGATTTAGCAGTTTGTTTATTTTCTATTTTTGTTAGATTTTTCCTCAGTAAGCCTAAATATTCCATTATTTTGCATAATTCTTTAGATATGAAATGCAGAGCCAAAGCTTCATTCTCAAACATATGCAAATAAGTAGTTAGCATATTTTTTGTGTTTGATATTCCATCCAGATCAACTTAATCATTATTAAAATACATTTAAGAAAACATTATATTACTTTCAAAACAAAGGTATGCATTTAAATGATACTGCAGCTGGTGTTCAGCTTCAGCCAAGTTTTCCATTAGGAAAATATGGCTCATTTCATATTATTTAATTAGGACTGCCATTATTAGATAGTCGGGACAATTAATGCATACATGCTTACAAAGAGCAATCTTTCAATAAATTGGACTGTGGCATCTGCTTTACACTAAAGAGGGAAGTTGTGGACTGCTCTCGACTCTTAATATGTACTGGATTAATTGTCTTTAGTAATCCTTTTTGACATGGTAGATGTGCAGAGAAAGCCTTTGTGGCACAGCCTAACATATGGACTGGCCGGCTGCTCATTACACATAATATACTTCTTTCTGTTGCCTTACCTCCCAAAGCCACACAATATTTTCAGAGGAATTGACCTCCATACAAATCAAATTTTCTTTGAATGCTAAGAGCAAGTAAGGCAACTAAAAAGAACTAGGCAAGTGAAATGAAATCCTTTAAAATGTGAAAATATAGAAAAAATTTAATTATTGGAAGGGAGAATACACTGTACCTTCTACAGCAACACATCCGATATATGCTGAATGAAGTGCAGCAGTTACAAGAGAGGGACGCTAATTCATAAATAAATACAATGTCCAATAAAATTACAGTACCAAAAACATACAGGTAATGGTGGTAGGGCTTATTTTTAAATAAATTATATGTAAATTTCATGTACTAGTCTATATCTCTGCTAAACAAGCTATTATTGTAGCAAGCGTGTTTTAACTATATATATATGGTGTGTGCTCACACAGTGATCACCTGATGGGAAATAGTGCATTTCTAACAGGAAGAAGTGGGGGAGACAGCTGATTGACTTATGTAATTGTAGGGACCCAAAGGGTTAAGTTCCCCTATGGTCCTAAAAGTACCACATGGTGGAAATCCCCTGCTTGGCCAGCTAAATGCTGGACACAAATTGAATAAGGGAGGAGGCGTGAGTCATTTGTCCCTGTGCAGTGTGCACTGGCAGATTCCTGGTATGGCCAGAAGGTGTTACGGTTGTGAAACTTCATATAGCTAAACAGCCATGTACTCATTTCAGTCTACTTCCTGATCTCACTCCAGTCAGAAGTTCAGGATTGTAGCTACAATTTAAGGGACCTAAGGAATTCAAGCAGCATACCTCTCAACTGTCCCATTTGTACTGAAATGTCCCGACTTTCTCTTTGATCTCCAGTACCGAACATCCAGAAAAAGATACAACATTTCTAACTTAATTGGCTTTTGGCAGAGAGCCCAGAATAGATAGTTAGTTACTTTTGTAACAGTTTTAGATAGGGAGGTTTAAAGGGCAAGTCGCCTTCATTAGCCAAACTGTAATAACACAGAAAAACAACAGAAATGTTCAAACGTCAATAACCTGACAAATTTTGTAACATCTACATGGTAATTAGGGAGTGTAGCCACAAAAATGAACATGGTCAAAGAAATCTCTGCGCTCTGTGAGCCAAATCTTTTTGTACCTCTTTCTGTTTCCAAAATGTTGGGAGGTGTGGAGTGGCCCTGAAGGATTTGGGGGTTATGGGGAACGAAGCATTTTGATCTCAACTATGGAGAAACCCCATGGGTGGTGATGCTATGTGTTGACTTGGGGATAACAAGACCCTGATAAGATGCCTGGAGTCGGATGCCAGTCTATCCTTCATAACATTATCTTTGAATGTTATTTATAATTTTGCCATAAAGGTATTTGCCTGATACTTTTACATCACCTTTCTTACCCCATTGTTCCTGTATGCGGGGCTGCCATATTTGATCTTAAGCAGTGTTAGGATTAGAAACTCTAACTGACAGGCTGAGAAGGGTCAGTCAGGTTGGCAAAATAGTCAAGTTTAGGAACTTCAAGTAATAATTACTTAGAAAAGCAGAACTATGAGCAAACAGCAATCAACATGGCCTATATGTAACTTTTAATGTGGATTAATATTTTGAAAAGAAATGTTTTTGTGTCAGTATCACTTTTTCTAACCTGCCTAACTGATAGTTGATGCAGAAGAAGGCAAAAAAAACCCCACCTGAAACCTATCCAATTTGCCCCAGAGGGGGGGGAAATCCTTCTTGACTCCAAAATGGCAATCGGATTTGTACTATGAAAAATCTTCCATAACCCTGTATTTATTCCCTCTTGCTAAAAAATTCAGGGAGAGAATTCCACATCTTAACAGCTCTCACTATAAAAAAAACCCCCTTCTGAATATTAAGGCTTTCTTGTAATCAGAATGGGTGGCCTCTTGTCATCTGGAAAGACCTACTGATAAATAAAGCATTAGAGAAATTATTATAGATCCCCTTATATATTTATACATAGTTATAATTTCACCCCTTAAGCGCCTCTTCTCCAGCATGAACATCCCCAATTTTGCCAGTCTTTCCTCATAGCTAAGATTTTCCATAACTTTTACCCTCGAATTCGACCATCGAATTTAAAGGGGAAGTAAAATCCTTTGAATTCGAATATCGAATTTTTGAAATTTGATGGTCGAAGTACTCCAATAAAGGTATTCGAAATCAAAATTAGATCGAATTTCGAATCTTTCATGTGAATTTAGTAAATCTGCCCCTTAGTGTTTGATCACTGGAGACCAAAACTGTATGGCATATTCTAGATGGGACCTTACCATTGCTCTATAAAGTGGAAGAATGACCCCTTCCTGCCGTGAATCAATGCCCCTTTTAATACAGCTCAAGACCTTATTTGCCCATTAAGAAATTAATATCCTATATTCTATGGCACAGCGGGTGGCCAAGATGGGGTTACATAATCTAGCATAGATGCTTGTCCTTAGTTATAAGCCCAAATCAGGGGGAAATCGGCAGTTTTTCTATTTCGGATTTACATTATCCGGATACCCATTATCCAGAAAGATCCGAATTACTGAAAGGACATCTCCCATAGACTCCATTTTATCCAAATAAACTTTTTTCTCTGTAAAAATAAAACAGTATAATGTACAAGATCTATACTAAATTAAAATTAATTTTCAATGGAAGCAGAACCAGCCTATTGGCTTTTTTTAATGTTTACATGATTTTCTAGTAGACTTAAGGTATTAAGATGTAAATTACGGAAAGATCCATTATCAGGAAAGTCCCAAGTCCCAAGCACTCTGGATAGCAGGTCCCATACCTGTACTTCAATGAGATATTTAACATAATCATTGAGACCACATGCTATAAGATGGAGAAAAAAATTGCTTGCAAATGCATGCAGAAATTATGATGGCTGAAATAATATGATTATTAAATTGCCAGTCAGGTTAGTTGTTCCCTGACCCTGACATTATAGTATTGCAATGAGTGCTACAGTGTGATTCGCTCTCTTGTGCCACCCATATTTAACCTGACCTTTCTTATTTTTGGAAACATGAAAGTGGACAAATCGAGTTAGGTCAGGACTCACTTGCAAATGTGACTTGGGTGCCTAGAATTGCCTTGTTATGTGATTGATTTTCTGCCAAGCTAATGTATATAAAAGTGACTGAATTTAAGAGACTTCTGATTTTAAACAAGGATTAATTGATATCCTTCTGCCTATGCCGGATGAAAGAAAATAGCTTGAAGCACAATGCTGTACCAAGTTAGAACCAGAAAAAAAAGTTGAATCAAAAACATACTCTAGCTCAACAGGATTTAATTGTAAGTTTCAGGACCTATGTGTTAGGTCCCTTCATCAGCCAGGGTATCCAGAAACCCCTACACTCATATTTCACATATACAAAACAAATAGGTCTTTGTAATACTTATTTTAGCTCAAAGTAAATCCAATTCATTTAATTTTATTTTCTGTTGCATTTTATGAGAGATAAAGGTGACATTAGCATTTGCATAAATATGAAAGGTGTTCTTGAAATCACAATCATTGTAATTATCTTTATTGGTATATTTATTTTCTATACTAAACCAATGAGTTTGAATGCCCAAAGCAATCTGCAGAGAACTCTGGCATAAACTAGATAAGGATAGTAACTCATTTCACACTAATCTGTTTCATACAAAATAAAATCTTGGTTCCTTAAATCGTATTATGAACTAGAAACCAGATTTTACTGTAGTCAATTGCTTGAAACATAGTTACCCTGCCTATCTTTTAGGAATAGATGTTTGCGATTGCAGAAGCAATTTGACTTTTTCCTATTCCAGGATCCCACAACAAACCATAACAAGTAAATTCAATTTGCAGATTGACATATTAGTGCAGAGTTTCCAACTGTGTACACCGAAGAAAAGTATAGATTATTATCATAAAGAATAATTCTCTAGATCAATTTAATTCTGAGCCGCAAGCTTTGCAATGGATGTTTTTATGTTAATATGGGCGCTTTGCCTCTGTGCATGAACTAGTCAATCAGTGATAAAAGTTGCTAAAAATATCACATTAGGTTAAAAAGGCTTATCAGAAATACAAATGCTAAACAGAAGAAATAGTAATCTGCAAATATCTAAATGTGTGTGACTATTATATTTATTTTTTAAAGAAACAGGATTGGGGGGTTGTGAATCATTATCTTATTGCTTGATATTTTATCTTCTATTAATTTCTGATTTCTGTACAGATGTTTTTAAATATTCCAAGCACAATAAATGTAAAATAATACTGAACTCCCAAGGTTTCATATGACAATTTGTGAGAACTATGATCCCAGAAGCCTGGGTCAAGATATTAATGAATGCTTAAAACACGCATACACAAACAAAATGTATACATTAAAATAGCATAGCAATCTGGCATCTATGGCTAGAAATGCAGTATACCCGTCCAATTACCAATGTGTGATAGGGAGAGTAGGGGCGTAACTACCAGGGGAGCAGGGGGTGCGAGCGGACCAGGGCCCGCACCCCTGCAGGGCCCCCCCGGCAGATTGTGCCATGCTGCACCCGGCTTTAGTCGGCTGCTGGCGCAAAAAAAATCAACATGGAGGGTGGTGGGGGGAGCCCGGCTGCACGGCCCGCACCCGGGCCCGCCCCCACCAAGTTACGTTACTGAGGGAGAGGAGGATAATGACTGGTTTATGTACAACATGATGTATGTGAAAATGAAGATGATTACTCAGAGGATCAAATTACTGATTGTAACAATTGTAGTTGGGGTTTGACTCAATCAGAAATGGAAATATAAAAAAAGGAAAAGAAAGAAAAGAACCCCTTCTGCAATTGAATAATTTAGCTAATATTCACAATTAATTTAAATAATTTAAATGTAAAGTCATGCAGCTGGGATGTAAAAATATTCAAGCCACTTATACCCTTAATGGGACTGCACTAGGCAAATCCATTATGGAAAAGGACCTTGGAGTCCTTGTAGATGATAAACTTGGCTGTAGCAAGCAGTGCCAGGCAGCAGCATCAAGGGCCAATAAGGTCTTGAGCTGTATTAAAAGGGGCATAGAGTCACGGGTGGAGGGGGTCATTCTTCCACTTTATAGAGCACTTGTAAGGCCACATCTAGAATATATAGACTGGCCGGAGATATGAGACTCAGATTTCAGGAGAGAGGCTATCCCAGGGCCAATATAGACAAGGCATATAAGAAAGCAACACAAACAGTAAGAGAAACCCTATTGGTCCCAAAAAAATGCAAACAAAATGAAAAATTTAAGGATAAGATCTGCTTTATTACAAGGTACAGCAAACAATATAGGAAGATAGTACAAGTCGTAAAAAAGTTTCTTCCGATCCTATATGCTGACCCAGATCTGGGTCACATCTTGGATCAGGGGGTACACAACGTAGCTAGAAGAGCCCACACCCTGGGTGACTCATTGACATCCAGCCATTTTAGGGAGAAACCATCAGATAATGCCCAATTCATGAAATTTTGTGGATGCTACAAATGCGGCAATAGGATATGCATTACATGTAACTATATCCAAACATCACAGGAATTTAAGTCCACGATCACCGGCAGATCCTATAAGATAAAAAGTTACATTAATTGTAACAGTTCAGGAATAATTTACTTAGTCACCTGCAAGAAGTGCAATAAACAATATGTTGGGTGCACTAAGCGCCCTTTGAAAGAGAGGATTAGGGAACATATAAACCAAATTAACAATCCTAAATTTATCTGTAAGACTAATGTTACAAGGCACTTTAAAGAGTGCAGTAACAGTGATATTAGACATTTCTCAGTGCAGGCAATAGAAAAAGTTAAGTTAGGAACAAGAGGGGGGGGGATTTCCTCAATTTGTTACATAAAAGAGAGGTTTATTGGATCTTTCACTTACAGACGCGCTTACCTTTAGGATTGAATTATACCTTTGATGTTACTTGCTATGTATAGAATGAATTTAACAGATGATAGATCTTGTATGTACTATACTGTATAATATTCTACTTTTGCCCCTCAGATCAGAGGTAACATATCTGTAATATATATGTAACATATCCTTTACCTTGAGAGGGCAGGTTCAATCTTCCGATTGACCAGCCCGGTAATTGGGATTTGAACCAGCTGTTATTTTGATTTTAACCAATAGAAAGATTCATTGGCTAATACAGCATGTATTTAAGGCGCAGGTCTGTTCCTGTCTCCTTATGGCCCATGATTAAGTGCTGAGAAGCACGAAACGCGCCAGGCTCCAAGAGGGGTAACTGAATTTTAATGTATTGACAAATAAATTTGTATTTTTATAGCATGGCGTTGTAGAGAATTTTCTATGTTTTGCACATCTAGAATATGCCGTACAGTTTTGGTCTCCCTTACTCAAACAGGACATTATTGTATTAGAGAGGGTACAGAGAAGGGCAACTAAGCTGGTAAAAGGTATGGAAAACCTTAGCTATGAGGAAAGACTGGCCAAATTGGGGATGTTCACGCTGGAGAAGAGGCGCTTAAGGGGTGATATGATAACTATGTATAAATATATAAGGGGGTCATATAATAATGTCTCTAAAGCTTTATTCACCATTAGGTCTTTCCAGATGAGACAAGGTCACCCATTCCGTTTGGAAGAAAAGAGGTTCCACCTAAATATTCGGAAGGGGTTTTTTACAGTGAGAGCTGTGAAGATGTGGAATTCTCTCCCTGAAACTGTTGTACTGGCTGATACATTAGATAGCTTTAAGAAGGGGTTGGATGGCTTTTTAGCAAGTGAGGGAATACAGGGTTATGGAAGATAGCTCATTATACAAGTTGATCCAGGGACTAGTCCGATTACCGCTTTGGAGTCAGGAAGGAATTTTTTCCCCCTCTGAGGCAAATTGGAGAGGCTTAGGATGGGGTTTTTTTGCCTTCCTCTGGATCAACTAGCAGTTAGGCAGTTAAAATTAAAAAAAAAAAAAGGTTGAACTTGATGGACGCGAGTCTTTTTTCAGCCTAACTTACTATGTTACTATGTTACTATGTAAGTGTCACTGCATTCTTTTTTCTTTTTTTTTTTTCTTCTCATTTTATAACTAAGATTTCTGCAATTCCCCTCTCTCTCGTACTAGTATTCTCCGAAGGGCCACATAGGTGGGCAAAACTATCGTTCCAGTTCTCCTTCTCCACATTTCTCAATATCCCAATCTGGGAATCAAACGGGACCTTTGATTTGTGTTTTTTTAGGGCAAGTTAGTTTCCTTTCAGTTTAGGACAAGCTTAACTGTTGAGACCACAGTCTGGGTAAACCTGCCTTTCTCCTCTTTGTGGTGTCCCAAGATTAGCCAAATGATAAGATAGGGACCTATGGGACAACTCCACCTGCTAATTTTTCCTATTTCCTACTTGTTTTCTGAATTGGAACTAGCTTAACCTATTTAATTAATTCAAAGTTATAATCATGAAATCCTAGATCAAATAATCGCGTTCTCATATTTATTTATTTATTTATTTTTTAGCTCTGCACTTTAATAGCAATCAGTTGTCATTTTGATATTTGGCAGGGTAATCTAATGAATTAATGTCTGATTAGGAATCACTTTGTACTAAATATTTATTACTACAATGAATTATATATGAGCTAACTACGCACATTTAGCACTTTACAACTTATACTTCCTATTGAGGATAGCCTATTTTAAACAAACCTTAACCTTTTAAATCTATTTATACATTAGCACTGTATGGTGGATATTTGAATTCCACACAAGGTGGATGAACGCGGTGACACATTTAAATTAATTGTGAATATCAGCTAATATGGGAATCATTTATTTATAAATTATTTAATTGCAGAAGGGGTTCTTTTCTTTCTTTTCCTATTTTTATATTTCCAACATGATGTATGATAATGGTGTGGGAAAAGACAACACAGCAGAAAATTGTTGATTATTTATTAATTGGCTCCACTGGCAAACTGAACTGTTCTTTCCTTCTTTTTATTTCTTCTCTTTCCTGTTATCACAAAAGAGCATAAATAAAAACTTGGAAAAAAATAGCATAGCCAAAACAGTGGGCAGAGGACCATGTGGTGATTGAGGAAGAATGTGGTATGCCTTACTCTTATTTTCCACTGATGAACTGAGCCAAAAATGTTGTCTTTATAGATTTTGTTTAGTTTTTTTTATTTTATAAAGCCACACCGCTAAAGCTAGGCACAGCAGCATTCAGTAGTACTGTAGCAACAGTCCTACACTCTGCCATTGACTCTTGCATGACCTTGACAGAATTTAGATGGTGCATATTTGCATTCAAACTATTTCAAGGGTTGGGGTATAATATATCTTGAAAAATTCACATTTATTACCTAAAAAGTTTGAGGTTTTTTTAGCCAAACAAATTTACTTTCGACCAAAAAAAGAACTTTGAAATTGAATTTTCATGGATCCTTCATAAATCTGGGATTATGTGAAAAATTGCAAGGTGTCATTAAGAGCCTTGTGGACATAAATTCAAGAGAACTAAGGGGCACCCCCCAGGGTTGTCGCTCTCTTGAAGTTGTAGCAACTCCATGCAGAGAGCAGTGTCAGGAGACGCAGCTTAATCCTGCCTTAGTCATATTGTAAGGACAGGGCTCTGATGTAGTGATGGGCGAATTTATTCGCCAGGGACAAATTCGCAGCGAATTCCCGCAATTCGCGAAACGCCAGCAAAAATTTGCCGCCAAAAAATTCGCACAAAAAACTAGTCGCGCATCGTTTTTGACGCGTCGCGCGCCGAAAACGACGCAACCCGACTCGTTTTGCGTATTCTTTCGCCAATTCGCGAATTTCTCGGGAAATTTGTGAATTTTTCGGCGAAACGCGTGAGATTCGCCCATCACTACTCTGATGACTTAGTAACTTGCACCTGAATAAATGAAATGGTATGGGGCAGGAGGGGAGAATCTACTATACATGTGCAACATGTTTTTGGACTATCCAGGCCAGTGGGGTTAACATCCAGCTAGTATACCAGAGCATGGGTTACACTTGACTCTATCACTTAAGGCAGGGCCTGCGCAAAAGGGAAGTATTGAAGGTGTGGTGAAATGCAACTATAACTCCCACAGGCTATTTTGCTTTAACTTTTATAGAAATGGGTGCCAGGAGGTTCTTGCAAATCAAACAGAACAAAATAACTTTATTTGTCAGAGACAAATGATCCACAGGTTACATCAGTACAGAGGCATATAAGGTTTGTCTGTAATAAAAGCTGATGCTAGGGGGCTAATATTTTGATTCTGATACTAGTTGAACTGGTTTATGTGCTGCCATATGGCAATTATATGTATTAATTACTAATTAACCGTATATTGTGACATTTATAGTCTATGTAAAGTATGTTGTGATTCTGCCCCTAAGCTCAGCAAGTGACAGCAGCAAAGAACATGTACAGTGAATCAGCAGAAAAGAAGATGGAGATCTACTGCGGCATCTTTGGAGACACAGATCTTCCCTACTAAATGGTTGTGGTTGCCTTGGGTTGGTACAGAAGCCCAACACATAATTTACAACATTTCTAGCCTACTTCTTTAGCTAGGCTTTAGTTCTCCTTTAACAAGAAGGAACATTTTGTGATTAAAGTATCACTTTCATTACAATCCATATTATGGATCTCTGTGTCATAAATCTAGAAAAATACATTCAGACATTTGTTAAACCTGTAGGATTGTTCAATCAATAAGTATTAATCGTATCTTAGTTGGATCAAGCACAAGGTAAAAAGGAAATACTTTCTGGATATCAGATCCCATACCTGTATTAGATACAAGAGTGGCTGTTTGTGATAAAGTTGGGAAAGTTTATAGAAAGTTTTCTATGTATTTGTTCTACACCTTCTTTCAACCACTTACAGCATTTATGCAGTGCTCCACAAACATCAGTGGGAAGTGATACAAGTAATAGTATCAGCAACAGTTAAACTGTGTCATAATAAATATTGCATTTAAAGTAGTTAAACATAGCTTAAGGATGTTACATTATAGCTGCACAAAACAAGAACAAACTCAACATTCATACCTTCAGGTTTTAGCAAAATCTTTTAGTTATGGTAATACTTAATACAGAAATGGCATTGTTTTGCTAGATGTACCTGTACTGCCTTCAGGTTATCCTGTCAAGTTGTAGACTTGTTCCATGGAGTTCATTTTTCTCTGCTGTTTTTTCACCCTGCTCAATTAAAGAAGTAATCCATTCCACAGTGTTTCCCATGGGCTATAATGAATTCAGCTGTCAAAATCCACAACATTGCTGCATTTGATTGTCGATTGTTAGCTGTTACAGAAAATCTGAACCAACAAACAATCCATCGACAGCCTCTTTTTTTTCTGCTAATCAATCAAATCCAGGTCAGATGTCGCAAGCAAATACAAAAAAGTTTAATTTGGTTTTAAATTCAGTAAATTATCATTATATTTGATGTGCACTTGATTTATCAAACAGGAGTAGAGAGTTACTATGTTTCCTTATACAAACATACATACAAATCCTAGTCTTATGCAAGACTGACTATATATTTTAACCAAAGATCTTGCCATAATTGATCTATATGTTGTTCACCAAGTAATACTTGTAAAAATATCAAAACAGTCGGTGCTGACCTATGGTCAGAATGTTCAATAATGAGCACAATGAGGGAACATCAATAAGATTAGAACCAAATCTAACTGGGGAAGCAAAAATGGTTCCTGACCCAGCTGATGCTATGCATCTCTATCAAGAGTTACAACCATGAGACTATTGTGTAAATATATTATTGTCCCAAGTAAAGTGCAAGGGCACAAAGGGCAACAACTCTGTTGTACAAAGCATTATAAATTATAAGTAAACAATGGCACATCATTGTGTTCAGCAGAGAAACTGTGTCTGTGTGTGAGATCAAATACTTCAGCCTTCTGCATCTGAAGGTGTTATGTGCTTGGACAGATACTTCACTGTTTATGTTTCAAATGAGTGAGGTACTGTATACTGCATCATACTAATTTACTAGATGATTTACTGAACTATATTTATTTAACCTCAAAATACTTTTGTCAATTATTAATCACATTTTTGAAGTAGGGAGTGTTAATCAAAGTTTGAGTGTATGGATCAGATGAAAGTCTGTCGGTGGGTATGTGAAATACTATATAATAATATACCAGTGCAATAATATGTCAGCATCTTGTCTTGAACCCCAGGGAAGTAAATGTATTTGGGTCTTGGAATGTTCTTCTGCCTACAACTGAACTTGACCTAAAGCTACTTGGGTGCTACAAGGAATTACTGCATGAGAACACAATGATAATCCAGAGACTCCCACTGGGGTGAGTGAGGGAGAAAAACATAAAACAAGGAACCAGAAAGCATACGACAAAGCATAGTCACATGGACGTGGTCAAAATTGATTATACACCTGCAAACTAAATAATGAGGCAAACTTAAACACAGGAAACAGACTAAAGTCAAAACCAGGACATCAATACTAAGGACAGGACCAGGGCAGGAATCAGTACACCAAGACTCAATCTAACTGTGTGTGTGTTATGAATCACATAACTCGACCCAGTCTCACAAAAGATACATTTCAGACTGAACGGAGGAAGATAACAAACACCAAGGATGGCATACTGACATATGCTGGATAATAAGTTTCATTTGAAGATAAAATAGCCAATCACTGGGTAACAGGATGAACTATGCCTGTACCTAAAGTTCAAGTTATAGGAGCTCATACTGTATTATTTAGGTATGGTTAGCAAACAGAAAGGCCTTTTTATTTATACTGATGCACATGTTACAATGAAAACGTATATAACCCATGTCAGCTTCAGAATATGAAGATCATATAAACACTGGGCATTATGTGTTGCTAACAGTCTCAGATGTACTGATTGGATGGGTCCTTGTACAAAAGAGCAATAAAGAAATCTGCAGTATTTTGGCTCCTGAGACATAGCCATTTGGATAGAAATGATCATTCATTAGTGATGGGCGAATTTATTCGCCAGGGTCAAATTCGCGGCGAATTCCCGCGATTCGCCACTGGCGAATAAATTCGCGAATCACCAGCGAAATTTTAGGCAACCGAAATTTCGCCGGAAAAACGAGTCGCGCGTCGTTTTTGACGCGATGCGTCGAAAACGACGCGTGCTGAAAACTACGCGACGCGCGTCAAAGTTGACATGACGCGCGTCAAAAGCATCCTGCAACTCGTTTCGCGAATTTTTCGCCGATTCGCGAATTTCTAGAAGCGAATCGCGGGAGATTCGCCCATCACTATCATTCACATTCATGTTTTATAATTTATGTTCATAATGCTGATATTTTTGGAAATTGTTTCCCATTGCATCCTTGACAAATTACTGTGAAAGCAGTTTAAATGTTAAAATATGTAGGCACCCATTTTTGTTTACATCCTGATTCAACTGGTAACCATTTATTTACAAATTGCGATGAGCATTTTTTTTTGCCAGCTATGCATTCGCATTCAAGTTGTGAGTTCACTGGTGTTTATTTGAGGTATTTGATAAATAATTCCCTATTTATTCATTATATGAATCACAAGTGAGCAAACCCAACCATAGTGTTCCAGCATAGTGCTATCAAATGTGTAAAATGTTCATACTTTTTATTGTGTTCAATTAAGTTTCTAATGGAATTGCATGCATTATTCTCTGCTTAACAGAGTCCCATTAAATATATAGTATTAAAACTGTGCATTAAATGGTAATAAAGAGAATATTTTCAGGTTTCTTTTGCTTGGGAAATGCTAAATCATTGACAGGGAATCATTAAATAAATAAAGCTCCCAGAGACATTTCTTAGAATGTCTATTGATGCCTACAAAAACTCCAATAAGAAAACAGTGTTTTTCAATTTTCCACTAAGCTACTATACAAAAGAGTGACAGAAAATCAATGAAATAATAAGAAATACCTAATTACACAGTTACACAAGATACGTAATAAAACAAGTATACAGAGAATATAAATCAGTGAGTGTTTTTGATCATTAGTTCAACATTCAGTGCTGAAAACGCAGTCAGAGTTTCACCCAAAGATATAAACACTATCAGTCTGCCTAATCGAGATAAATAGCAGCAGTTACATATTTAATTTGGGTTGCAAATAGTCTCTCTGTAAAGTTCAACCCTTCATCTCGCAATGTTAAGTAGAAATGTATTTCTTTTTCTGTCTGTATTGACAGAAAATTACTTTATGGAATACCATTTTTTTGCAACTGAATTCTGAAAGGCAAAATATATCTGAACTGTAGGAAGCAAAAAAAGCTAAATAAAAATAATTTGATTACAACTCTATCCTCATTATGGTGCACTTCCTTTCAGAATACAAGTGAAGGGAATGATACACAGGGTATGGGAGAGGGCAAGATCAGAGTAAAGTGGGTGAGAGATGAAGTAATGTAAGCGATATTGTATTGAGTAGTTAACAGTGAGGGTAGGCTTCTCTAAAAAAGTGGGTTTTTAGAGATTTCTTGAAAGCTGAAAAATTGGGAGAAAGTCGGACAGACTGTGGGAGAGAATTCCAGAGGAGGGGTGCAGCTCTTGCAATGAGAGTCTTGAATGCGAGCATGTGAGGAGGTAATGAGAGAAGAGTTGAGTAGCAGGTCAGTAGAGGAGCGTAGTAGGCGGTTGGGTGAGTAAATGGAGATTATTTCAGAGATGTAGGGAGGGGCAGAGTTATGAAGTGCTTTGAATGTCAGGGTCATTAATTTGAATTTAATTCTGAAGGGGAGTGGAAGCCAGTGCAGGGATTGGCAGAATGGTATTGCAGAGGAAGAGCGGTTGCTGAGGTGTATAAGCCTAGCAGCAGTGTTCACTATGGACTGGAGAGGTGACAGTTTCTGGAGGGGAATGCCAATTAAAAGATAGTTACAATAGTCTATAAGCGATATGACAAGAGAGTGAATAAGAATTTTGGCAGCATCTTGGGTGATAAATGATCGTACTTTGGATATGTTCCTAAGATGGAAGTGACATGACTTAACAAGTGACTGGATATGAGGAGTGAATGTCAGGGCAGATTCTAGGATGACCCCAAGGCACCGGGCCTGGGGAGACAGGGTAATAGTGGAATTGTTAACTACGATGGATACTTCCGGGATGTTACTGGTGTTAGTTGGAGGAAAAAGAACCATTTGCATTTTGGAGAGGTTTAATTTAAGGTAGCGTAGTGACATCCAAGTAGAGATAGCAGACAGGCAGGAGGAGACACGAGTTAGGAGTTCTGGGTTGAGGTCAGGAGAGGAGAGATAGATCTGAGTATCGTCAGAGTAGAGGTGGTAGTGGAAACCATATGAGCTGATTAATTTGCCAAGGGAGGAAGTATATAGAGAAAATAATAAGGGTCCCAAGACAGAGCCTTGAGGAATCCCGACAGAGAGAGGTAGGGGGGAAGATGCTACTCCGTTGTAGGAGACACTGAAGGAATGATCAGTGAGGTAAGAAGAAAACCAGGACAGGGATATGTCACGAAGGCCGAGTGAATGGAGGGACTGGAGGAGGAGAGGGTGATCTACAGTGTCAAATGCAGCTGAGAGATCAAGCAGTATTAATAGGGAGAAATTTTTGTTGGCTTTAGCTGTTAAAAGGTCATTATTTAGACGGTCAGAGCAGTTTGAGCACAAGGATAAGCCTAGGGAGGATGTTACTGAAAGAAGTTTAGAGACAGAAGGACTGTTAATGTAGTTAACAGGTATATTAAAGTCCCCTAATATGATGGATGGGATGTTAGATGAAATAAAGTAAGGAAGTCAGGCAGCAAAGGTGTCCAGAAATTGTGTGGTTGGTCCAGGTGGTTGATATATGACAGCAATGCAGAGTGAAACAGGAGAAAAGAGCCTAATGCAGTGAACCTCAAATGAAGAGAACGATAAGGGACAGGTGGAAGAACTTTAAAAGTACAGCGGGGAGAGAGAAGCAAGCCTACCCCACCCCCAGGTCTTTTGAAAACTTGAACATCAAACAGGCTAACGTCTTCAAATACGCCAAATATTGCTGCCACTGGCTGCTACATAACCTCGACAGGTTTTAGATTGGTGTATTTTCAGATTCAGGCTATTTCCAGGGTTGGGATATACTAAATCTCAAATATTTGAGTTTTTTTTTAGGGTATGGTGAAATTTACAGAACCACAGAAAAAACCCTTATCTGGAAAACCTTAGGTCCTGAGCTTTCTGGATAGCAGGCCCCATGCCTGTATTATATTATTATTATTCTAAGCTTCACCTTATGATTATAGTGCATATTCTGTATTTCATATTTATGTTTTTAGTAATGTTTGCTAAAGTGACCATTTTCAAGTACCCGTATTCTAACTGACTGATTAATTGTGGCAGTGATACTAACAAAAATCTAATTGCCATGTCATCTTGATTTAGGAAAAACAAGTATTTCAAGGAGCAAAAACACCAAAATCCACCAGAAAAACAGGTGTCTTTCAAAATAAATAGAGCAGTGAGATTTTCACTGATGTATACATTTTCTTCCATGACAAAATTCAAGCATAACCTTTTTTT
>CM044441.1:94981262-95025397 GCA_024363595.1 Xenopus borealis
TTTTTTTTTTTGTTTTGGCTCACCTGTACCCCTTTAAGTTCAATCTAATGTATTAAATGCTGAGTAATCTGAACTAGAACACTAGATAAACATTTGATATCAGTGACCCTGGAGAGACACAAATGTAGGAAGCTGTCTGCCAGGATGAGTTTTTTTCCCTGAGATTAAAGGAGAAGGAAAGGTTAAAATTAAGCTATATCAGAAAGGTCTATATAAATACACCAGTAACCCCTCAAACAAATGCTGCTCTGAGTCCTCTGTCAAAAGAAACAGAGCATTTCTTTCTTATATTGTGTAAGTGTGGGCTTCTGTATCAGACTTCCTGTTTTCAGTTTAAATCTCCAGGACTAGGGCTTGAGCATGCTCAGTTTTCTTCTCTCTCATTCTCCCTCTCATGAGTGAGCTGGGAGAGGCAGGAAGTCATGTCACACCAAGCTAATATGTCAGCTGTATCTTAAACAAACTGAGAGAGAGTTTCTAGAGCTATTTACTCAGGTATGATAAAGCATTCTGCAGAATAAATATAGTGTTATAGTTTGTAGTATTGTTGCTAATCTATTGGGATTAAATTGCTTCGATAGCTTTCCTTCTCCTTTAAAGATGTAAAATCATGTCTGAAACTAAGTAGCCCTTGGGATAGGAAAGATTATGTGACGTTCAATAGGTTTGTTTAAAATCATCTCTTTTGTATTACTATTGCAAGTATATTCCCTGTTGGATTTGCTAATATCAGTTGTCCCTATTTCTATTGTCAGTTACTGAAAGGTATCAGCAGTGGGGCAAGTGTACCGCATGGTAATAGATACTGTAATCATGTATATGAAAGCTTTCCAGGACTTTTTTCTACCTGTATTATTATCAATAAATAAGAATGCCCTCCATCCATGCTGGTATTTGCTGATATAGATACTTAAAGGAATGATTTGAGAAGCTCTTATTTGATGTGTCCCAGTTAATGAATGGTTGCTATTGGTTTCACCAGTGGGGCAAATGTACCCGTGGTAATGAATAATCATGTATATGAAGTCTTTCCAGGGTTTCTTTTCTGTCTGTTTTATTCATCTAAATCTAAAAAAATATTTATTTTCAATGTTTTTAGCCTAACACTCAGTATGAAATTATTAAGAAACCCACTCCCCAGCCATGTATCCATTTTGTATGAGATTGACCAGTTGAAGCTTTATCCGGTAACAAATCATAACAAATTTTATATAAATCTTAACTATTGATCTAGCTTTATTGACATTCTATAACCAGGTCTGAGCATTAAGAAAAAAAATCTTAATGGCCTAGTCAAATTAGACAATAACTTTTTAGTTATCTTTTAGAAAGATATTTTTAGAGTTTCCAGCCCCCTTATACTTTTAGAGAGGAGTATGTGGCCAAATTCAAACTTATATTATGCCTTTAATTTGAAGCAGCGTAGGTGGTTCTACACAGTGACGACAGTGAGGTTGTGGAATGCACTGCCAGTTGTTGTGATGGCTGATTCTGTTAATTCCTTTAAGAGGGGCTTGGATGATTTCTTGGACAGACATAATATCCAAGGCTATTGCGATACTAAATTCTATAGTTAGTATAGATATGGGTATAAACAACTCATTTGGAGGGCTTGAACTTGATGGACTTTTGTCTTTTTTCAACCAGCTTTAACAATGTAATAACAATCACACAGGATCATGGATATTATGGCTTTGAAATAGTGCTGTTTTGTTAGCAGCCCCATATCTATTTCAATATCTGGTACAGTGTAATAACCTGTAATAGTGTGCAATGCTTGTCCTAAAGAGCTCAGTATTTAGTGGAAGCCATTTCCCAATGTGGCTTATGTAAATTTTGTGATAAAATGAAATACCTTTATATATATATCATTGACAATGTACAGAAACAACATGTTAGGTTTATTCACCTTTCTTTGTGCTTCAGTTTAGCTTTTATAGCCTAGCAAGGAAAATTGTGGCAAGGGCCAGGGGGGCAGTAATATAAAACAACTACCTGTGGAACTACTTGTGTAACATAAATATAATGAAACCAAACTCAAAGGCCGGTGAAGTGGGGAGAACCCCTAAACGTTTCTTTTGTCACATCTTGCGACTAAATAAATGTGCAGGGTTTCTCCTCGCTTCACCAGTCTTTGAGTTTGGTTTCCTTATATTTATGCTGATTAGGAGAGGTGCCGATCCCTCTAACCAAACACAGGCCATCCGTAAAAAAGACTAAAAGATCTAAAAGCAGTGAGACATTAAGAAAAAAGAGCAGAGGGTGTTAATAGTAGAGAAAGGGAAAGGGGGCAGAAGAGAAGGGAAGCAATGTGATGGGGCAAAAAAGAGACAGAGGCAGACAAGAAAAAGAAGAAAGAAGAGAACAAAAGATGCAAAGAAAAGAGCAAAGAAGAGAACGAAAGATGTAAAAGTAGAAGCCAAAAAGAGAGGAGCACAAATACTAAAAGGGAGAAGAAAGGGGAAAGCAGAGAGGGGGTCATTAAGGTGGTGGGAGAGAAAGGAAAGTAAAACATAAGGGCAAGAAGTTTGAGACCAAATACATAAGAATATGAGGTGAGAAGTGAAAAGGAAAATATGTGAGAGAGGTAGTGAAAAGTGAAAAGTGGCATACTGTATAAGCGAACACACTGTGTACAATGTTTGGGATGAGGTTAGAACTGGAAGAGAAGCAAAGGTGAGCAAAATTAAGTTTAGAAAATGGAATGCCATGGACATATAGTACACCATGTATTTTATGGCTGTTGCTTCACAATTAGGCAATGTACAAGGAAAGGGCACTGCATTAGCTTTGGAGTTATTGTATGCCACCAACCACTCTTTTTTTACCTAAGTTTTAATTTTACTTTTTTTTTACCTTAATTTAACACTGAAAATGAAATGTAGCAGACTTTTTATTTTCAATTCAAGAGCCACCTGTCTATGTTTGATATGAAGTGTACAGCTCAATTTTATTATTAATCTACAAGGAAGGAGCACCACATTCGCTTTCAACACTCTTTAGACTTTCTTATATATACACAGAATATATATGTCGCTGGTACTCAGCTGAGACTGAGCACTTTTTAGCAATATAGGATTTTAACAACATCACCATATTTAGTAAATCAACAGTTTAGTTTTTCCAAAATCTAGTACCAAAAGATTACATACAGATATTCACAGTGATTCAGCCTGGACCTGGGGATTCCACGGTTCTCGGGTTATATTAATAGTTGTAACTGGCATGCAGCAAGTGAATTTGACAATCTGGATATTGTGAATGCGATATGCCAGAAGCATCATGTTTTAGGGTATTCCATGAAAAGCATGAAAATACTTTTTTAATGTATTTTTAATTGTTTGTCTTTTTCTTCTGTCGCTTTCCAGCTTTTAAATGGTCACTGACCCCATCTAAAATACAAATGCTACAGTATGTAAGGCTACAACTGTATTGTTATTACTACTTTGTATTACTCATGTTTCTATTCAGGTCATCTCCTATATATATTCCAGTCTTTTATTCAAATAAATGCATGGTTTCTAAGGCAATTTGGACCTTAGCAACTGGATGGCTGAAATAGCAAACTGGAGAGCTGCTGAATAAAAAGCTAAATAACAAAAAAACCACAAATAAAAATGAAAGCCACTTGCAAATTGTCTCAGAATATCACACCCCTTTAAAGAACAAGTCCTCATTTCAATAATTAATGCTGGCCATACACGGGCAGATAAAGCTGACGATAACAGTCATTTAGACCAATTTGACAGCTTATCTGCCTATGTATGGGGGCTTCCGACAGGTTTGATTTTCTTCCGAGTGACCCATCTGAGCCCCTTGGCGTCATCGTAATCCGATTGTTCGACCATATGGTCGAAAATAGTGAAAATCACTATTGAGAAGAATGAAAAAGATTGAATTTCAAGTTATTTTTGTGTACTTCGACTAGGGAATAGTCCAAATTAGATTCAAATTTGCAAAAAATCGAATTTCAAAATTTATCATGTCTCTTTGAAAATTTGAATTCAACCATTCTGCATCTAAAACTCGCCAAATTGCTGTTTTAGCCTATAGGGGACCTCCTAGAACAGTATTTGGAGTGAATTGGTGGACTTTTAAAAAAGTTTTTTGGGGGAAAAAAAGAAATCAAATGAGCTAAAATTCAAATTGATCAAATACGGCCTATTCATTTGAATATGGACCTATTCGACTATAAAAAAAAAAACATTGACTTAATTTCGGTTGGTCTATTTGAATTCAAATTTAAAGGTTTTTTAAATTCGAAATTCGACCTGTGATAAATCTGCCGCTTAAGGTATGAAGATCCAAATTACTGAAAGATCCATTATCCGGAAAACTCCAGGTCCCGAACATTCTGGATAACAAGTTCCATACCTGAACTAACTTTTTAAAGACATGGTCCCTGTCGCTCTTCTGGGTATTTGAATTGTGCTGTATACGTAAATAGATGGTTGTGAAGTTTCCCTTTATTTTTACTAAACTACTATGATTTTTGCTTGACTGTTATGCCCTTGGCTTGACTTATGTATTTCAATACAATTATACTATGTATATAGTGTGAAAGGGTTAGCAATTCATTCATACAGAGAAACTGCTCAGAGAAATCATTCTGGTCTTCTGGTTATTTGCTTTATTGTATTAACGGCTAATACATTGTTCCTAATACCTCACTGTATTTTCCATTGCAAACTCTACATTTTAAGAACCTTTATTAGTTGTATTCAATTGGTTTTTAATTTTCTGGAAAAAAAAGTTCCCATTAAACAACAATAAGTCATAGTGCAAACTATCCATCACAGGCACATCTACTGCTGATACAGCATCTTTTCCATTGAATTTAATCAAAAGTCTGTCCAATTCCTCATTCTCATGGAGGCATTTCATTTAGATCAGCGTGCAAGCGAATTAAATTAGTATTAACCTTGTCTGCGAAAACGATGCTTCAGAAAGGTAAATGTACCTTTCTGACATATATGAAAATGAAATGATAAATTGATATACATAACCTTCAGGGTAGATGGAGCAGCTCTAATGAGTAATTACCTGCAGTGTTACTATATTGATTATGTTTGTAGACTGTCAAGTGGGTTGGCGGTGTATAAACTCAGTGAAATCAATCTTTACAGCAAGAAATCCAACTAGGTATTCACATACAGGACCTCACATACTGCAGGGAGCCATGTAGGAAACAACAACTTAAGAATGGTGAAGTTAGAAGTTTCATTCAATCATTTGGTCTATTCTAGTTTGTTTTCCAGGAGGTTACAGATGATTGTCATATTGTTCTAATACTGTAACAAAGGATAGGGAATAACAATATTTCTTTTATTTTCTTTCAGTTATTGGATAGATAAAATGTTCCATCTCTTTATCTTCATCTCCCTCCTTTAGTAGAAGTTACCATTTCAAAATGTAGCCTTGGCTAATAAATCACCCTATAGCCTTTAAAATGTGTTGTGTAGCAGTAGGGTAGAAATATATTAATATAATCAGTATGTTTATTTGCAGTTGATTGAGCGTAATGACTTGAGGGAACCAAATATAAAACAACTCAAATCTAAAAGCACCTAAAAATGCCCACATTTGCTTCACCTTTAAGGCTTACACATTAGCACAAACGGTATCTGAGAAGAACATTTTCATCATGTATATTCATTTATTATTGCAAATTTAGATTTCCCTATATTGCAAGAACCCCACTGGTTAAACAAAAAGTTTTTATTCTATATATATAGAGAGAACTTCACTGTATATCTGTATACAGATGGGACATGGCAAATTATTTTGCCTAGAACTTTGGTAGGGATGCACAGAATCAACTATTTTGAAATTTGTCCGAATCCAAAATACTTTGTGAAAGATACAGCTGAATATCAAACAGAATCTGAATTCTAACTTTTATTTACAAATTAGGGTTGGGAAGGGTGAAAGAGAACTGTGGGCGCCTTGTTTGTGAGACCAAAAGTCACGTGATTTCTAAACATTCGGAGATGGTTTGTCCAGGCTAAAGGATTCACCTGCTGAAAAGGAGGAATCCTGGTTGAAAGCCAAATGGAAACTCATATTCAGTCTGGCATCCGGTCTCCTGGCAAGAAAAATATAATGTAGTCTGTTGCACTAGAGAAACAACAGCACGTGTCATTATTATCTGCCTCTTGCCTTCCAAATCAACCAATGGGAAATGAGCCCTCCCCTATCTTTTTCCCTATCCTTTTTCAATGTGAAGAATATGTGTAGGAGCTTCTCTAACAATGTAAAGCAATGTATACGCTATTGCTGATCTAAAAACTGCCTTATTCACATTGTAATTTCATATTCATATTGTCTCCACACCAGTGAAGTTCTTTGGGGTCTGGACCCCTTCTGTACCTTCACATGGGTTGGGATGGGAGAGGAGTTAAACCCCAGACACTATTCTTGTTCACTGCCTTACAGGGCCAGATTTACATAGAGGGTGCCCCTAAGCCCACTGCCGTTTGTCGCCCCCATACTCTGCCCTTTATTCACAAATTTTCATCATTAGGACTGGAGCAATGGGGATTGGCGCGTTGGAAATTTAAAAAATTGATTGTATTTTCTGCATATCCCCAGTGTTTCTGAACCAATGTGGGTGTGGTTGGGGAGCATCCCGCCCCCTAAAATCCTGCCACCCTAGGCCCGGGCCTAGGTGGCCTTTCCACAAATCCGGGCCTGCTGCCTTACTTAATAGCCACAATGAGGAGGAGTGAACATAATGCAGCCCCCCCTGTGCCCTGGACCCCCACTTTGCAGTCTAATGTATGCTGCTTACACCAATCTGTAAGATGCACCTGTTTCACTCATCACTAATAAAACTTTCTGGATACTTGATACTACACCTGCTTGGACTCAATATTCATATTTAAGTATAACATTAGCTTTTCTACTAATTAATAACAATAATAGTGTTGTATAAAATGCAGTCACTAGTGATGGGCGAATCTCCCGAGATTCGCTTCGCCGAAAAATTCGCGAATTTCCAGAGAAATTCGCCAATTGGTGAAAAATTTGCGAAACGAGTCGCGGGACACTTTTGACGTTTTCGGCGCGCGTCGCGTAGTTTTCGGTGCGCGTTGCATCAAAACGACTCATTTTTCCAGCGAATTTTCGCTGGCGATTCGCGAATTTATTCACCAGCGGCGAATCGCGGGAATTCGCCCATCACTAGCAGTCACAAGATGTGAGTAGTGTACAAAACAAATTGGTTAACTTACTTCAGGTAATGCCATACTGACAAACAGAAAATTTACAGCAGAATTCAAATGGAATAGGCCAGTGCAGTAGCATTGCAAGATAATTTATCATACAGGAAAAGGTTTCTATTTCTTTCATAAAGTGTTTCCAAGCAATAACTAGTTAGGTTATGGTTTCTTTTAATTTATTTTATTTTCTGTTGCGGTGAGATGTTTCCTCCTTTGTCCCTGCTATGCCTGGAAGCATTGGAAAAATCTCTATTAGATATTCATGCAGCCTCATCGAGCAGGATGTTGTGTTATTTTCCTACTCCTGTATCTGCATAGCAGCTGTTTTGATGCTTGTCAGTTTGATACAAGACAGAAAAAAATGTAATGCCCCCCTCACCTTCTTGCAAAAGCTTAATATCAATCCTCTCCCTGTATTGGGATTTCTTTCCATGAATTAATATAATTTAGCATTCAGAAGGAGAATTGTGAAATGTTTGTTTCTGTGCCCTGAAGAATAAAGCAAAATGTTTATCCTTTTCACAATCATGCAGACAGAATTACAAAAAAAAGTAGCTGTGTGTACTTCCATGTATGCAAATACTAATAAATAGCTTCTTAATTACCTCTGATGGTTATAATAACAATAAGGACATTTACACAGTAAACAAATTTTGATATAAAGCAAACACTATATTGGGACTGAGGCAACGGAATGGAGATAGTTGCAGTTTACATACACACAACCTAGTACATTGGAATAGGGGAAAAAAGGTACAGATACAGTCACTTGGATTTGTAAGTTAAATGCGTCGTGACTCAGGGCTAATTGAAGAAACTGTGTTATCTAAAGTTATCTTAACTCATTTAATGCATTTAACCTTTTCATTAGCATACCAAAGCAACATTGTTTTCAATGGTGAACTCTTTAATTGGATGGGATGCTGTGACACAATATTCTGTGCTAAGTGGGATAAATGGGATAGATGAGTTAAGTTTTTCTGTGTCCAATGCACAATCCAAAGTGGCTTCATCTGTACAAACAGAGGTTCAACCATTTTGGTTGAGGTAACGTGAGAAACATTGCAGCTGAGAATGTTACCAACTTCTGAAACACCTCCTGCTGCTTTAGAAAAGCAGGATGACAAGTAAATACCTTCTGATTTCACAAGGCTTCACTTTGCATGTAATTGCTCCTTTCAGTCCTTCTCACCCTAAACAGGTTTGGTTTTCTCTTACCCTTAGAAGCTATGTTCTAATATCTTGCACTGATGAGATCTAACAAGATTGAAACCAGCTGTCTGCAAGTTTGGATATATGGCTCTGAACCATTAGGCTGTATCTGTGCTATAAACCAGCGGTTCTGGATGCATAGTTGGCCACAGGGACATAAAGGAGTGATTTGTATGTCTGCAACCATGATGCATTATGGGAGAATTAAAACTCTTATTTTTGGTATCTAGCCAGTGCTATGTGTATGGCATGAGACAAGTAAATACCTTCTGATTTCAGAAGGCTTCACTTTGCATGTAATTGCTTGTGAAGGGCTTTTTGGTTCTTTTCAGTCCTCACCCTATACAGGTGCGGTTTTCTGTGTTAGAAGAGCAGGAGATGCAACTGCTGAATATGTTTCCAATTGATGCAAATGATGACCAAGGCGGTATTGAGCCTGCAAAGGTCATAGTTTGAATTTTGTCTTGTTATTTATTATTGCTATTCATTTAAAGGGGTGGTTTACCATTAACTTAACTTTTAGTATGCTATAGTTTGGCCAATTCTAAACAAGATTCAATTGGTCTTCATTACTTATTTTGTTATAGCATTTTTAATTATTTGCCTATTTCTTGTAACTCTTTCATGTGGGGGCCACTGACTACATCTAAAAAACAAATGCTGTGTAAGGCTACAAATTTATTATTGCTACTTTTTATTACTCCGTTCACTATTCAGGCCCTCTCCTATTCATATTATAGTCTTTTTGTACTCTAACAATCAGACTGATGAAACTGTAAACTGCTGAATAAAAAGCTAAATAACTCAAAAACTACAAATAAAAAAAAATGATAGCCGATTGCATATTGTCTCAGAATATCCCTCTCCACCTCATACTATAATTTAATTTGAAGGAAAATGATCAATTTAATGAAATTTTTTGTGAAAAGTTTACAAAACTATGATATTTTACTGTATTTGACTTAATGGGAAGTTGAAATTACATGGTTGCATTATGGTTAAGGCATTTTTAGCTCTGCAGTAACATGTACATGTTAGAAATAGAGCTGGTTTGTATGGAAGCCTAACACACTGCTTACAATAACTACAAACTTAGGGAGGTTTATTAAAGGAAACTGAAAATGCAGGAGAGAAAAAATTTAATCCTTCAGGAAGGCCGAGGGTCAGGCCTGGCAGCAATCAAACAGATCCATATAAAAGGCCAAAGGTCAATAGCAGATGGCAAATGTACAGAGTTGGGTAACAGGCCAAGGTCGAACTGGGTGATAAACTAATGGGGAACAAGGACAGAGCAACAAAATCCTTGAGCAGGGTCGGACAGGGCTGATAAGACACCGTGAAAAACCCTGAGGGTCCCCGTTGGCCCAGATCTACAACTTGGATCTTTTGCTGCAAAAAGCAGTGCACATGCTGATGCTCGATGATGTTCATGTGCGTGTGCGGCCTTGCACAAACACTCATGGGACAGGGTCGGACCCTGAGGCCACCCATCCAGCAACGCCCCATTTCTGGATGGGTGACCTCAGTGTTCGACCCTGTCCTTGAGGCTGGCTGAGGGTCAGGGCTGGCAGCAATAAAACAGATCCATATAACAAGTCGAAGGTCAAGAGCAGGCTGCAAATGTAACAGGTATCAGGTAACAGGCCAGGGTCAAACAGGGAGATCAGATAATGGGGAACCATAAGAGGTCTGGAGAAGGATTTATAGAAATTTATAGGAAACTAACTAAAATAAGATTCATAGCAAAACGCCACTAGCTCACCATTTTTACTGATATAGCAGGTGTACACTCAAAGTGATCACAAATAATTAGCATATATCTAGGCAATGATATGGCTCTCCAGTATGTTTCATATTCTCTCGGAAAATGGGCAATGGAGCATGAACTATGAATGCTACCCTTCCCATTCTTAGTAAGATTAGCAAAATATAACATTGTAACAGTGTAATGGAAGTATTTTGCCTGTATTTATTTATGTATTTGCTTATTTGTTGATCATTTATTTTGTATTTAGGAAACTGAGAATTGTATCCTTTTTCCCAAAATGATGTGCTTCAACACCTGGATACAGCTGTTACAATGAACAAAGGCAAAGAAAACGTTTGGCCCCAATAGTAAGGCTATACAAAAAATGGTTGGCCGTTTCTGGCCTATAGTACAAAGGCACCCTGGCCTAAGCAAATACTGCAAGGAGATACCTATCTTCTCTTACAAGAGGGGTGTCAATCTTATCAATAAAACTAGAGGTAATAAATCTGAAAACAGGCTGCTGAATCAAGTAACTATATCTTTGGAAAAACAGTGCAATATGCAGACTTAATAAAGCAAAACCTAGGAAAGTTACTGTATTTAGGCCTTGCACCTATTCCGAGCTGAAGCCCACAGCTCTCCCATTATAGTGCTCTGTATATTCCGATGAATTGCAGTAGCAGCAGTTCAGTGTCACAGGCTGGACTTCTGTATAACACAGAGGATGCCTTTTGGGCCCAGGCTGGCGTTGATGCTGCCAGAATGAGTGACAGCTAATATACAGCTAGAGACAACAGGCCGCCTGTACAAAATACCCCCCACCACAAAGCTATCATTATAGTGAGGAGTTAGTGAGTATATACTGCAGCTAATAACATTATATTACAGAGAGAACTCTGCTTCATGTTTCTACCTGCTCAGAAGATAAGGAAGTGAACTGCTTCTTCCCCTGACATCACATCCCTCTCTTTCTCCACCCTGTCCAAATTGTGCATTTTTTCTCACCAAATCACAGCTTCATCTAATTCTGCCAATCTCTAAACATAAACCAATACCATCTGGCTCATGGTCATTCAGATCTCAGATGCAACTCCTGTGTTTATAGCTCCAGGACTTTTCCTGACCTGTTATATTCACAGAAAAACACAAGGTTCCTGGAACCACCTAAGGTGGGAAAATTCCCATGCCTGAACTGTAGCAATTGCAATTCATTAGAGGTGAAATATAGCTAATCCTCTGAAGGGGAACATATTGCAAATTAAACAGTACAGCACTTGCAATTCTGAATATGTGTCCTGTGCAGTAACACAAATATAAAGTTTTGTTCCTTCTCTGTATAACACTCTTTTCTATTTGGTTTAAAGGACTTTTGGTTATTAATGGTTTTTAACATTAATCTTTACTTGCGATAGTTATTCCACTAGTTACCTCACATCATGCAAATGTAGTCCATCTATTTCTTTCAAGTTTCAGGAATCTTAAATCTCAGGGTTAAGGGGTTTTTGATATAAAAAACATAGCGTTTGGAAAGGGGCAAGCCTATTAAAGTAATGTAAAATCCAGGAAAACAGAATTGGCACCCATAGAAATGCATTGAGACTGGTGGGACCACAAAAAAAAGTAAAATGTGGGAAAACGTTAAATCTAGGGACGTAAACTTAACATTTTTAAAAGCACTGACATTTTTAAATAAATGCAATCTGTAAAGTTGCTTATAGCTATGTTTTCTTTTACAGTTTTAGGAAAAAAATTTTTGAAGTTGACTTGACATGACTGGAAATGCCATATTTTGCATACTGAATGTATTGATCCATTTTACCTCATTTACAAAATCATTGCACATTCCTTTCATTGTCACATACCATTGTTAAGCAGATTAGCTGATAATACAAAAGTTATTTAAATTTCTGATTTTGTTTCATTTCACAATTATGCCCAGACAAGGCAAACATTTTAATCCACTTATATATATTTTGTAATTATTCTGTGACAGTTCATCCAATGTAAACTGTGTTGGGGAAGGAGGGGGTGCAGAGATTAATTAACAGCATATTTAATCAGTCTAGCTGGAATTGGGTGAACAGGGGTTCTTATATACTGTAGCTTATAGTTGGCAGGCTGGAAGTGACAGTGTACATTGGAGAATCATCTGTGTATAAGGGAGAAATTGCATTCTACAGAGTAAGAATTAGGTTGTAAGAAAAACAATTATTAAAAGGATACAGAAGCTCACAGTACAGTGCCCAATTAACAGTTTACCACAAAACAAAGTCATTGTAGGCAAGATTTATTTTTGGTTTGACATAGAAAACCCTGGGATTTTTATAGACACCAAAAGGGCATCCCCCAGCTGATTGCATTAAAAGTCATCTTAAACATTCTAAAGGTTATGATAGAAGTTAAATATGCATAATGGCATTTGAATTTATTCTAAAGCCTCTGGTTAAGAAAATGTTTTATTTGCCTTATAGCTGAATTTGCATTGGCAGATTTCTCGAACTTGTCAAAAAGTGAGTAAATAAAAATTGTTGAGAAAGGCAGCACAGTGGTCAGGATTAGAGGCTTGTTGTATTCATGTTTGTACCCTGGATCCATCCAAAAGCATTGGTTTCTTTCTTTTCTTTCTTGTTCCTGTGTTTCTGTGTTTGTTCTAGATTCCCTGCCTGGTTTCTGTGTTCCTATAGATTTTCTGGTTTTAACCTTTGGGTGCATATTGAATTTTAGACAAACAGCTAGCACTGACCACTTTTATTCTCTTGTAGATCGACCAGGTGCACTTCAAACGGTGTCCACCTCCACCGACTTTGGTAATCCAGAAATTGTAGACGACAGCAGCATTCAATGAATGGTGCTGTCTACTACAATTTTTGCATATTGAATTTGTCTGCTGCCTGTCTTGCCTGTTCCATTCTTTTCCCCTTTACTCCATCTTCCCTGTGGGAATTTGCTCAAATGCCAGACTTGGAATAACTTCTTAAAGAAATAGATAACATATAGGGTAATGTTAAACTGAAGTCTGTCCCCTAGCTGTTTCCCTAGCTGTTTGCATATATGGGCTTGCCATTTTAATAAATTGTTAGCCACCCTTAGGCTGTTTATTCTCAACAAATGAAGGTTTTACAGACCAGGTTTTCCATGGGAGATTTCAACTCTCTCCCCTCACAAAGATTTCCAATTTCCTGCTTCCTTGGCAGAGAGCTCCCAACCCTAGGTGGTGGCATCACTCACGGTAGCTACATTAGTTACATACTGATTGCACCCAGCTTCTATCATCTTCCTGATGTGCTGAGCATTCTTGGAGATATGTACCTTCCTGCTAGTGTTTTCCCAGACATTGTGCCACATCCTTTAGCTGAAATAGCTGATGCATGAAGGCATCTTCTGCCAAATTTATGGTTTGCTTTCAATATTTAGACCTCTATAAACCATTTGCCATACTGTATTACAGAGTGCTCTTCAATGTATTGGTATGATTATAACAAACCTGCATGTCTGAGACCAGGTTAGAGGGCAATAAAATCATTTTGGGGGTCACATCTGGCCTGCAGGTCTACAGCTGCACTGACCTGCGATTGGGATTAAACAAGAGCTTGAATTGGAGTGAAAAAAGTTGAGGGATGCTCTGTGTGGTGCATAGCACAACGTGCTTAAAGAAGCCCCTCCCACAACCATAAGCCACACCTATTGTTGTAAAAATCCTCATGCACTTTCTGGTTTCACCCACTTTAAGGCAAAGCCATTTTGCGATTTCCTTTTTGGTATTTCCTTCTAATGCACAGTTTGATGTCCAGTATGCATAGATTTACGTATGGGACCTGTAAGGACCCCAAAATAAAAAGTGTGCACGTGACATTCTATCACTATTCCTTAATCTGCTGCTGTTTGATACCTTGATTTTCTTCTGATTTTCACTTTTTGGTTTCCCCTGTTTTCTTCTTCTCTACTTTCTTTCTTTTCTATAACCCTGTCTTATTCCTCCGCTATCTTTATCTGGTCAATACTTCTCTATCTTTTCTATTTCTTCCCAGCAATCTTTTCTCTCCTTTAATCCTCTATATCAGTGCTGTCCAACTTCTGTGGTACAGAGGTCCGAACTTTTTCTGGTCTACGTGGTGGAGAGCCGATAATGGAAGTCAGTGTTGATCACTCCCCCTTTTAAACCACACCCACTTTAAACCACACCCACGTTACCACAATAACTTCTAAGATATATATAATATCCACATTAACAGTGGTAGCACACCAAAAAACCAAATGGTTGGTGCTCACTGCAGAGATATCCCTCATCTTTCCTATGTGAAACATTTAAGTCAGCCATTTGCCTAATCCTCTACTGTGGATAATACAGAAACCCCCCAATACATGATTAAACACCTTAGGCACCCATAATAACTATTTCCAAATACTAACAAACACCCAGCACAAACCCCTACCAGGTTTACATCCCACAGATAGCATAAGGCAAGCACAGAATGACACACACAAGCAGCATTGGCAGGCAAAGTATAACACACAACTAGCACTGGCCAAGAAGAGTACGACACACACAAGCAGCACTGAGCAAGCAGAGTATGGCACACATAGGGAGCATAGGGAAGGCAGAACACAGCAGGAGACCACTCTAATATGTACTACATACAGTGACACAGTGCTGGTGCCCTATTAGCATTTTGAGTAAAGTGTGAACAGATGAACAATGTGGGCAGTCTGGGTCTCAGGTGTGAACAGTACAGGGCTTCAGGGGGGTGAACAATAGAGGTGTTACAAGTGTGAACAATGCAGGGGGGGTCATAAGTGTAAACAATACAGGGTATTAGTCTGAATTTGAGTCTTTGAAAATGCAGGGGCCTGTTACTCTCTGCAGTGATACCTGCTTACACATGGTAAGCAGACACAACAGGCAGACTCTCATGGAGGGCCACAGAAGGGGGGGTCGCAGGCCTCCAGTTGGACAGCCCTGATCTATATATTTAACTATATTATATTTTATCTCTGCATTGTATTTGCATGCAGCTGTGGAGTGGAGAGAGAAGTGAAAGGAAAGGAACCCTGTGCATCCCTCCCCAATTCCAACACTGGGTTAAATAATTAAAGGGGTTGTTCATCTTTGGGGCAATAAAGCTTATTTCACAGCACATGCTATAAAAATGTTTTTTGGAATGTATCATTATTAACTAAAATGTTTGCTTTCATACATACCACAAAAACAATGGTTCATCTCTGCAAAATCTCTCTCAGTTCTCTTCTCTGTTATGGGTTCACCGACACTCTCGTGCTTCATTTGCATATCTTCAGTTCCATTGGCTGGTAAGATTTTGCCAATCGGATCAAAGATATGCAAATGAAGCAGGAGAGAGAGAGAATATGCCCGTTGCAGATTCAACCGTCAACTTCCTTATATGGCAACCTGTATCTTTTATACAGAGCCTGTCCCACGATCTCAGATCACACGGGAGAGGACTAAGAGTTTTTGCAGAGACAATCACTTCTATGTATCTCTAAAAGCAAACATTTTAAGTAATAAAGATAAATTACAAAACAGTTTTTTTATGACACAGGCTGTTAAATTAGTTTTATTGTCTAAAACGTGAAAAACCCCTCTAATAAAGTTGTCTTCTAATTTTCATATGCCATGTCACTGGTACTTACCAGCAACAGAGTAAAGGCTATAGCAGGTTCATACTTATGTAATATGTTGTACCAATAATAAAAATAACGATGGCAAAAACACAAGCCGGACAATAGAACTATGAATGCTAATATTCCACATAAAAGTGGATTAATGTAAGAATAATACTGTGGAAAGTTATTCAAGACAAAATGTGAATAAAAACATACTTTTTGTCTATGGCTATGCAGTTATTTTCTGATAATAAAGAATTCTGAATTAACACAAAAACTTTAATCAACCCAGGAACCAGAATACTAGGGTACAGCTAGCATTAAGAAGCCCCTAACTCTATGCCTAAGCATACATGTTTGAGTCCCTATACTGGTGGATTACACCACATGGTACTTACCATTCCTTGCCTCCTTAATGGAGCCTCTAGCTCTACTAACTGCCCTGATCCTGCCTCTCACTTCTAGAGTGAACTATTAGAAAACGTACCTACTATGATGGCCTACCTTTCCCCAGGCTCTCCAGCACACCACCTCCTCCAGCTTGTAGGAACTAAAAAGACAGAATATGTGATGGTTTCTGATTTTAATGATTAGGGATCCCTAGCACCCCCTGGCCAAATACTGAACTGACAGGCAGATACTTTGATCTGGAAAAAGGAACAATTGCCCTTCCCAAATGTACAACCGGACCAGCTCTTAGCTGTCCAAACATTATGGTATGTAAAACATTTATTTCCTTTCACAAAGACAAAGTTACATGTGTTACAAAGAACATAGATGTATCAAGAATGTCTTCTCATTAGTACAACTGAAACACATATTATATCTGTCTATTATACATTTCTTAGAAAGAACCTTAATACCACTTCCAGCAGACATACACTCTATTACATATTTACATAGCAGCATAATGCTGAGAATTCCAAAACTGCAGAGATTGTTTCCTGGGTTTGATTCTAATTAAAGCACTGAATAGAGTTCTGTATGTTTACATAAATCATTGCGAACACCTTGTTTTAACATTTAGGAAAGGGTACATGTGACTATTAGACAAAACATGGGAATAGTTAAGGCTCTGTAAGTAGACTACACATTTTATGTTAGGACTATAAATTATATAAAGAACTCTATCAAATCACAGTGTGTAGCAAGTTACTGTACTATGCAATGAAATCTTTAAATGGCTGTGGGACTGGGTGGGTTCTACATAGTAAAGAATTCATGAAGTGGTTGCATTTCCTTCCTTCCTTGATATGATTTTCTCTGCCTGAAGCTTTCTTGCTGCATCAAGTCTGGCCTCTTTGTAACTCTTGAAATTGATCTATACTTCTGATCTGAGCTGCAGGCATAAGTTTTAAATCTAGAGTTGATGACCAGCCTAAAAGTAACAACAATGGTTGTCTCTCAAACTGACAAGTTCAACTTTTGATTTAGAAATGTGAATGTTACCAAAGAATTTGAACACATGAAGTCTTTAATAATTAAAGAAAATTATGCACCGATATTAAGAAGTAGATGGTATATGTGTATAAAACATTGTTACAGAGCTACAGAAAACGGAAAAAAAACAGCAAATCCCTGAAAAAATGGCCAGCAGCTTTCTTTAGTGTTTGATATCAGTTCATCTAGTACATTCAACAAAAATATCACATCATCATTCACTTTCTTACTGCTTATGGGACTTAGCTAGACCCCGTACTGTGCTTAATTTCCAATTTCCTTTCCACTCTACTTACTTTAGCTCCATCTTGCTGTCTTACATTCTCTTTTATTATTTTCTGCTGGGTACAGTACATTTATTTCTCTGGGCTTGATAGGAATTTGCTGCAATCACAATGGCATGTGTGGTCATTTACAATGATTAACTGGATTTAACTAGTACCATAATGAGTTTCTCCCTTTTGTTGGGGCTTTTTTGTTATGTTCTTTAGATTCTGCTATTTATTGCATTGCTTTTTCTCCAAGCGGTCTGTCTTTCTTACATAACTATTCTCTGTTCATTTTAAATAAACATGCTGCATAATTACATACCTAGCACTAACCGGAAAACATAATTGAATGTAGAGACAGAAGGGAAGACTTGCATTATAATTATCAGAATATCTTCTTTCAAGGCCATATTATTTCAACTTCTACAAAGTATAAAAGGGTTTAAAAGTGAAAGAATTAACTACGAATCTGTATACTTGCAACTGCTGTGCCTATATTAAATGTATGTTTTCAACTACAGGTATGGGACCTGCTATCCACAATGCTCAGGACCTGTGGTTTTAACTATACTATAAAATCATTTAAACAATAAATAAACCCAGTAAGCTGGTTTTGCTGTCAGTAAGGATTAATTATATCTTAGTACAAGGAACTGTTTTACTACAGAGAAAAGGGAATTTTGTTTCTAGATAACAAATCCCATATTTCATTTAAAAAAGTCAGTATTACTTAGCTGAAACCAATAAAGCAAAAATGCAAAAGATGGATAAATTATTTGTTTGATGCAATGTGCATAAACCATTGTTTGTAAAGAATTACATTCTTCCTTAAAACGAAAGTGAAATATATGTCAGTGAGAGCAAGTTCATACTAAGGCATAGACAGCATCCATGTAAATGGTATCAAACAGACCTAATTATCATGTTTTCTTCAATCAGTGGTAATGCAAACCTGTGTGTGCATTTGGGTGGTGCTCAATCTGGAAACCTTTTTGTAAATCTTGGTTTCATTTATCCATATGTAGTAGAAAATCAAATGGCACACACTCTGGCAGATCTGCAAAAAAAACTTGTAGTTTATTGAGATACACACAACATTTCGGAGGTACAACCTCCTTTTTGAAGTGCTCTCTTAGGTATATCCTAGTTCACAGGTATATGGAAGTGCTCTGGAGCAATGCTCCTCCTTTCCAATTAAGTGACATCACAAAGTGTGTATACAAGCATGAATATATCAGAAAGTGGTACTGTGGACACAATTGCATAATTATAATACCTGTGTAGTGACAAGTAGTGCTTATCATTAGTGACAAAACAGTAGTAATAAAAGTGAATAATCCATAAAATCAATACTTAGTTTATTGCATATATACTAGATCTAGATAGATAGATAAATGGATAGATGGATAGATAGATAGAGAGAGAGAGAGAGAGAGAGAGAGAGAGATAGATAGATAGATAGATAGATAGATAGATAGAAGATAGATAGATAGATAGATAGATAGATGAAAGATGGATAGATAGATAGCTAGATAGATGGAATTTTACAACTTGTTCTCTACAAAAACTCCTAGATTCTTCTCAATTAAGGAAACCCTAACATGCTGCCTTTTAGGGGCAGATTTACTAAGGGTTGAATTTCGAATAAAAAAAAAATTCAAAATTGGACAATCAAATTATTTTTTAAGTGTATTTTCGAAAAAAAATTCAAAAACACTCCTTAAAGGTTCCAGGAGGTCCCTATAGGTCCCTTTAGGCTTAAATAGCAATTCTGCAGCTTTAAGGTGGTGAAATGTTGAATTTGAATTCTTTAAAGAGACAGTACTTCGATTTTAAAATTCGATTCAAAATTTTTTCAATTCGAATCAAATTTTGGCCTATTTGATAGAGGAAGTACCCGAAAATTACTTAGAAATTCGAATTTTTTAAATTCTAATTTTCACTTCAACCCTTAATAAGTCTGCCTCTTAGTGTATAACTTGCATTGATATTATTTCTGCCAAAGTGCATTTATCAACACTGAACATTATTTTCCAGTTTGCTGCCAAGTTTGCAAATTGCGTCAAATCACTCTGCAAAGTGGTATCATCCTGTATGGAATTATAGTTACGCACAATTTAGTATCATCAACCAAAATAGAAACAGTACTTGCAATTCCCACCTCCAAGTCATTAATATACACATTGAAAAGCAAAGGACCAAATACAGACCCCTGCTGTACACCACTAACAACAACATGTAATTTAGTGCGCATCTGTCTGCCATGTAATAATTCAGCTGGAGATGCTTGTTTTGTTGCATGGCACGTTGCTCTGTAGTTATGTAGTTATGTACTAAATCCAAGATTTCTCAGTAAGGTTTGCTGTTTGTAGTGCATCTTTCAGACTTCTTTTGAATCACTCGATGTCTCCATTTGCTTGTGTGTAATACAGTGAAGATTTTCTATGCACAATATTCCTCTCAGAAAGATTTCAAATACAATTGAGACAAACTATGATCCGTTATCTGATATTAACTCTGAAGTGGTGGTGTATGTGTGATAGCTGTTTTGTCATGATTCTGACAATTAATACAACAATGAATAGCGGTTACCACATCGGCATCCATTGCTGGCCACCAATTTAGTTCTCATAGTCTTTGTTTTGTACGTACAAATCATTGAAGACTTTCATGTGCAAGTTGTATGAACGTTTCTCTCAAGGTTTCTGGATACCAGTAAGCAGTGAGCTCCAAGGATAGTTGATGTCTAATCCTGTAGTAAGGTTGAAGATCAGGATTGAGTTTATTCTCAGCATTCGACCATTTGCTTTGGAAGATGCCCTGTAGTTTTACTTGAATTGGACATGTGAGGCAAGTTTGCTTAAAATCAGCAGCTGTAACTGTTGATGATAGTAAATCAGTCAGTGCTACAACTTCTATGTCCTCATCCAGTGTATCAGAAGCTGAAGGTAAAGGTAAACATGACAAACAATCAGCAGTAACATTTTTCAATCCTGGCTTGTATTGCATTTTGTAGTTGAAATTCAGTAGCTTTACTGACCATCTAGTCATATGCATTCCAGCTCTTCCTAGTCCCTTTGTTGTAAGTAGTGTAGTTAAAGGGCTCTGATCAGTGCATAAGGTAAATTCTCTACCCCATGGTAGAGCTTGTTTTTCAACAGTTGAATACTTACGCTCTGTCTGTCTATGTGTTCTGGATGCAAATTCAACAGCCTGATCAGCATGAATCTGTGTGAGAACTGCACCAACGCCATAGTCTGAAGCATCTGTAGTAACCATAGTAAGTAGTGCAGGATCAAATAGAGCTAGTGCTGGACTGTTAACAATTAACTGTTTCACTATTTAAATACTATGTTGAGCAGACTCTGACCAAACAGACTTGAGGTTCCACGTAGTGATGCTCTAAGTGGTTCCATCACTGAAGCATAGTTGGGAATAAACTTAGAATACCAACTCGTAAGGTCTGGAAATCAGATGGAGTAGGTGCTTGTGTAACAGAGATGACATGGTCAGAGTCAGGCAGTAATCCATCTTGTGAAATTATATGACCCAAAAATGATAGCTGAGTTTGTCTGAAGTGGCATTTGGAAAGGTTCAGTTTAAGTCCTGCAGAATCAATGCATTTCAGAACCTTTTCTAGGTACATGTCATGAAGATCCATAGTTGGAGCATAGACAATGACATCATCCAAGTAGCATTGCATTGTACACCAGGTATGTCACTGAGTATAGAAGACATTTGAAAACAACTTGGTGCTGAAGCCAGAGCATAAGGTACACGCTTGAACCAAAACAAGCCATCATGGGTGATAAATGCAGTGAGGGCTCTGCTTTCCTCATGCAGAAATACTTGATGATAATTACTCTGAATATACAGGGTGGAAAATAATTTTTCTCCTCGGAGTTCTGAAAATATTGAGTATAACAGTGCTTTATTAGTAAGGCTTGTGCAGCCACTACACAATGGTAACCTAAACTCTAATGCTCTAAACAGTATAGTAAGTATGCACAGTATTGAGCAAAGTGACATCTACAGGCCATTTGTATAAACACCACAGTACATCAATCTATAAATGACATGTGGAATGGAGAGTTCTCGAAATTATATTTTAACCATTAGACTGATTTGGACAATTAAATTCAGCCATTAAAGGTCATCAAGTGATGCAGGCCATAATACCGGGCTCATCTTCTCTTAAGTATTCTTGAATAATTATGGAATTACTTAAAAGTGTGAATGATTCCATTTACAAGGAAAGGCTTGATAAATACAATATACAACAAGGTTAGCATAAAGATTTGGTAAACAAAATTAATTTCCCAAGGAGGTGCAGCTAACATGTGTTTATCTATTCAGAATGAAAGAAAGGGGGATTCACCTTTTACAGGAAAGGTACATGTGTTCAAGAATTCCCTACCAAGAGAGGTAGAACATATGTTGAGTAATTAAATTAAATCATCAGTGATTGCTCCAGGGAGTTATCTGATTGCCATCCTGCAGTCAGAAAGCAATTGTTCTTACCTGTGAGATTTTATTGGCAGCTGGTCTGTTTCGGAATGGGGGGATGTTTCCTTAAAAGACTCACCACGTATTGATCCAGGAGAGGTAAAACTTTGTACAGCAGCTGAAGTATGTGCTTTTTCAACATTATTCCTTAAGTTGTTATCAGTAGCAGCAGCATTTGTTTAAGGGTGATTAGCTCAATATAATGATATCCCTATATAATTAAACCTGCTCCTTCTCTGATAGCTACGTTACAACCAAGGCCAACAATAAAAGGATTCCTTGACTTAGCAGCACTGAAACTCTCCCAACACCCACAGAGAGCTCACAGTCACCTTATTTTAATGCTCATTGAGAACCAATGGCTTTATGTCCTCAGTCTAGAATGCAACCTACTAACAGTAATTCTTTTGGAGGTTTTATGAAAAAAAATCAACTTTGTTGGACTGTAGCTTTTAGCTTTTTGTAGCTGGAGCGGTTTTTATAACCATTTTTTTTGTCTGTAGCTTTTAAGCTGTGCTTCCTTTGTAAAGCAAAACAAATTTCATTGAAATCTAACACATGCATTTCTTAATTTTAAAAAAAAGAGGGAATTGGTTTCATAAGAGGAGAAACACCAGGTTTAAATTTCTTGCACATTTTGACAGAAACTAGAAAATACCTCTGCCTGATTTTCTGAATGAACATTTTATTTTGCTAGCATGTAAATGGAAAGGGGGGAAGGTGAAAAAGAGTGAGAGTGCTTTAAATAAGGCATGGTATGAGCGCCATCTAGTGCAGCATCTGCAATTCAAGCACACCGGATATCATAAACCATGAGTACTGTAATCATTGCCAATTTATATTAGATTGAAGCAATGGGGAGAGAGAGAAGCTATATAATCTTAGATTCAATTAACATAGCAATGAGAAATTAATTAAACCACCTAAGTGCTGAAAATTAAAATGGCCTTCTTAATGGCAGCCTGTGTAAATATGAACATTTTAAGTTTTTCTCTAAGCATGCCTTATACTGTGTGAATATTATAATACATTATCTGCGTCTTCCTAACAGAGATAAGATCTAGATTAGAGTCCCTTGTCTACACTGTATTTTCTGCATCTAAATACCTGTTAAACTTTGTGCATTCTCCTTTATTCGTACTTAGTGTACACAGGATCAAACACTGCCTGGCTTATATTATACATAACAAAGAAATACAGGAGTTAAGATATTAGTAATTAAAAAAAGTTAACTATTATTGTTCAGTGTTGGGTATGAGTGGGAAAGTGTTCATGAATAAAAAGTAATTTTACAGATATGTTATGGAACATATAGTAAGCACCTGTGTTACCCCATGAATATAATTATGAGAGCTGCTGTAAATACCAAATAACAGCTCCAAGTGCTAGTGTAATAACAATTGCAGACTAGTAATCCCTTACTTCCCCATGTAATTATAGGTATAGAAGGGGTAGTGTGTTTTTTAATGGCAGAGACAAATGTGAGGGCTGTATAAACAGAACCCATATCCAGTTGGAATCAGTGTGGACACTTGAAGAGTAATCAGTGTCACTGGATACTATCCTACTTTGCAAATTCAAATTGAAAGTCCATTAAGTCACAGGTGTCCCGATAGACCATAGTATGAGTCCAAGGAATTTCAGTATACATCCAACATGTCAAGTTTTTTACTACAGGAGAATTATACTGATCTCTCCAGCAGCCGTTTTGGCTACCCCAAGAGCATACTGAATGTTGTGAAAAATTATCCACTGTTGGAGGTTTGATTGCCTACTGAAATTGGTATATTTTTCTGAAACTCCACTTTACTCCATCTCCAGAGAAGTGCCAGGAGGAATCGATCTGACAATGAGGGGGTTATTTACTAAAATCAGAATGTATTACTTTAATTAAAAAAAGCTCAACCAAACTCCCATTCCTGATTTTGCCTTATTTATAATTAAATATATCAAATAAATTGGATCAGTAAAAAACTCAATACATTTTAGAAAAAACCCGATTGTACAATTTTTCAGACTTTTCTCTGAATCACTTTTTCTCCCGAATCACTAATTTTTTTGTTTTTGTTTTTTAGTTTATGAGTCTGAACCCAGTGCAAACCACAACATCTTCAAATTGAGTCATCTCCTGTTGATCTGCACATGACCTTGACAGGTTTGAGATAGCAGATTTTTCAGATTTGGGCTTTTTGCTGCATTGGGGTATAATAAATCTTTAAAAATTTGAGGTTTAGTAAATAACACCCCAAGAATACTTAAGAGAAGATGAGCCAGGTATTATGGCCTGCATCACTTGATGACCTTTAATGGCTGAATTTAATTGTCCGAATCAGTCAAATGGTGAAAATATATTTTTGGTTTTGTGGGTATCCTTCAAAACTTAATACTTCTCCTACAAAACTGGGGATGGATTTATTTGTAAAAAAAACACTATTGGCAGGCAATTTAGCAGGTTTTATCTGGCGAATAGTCTCGAAAATCAAATTCTTTTTTTTTTTTAAAAACTCAAATCAAATTTGAATAAGTCAGTCGAATTTGACAGTTTTGACCATAAAAAACTTGAAAACGCAAATTAGAATTTTCGATTCGACCCTTTATAAATTTGCCCCATAAATAAATATTCCTTATATCCTTATATAGTGGTGTATAATTCAATGAGATTTACTTGTTATTGACACTATATTTCTCCTTTAATAAAAAAGTCAAAACAAAAATTTTCATTGAAGGCTCTGGTTATATGATAGCTGTGGGCAGTGTCCATTATTAATTAGCTTGTGATTAATAATAGTGTATTAGGCAATTTATGATGCAGAATACACTATTTCATTATGCACTATTAGTATTTAGCGATTTCACAAATCTGCATCTATTTTTTCCTATATCAGGCTACTAATGTAAAATCACATGCGATCTGTTACCATGCATATGATATGTATGCAGAGTTGCAAAATACACACTGGTTGAAATCAGATAACCAATGTAGGAAATATTCATGCAAAAGTTGGTGTATTAGTGTATTTAAAGGACAAGGAAAATCTAAAATAGAATAAGGCTAGAAATGCTGTATTTTGTATACTAAACATAAACATGAACTTACTGCACCACAAGCTTAATCAAAGAAATTATTTATTCTTTCAAAACTGTCCACAGGGGGCTGTCATCTTGTAACTTTGTTAAACATCTTTGCAAGACCAAGACTGTGCACATGCTCAGTGTGGTCTGGGCTTCTTAGCGATAGTCATTAATTATCAAAACAACACAAGTCAAATAATATCTGAAAGATGCCAATACACCAAGACTGATTAATAATCAGAATATGCAGACTGTGTTGTCATGTAATCTAATGTGGATTCTATAGTTTTTGTATTGTTTAATACAAACTTTCTCCAACTCTGCAGAAACAGTGGCTACAGTAAAATAATCCTACAAATAGAATACCAGTTTATCTGCTTAAATCTGGCTCCATGATCTTTGTCCCTGCAGCTGGAGTTGGAAACATAAAAGGGGATATAAAGGAAAAAATACAATCCAATACAAATTTCTACACAGTCGCCGACTGCAAGCTGCTGGAGTTTTGCATCGCTGGGAAGTAGGTGGGGGCTCCCCCTGCTGTTCGTAGGTATGATTATTTCTCTGCCCAGCAGTAAGGGACAGTCTGACAATTCCTATTCACAGCAGTAAATGAAGGGAGAATTTTACTGAATACAGTCAGATTTCTTATAAAAAACAGTACACATTTTTTAATTAAAGCATAATGGAGATAGATTTCTTTTTCATTAAAGAAAGTAAAAATGGGATTTTACTTTTTTGCCTTTCCTTGTCCTTTAACAACAGCATCGGGGTTGCTGACTTAGGTGGCGGGACCTAAAGGTTTTACTGTTTTATAATTACAGAGAAGATATTAATTTTGAATTATTTGAATAAAATGCAGTCTATAGGAGATAGTATTCCTGTAATATGGAGCTTTCTGGATAACAGGTTTCCAGATAACTGATCCTATACCTTTAACAATAAAAGTCTAGCCTCTGGAGTTATCTGTTTTTTGGCTGCCTAGGTCAGTTACCCCTGTAAGAAGCAAAGAAAGAATTATTGGGGGATATTGCCAATTTTTAAGCATGCCCTAGTAATGAAAATTGATAACTGGGTGCCTGGGTTGTATTTTAGAAACTTAAGAAAATCCTCACAATTAAAGGGTATTTCTACTCCAGCATCATCCCACTGAAAACCAACTTTGTAATCAGGCGGAGGGTGCTATAATGTATCTCCAGGGATCCTGCCAACACACACTTGACTCCAAGACCACATGCCATGTGTGACTTTTCAGTGCAACAAGAATATGAGTCTCACAGTACAGGCAAATCCCTATAGGAATATAAAGTCAAATTATGTTTATGCAGATAAGAATCTCACAAGAGCATGTTTTTCTTTTATGACTTCTAAATGCCTGCTTAAACATTTCAGTCTATACACCAACATAAGCAAAGTGTTAACCTGAATAACATAGCTATGGTTAAGCATTGTATCCTACAAAGGCTTAGCTAATACTTGTACTTTGTAGTTGGGAGTAGCTCTTGACTGCCAGCATTATCTCTTCAGGTGACAACTTCTTATCCGGATTATATGTTAAATGCATACACTTCCTTTATGTCTTGTGTTTCCCTCCTTTGCAGACAGTGTTGATACAGATAAAGGTATAATGGAATATGTCACCATGTAAAATGAGCATTTCGCTACTGATTAGTGGCCTGATATGTACAGTAGCTGGCAGCATACGGATATCTCCCCCATAAATGATACACAAATCGCGCTAACTCAGCATAGACTTCGCTTTTTTTTTTTTTTGAAGGCACACAAGTCCCCAATAAGGAATGCCTCTTGCAATTAAAGAGATTGAACTGTTTTATTTGTCTCCTGGTCCACTCTTAAATAAAAATGACTTTTGTTTAACAGAGGGCATAGGTTAAGTATTATAGAAAAACAGTATTTGAGGAGCATGATAATTACAAAGAATCGTTTTTGAAAAACCTATTGAATAGAATTGCTTCAATTTCATCTAAACATTCCTACTGTCCACCTTTCACTGGGAGAAATAGAAAACAGGAAAATAGAAATGAACATGGTTTTATAAAATGCATCTTGCAATGAATAATTTAGGTTTGTTTATTATACTAAGCACGATATTCAGCAACACAGAAAAAGTCAATTTACAGTCATGAAAAACTTTGTATTTTGTTACTACCTAGGCAATCAAGCTTTATTACACATTCAGCTACTATAATATATTGGGCAATTGCAAATTAATATCAAAAATATTTTGGGCTTCATGGGCACATACAACTGGCATCAGTTACCACTCCAATATATTTGCACTAATTACATTAGGCTACAGATACTAAGGGGGACATTTACTTACCATCACATTCTCTGTTTGCAAGTGTCCAGCATACTTTGTGCAAATAATGCGCAACTAGGTCCCAGGAAAAGAACATTGGCATACTTTCGGCAGCGATGATTCGTTGGAAAATTTCATGACAAATTTTTCTGTAGCATTACTTTCTTCCTAGCAAAACTTTGTTAATTTATTTTAAATTCAGTGGGTATATAAAGGTCATATGTATGAATTTCTTAGTTGTGTTGTGGAACTTGTTCAGTAAAATGCAAAATCTGGTATGTAACATTCCATCCATTATATAAAATCTCATTAACAACATTCCTTGACAGGAAAATTTCATTTCATTTCAAAATGATTACATTGGTTAATTCAGGGATGCCATTAGAAATCACGGGGCCCCGCACAACAAAATATTTAGGGCCCTATGGGCTCTGCCCACCCTGGCACCCAAGCCCCACCCCTGATCCTGCCCACTCCACATCAAAGTTAAAAGACCACACAGATATAAAAGTACCCCCCCCACACACATATTGGTGGCCAGGGCTCCCTTATAAGTTAAAAAAAATCATTGGCACCAGGGCCCCCCATAAAAGTTTTTTTTTTTTAAAGTATTGGTGCCAGGGCCCTCTTACAAGTTAAAATAAATTGGGGCCCCAAAAATTTTTTAAAAAGAAAACATTGGCGCCAGGGCCTCCCTTACAAGTTAAAAGAATTTGGGACCCCAAAAAATATTTTTTTGAAAAAAAAACCTTTGCCCCAGGACCCCCTTACAAGTTTAAAAAAATTGGGGCCCCAAAAATCTTTTTTTTTTTAAAAATTGGTGGCAGGGGCCTTTAGAGTATTAAAAGTATTGTTTGTCTTGCTGTGAATGTGATCTTTGGTCTGATGGATCGTGAGAATCTTTTTCAAGTTGCCCAGTAGTAAGGGGTCTCTCTCTCTCTCTGTCCAATTACCCCTTATTATCTGGCTGGGGTTAGCGAGGGAGGGCCGGGAGGTTGCAGGAGCAGCTGAGGGTCATGCTGTACCTCCCGCTTGGCAGGTTAGGGAGGCAGAAGTTTCCATGCATAGAGAAGGGATGGTGGTCTTCCATGCACGCACGGCTGTTCCACCATCCCTTGTTTGCACATGGAAACTTCTGCCTGCCTAACCCGCCAAGAGGGAGGTACAGCATGGCCCTCGTCTGCTTCTGCAACCTCCCAGCCCTCCCTCGCTAACCCCAGCCATGGTGGAGCATCAGGACTTCCAGATAATAAGGGGCAATCGGAGAGAGATAAAGAGAGACCCCTTACTACTGGGCAACTTGAAAACGCTTCTCACTGTCCATCAGCCCTGGACAGGATTAAAAAAGACAGTGAGCAGAGGAAGGGGATGGTCTTTTAAAGTGCTTAGGGTGGTTCCTATCCTTTGGCTCATAGGGAGGGTTTAACCCATGGGTAACAAGGGAAAAAAATTAGCCAGCAACAAGGTTCTCCGCTAGTGATGTATGTTGCTCGCCTTCTAGTAAACAGGCGTTATCACTGTGACTTGTCTTTCTAGTGAAAAAACACAATTCGCTTTTAAGTAAATGGGCCCCTAAAGGAGAACTGTGTACCAGTGTGGTATATGGAGGCACCTGCAGGTCGGAAATTATTCCCTTCAATTGTGTATCATTCAGTTGGCACAATATCAAGTGCTTATGAGAACAAAATGGAATGGGAGACTTTTACTTACAGTTTAGACAAATCATCAAGCAAGAAAATGAGGCTCATCTGTCACAAACACTGATGCTACAGGGCTAATGATTACTTTCTGATGGTAATTGCACTGGTTTTGGAGCTGCTATATAATAAGAATCTGAATTAATTTCTAATCAACCTTGTATCATGACATTTATAATCTGTATATACAGTGTATTTTGTGACAGCAGCACAGCGCATATGCAGTGAATCAGCAGAAAAGAAAATGGGAAGCAACTGGTACATCTTTGTGTTGTGTTTAATAAAAGCCCTATAAATAACAGGTTTATTAAGCATTGTTTATGTGTATTGCTATGCAGCACTGCTGACATTAGAGTGCACCCTTTACAGCAGTCCAGAGAGTATCTTAGAGCATGTCCACCGTCTGTAGTACCAAGGGCCAGAATTTTTCTGGCCTATGTGGTGGATGGCCAATAATGGAAATCAGTGTTGACCACTCCCCCTTTTAAACCACGCCCACTGTAAACCACACCATGGTTACTACAATAACATTTAAGACCATTTCCACATTAAAGGGGTTGTTCGCCTTTGTAACACATGGACAAATCGAACAGTTCACATAAATAGAATAGAAATAGCAGAAAAAGTACATATAGATATTCATCTCAGAAGTTTCCCTGTACTAAACCTTCAGTTCCACATGGACCCTGTGCTGGAAGGGGGTCACTGACCCCCAAAACACTACAGTCACTACTCCACTTCCTTATAGGACATCACACATTTTACTGGCAGCTAACTTAAATCCTGTTGGCTGCGTCTGCTGTCAATCTGCAACTGCTTCCTGTGCTGGGGAGCAGCATTCAGGTACTGAAGAGAAACTGTTACAGGGAGTTAGAGTGTGGGCTGTGTGCTGCAGAGACTTCAACTGTGCAGATGGGGGGTCGAGGTGCTTGGGACCTGGGGTTTTGCGGATTATGGATCTTTCTATAATTTGGATATTCCTACCTTAAGTCTACTAGAAAATCATGTAAAATTAAATAAGATTTTGCATCCAATTATAGCTTAGCTGGATCAAGTACAAGCTACTGTTTTATTATTACACAGAAAAAAAGGAAATTATTTTTAAAAAATTGGATTATAATGGAGCCTATGGGAGATAACACTTGTACTTTCCAGAAATATCTTATTTGGTGGGTGGGGGGCAGTGTATCATTTTGTGTCTTTACCACCATAAAATATCATTGTTCAACAGTTGACGTGACGTCCGGGACTATTTCTATGCACTTGATATAAATCCCTATATCCTGAAAAATAGAACATCTTCATTGTTTTGGTATTTAGAGCTCTAAATCTTGTTCCAGAAGTAGAACACTCAGGTTCTCCTTAAAAAAAGTTTTGTTTTCCTATGTAAATTATCCCCCAAAATGTTCAAAAAAACAGCTTGCACTGAATGCACTTAAAAGCTTAAACCTCATCCCTTTAAAACCAGACACATATGGAATCCACAGCCTGTATGGCTAATTAGCAATTCATTTAGATGCAGCATGTGCAATTTTGTACATGGCTGACACTATGCTTATGCCAATGTCATTAAAAGAAATAAAAGTATAAAAAAGCCGATATTTATTCCCAGAAATGGTTGCACCCCTTTAGCACTCTGTCCTAGGCAGAAGGAGAATGCAAGAATTGGGAGAACAAGGTTGCTCCTTCTTTTTCTGCAGTTATTCTCTGCATGGCTGTGTGATTGATTGTTTGTTGTAAGGCAGGTTTTTTTATATGCTGAATCTATTACAATTGAGTAATCAACCAATGACTATTCAAATTCTGTGACTGGTTACAGTGCACAAGCAACAAATGAATTACTAGGAGTACGGCAGTATCAATGTCCAACCGGAAAGGGCAAAGCCTGGGCATGATAATTTATCATACAGGAAGTTCTTGGTGTGTCAGGTTCAAAATAGGCCACTCCAGGACAGGAGAAGGACTGAGGTAACAGGTATAAAAATTAGCTTTTACAATGGCATTTTTACTTTTTGTTATTGAAAACGGTATTTCTAACACATTGAAAGCATTGTTAGTGGTTTCATAAGATTTGTACATTGAAGGTGAACAACCCCTTTAATGATGGTAGCACACCAAAACACCAAATGGTTGGTGCTGACTGCAGGGATCACTTATTACTGGTGAAAAAATTAGGTCATGTTAAAACATACCTTTAATTCCATAGGCCTCCTCTTCCCCTGTGGATAACACATCAACCCCCCAGCACATGATTAAACACCTTAGGGGCCCCTAACAACAATTTGTAAATGTTAACAAACCCCCAGAACAAACCCTACCAGACTCATGTCTCACGTGCAGCATAGGGCAGACAGAGAATGGCACACAGGGAGCACAGGGCAGGCAGAGTATGGCACATACAGGGGGCAAGACTCAGGCCTAGGGCTGCATGAAGTGTGTAAGCGTGTGTGCACATGCGCACCAGGGGGAGGTGAAGTGGAATGACATAGCCAGCCTTTGGGAGCCAGATATAGAAAGCTGGCCCTGCAGTTTATGGCACACACAATGAGCATAAGGCAGGCAGAGTATGGCACACACAGGAAGCATACGGCAGGCAGAGTATGGCACACACAGGGAACATAGGGCAGGCAGAGTATGGCACACAAAAAGAGCATAGGTAAGGTAAGAATGCAGCAGGAGACAGGGAACATTTTCAAGTCTACTCCAAGATGAACATTTCACACTCAGGTGTGAACAATAGAGGTGTTAAGTGTGAGCAATGCATTGGAATACAGTTGCAGAATAGTGATGGGCGAATTTATTCGCCATGGGCGAATTCGTGGCGAATCCACGCAATTTGCCGCTGGTGAATAAATTTGCGAAACGCCAGTGAAAATTCGCCTGGCGAAAATTAAAAAGTTAATGGAAATTCGCAAATTTTTCGCCAAAGCGAAACTGGGTAGATTCGCCCATCACTAGTTGCAAACAATACAGGGGATTACAGTCTGAATTTGAGGTGTAAACAATGCAGGGGCCAGTACTGTCCTAGAGTATCCAAGGCACTATCATTTTGCCATAGCCAGGAGGAGCAGGTTTTGCAGTTCTACAGGCTGCTGAATAAATCCTACAACCTATGCCTTCTGTGTGTGTGTGGGTCAAGACACAGATCTCCACTGTGGTGAATATGGACTGGAATAGAAGCCCAAAACATAATGTACAACATTTCTATCCTATTTTTTTTTTTTGTTTAGCTTCAGCTCCCCTTTAAGGTTAAGAATGATGCGTAGATCAAAACAAAAATTAATCTCTGTTACTCGGGAGAAATTCAATAATATTTTTATCCTTCAATAAGAAGTTCTTTAGAGACTCTGGGCAGGTCGTAAAGGTCCCAAAGTTTTATTAAACTGCATGAACTCTTCCACTTCAGGAACCCACTACCACCAAAAGTAATGTTTATATTATTTTGAATCAAGTACAAGTTACTGTTTTATTATTACAAATATAAAGGAAATTGTTTTTAAAAATTGGGATTATTTGGATAAAATGGAGTCTATGAGAGACAGACTTTCCGTAATTCAGAACGGGTTTCCAGATAAGGGATCCCATACTCTTTTGTTATACAATGTACTAGTTTATATTATAAACTTGTGAAATGTTCAGAAATTTAGTTTTTAACACCCTGCTTTTCTTTTGCATCTGTTTCAAAATACTGATAAATAATAATAACAAGATTCCTGCGTACAGAACTGTACTTTTTCATATTAATTAGGCTTGATTAATTACTAAGATTATATTTAGGTGATAATGGCACATGGGGAGACAAGACTCCATTGAATGCTCATAGGCAATGAAGTAAATCGACAATGGGAAAACATAGGCGGGTCTTCATTTTCCCTGAAGCTTCCTTGCAAGGCAACTTTGGAAAACAAACCATCGCATATTTTTCTCCCATCTGCAATTAACTTTATTGCTGATTGGAAAGCATTGTGAGGAGAATTGTAACCCATCGTAGCTTAAACTTAAATGCTGATGACAAATCTCCCGTTGTGCCCTTACCCATAAGCAGATTTGTGATTTGTTGCTCTTTTTTAGTGCAGCATCGTTGATAAGATGGAATTACTTTGTATTTATGTGCAGAATGCTTATTATCTAGGTCATGCATACAGGAGGTGAAAACTAGTGGCAGCCAAATTGCAGGAGATCACTGAGGTTGCTTTCTACAAATAAAAACGTAAACATTATGACAAGGCCCTGAGACCAGTGACTATCATGTGAATGTAAGCAGATGGATGTGTTTAGCACATAGGTCATGGGCTATTCATGTAGCCTTTTATTTCAATCAGTAAGAAGTGACCCACAATGGACCACAGAAATGGACCACTGCCAAGTAGCAACAGTCAAAATACTATAGGGGTCATTTATTAGTACCCTAGGGCTCCGTTGTATGGCAGTTGCATGTGAAATCTGACTGCATAGCACCAGTGGGAGTAAGATGCCCATTAGAATTACTTAAAGGGATCCTGTCATGGGAATTTTTGTTTTTCAAAATGCATCAGTTAATAGTGCTGTTCCAGAAGAATTCTGCATTCAAATCCATTTCTCAAAAGAGCAAACAGATTTTTTTATATTTTATTTTGAAATCTGACATAGGGCTAGAAATATTGTCAATTTCCCAGCTGCCCCAAGTCATGTGACTTGTGCTCTGATAAACTTCAATCACTCTTTATTGCTGTACTGCAAGTTGGAGTGATATCACCCCCTCCCTTTCCCCACCCAGCAGCCTAACAACAGAACAATGGGAAGGTAACCAGATAACAGCTCCCTAACACAAGATAGCTGCCTGGTAGATATAAGAACATCACTCAATAGTAAAACCCATGTCCCACTGCATACTATTCAGTTACATTGAGAAGGAAAAACAACAGTCTGCCAGAAAGCAGTTCCCTCCTAAAGTGCTGGCACAAGTAACATGACCGGGTAGCAGGGAAATTGACAAAATGGCTAGCCCCATGTCAGATTTCAAAACTGAATATAAAAAAACCTGTTTGCTCTTTTGAGAAATGGATTTCAATGCAGAAGTCTACTGGAGCTGCACTTTTAACTGATGCATTTTTAAAGATAAAACATGTTTTCCCATGACAGTTTCCCTTTAACTTGTGTTGGGAGGGGGAATACAACCTCGTGAATACAGCACTGCCAGATGCAGGCAGAGCTGACTTCATGTTACACCTGCAAGTCTCCATTTTGAAACACAGAGACATACAGCATTTCATGCAGAACATTAGTATGCAAAAAGAAACATGGTGGTGTGTGCAGTTCTTTGCACTTAACACCCTTCCCTGCAATTTGTTAATGACTATTTATGTGTTTGATTAGTGTAGGGACAAGAACAGTGAAAACTGTGTTTTACACAAGTTATTTGATTTAAAGGAGAAATCAACCCCTCTGGAGCTAAAATTCCTCCCACCTCCCCTGTGTTGGCCTACCTCCCTCCTTCCCCCCAGCCTACCTTCCCCCTGGGCAAATGCCCCTAACTTGTTACTGACCCCTCTGGGCAGATTCTCTCCTGTTGAGTTCACTGCAGCCTTTTTTCAGAAACTTTGTGACTTTTGGGCACATACGCAGTAGATCCTTATCAGTCAATCTCTCTACAGTGCATGCACCACGAAGCGCCGGCAAAAACAGGAAGAAGAAGAGCACACAGGCAAACATGGCTGCCATGAACTCAACAGGAGAGGAGCTGCACAGAGGGGTCAGTAACAAGTTAGGGGCATTTGCCCAGGGGGGGAGGCCAGGGGGAGGAGAGAGGGAGGCAAACACAGGGGGGGGGGTAGCACTGCAGGGGTTGAATTCTCCTTTATAGCCTGCTCTTATACTCCAAATTAAAAGTCTGTATGTAACCTCCACACACATGGGGGTAAGTCCAAATCCCCAAAACAATCTGCTTGCTAAAAATAATGACTTACAAAATAAAGCTTAATTTGTGAACTGCAGTCAATTGAAAGAATATTCTTTTTTTAGTCTTATGAATATCGGACTGGGGAATTTGTCAGGTTACATGATTGTCTGTGGTTTTGCAGGCAACACATACATATTGATTGATAAGGTACAGTACATCTACTATAACACAGTATGCCCAGGAAAAGTAGCCACTACAAACCTTGTTAAATGTGCAGTTCATTTAGAAGAGGGTCATTAAATTTCTTTGTTTGATTTAGGTGATCTATAGCCACACTAACAATTGGCATTTTTCTTCTTCTGTCACTGTCACACATTATATGCGCTTTGACACCTTATTAGTTTCACAGTGAAATGCTAAAAAGATAGGGCTTGTTAGTGGTGTCAGCAAGAAATTGACTGCCAACCAAAAAACAGTTATCTGAGACAAATAATGTCAATCTCCATTTGACCATTTTGTTCATAAATTGAGTATCTGTCTTCTGAAAATGTGGAAAGATAACACAAAGCACTGGCTGTTAGATTGATGGCACTTAGGGTACCTGAAACTGTCACCTCCCATTCATGTAACGGTATTTGGTTAACAATTGGTATTGGTTAACAATTACAAGTATGATATAAAAAAATGTATGATTACTAATTTAACCATTGTTTACATGTTAAAGGGCAGCTCATTCTGTACTATTTTATGAAATACTAATTGATTCTACACTGTCCATGGTGTGTGAGGAAATGCATACTCATATACAAATTGAAGCATTAGTTATGAATTGAATGGTTAACCATATTACTTAGATCTTTGCCATTTTTGGGGTAAAAGTTTGTCAAATGTAATATGTAAATGTCTTCTTTTTAGCTTGCTCTTTTTTTACTTCTCCTGGAGACCTATTTATCAAGAGTCTCATTTTAGTCGTTTTTTATAGAAGTTTTTGAAACCACCCCTAAACTCACTTTCTCCAACACCATGAATGTCATAAAATATATTAAAAGATCCAAACAGAAAAGATACGAACAGGAAAAGTTGCAGGAAAGTCACAAAAAATGCAGCTTTTTCAACTTGTTGCACAATAACTGCAACTTTTTTTTGTCAGACAAGCCATTATCAAAACCCCCCCAAAAAACTAGGAATCAAAGAAAGATCTTCCAGTTGTAAATTGAACATCTGTCATTGAGTCCTACATGATTTCAACAGGTTTTAGCTGTAAAGACCCTGACAAGAAAAAGTTGCAGTTTAGTAAATGGGCACCTTAAAGAAGGTATAATTTATAACAAATGGAAAATGGTTACTGTTGCAGTAAAGGAGATTTATTGTTTTCCTTTAACTAGAATAGTTGAGATTTTCATTATAACTACAGATTGCTCATTTAAGGGTCCTTAAACATGGGCGTTTGCAGGGCATCCCCAAGCCTGGTTGTGTGCAGTCTGCTAATGTTAATAGCTGAATTTTCCATTTTTTAAAAAGGAAATATGTATCTTCTAGAGCATACTGTAACTGCGCTCCCTTCACTAGTGATGCACGCTCTCCTCAACCAGCTCTAATGCAAAAGAGGTGTCAAAGAGCTCTTCACTGTGCAAGACACTGCAGTTTAAAACCTTTTTCTATACACATAGCACTGCCTGGAAAACAATAATGAGAGGTTTTAACTCTCACATGAGGAATTAGGGGCAGAGACATTGAAATGTGTCCTTGCAGTAAACTATGAATCCAGAAATTCCAGTGCAATAAAAATGATACTGCCTATTAAATCAGATCCATATATCCAAACTTGTAGACATCTTTCTGTGATCTCATCAGTGCAAGATATAGGAACATGGTTTCAGTGGGATAGACATTTGAGAGCAAAGAAGTAGGGTGAAAAGGGCTAAAACAGCAATAAAAAAAAGAAAACCCTGAACATTGCACTGTAAAACATCTGGAATCAGAGGGTATTCCCATGTCTCATGCTATGCACACATCACTTAAATCAAATCTGAGACATTTATTGTAGTTCTCCTTCAGACAGGCCCTCACTTATATATTGGAGTAAGGATCTATACACTGTTTCACACACACACACACACACACACTTTCTGATCATACTAATATGGGCACAGTTAATAATTAATACAGTAAAAAATTATTTATTGACCGGGACGTAATATTAAATTATGATCCCCAATTGATCTTACACAGTTAATACACAGTTAATAATTTGCAGAGGCTGTGAATCTGGTTCCAGTATAAGTTGCCTGCACTGGAAGGTATAGATGCGTACAACTGGTTTGTTCAGACGGACTTCACATTTTTTTTTGCCTACAAATCATACACAACTCAAATTTATCTTTTTATTAAACCAAGCTCGATCAAACTGAAATCCATGATTTTCATTTTATTTAAATTTTTTTAATTATCATATGACGTGAAAAATGTGGTGCTGGAAAAGACTCGAGCAAAAACTAAAATTTTGCAGATTTTCAGATCGAATTGCTCAATTTATTTCGGGTTATCTCCCGAATTCCCTGTTTTTTTTCTGTTTATTGGATGAAACCCAGCGCAGATCCCAATATCTTCATTTTGTAAAAGGGACATCTGCGATTGACTTGTACATGACTTCGGCAGGTTTGGGATGGCTGATTTTCAGATTTGGTCTTTTAGGAGCTTCAAGGTATAACAGTTCTTGGAAAAACATGACAGAAAAAAACATTTATTTACTTTGGTACACCCACCAGTTTTTCTACAAAAGGATTTTTTTCTGTGTGTGTACTACATAGTTAGAAATGTGGTTAGGTGCCAAGGCATATATTGTTGCTGCACATGTGAATCTGGAATGAGTGCAAATGAACCACAAAATGTAATATAAATGAACAACTCTATTAAATGATTCCTGGACTTTGCTAGCTAAGATTTCTTTACTGCCAGGAATTTTTTCTTCAGAAAAAGGGCATTCTAGCAATGGAAATGTGCATATGTTTTATAGAAGAAATATGTGTTTTTATCTGCTGTAGCTAGAAAGGTCACATATTAATGTACCCATGGCAGAAATGACATATAACTCAAAATTAAACATTTAAGTGCTTGTTTAAGTGCATATTTATTACAACATTGCTGTTCACAAGGAACGTGCACCCTCTGGGCAATGACAGCTACTGTACTACAACAGTTGAACCAGCAGATTGATGCTAACATAGCTATATATGCTATATACACCTAGGGGCAGATTTACTAAATTCACATTAATTCACATGAGGGATTCGAATATTCGATCAAATTTTCAAAAAGATTCGAATTTCAAATATGCAAATTAGGCAAATTCGACCATTGAATGTTCGAATTATGCGAATATTCAAATTTAATTTTAACCTAATATTCAAAAATTCGATGGTCGAATACTTCCCCTTTAAATTTAAATTTGATCACCTACTTCGCCAGATTAAACCTACCGAAATGGGGATCATTCCCTAAGATCAAATAAGAAAAATTCAATCGATTGTTTAAAAATCGTTCGAATATTCTATTAGAATTTGATTCGATCGTTTCGATCGATTCGATCGAATTTTCCCTATTCGATCGTTCTTTCGATCAATCGAATTGCACTAAAAAAATTTGAATTCAAAATTTTTTAATTCCCCACTACTCCCTGGTCGAATTTTGAATTTTTTTTGCATTCGAAATTCGACCCTTAGTAAATCTTCCCCCTAGCGTAAATCTACTGGTTCAGTTGTTATTATGTACTTATGCCCAAAGCCGGTGGAATCTCCATGGTTTTCACAGTGGCCTTCAAAATATGCATCTGAAGAATCAGACATGCATGTTGTTTCAATGCCTTGTGAGTAAAAACATGGCAATTGCATTTTAAATTGCACTTTGCTGCATTTTTGGTAAGTAAATGATCCATATAGACTTGTTGACTGTATCCCCTGGTGCCTGTTTCCAACCCCAATAAATATTCAATGAGTGGGAAATGGGAAGGAGACAGTGACAGTGGCCCCCATGTTATGCAAATAAGTCCATATTGGTACAAGCAATCCATGCAGTAGTCTTTACCTAACAGAATAATTCCAGAAGCATAGTTATTGAACCATGTATTGTTTTAATGAATTAGAATAAAGTAACAAAAATGAACATTGTAAAAATTATAGAAACAAATCCTATTATTTGAAAAGGAAAATATAATACCTTTCCCTGGGTTTGCAATATGTTCCAACCAATCTAAAAGAAGAAAGGATGTCATGTTTAAGTCATTTTATAGGAAGAATGTTAGCTCAAATCCATCAAACTGTGTTTGTATAAACGATATCCAGTAAGCCTCATGCTCCAGTTACTGGATGTGGTTTTACAAACACAATCTCCACTGGGCTTAAATGAAGAAAAATAATGTTAAAAGAAAAATTTGAAATTTGCTTTACTACTTGTTTAAACGCATGTACATTATAGATAAATACTAGAATTTGGCTACATCAGAACATACATACCTGATCAACAAACATTGTTAACTATGATAATAATCTCTTGTTTGCTAATATTTGCACACCATAAAACATCTCATGTGACAAAGGAATAAAGCACTGGCTTTGGAACACTGACCTTAGTACCAGTTGCAAGAGCAATGACCACTATTCAGTCAAACAGGTATGAGAGGGATCAATGCATATGCTTCTGGTTGTTCTGTAGATTCTGTGGACAAGGAGGTATCAGTGCAGAGTTGTTGAGCTGCATTTTTCCTGCAATGGAAAGCTTTAAGAACCTATTTGTAAAGGTGTGGGGGAAAAAACATCAGTAAAGTTGCTTCAAATTGCCTGCTTCACTGGATGCTACTTGGCATGGCATTACAGTTTGCAGCATTAGGGAATAAGATCAGAAAAAACAGCACTATTCTTCAGTGTAATTTCCTAGGGACAGAATAGAGTATTTATGTCTCAAATACAGACAATAATCCCCTGTGTGCCATAACCACAGAGATTGCCATGTACTTTTCTCAAAGATATTGTGGAATATTTTCTCTAAGCCACTTTCATCTTGAACTTATTTTAGAGACAGAAATTGCTATAACTTATATGGCCTGCTAATCAGTATATTTATTGTTTTGCATTGCTCTGCACCAGCAGCTGTAAGGTTACTTACCTGGCCAGCAATACACATTCCCATGTGAGCACATCCATGGTCCTGCATCAATGTATAATTGTGCGCAAGCATGCATACACGCGTAACAAGGAATATTCATGCCAAAAAAAGTCTTCGTTTTTGGTGTCCATTGCTCCCTATTTAAGGGCAGTGATTTTTGTCTTGAGCTATCTCTACTTCCTGGCATATTAATTTTGATTTTGGTTATTTGTTGTGACCCAACCTGTTTCCCGTTTTTTCTGCTTGTTTGATGCCTGACATGACCTTTCTGTCTGATACCCATGCTGAAACTTGGCTGCCTGTCCTGACCCGGATCTGTCCTGGATAATACTTCCAGCTTCTCTCCACTTCCCTGGCTCCCTGTCTCCAGGTGTGCCCAGTGGTAGTGTGAGCTGCTTGAGGGTCCCTTTCTACAATCCTCACCTTGGTAAGTCTGACAACAGTATTCTAAAGATGCTTGTAAGGGCCTGGTCTTCTCTAATCTCAACACCTACATTATTTATGGTGAGTTGTGCTTAGTGCTACTACAAAATAAAGCAGGTTGTAGCAGAATATAAATACAATATAACAGGAGAATACCATTTATTATAAAATTATTATAAAAAAATGTTAGGAAAATCCCACAGTTTTTGTACAATTATGTCTTCAACTGGCATCTGTGATAATAATTTACAATTCACTAATATTAGCACACCGTAAAAAACTCATCTGACAAATGGATAAAACTCTATTGAGATTTAAATTGTCTACATTAATATATGTGGTAAATGATTTTAAAATCCCTAATGAGTCCATATCAATGCAGTAAATAAGAGTTCTGGGGTTTAAGAATGCATTTAATTGTAACAAGGATATATATATAAAACTTTTTATATTTCTTCTTCAACCTCCAGGAGGGCACTTACAGCTAATTTTCACAGCAAGGAGTCTATTATAATTAAGTTTTATAACACAGATGGAATGCAAACCTGAATAAAACACATAAAATATGTTCAATTAGAACTGGATATGAATAGGATCAGAGTGTTAAATAGCACCAATGTATTGCCTTTTTCTGCTCTCCAACTCTATGTGGTCAAATTTTTGTCTTTAAACATGGACTTGTAATTTACCAAACATAATTTTTTCATGAACTGTTTAAAAATTCCTCCCTCTACCCTGATAAAAGTGGCTGAAAATAATTTTCACCATGTTTGGTTTCCATAGTTTTTCCTAACACTCAACCCTGCACAAGACTCCACTGTTCACTGATTCTGCTACCACATAACATATCTGTTGGGGGCGGTACAGGGAGCAGCAGTGGCTGGGTGGTGACCTCTTCAGCAGCTGGGTCGTGAACCAACCAGGTACCCGAGTCCCACTCCAACTACAGAGTCGGAATAAATGGTGTTGACTGCTTTTTGTGATATTGTCATAAATATGATCATATGAATCAACTTTACTTTAAGATTGCAACTCTTTTGCTGCTAGACTGCAGACACTATTGTACATTAATCTTTGTCAGTATGCTTTAGAATGATGGAAGCTCTATTCCAGAAATTTATAGAAACCATAGAAGGTTTATGCACAAATTAAAGTTTCATAACCCAATGGCATTCATCTCTGGGTGTCTAGGGTGCGAACTCCCATAATAGCCAGATCGTAACTAAATTGATGACTGAAACAAACTAGAACAAAAGAGCGCACACAGTAAATGAAAATCCCATGCAATGATCAGCACAGAATGTACAGAGAACTTTGCTCATCAGAGCCTATATTTATGACATTTTAGTACACAAAAAACATCCATATTAAAGAGGAACTATTGCAAAAATGAACATTTTATATAAGCTTCGTCATAGTGAAGTAAGAAACTTTCTAAATACAATCAATTAAAAATTCAGCATTTTTTCTGAAATAATCAAGTTTATATTCACTATTCCTCTCGTCATCCGTGTCTCTTTATTCTGTCTTCATGCAGCAGTTGGGTGTCAGATAAATGATTCAATTTATCTTATAGGGGAGGCTTCCTTTCCTAGCAGATGTATTAGAGCTCACTCAAATAACTGATTCCAGTACAAACAAAATCTAACAAAATAACTGCCTTTTTGCGCAAATTCTGCATGTAGAGAGATAAATTTCTTGTGATTTAATAGAGTGAGCTCTATTCTACATCTTCTAGCCAAAAGGAGCCTCCCTAAAAGACATATTGGATCATTCTTCTTCCCAACTCCTGAATGAAGACAGAATGAGGAGAAAGGACTAGTGAAGATAAACTTGATTATTTTCAGAAACGGTACTGAATTTTGAATTGATTGTATTTAGAAAGTTTCTTATTTCAGTATGCTGAATCTTATATTAAATTATAATTTTCACGATAGTTCCCCTTTAACTATGTCTTTGTCTATAAAACCAATCCATACTTGTGTAATAGGTAAGCTCTATAATAAAAGGCAGTGTAAGTACAGGGATACCAAATTGTGTGCTGGGAAATACTACAAATGAAATTTGTTTTTGTAAATATATACATTCATGTACTTTCATTTGCATAGAATACTAGATACAAGCTCCATGCTCCCAATCGCTTTATATTGTTGCTGATTGCATGCACTCTAAACAATAAGCTGTGTACTAGGCCACTTAAGTGATAGTGCAAGAGGTTTGTTATGATTACTTTACTCTGTATACACTGGCTGACAGCAAAATATGCAGTTGCTAATGCACAATACAAAATCATCCGCCATTCCAGTACTGTGATGTTGATATTACATCATAGCTGATTATTTAATTTGCCCTCTGTCATAAAAACGACTTCGAAAATAATCAAAACAAATGTATTGCTTTAGTCATTAAAATGTTCATGTATAATATGTAGTACATGGAAACAATTATAGATGATTCAAGCTGTTTACATTCCGCCTACTTGCTATGCCATCAAGCTTCTGCATCTATACAAATTAGCCGTGTCTTCTCTATCAGTTTGTTGGCTATACAGCACTTTACCTTGTCCTTATGGGTTATAAAAATGCAAAATACATTAACTATAAATATGACTTGCTCCATTTTCAGATAGATTTGCTTACTTTTGTCCTTGACTTCATATTTCTTGATTCCATGGGTATTACTAAGATGTGCTTTGGAAAAGTTCACTCAAGTATAACTTTCAGAGCAACCCCCAATATTCCTGTATTAGATATAAACCAGACTGTAACTTACTGATAGATTGTAGTAGTTTATGGAATTATATACAGTATGGTTTAAACCACGGATTAGAAACCTGATTTCTTATTAAACAGTCACACATCTATAACCTGTTCAGAAGAAATTCTGGTTTTTGGCAAGATCAGGTTTTGCTATATTTTGCCATATCTAACACAAGTAACTCAAAACAACTGCACTTGCTGAGAAATTTTTATGAAGACGTTTCACTGCTCATCCGAGAAGCTTCTTCAGTTCAACTGACTGGTTTAGGGGAGTTCTCGGCATATAGACTCTTCCAACAATCCAAACACATCAGCACATTGTAACTCTTCAGAGAGGTGACATCTGAAAGGTGTTGATTCTGTGTAGTTACTGTGATAGGATTACCTTCAAATGAGTGCCCCTTGTCAGCTGAGTCTTGTCCTGAAGAGTACGCCCTCCTATGCTGATCCATTCGCTTAGTGAGCAGTTGTTTTGTCTTGTCAATGTATAGATCAGTGCACTCATCGCTACACTGGACTGCGTATACCACATTACTTTGTTTTCTTTTAGGCGTTGGATCCTTTGGGTGTACCAGTTTTTGTCTCAGTGTGTTGCTAGGTTTGAAAAACACAGGGATGTGGTGTTTGTTGTTTCTCCGACACTCCAGCTACATATGGAATTACTATATTTTGCCTACTATGTGTTTTTCTGGGCAGATATTACTTTTGATGTTCCTGTTGGGCTTGGTTGCTGCTGTTTTGAGAAAGGATTGTGTGGTGTTTATACAAATGGCCTGCAGGTGGCACTGTGCATACATAAGACTTTCT
>CM044441.1:95027936-95095587 GCA_024363595.1 Xenopus borealis
ATGCAAGTCGTCTTGCTCCTGCTAGATATGACTTTGGACATGTTCCATTTGATGAAGGACTTTTCCCTAATACTGATGCCAACTGCAATAGGGCAGAGGAAAGTGAACCTAAAAGGCATACTGAGAGAATCAGAAAACTACCTGCATGGACCAAGGACTATGTCATGTGAATATGTATATATTGCTTTAAGATACATACGGTTTAATTGTTACTGTTTATATATTTGTCCAAATGCTTTCCTACTATAGGGGGAATATGTGGTGTTTATACAAATGGCCTGCAGGTGGCACTGTGCATACATAAGACTTTCTGTACAACTTGAAAGTGAAAGTAAGACTTTATGCTGTTATGTAATGGCTGCATGACCTGCTAATAAAGCATTGTTATACTCTCCTCATCCTCGGCTACCAAACACAACAGATTGGATTGTTGGAAGAGTTTATATGCCGAGAACTCACCTACACCAGTCAGTTGAAATGAAGAAGCTGCTCACATGAGCAGTGAAACGTCTTCATTAAAATGTCTCAGAAAGTCCAGTTGTTTTGAGTTAGTTGTGTTAGATATACCATAACCTGGATGAATGAGAATCTTCATAGTCATATATTTTGCCATATTTTTAAAAATGGTTTCCCAGTCACTTTTTTGTTTTATGCTGTTCAGATTTTTCACCCATGTGTGGATGTGTTTTATGTACAACAGCTTTATTCAATATGAAAATATCTGCATTTGCACTAACATTCTACAGCCCTAATTCTGTGTAATTACTCAGCCCAGGACTTATGCAACGAGGTGAACCATATTGGCATCAGGTAGACATGAACTATACATGACAACTAATATTTTGTTAACTTTTGTGAGTATTCTTTGACAGCAAATGTTTATCTCTGTTGACATATAAAAATCACAAAAAAACTAAACCAAAATTATTATATTTGGTCATGTATTTATTGGAAAAAATGATCCAATAACATATCTGAGTGAGGCAAAAGTTTGTGAATCCTTAGGATTATCATATAATTTGAAGGTGAAATCAGAGTCTGGTGTTTCAGTCAATGGGATAATAATCTGGTGTGAGTTAGAGACCCTATTTATTTAAGAATGGGAATCCAAAAAATCCTTATCACACAAACAACACATGTGAATAACATAGTTGAACAAAGGAGGTATCTGAGGACCTCAGAAAAAACTATCTCTTAAGACTAGCTAAAGATGCTATAAAGAGTTTATACTCCCAATATTCAACAGTCTTACCCTACCCTGAAGTGGTCAACCATCAAAGATAACTACAACTGCAAGGCATCTAATAGTCCAAGAGGTAACAAACTAACTCAGAGCATCTTCTGTGCAACTGAAGGCCTGTCTCACATTTGTGAATGTTGATAAGTCCACCATCAGGAGACATTGAACATCAATTGTGTGTATAGCAGGGTAGCAAGGAAGAAGTCATTGCTCTCCACCAAAAATATTGCTGGCCATCTGTAGTTTGCTAAAGATCATGTAGACAAAGCAGAAGTATACTGGAAGAATCTTTTGTGGATGATGTCAAAATAGAACATTTTGGCTTAAATGAGGAGCATTAGCTTTGAAAGAAAAAGGCTGCATTTTAGCATAAGAACCGTATCCTATCTGTAAAATATGGTGGTGGGAGTATTCTGGTTTGAGCCTGCTCTGCTGCATTTGGACCTGGATGTCAATACATCTGTCCATGAGCTGAATCTCATGAGACAGTGGTTCATGCAGCAACAATCCTAAATACACAAATCTACCAATGAATGGTTGAAGAATTGAATGTTATTGAATGGCCAAGTCAAAGTCCTGACCTTAATCCAATTGAAACGTTGTGGAAAGGCATAAGCGGGCAGATCATGTGAGGAAACCCACCAACACCCAAGAGCTCAAGCAGATCTGTATTGAGGAATTGGCTACAATTGTTATGAAAGACTGATCAACAGTTACTGCAAATCTTTAGTAGCACTTGTTGCTGCACAAGGGGGTCTGAGAGCATGAATCACTTCATTTTGCTACACACAAGCCATTCCTCATTAGATCAGTGCACTTGAATGTCTTTTAATAGCCATTTTATAAAAGCTGTGACCCTCTATGCAGTGCCAGAATACAATATCTGTACTCTATCCTTGTAATGTTGCCAATAATATGAAATCAGTGGATAGTATAATTTTCTAGCAACATTTTAATCTAAAAAGTCTAGAAATCTAGAAAGCCCCTGACTATCTCTACTCTGGTTTGAACGTTTTCTTTGACCTTTAAATATTCTTTATGCATCAAAAAATAAATGCAATCTTTACATTAATATACTTTTTATCCATTTATACTTAACCTTCATGGGTGAAAATTATGATCAACAGAACACATTATGTCCTAATAACACTGGATTGAGAACAAGGTACTGTATAAGACAAACTAACTAGATAAGCTTTGAAATACAGCTAGATACATTTTGCTACAACTCATAAAAGCCAACACTGTTCTGTATTATATGTCACAATTAATGAATACAAGATTTATTTTATCATAGCACTTTTTGTCAGAGGAGGAAATAAAGCACTTCAGTGAAACTGAATATATTTTATAAATTTTTTAGTTCCCATTCATAATATTAAGTGGCATAAAAGTGGAAATAGAACAATGGGAGGCCTATTTATCAAAAATCGAATTTGTGTAGTTTTAGAGTTAGAGGTTTTTCAACCACGACCAAACTACATTTTTAAATAGCACAAATATCCATTTATTGATTAACAGATCCAAATATATCATGAATAGTGATGGGCGAAACTCCCGCGTTTCGCTTCGCCGAAAAATTCGCGAATTTCCAGAGAAATTCGCGAATTGGCGAAAAATCGTTTTCGGCGCTCGTCGCATCTTTTTGTTGGCAAATTTTTCGGCAGCGAATTTTTGCTGCCGTTTCGCGAATTTATTCGCCAGCGGCGAATCGCGGGAATTCGTCGCGAATTCGCCCATCACTAATCATGAACAAATAAATATGTGGAATGCAATATGTGGAATAATGCAGGGTGAGAATACTATGTGTGAACAATACAGGGGGTCTGAATTTAAGGTTTAAACAATGCAGGGGCCAATTAATCTCAGCACTGATAACTTTAAAAGTTTCAACAAGGTAAGCAGTGACAGCAAAAAGAATTTCATGTGGGGGGCCTCACAAGGGGGGTTGGGGCCAGATGCAGCCCGTGGGCCACCACTTGGACATATAGGGAATTTTGCAATAAATATTGAATTTGCTCATGATGTGATTCAAATATTTTATTTCTTGGTGTTCCAAAGTGTTTTAAATTATCATTACCCTAGCACCACAATTACACCATTAATCAGAAATGATAACACATAAAGCTTTTAAACCTTTTTGTTTTATTTAAAAGGTTTATATTTGTTTGTATTAAAATATTAAAAATGTTAATTTCTCCATCCCTTCACACAAACATCAACAACACTGTTCTTCATATTCATTTTACAAAATGAGTGTACTCTCCCTCATTCCTGACAAACAGAGTATTAGCTTAAAGGAGTATTCTTTACAATGAATTTGCCCCAAAATTCCATATTTAATATACTGAGCTTTTTGCACCAGCCTAAAGTTTCAGCTTGTCAATAGCAGCAATGATCTAGGACTTTGTCACAGGGGGTCACCATCTTGGAAAGTGTCTGCAACATTCACATGCTCAGTGAGCTCTGAGCAGCTGTTGAGAAGCTAAGCTTAGGGTTGTCACAAATTATCAAGCAGAAAATGAGGTTGGCCTGTAATATAAGCTGATGCTACAGGGCTGATTATTAAATTCCGATGATAATTGCACTGATTTCTGCGCTGTTGTGTAGTAATTATCCATATTAATTACTAATCAGCCTTATATTGTGACATTTCTATTCTACAGATGAAGCCACTTTGGGTTGTGCATTTGACACAGAATTACTTAACTCATCTATCCCATTTATCCCACTTAGTACAGAATATTGTGTCACAGCATCCCATCCAATTAAAGAGTTCACCATTGAAAACAATGGTGCTTTGGTATGCTAATGAAAAGGTTAAATGCATTAAATGAGTTAAGATAACTTTAGATAACACAGTTTCTTCAATTAACCCTGAGTCACTACACATTTAACTCACAAATCCAAGTGGCTGCATCTGTATGTGTGTAAGGGGGTGGAAAGTGATGTAGTGTTATATGTGGGGATGTTGTAATCTTTTTTTTGTGTGACAAAAATGTGCATGCATGTAAAATGTATGTGTATTTAAAATTGTTGAGTGTACAGATAGAGTCACTTGGATTTGTAAGTTAAATGCGTCGTGACTCAGCATTAATTGAAGAAACTGTGTTATCTAAAGTTATCTTAACTCATTTAATGCATTTAACCTTTTCATTAGCATACCAAAGCTCCATTGTTTTCAATGGTGAACTCTTTAATTGGATGGGATGCTGTGACACAATATTCTGTGATAAGTGGGATAAATGAGATAAATGAGTTAAGTCGCGACGCATTAAACTCACCATCCAAAGTGACTGCATCTGTAATTTGTGTAAAATAGACTTTTAGTTTAGTTTAAGTGTAATTTCTACCCCAGCCACCAGAGGCCAGTGTGGGACACTGAAGGGCTATAAAAGGAGGTGTCCCACCCAAGGTGAGCAGTCTTGATGGTAGGCGTCGCCAAAGCAACATCATGTGGCTGGTGAGTGAAGACTTAACAGGTAGGAACAGTTAGAAGTTGTGGCCCCATCAAGGAGGGAAGTGGAGTTAGACTCCTATGGGCACTCTGTGAGGGAATCAATGACAGCTTAGGGCTAGGTAGGAAGGACACCAAGGATTCAGGCCAGGACTTGGATGGAAAAGGTCCTAACTTGGAAGAGTGGAGGTGTACCACCCAGAAGAATCGGGCCACTATTAGAGAGTGGGGAGATACGGGTGGAAGCATATACCAGACCACTAGTATTTAAGTGAGATCCAAGGTCTTAAGGGAAGATGTGCCTACCTAAGCTGATTCCATTAAACATCTGTAACCGGAAGCCCTTGGTGTGCCTGAAATAAAGTTGCTGTATTTTAAAAATAATTTTTTTTGTGTGTTTATTGTGGAGTGTACCATCATAAGGGTTATCTTCCCCTTCAACAACTGGAAATCCCACCCACATATGTACTGTATATTGTGAGTGGGTCCCTAAGATCAGTAAGTGACAGCAGCACAGTACATGTGCAGTGAATCAGCAGAAAAGAAGATGGGTAACTATTGGTGACACAGATCTTTACTGCTAAATGTGGTTGCCTTAGACTGGTACAGAAACCCAAAACATAATGTACTATACAGCATTTCTAGCCTACTTCTTTAGTTAGGCTTTCATTTCCCTTTAAGATTGCATGATTATAAACCCAAATTCTGCATTGCAAAAAAATGATTTTCATAATTAATATTGTAAAAAATTATTAACTTTGTAATATGTATTAATACAGTACCTTGGATGTCCCCAGTCCTGGTGGAGTACTATTTACTACAATAACTTATTATTACTAGTGATGGGCGAATCTACCCAGTTTCGCTTCGCCGAAAAATTCGCGAATTTCCAGCGAAATTCGCAAATTGGCCAAAAAATTTGAGAAACAAGTCGCGGCACGTTTTTGACACGCGTTGCGTCAACTTCGACGCGTCGCGTCCTATTCGACTCGCGTTTTGCATTGCAAAAAAATTATTTTCATAATTAATATTGTAAAAATTTATTAACTTTGTAATATGTATTAATACAGTACCTTGGATGTCCCCAGTCCTGGTGGAGTACTATTTACTACAATAACATATTATTACTAGTGATGGGCGAATCTACCCAGTTTTGCTTCGCCGAAAAATTCGCGAATTTCCAGCGAAATTTGCGAATTGGCCAAAAAATTTGCGAAACAAGTCGCGGCACGTTTTTGACACGCGTTGCGTCAACTTCGACGCGTTGCGTCCTATTCGACTCGCGTCATTTTCGTGGTATCATTTTCAAAGCGGGTTGCATCGTTTTCATCGTGTCGCGTCAAAAACGACGTGCGGCTCGTTTTTGTAGCGAGTTTTCGCTGGTGTTTCGCGAATTTATTCTCCAGCGGGAATTCGCCGCGTATTCGCCCCATGCGAATAAATTCCCCCATCACTAATTATTACTACTCTATATAACATAGTTCTTACATAAGACTGCAATCCACTGTTGATCTGTGTCTCATCCCTCAATAGCAGCCCTGCAAATTTTCCGGTCCTTACCTGGTGTGATACAAATGCTGACATACACATACACAGTTGCTGATACACGGTCTAACTACACAATTATAACATTGTCCGAAAATCTAGAATTGTGACAGTTAATATGTATTAAATAATGTATATGTGCATATATACATTAATTTTATATATATATATATATATATATATATATATATACTGTATATATATATATATATATATATATTTAATTAATATATACAATAATAAAAATGTCATGTGTGTCAGGCCATAACATGAAATAGACACAAGAATTATTGTAAGGCAGAACATGGTAGGATAAATTACTGGACAGATAAAAATAGTGTAGTCTTCGAAGGGAAAGTTGGTCAAAAGAGCTTGGCAGTGTGTGTTATAAATAACACGGTAAAATAGCAGTTCGAGTCCAACTTACAGTATTGTCATCTCTTCTGCATACAGGAAAAGCATACATAATGAGACTAAATTACAAAGGAGACGTAATTACAATAATGGAAAAAGCACCTTCTTACATAAACAAGGTAATTTGTGGGGACAGTTCTAGAGTATCCATGTGTAGAAAAAGACCGTGCAGCTCTGATTTTCCAGAAAAATGCAGCCTGTATTTAAAAAAATGAACTGCTTTCTTGTACGGCTGAGCTTTTGCTCTCATTTCATATTACACGTGCTGTTTTAGTCTTTCATCTGAAACATTTGTGCTAACTTATAGTTATAGTGCCTTGCAGTACCAATCATTTTATGTGTTTCAGAATACTGAAGAAAATGGATCATTCTTGCTGTAATTCTATTAGAACTATAAAGAGTTTTGAAATAGTATGGAACAAACTGCCTGGGATCATTGACTTAATTGATTTTGCATGTTGACTGAAGCTGGAAATGTTATATCCATAACCCTCAGTACAATAAAAGTTATGAATACATGCAAGATTTAACTGTCTAAAGCCCGAGAAAGTTATGATTGAAATGAACAAAGGAATCATATATTTGTCATAGAAAGTATCAGCAAATATGACTACTATTATTTTAATCCAATGATGTTACTGGAGTTTGTCCTTCCAGCTACTGGCCCTGTGCACAACTGTGATTTACAGCATATACTGTACTTTATACTAAAGTACAGGCACACTCTACTCCTTGTGCACTAATAGAACACTATCAGTATATGCCTAGAAGGGAATGCATCTATTACACTAACCCATATGTAATAAAGGCACAAATTTTGCCCTGGAGCAGTCCATGTTAGCAACCAATAAGATGTTTGTTTTTAAATAGATGACTTGACAATGTTACCAGCTGATTGTTTGCAATGGTTCAATGTACTTGGGCAATCTGAGAGTGTTCTATGCCATAAACCCAAAAGTACATATTGATCAAATGATAAAATGACTGAGATAATTCTCCATTAAGGGCAACTTTTTTGTTTGCTTGTATATGGTGTTCTCTGTCTATATTTCCAGTATCTTCTTTCCACCATCGGCCTTTAACCTCTCTAGTCATGGCCAAACTGCCATCAAGCAATCACCTGGCAATCACTAGGTTACACTCCCAAGCCACAAGACTAAAATAAAGCAAAAACAAGGATAAGTAATATTCAGTAATACAGGACACTCATTTACTGTGAAATGTCATTGCTTATTTGATTTCATACATGCTGGTATTGGTGAGGATTTTGATTTTTGGGCATAAGGTTACAAGGAAAATTTTGGTGTATGCTATAAACCACCTCGAATAAGTGACGAGTATGAAGCCCAGCTATTTTTACAAATAGAAGCGGCTTCACAACTAGGTCAAGTTATTATTATGGTGACTTCAATTATCTGGACATTGACTGGGGTAATGGGGTCGCCAAGACAGAAAAGCTAGTAGGTTTATAAATATGCTAAATGACAACTTTTTATGCCAGCTCATTCAAGAACCAAACTTTGAATAACTCTCTTTTAGATCTTGTAATAACTAACAACACTGAACTCATCTCTAGCATTTGTGTGGGTGAGAATTTTTAGGGAATAGTGGTCTCCTATCAACTTTTTGGATGGTCCGTTTTCGATCGAATTAAAATTGTTTGATTGTATCATTTGATTCTAAAATTTTCCCCCCAAAAATTCAGGTTTTCGAAAAATTTCCAAAAACACTCCTTAAAGGTTTTTACTTCAAAATTCTAAATTTTTTCATTAGAATTTTCACTTCGACTCTTTGTAAATCTTCCCCTAAATTTTAGGTGTGCAAACCTTGACAGTATAAGGGCATCTCTGCAACATACGTATTAAGTGGGAAATGCTTTTCACCGGTTTAAACACAGAACAAAAATGCTGCTTAAAGGGCACCAATCAGAACCAAAATCAAACACATATTAACAACCTGACCAGTTCAACCTAAACATGTTTAATCAAACTACATATACAATTTTTTTTAAAAAATAGCAGTTTAAAAAAATCCAATACTTTTTCAAATGGGTTCTGTCACTGAAGGAGTCCATACTGTAACTAAAACATGCAAATGAGTTCACGAGCATACTCAGATTGTAGCACTGTCCTGAGTATTCTACCCAGAATGCCTAAATTTAGTAAACTCTAGAAGTATCATGAGATTTCCCTATCTTATCCCCTGCTGGTGATGTCATTATGCAAATGAAGGGCACACACCTACTTCTAGAAGGTGGCAGCACTAACAAAGAGGTTTGGCAGAATTTCAACTGAGCATGTGCGAGATTTCAGAGCTACAGTTGGCTGTGAAGGTATAGGTAGGAGGAGCCAGTGAAATCCAAGATGCCTGCCTAGAACTGCAGTGGAGATAGGGGAGATTTTGCAGAAGGTATAGTGAGCTGATGATTTGCATTATACAAACAATTCTAACATTTTTAAAAATCAGATATCTTGAACTTTCACATAGTGATTTTAGCTATGATTGGTGCCCGTTAATAAATATACGTGTCAGTAGTATATTCCCTATGTAAGCAGGGAACGTCATTGCAAAGAAAAACCTTTTTGGTTCAATAGAAGTGTTGGTGTTGAGGTGGGTAAGAAAATACATGCAAATCATTTATAAGGTACAAGGAGGCCAATAAATCATGCAAAAAAAGCTATCAGGCAAGCTAAAATCGATATGGAAAAGAATATTGCAGTAAGCAGTAAAAAGAATCCAAAATTATTTTTTAAATATGTTAATAGTAAAACAATTAAGCAGGAAGGGGTGGGACATTTAATATAAGAGTGTGGTCAGCAAGCAAAAAGCTCAGATTCTGAACGCATATTTCTTGTCTGTCTACACAAATGAGGAACCAGCTATTAATAGTCCCAATTCTGGTAATACTTCTAATGATGCATGGTTCACACATGAAGAAATTCAAGAGACTAGAACAAATTAAGATAAACAAAGGTCTGGGGCCAGATGGTATTCATTCCAGGGTACTTAGCAAGCTTAGCTCTGTGATTGCCAAACCTCTTTACTTAATTATTCAGGATTCATTGAGGTCTGGCATGGTGCAGAGAGACCGGCGAATTGGTAATGTGATGCCGGTATTCAAAAAGGGGATTCCGTTCTCGGCCTCAAAACTATCTGCCAATATTCTGACCTCGGTGGTAGCTTTTCAAAAGCTTAATAAAGGATAAGAAACTGGACTTCATAGCAATTAATAATACTACAAGTTTGTGCCAGCATGGTTTTATGTGAAATAGATCTTGCCAGACTCACAATTTCTTTTTATGAGAAGGTAAGCAGGGACCTTGATTCTGGGATGGCAGTGGATGTGATTTACTTAGACTTTGCTAAAGCATTCAATACAGTGCCACACAGAAGGTTACTTTGCAGTGCAGTTTTGGAATCCAGTCCTTAAGAGGGGTATAAATGAGCTGGAGAGAGTACAGAGACAAGCAACTAAGCTGGTTAGATGGAAAGAAGACTTAAATTATGAGGGTAGACTGACCAGGTTGGGGTTGTTTTCTCTGGAAAAAAGGCACTTGCGAGGGGACATGATTGCAATTCACAAGTACATTAGAGGACATTATAGATAAACAGCAGGGGACCGTTTTACCCATAAAGAGGATAACCGCACCAGAGGCCACCCCTTTAGACTACAAGAAAAGGACTTTCATTTGAATCAGCGTAGGTGGTTCTTCACAGTGAGGTCAGTGAGGTTGTGGAATGCACTGCCGGGTGATGATGTGATGGCTGATTCTGTTAATGCTTTTAAAGGGGACCCGTCACCCAAAAGAAATAGTCAAAATCCTATTATATCACATTAGTCAAGCAAAATTAACTTTATTTACACTATATAAATTATTTGAATCGTGTTTCCTTCAGTGTGGGAATTCAATATTATCTCAAGCAGGCAGGAGCCATTTTGTGAACACTGTTATTAAGGCAAGCATTAAATCATCTTAGAATCTGGGTGACAGGTCCACTTTAAGAGTGGCTTGGATGATTTCTTGGACAGACATAATATCAAAGGCTATTGTGATACTAAACTCTATAGTTAGTATATGGGTATATTTAATTTATGTGAAGTTATGGAGGGTGTGTGTGTATGGATGCTGGGTTTTCATTTGGAGGGGTTGAACTTCATAGACTTTGTCTTTTTTTTCAACCCACTTTAACTATTTAACCATCTACTTTCATACAATGCTGGTCCACACTTTGAGATATTTGCACAGATTTAATTTAGATAATTAGAGTCTAGGGCTTTGTACTGTGCTGTGTTATTGCATGCCAGGAAGTTATATATGCATTATCTGTGTTGTCATTTAACAGATATCTTGCATTAACATGGGAAGAGTCACGTGAACTTTTCACGCTATTGTAAATCATCGCTAATATATTTAAGAAAGTACCATTAAAAGCATAAAAATGAATGGAATGCTAAACTTTTTTACATAAACTTGAGAATAATGTGCATGGTTTATCTTGCAGCAAATGGAGTATGTCCATTACCAAAAATTACTAGCAGCTGATGTGTAACCATAAATATTAATCTATTTCTGCTAGAGTTACATTTCCAGTAAGACGTTTCTTTGTGCCAGCTCCTAGATGATTAATGGTAAGGTGACCAGACCTTCCCTTTAATGCAGCAGGCCTAAGGGGGGGGGGAATCATTCATTTGGACTGCAAATCAAAGTTCAACACTTAAAACTGTATGCATCCTGCATTAAAGAAGGCATACAGCTTCCCTAATAGCAGCTTACAAGGTGACAGTTTTTTGTGACACTGCAGATGCTTCCCTCTGTATAGTACTTATATTAACTCAGTTTAACCCAGTTTACATCAAAATGTCCTGCACTGGGCTTTGCTACAGTATCAGCCCCATATCAACAGAAACTCATTCCCTCTATATAGGAAATATGAAGAAAGAGGAATTATAAAAAAAGGCAGAATACCCACACCCAATAAGTAACAAGTGTACAACTTACAACTATTGATGAGATTTATAACTGCCTACCTACCTACTGTACACACCAGGATATAGTTCAACAATAAAAATGCCAAGGACCCCTATAAGCCTTTCATTGTTAGAGTTAGCCGACTGTGTAGTGGAAATAAGGCTCACTTGCGATATGTAAGTGCATTCCATTTTCCACATGGAATATAAATGGAAAAAAATGGCATTCCAGAGAAACTGGATGATTTCCATCGAGCACCCAAGCAAAAAGCATGCTGCCCATGCAGCTGAGAATGGGAATACCAATTACAAGTGACTTTGGGATATTGTTATGTCTTGCTCTACACAGTAGCTCATGGTGTACTGTACATATCAGTGCTTATAAGGAGAGATAATCAGTGTAGTTCTGCTCAGAGGCTGAATGCACTACCATGAGCACACAATTTTTCCCAGTAATCAAGACCAAAGGGTAACTGGCTGTTTGATTTAGGTTCATAGGAACATCTTTCCAATTCATCAACACCCACTTTGCAGCAGGAGAATCTAAAGTGGAGGAAAGGATCCAGAGTTACCAGAATTTATGTTCCTGCCACACACCCAATAAGATCCCAACAATGCGACAACTCAGTTGACAAGGTCTTCTGTTTTGGGGACTTCCGTTTGAATTAAAGTTGATTCCATCCAGGAGAACATTCCAGAGAATAAAATGTGTTCCCTCCTACAGAACGACCAACTGTCTGAATAGGTTACTAATGTTTAAGGGTCAGAGGGTTCAAGGAAGCAGAAATCTATTTCCTTCCCACATATATATTTAACACAGAATCTGATGACTATTATACCGATCAAGTGACGAGAGGCAGAAAGAGGACCACATTTGTGTTCTGATATATGGCTCTTGTCCACTTATAGGGCAATTGGATCATAAACCTGTTTTTGGCCTGTTTAAAGTATGGATAAGACCTGTCTTGCATAACATTCTGCTATGTGGAGGAATGTTTAAAAAAGAATGTTAGAACTTTTATAGGGGTCTGGTAAATTAGCCACCCTTATTAAATACTGGCAGGCAAATCCCCAGTCTTATAGACACCTAAATGGGTCCTAATGGGGAACCTAGTTCATTATTATGCCCCTTGGTGTTCACACAGTGACCAGTAGATGGCACTGTGGTATAGTATAAAGTTGGTTGAGACCATGGGCTCAGCGTCTATTGCTTTAGACCAAGCAGGCAGGAAGGGAATTGGTAGTGGAACCTAGGTACTGTGGGCCTAGTAAAGGATATGTTATACAATAGGTCACCCTAGGGGGCAAATTTACTAACTTGTGAAGTTGCGCCTGCGTTGGCTTCGCTAGCATTCAGTGCACTTTGACAGGCGTAGTTTTGCCAGCGATATACAAATTCACTAAAATGCAAAGTTATGCTCAGGGAGGCGAACGGTAGCGAAGTTACGCTACAGTTATTTCATCAGGCAAAGGGAAGTTATGCTAGCGATGCCTAATTTGCATACGGCACAAAGTTAAAGTATAATAGACGTATATGCTGTAGTACAGGTATTCTATTGCCCTTCACATGTGCCCCCTATATAGTTGGGTTGCCATATGTTAGGATCTTTAGCCTATCACCCTTAAAAAAGTAAAAGATGCCAGCGTTTTTTTGGGACTTAGAAAAAATGTCAACTTTTTTTTTCAATCTCCTATCTATTGTTTTGAACTTTGCCAGGTCTGACCCTGTAAAGTCTAGCGCAAGAGGTGATGTTCAGTAAAATGGGCATCTTAGTGAATTAGTGTAGTAATGACCTTTCGTCAGTGCGCAACTTCGCCTGGCATAAGGGTGCGAAGTTGCGTTAGTCTATCTTCTTCGCTAGCGAAAATTCGCCAGAGTTTGTGTTGGTGAATTAGCGAAGTTGTGATGACGTCACGCTGGTGAATTAGCGCTAGCGTTAGCTATTTCTCACTTTAGTGAATATGGCCCTAGGAGTAATACGTTATTTAGATGAGAAGCCTAAGCCTAAAACAAGGAGAGTAAGAGAGATTAAGATCCGTATTCTAATTAGCGATTTTATTTTTTAGAGTTACACTCATTACCCCCCTACATTTCCTAACATATGGCATCTCAACTATACAGTGGGCACATGTTTAGGGCAATAGGACAACTTTATTTTATTTATTAAAAGTTTCCTGGGCTTGTGTAGTGTAATGTAGTGGCTGTAACATACACCTCTATTATACGCTTAAGTTTGCAAATTAGGTATCGCTAGCATAAATGCGCTTTGCCTGGCGAAGTAACGGTAGCGCTACTTCGCTACCGATCGCCGCCCTGAGTGCAAACTTGCACCTTAGTGAATTTGCATAGCGCTGGTGAAAATTTGCCTGGCAAAGTGTGGCGAACGTCGGCGAAGGCAACGCTAGCACATTTTCGCTTTTAGGAGGTTACCCTAGGTTATTGGTACCCGGGATCTTAATCCCTCTATTTCTCCTGTAGGAGCATGAGCTACTCAACTAGCTACCTGTCTGTCACTCCTAGAGTGATCTATGGCAGAGTATAGCTATACTTTACTAGGGCCTTTGCACCTAGGGATCATGTCCATTCCCTTCCAGCATGCAAGGTTGGGCTAAAGCAATGAACCCTGACCGCATGATTCCCAGGACCTTTATACTTTGACTCAGTGCCATCTAGTGTACACTGTGAGAACTACAGGGGATTACATAAGCACAAGGTCCCCATTAGGACCCATTAGGCGTCCATATTATTAGGAATGTGCCTGTTAGAAATATGTGAGGGTGTCTAATTTTCACATCCTACAACTTGAAATATTCTATATTCTGTCTACTTTTCTAAGGCTTATGCCTTTATGGGGATGGGAAACATGCAGTTTATAGAGTTCCTCCATGTGTATGAGTAAAGTAGAGCTACTGTAAATAGAGTAACCAGTAAGGGGTCATTGCTGCAGAAACCCAAGTAATAAATCAAATGATATTACTGATACTGAACACTCTATTGATATGCATATGCTAATGCAATGTATGTCTTAGCTGTTAGCAATAGTCAATATCTATTAAACAACCTTTATTGATCAGGTACAATAGCCGCTAAACATGACATTACAGAGCCTAACGTACAATCTTTTGCCTACATCTGTGAAAGGCTACTACTAGCTGGACCATCCAGTTAAGTACAGATGCAGTCACTTTGGATTGTGAGTTAAATGCGTCGTGACTTAACTCATTTATCTCATTTATCCCACTTAGCGCAGAATGTTGTGTCACAGCATCCCATCCAATTAAAGAGTTCACCATTGAAAACAATGGAGCTTTGGTATGCTAATGAAAAGGTTAAATGCATTAAATGAGTTAAGATAACTTTAGATAACACAGTTTCTTCAATTAGCCCTGAGTCACGACGCATTTAACTTACAAATCCAAGTGACTGTATCTGTATAATATTACACATACATAGCATCTATTCTAAAGAGGAAGGATTTATACAGAATAACATACACTTTTGCTTGATAGCAGATTAAGGGATTTTGGCTCAAAGAGAATCCTCCCATCAAAGCGAATAGGACCAGGACTGGTGTTTATCTGGTCAAAACAATTTATTGAGCTCATTTTGAGCCAAAAATGTTCACTTAAAAAATCACAAAACTGGGGCAATTTTTTGTCTTTTAGTCTACTTGAAAGTACTTCAGTCTAAATTCAGTTCCTCAGATTTCAGGCAACAACTGAAAGAAAATATTGGCACGTATAGTTTAATTGAAAACAGAATTGAAAAAAACATTTGGTATAATTATAAACCTATTTTCAAAATGAATGTACTTTAAAGAATGGCTGTCTCTTTAAGTAAAGAGATACAATAGGGAACCGTGGACACAGTAAAGGCTGACTTTTGAAATCTATGCCCTATTAATGCACCCATTGAAAAGCTTGCATTGATTTATAGATTCTGTTGGTTTTAGAAATAGTTTTATCTTTCATCCTTGTCCAGGAAATGGAAGAATATGTGCTGTGTTTGAACATGCAAGGATGAAAGCCACTGTAGTAATAGAAACACAGATGTCACCTAGTTGTCATTAAAGCAAACCCAAAAGATACTCTTGATAAGGAAAAAGGGAGGAGGATGAAAAAAAGATGCAATTGATTCCAAAAAGGAAATTATTTTTTACACTAAGTTTTATTTTCCTAGGAAGACTGCAGCCACGTTAGAATTTAAATTGATTGATTTTACCATTGACCCCAGTAGAATGTCAAATTTCACATTTATATGGAAATAGTATAGCACACAGGTGCTTGTTATGAACGTTTTATCACAGTGAGAGAATACAGTGTTATTTCTTCTCATATTTTCTCCTTTGCACTAGATCTGTCAGACTCCATTATTTCCACTGAAGCCTGACACCTGAGGTTAATACAAAAGCCAAATTAGACTGTAGAAAGGGATATTCAGCCTTAAATTAACACAAAAAAACCCCCCTTGTGCTTGAGAGAAAAAAAAAATGAAAGCCTATATGTTTTCTCAAAATTTTGATGTTTAATTCAATGACTTAATCAGGCAAATGGAAGTTTTGCCAGATGCCCAAAGGGAGTAATGCAATCAGTTAGACTACCAACTGAATAAATTCAGACATCCATTAAGGTTTATCATGCTTTGCAGCGATATAAAAAGAAAGCCGATACATAGGAAGGCTTCTTGCTGCTTACTGAACAGTTGGAGTCTTTTTCTATCTCGATTGTGATTTGATTACCACTGTTGCTGTTCTTTCTCTTTCGGCTTAGCCTAATAATGACTTTTCCAAAGGGTAGTATTTCGAGGTGAAGGAAATTTCCTACACACGCTGTAGATAAAGGTTCTTTATTCAAATTACACTTACCACATTCTGTTTTGGTATTAATATAAAACGACAAACAATATAGCAGAGGTGTGGATTTTTGAATTCCAGAAATGAACAAGGCAGAGGAAGAAATTATAATTCTTTGAGCTGGAAAGAATAATATCGCTTCTAGTTTATAATTTATTTTAACTATTGAAAATGTGAGTTATTACCTGAAGTTCTTAGTGGTTATTCTTTTAAATTTTGCATTAAATCATAAATTTGCCATGGGTGGTCTAGTCTGAGTTAGAAAAGGGTTGGCCCTGAATAAAGGATTAAAGGTTTGTGTTTCTGATTCTCCTTGAAGGATGTTGGTTTATTTTGAAACAGAATGCCATACGATCACGTCTTGCCTGAAAACAAGACATACAACCATGTACAGGTTTGGGATCTATTATGCAGATTGATTGGGACTTACTGTAAGTTTTTCTGTATAAGCAATTTTTATATAATGGGATCATCATACTACAAATCTTTAAACGTAGAATAAATTAAATAGTATTTTTTGCTACCAATATGGATACATGCAACTTAGTACAAGGTACTGTTTTATTATTACAGAGAAAATTTAGCTTGAAATGCAATCTGTGGGAGAAATGCATTGCTGTTCCCATGCCCCACCTAATGGCAGATATGAGGACAGCACTCAATAGTAAAAATCCAAGTCTGGCTAACCCAAGTTGTGACTCCTTCAGTTATGTTAACAAGAAACAATAGCTTATCTGAAAGCATTTCCATTTTAAAGTGCTGGCTTTTTCTGAAAACAAAGGACCAGGCAATATGACCTGGAGATGACTGCCTACACACACATATTACAATTTTAAAAAATGCATTTGTTGGTTCAAGAAAGCATTTTAAATGGTAGAATGCATTGCACACACACACACACACACACATATATATATATATATATATATATATATACTTGTATGTTTGATAGTGTATGCATCACAAACAGTTATTTTCAGGAGCCATCACCTCCCAAGCACCCATGAGCAGAACAATGGGGAGGTATAACAGCCCATCTAATGGCAGATATGAGAACAGCACTTAATAGTAAAAATCCAAGTCCGGCTAACCCAAGTTGTGACTCCCTCAGTTACATTGAGTAGGAGAAACAAAAGCTTATCTGAAAGCATTTCCATTTTAAAGTGATGGCTTTTTCTTATTGTTTTAGGGAAAAGTTCACTATTATAGTACATGGGACAGACACATTAACACACACACACACATGTACACACAAATATATATATCCCCAACACCCTGAAGACCTATCAGGTATGACTTCTACTACAACAAACAAATATTTTTATGAACCGTGTACAAAAAAGAAAGTTCTGTATGGACTGTTTGCTTGACTTAATGTTCATCATCATGAGAATGGTTTATTATCACAAAGCCATAAAGCAAATGGCATCACTATATTTGTTGCAGGGTCTCTGAATTATGGAATAAGCCTCCTTCCCACAGGGATTATGAGGATTTAAGATCCTCTCCAATATACATTTATCCTCTAAAGCAGAGATCCCCAACCTTTTTACATATACAGTAAAACACTTGGAGCAACATTCAAGGTGTTGGTGAGCAACATGCTGCTCACAAGCCACTAATTGGGGATCACTGCTCTAAAGATTAAGTGGAAATGTACATGTTTAATTAAAATGGTATTACTCCATGAATTAAAACTGATGCAAATAAATATCTGTATGTAGTAGCAAGGGCATTTTATAAACCAGCAGCCTCCCATAGTGTAGTTGCTAAAGCTATATATATATATATTTGCAAACATTAACATGGTTACACATTGCTATGTCAAAGCTTTTTGATTCAACTAAGGTACAGCCTCCCATAGTGTAGTCGCTAAAGCTATGGGGGAGATTCATCATAGAGTGAAGTTCCGCCACTAGAGGGAAATTCCACAGCTCTCAGTTCATTTCTATGGGATTAAGAAAGGCCTATTTATCAATGGGTGAAGTGAGATTTCACCCTTTGATAAATACGCCTTTCAAAATCCCATAGAAATGAATGGAGAACTGTGGAATTTCCCTCTAGTGGCGGAACTTCACTCTTCACTTCACTCTTTGATGAATCTACCCCTATGACTTTAGCAAATCATCACTTGAGACTGTTAGAAAATATTTGGAAAACATTAACATGGTTACACATTGCTACTTCAAAGCTTTTTGATGCAACTAAGGTACAGCCTTTGTCCCAACATGCAGTTCACTCCCAAAAACACTCAGATGTCAGGAGTGAGGTAAGTAAGAACACATATAAGTAATGTAAGTCAGAAATCCTTAAATATGTCTGATTCCTAGTGGTTATTTAATGAAATATTATAATTTTTGTGTGCACACATTGCAAACAGGCAATTCTACTCCTTAATTTTAGATATAAGCTTTTCCAATGCCAGTAACAAAGAATGCAAAAAATGTTCACACAGCAGATGTTATAACAAAAAATAGCTTAGCTGCCAAAAAGTGAACTCATGGCAAATCTCAGGTACATCAAGGAAATTAACAATTCTAATTTATCATATGTAGTGCTGAAGCCAAACAAACACATCATTTATAACCTTGCATAAGGACAATGTATATTTTTTCAGCTGCTTTTTGTAGAAGTAGAAGCAACCCAGTAATCAGTTCAGAGGTAGCAATATGTTTTTACTTAAAGCACAAGCAATACCAAGAACTTACATCTAAATAAACATGATATACTGTTACCCTTTACTGGTACAAAACCCATGTTTGCTTCAGAAACCTAAACATAGTTTATACAAATAATCTGCTGTTTACTGATCAGCCATTCAACTATAAAGGGTTATAGTACACACATTTCAATAGTGGATAACATATACATTTAGTACAGTAATCTTAGAAAAACCTCTGCTATATTCACAAAGTTGCCCTGCTTATGAAGTGCTTAGGGCAGTATATTCCAAAAAGTCCTACTGACCCCACCATAATGTAATTTTATTAAGATGTTCTTTAAAGGAGAATGAAAAGTGAAACCACAGAGGCACCACGGAGGCACATTCTTTTTCCGGGTTTGCAGAGCTGGATTTACCTAGCGGGCGCCCCTAGGCCCCTTGTCATTTGTTGCCCCTGTCCCCTCCCTTTTATTTGCTCGAATTTTCATCATCAGAACAGAGCAATGGGAATTGGCACACAGGAAATTAAAATTTCTGAACCAATGTGGGTGTGGTTGGGCAGCATGCCACCCCCTAAAATCCTGCTGCCCTAGGCCCGGGCCTAGGTGGCCTCTCCACAAATCCGGGCCTGCGGGTTTGTCTTTCTTTGCTATACCTGGGCCCACACATGTGCAGTAAAGTTAAAGTTCAGCTTTTCCCTCAACTGCGCATGTGCACCCCTACAAAGAAAGAAGAACCAGGAAGAGGATCAGTCACTGTTCACTGAGAAAAACCCTGGTCCCGGGGTTTTCTGTTAAGAGCACCACCGGCCCATGGTAACAGGTAGGTGAAAACAATCATTGGTAGTACCTAACTTTTGATACCCCCTAGCGATTTCACCTTTCTTTCTCCTTTAAAAGCTTCTTCTAATATAACTAGTTCTTCTTATAACTACTGTTAGAAATGATCAACTATTAATCTATCAATAAATAAATAATTGGAAAAATACAGGGCTGGCCTTGGCAGAAAAAAAAGACAAAGGGGATCATTTACTTTGCAGTGTGCAAACCCTACTTACAATTGCTGTGCTTTTTATCCCCAAATCAGCAATTTTCTCCAGAATGGCCTGTAAATGACTTTTCTGGTACTCAGCATGAGAGAAACTGATTCTTTTGGTGCGTCTGTGCTACTCCTATTGATGCACTAAATTAGGAACAGGAGGTATTAGGAAGGCAGTTGCCCAGTGCACACTTTGTTTTGTGGCTAATTTCTCCAGATTCAGCTTCAAAACAAGAAAATCACATGTTTTTGGGGAAAAAAACTAAATTTTAGACGAAAATAAAACATTGCAAACCTGTCAAGGTCACGTAGAACTGAATGGCAGATGTCACTTTTACAATCTGAAGATATCATTATCTGCACTGGGTGTTGTCTGATAATCCAAAAAATTCAGGGGTTTCAGGCGATAACCTGAAGAAGTAGAGTAATTTGGGCGTCAAATCAAAAAAAATTGTATGATTTTGGTTTACTTTTTTGAGTTTGATTTATTATTAATAATAATAATAATGAGATAAATTTGGGTTTTAGTAAATACCCCCCCCCCCCAAATATAAACACATTTGTGGATACAACAATGTGAAAAAGTTGCCATTTAGAGTACAAAAACCTTTATAAGATTCACACGCCATTCACAATGTTAACAATTACACATCCAAAACCCATATACAATTGTGTGATTGAGTTATTATTACCAGTTTTACAAGAAATTGCATGTTATGTCTCCGGGCCATGATCACATTTTCGATCTCTGTAAGGGATGGAAGTGGTTTTATAAGTAAATGATTGAAATAAAATGTTCACTTTGATTTATACTATTCATTAGGTTTGCAAGCCACAAGGGAATTTGACAAATAATATATGTGAACTGCAGTCAAAGAAAAGTAAATTATGAAGTTAGCAACAGTGTCAGTCATAGAACAATGGGCCAGAATGCTATATGTTTAGGGATCAGAAATGTTTACTGAACATTTTTCACTTGCAAAACAGTTTCTTACTAATTATTATCCTTTTTTATTCAGTATTTTATGAGGTTACTTTTCATTCACATTTGTTCCTGTCCCAATCAGTTGTGTAACAATATGGTGCCAGGCCTCACTCAAAAAAACTTTGGACTCATCTGCATCCTTCCTGTCTACCCATCCATGTTCTTCCCATACTTCAATTGCTGCCCGCTCACTCTCATGTAGATAGCAGCCATGGAGAGCGATTTCTCTGGAGTTATGGAGGAAGCAGACCCCCACCCAAAGGACCTCAGGGTCTGCTTCCTCTATAGTTACAACACTGTTTGGGAATATAGCATGTAAATATTGCAAATGTTGAACAGTCTCTGCAAAGGTTTGTGGAATGTGTCAAGAGGGTAAGCAAAATAATCTTAAAATATTCTGTGCAATATTACTCCTGTTTTCAGTTGAAAGCAACTGAGGTTTAATGGATTTTCTACTTGTAAAAGGGAAAACATAACCTTCAAATAAATAATAATTATTATTATACTAAAACATGTCAAGATCCTCTGTAAGAAAATGAATGATAGACTGCAAGAAATATAAATAAATATAGGTAAAGAAAAATCCACAATAAGCTTAAAGCTGTCCATACAGCAGGAGATCCGCTCGTTTGACGAAGTCGCCAAATGAGTGGATCTCTCCCTGAAATGCCCACATTGAGTTGGGGGCGATGTGAGTTTGATCTGATTGGATCAGAATGAAGGAGATACGGGAGGTCGGATGGCAGGACCACATCAGACAGGATTTTTTAACCTGCCCAATCAAGATCCGGCCAGATATCGTTCAGGGGAACCCGTCGGATGGCCCCACATACGGGCCAATAAGCTGCTAACTCGGAGTGTCAGCAGCAGGCCCAGATTTGTGGTGAGGTTACAAAGGATCGGGACTAGGGCGGTAGGAATTCAGGGGCGGCATGCCACATTTGTGCATGCGGATTTATGCATATTCAAGATCTGTGCAAATAGACGTATGCACATGGGGACAGGGAGGGAGACGCTGACTGGGAGGGGAAGGGTAAGGAATGGGAGAGAGATGCAGATGCGAAAGGGGGACGCGGACGGAGAGGGGGCGATTAGCATAGACAGCCTAGGGGTGCCCCGTTTATAAATTTGGGCCTGGTCAGTAACTTTTGTTGCCCCGTTTTTTATCAGCAGCTTTTATACAGAATAGTGATGATAGCCATATACTGTACATATTCGCAGTTCACCAACATAAATTTTCATGAAACAGTGTAAGAAATTCGCCCCACAGCTCATTTTGCTTTGCGCGACAAAACAAAAATGACATGAGATGAAAAAAAAAGACACACAACAAACGCATCTGTCATTTTATCCTTCCCCTCTCCTTCCACATCAACCAAAGTGATCTGAGCTGTCCCACTGTCCCAACAGCATATATGAAACTGTATAAGGAATGATTTTGCCCTCCCAAAGCAGAATCAAGGTGCCATGAAAAAACACCCATAGTCCCTAAAGTAGTCTGCTACAAAAATGACTCGATAAAAATTTTTTGTTGCATGACAAAATATACACGGCAAAAAAGTTTTGTGAATTTTAAAAGGCATTTTTCTGGTGATTTTGCCATTAATGTGTATATAATACAAGCAGTGAATATTGCAGAGGTAGTTAGATGATTCTGCATGCTTACTGTCAGAACTCAGCACTGAACGCACTTATTAACTTTCTGCTTAGCACATTCCATGAAAATCCCCATGGTATCACTTGAAGAAAGTATAGTGCAACTCCAGCTGCTCCATCTAAATGTAAAAGGAGAAAAAGAAAGCAAACCGGCAAATATGCAGTTTTGAAATTAAATGGCATTCTATAAAAAGAACCCTGATCACAGCACTCTATTATTATTTCCTGGAAATATGTTGTGCTTGAGGTCACCAACTCTATACTAGCCATTTAGATTTTTCCCCCCCTGCATTAAAATTTATCGTTGTATGACTATTTGACCTCCTTTGATCTTTTATAACTAAATGTCCTTTGATATCACTCATAAAGTAGAGCCTGCTTTAACATTTTTGTTTATTTGTAGTTATGTGCTTTGACTTTCAGTTCAGCAATACAAAGGACACATTTGCTAATATTATAATTTACATATACTGTATGTAGCCATCCTGCTTACATGGCTATTATTTAAATTGTGCAAAGTATATTCTGTGTAAAATCATATTGCTGGGACTTGTAGTTCTATTAATCTTCAGCACTGAAACAGTTAATTCCTGAAGACCTTGCTGGGCTTGCAGTTTCCCTCCCACAGGAAGGTGAAAGATTCCTGCCACCAATAGGAGAGCAGCTTTCAGACTGAGGAGTGGCAGCCAATGAGAGCATGACTGACTTCTGGAAGGAGGAAAAAGGAAGAGAGGAAACTTCCAGGAAGGCAGAGGAGATCTGAGGGATATAGGGAGATATACCCAGAGCTATGCTGTATGTGAGATGGAATCCTCTCTTCACAGAGACCAGTGACTGTCTGCTGTCTGAAGAGGAGTGTTACAGATCACACCACATGGTGACTGCTTAGTCTGCTCAATATCTGGAGAAACTGTAAGCAAACTACTTTATTTCTACAGTGTGATGGGAGCCGAGACAGCAGTGATTGGATGATAGTGGATCCAGTTTATTGGTATGCTTTATCTTCTGCCTACATTGAAACTCCTGCAGACTCACAGGTTCAGTTTTCAGTGAGTTTTACCTGTTGATTTAGACTCTCACGTAATCAGGCATTGCAGAGCTTTATCCAACCCAGTAGCAGATAGGACTAGAGACAGGACTGTTATATCTGCCTGCCTGCCTGCAATCCATTCTGAAGGGTATAGGCCTATTTGGAGAGGATTATTCATATATCACCAATAATTCAGCTGGTGTCATTTTCTGCGAGTGCTCTCCCGAGTAAAGCCTCCCACTACAGCCTGGTGGATTACAACTACTGTTTATTTGCCTTGTGGATTACAAATACTGTTTTATATATGAGCTCCAACTGCCGGCCTTACTGCTATTATTAACACTGGCCAGTGTTCAGGGAACTTAACTTAAACATTATCTGAGTTGACTAGATCAGTCTGTTTAATATTCATTTTCATTTTCTAACATTTGATATTGCATTGTTGATTTAACTGTGTGTTCAGATGCTTTGATTTATTTGTTGAAACATAAAAGTGCTTGGCATTACACTGCTGGTTTATGTGTATCACTGGGGGTTGTGGGTGTCACCAGAGGTGGACGAGAGCAGGACCCATCTAACACAGCTACACCTACGGGTGCGCTACATGTATATGTGTTAGCATCATGAAATAGTTTTCCAGTGAAAATGGTTCTGTTAGGGTTGGATGTATAACAGTTTGTCACTGGAAAGACTTGAGAGGTCATTTGTTATGTGCAGGACAGGGAGCAAAGTGCAACAAACAGGTCCAATCCACCTTATTTTTTGTTCTGTGCTGCATGCCTACACCTATTTCTGCATGTCTATGCCCTCAAAAATGGAGCACAGAGACCTATACCCTCCCCCCATAAATACAGCACTGTCTGTGTTCAGAAGCAATACATTCATGATGTGTGGGAGATGATACCTAGTCATTCTGCCTTAGAATTCTTACTTGAGCAGCATTAAGATGCATAATTTAGGGAGCAGTGGCAGATGCAAGCTTTGATAGAGCCCTGTTCTTACTGCCTGCCCCATGACAGGCAGTGACACATGACGTCCTTGCTCCTGTTCCTGCTGCATTCTGTATATAGCACCAAATCTCCAATCCAGGTTTGCAGCCAGATCCTGTGTGCGCATGATTTGAGAATGTGGTGATCTTTGCATGGATTCAGACAGAGAAATACTGTATCTGTTTTTCAAATTTTTTGTAAAAAATGGTCAGATATCAAAAAACTTTTTCACAAGATGTGTTTTAGACATCATATACATGCGGTCTAAGATTACACATCTAGATTATCTTGGTTGAATTTTTAATATTTTTAACACATTGCTTTTGCTACATGGGAAGTCTTTAAAATGCTGCTTAATAAATATGTCAGTATATTCCACTTGTAAGCAAGGAACGTCATTGTAAAGCAAAACCTTTTTGGTTAAATAGAAGTGTTGGTGTTGAGGTAGGTAAGAAAAGACATTCTTTTAAAGCTTTCAAGTTAGCTGGGACAGCCAATCATTTATAAGGTCATTTATCAGGCAAGCTAAAAACGATAAGGAAAAGGATATAGCAATAAGCAGTAAAAAGAATACAATTTTTTAAATATATTAATAGTAAAAAAATGAAACAGGAAGGGGTAGGACCTTTATTATCAGAGGAGGGTCAGCTGGCTGATGAGAACAAGCAAAAAGCTCAGCTTTTGAATGCATACTTTTCATCTGTCTACACAAATGAGGCACCAGCTAATGAAGGTTTCTTTATTAATAGTCCCAATTCTAATAATACATCTAATGATGCATGGTTCACACTTGATGAAATTCAAAAGAGACTAGAACATGTTAAGATAAACAAGGTCCAGGGCCAGAGGAGATTCATCCCAGGGTACTTAACACGCTTAGCTCTGTGATTGCCAAACCTCTCTACTCAATTTTTCAGGATTCATTGAGGTCTGGCATGGTGCCGAGAGACTGGCGAATTCCTAATGTGGTGCCACTATTCAAAAAGGGATCCAGATCTCTGCCTCAAAACTACAATTAGACGTCGGTGGTAGGAAAGCTTTTCAAAGGATTAATTAAGGATAGGATACTGGACTTCATAGCAAATGACAATACTATAAGTTTGTGCCATCATGGTTTTATGCACAATAGATCTTGCCAGACTAACTTAATTTCTGAGATGGTAAGCAGGGACCTCAATTCTGGGATGGCTGTGGATATGATTTTCTGAGACTTTGCTAAAGCATTTGATACAGTCCCACACAGAAGTTTACTGGTTAAATTAAGGAATGTTGGCCTGGAACATAGTATTTGTAAATGGATAGAGAACTGGCTGACTACAAAGAGTGGTGGTAAATGGAATATTTTCTAATTGGACCAGTGTTGTTAGTGGGGTACCGCAGGGCTTTGTACTGGGTCCCTTGCTTTTCAACTTGTTTATTAATGACCTGAATGTCGGCACTGAACGTGTAGTTTTTATTTTTGCAAATTTTTGCAAAAATGTGTTCGCAATGCAAATTCGCAAACACTGAAAAGACAAGCACAGCAGTGCAATATTTTAGTGTTCCTGAAAAAATATGGGCAATACAACCATTTGGGAATCAATATGTGTTGCACAAACTTTATAAATAACTCCAACAGAGTTTCAAAGATGTCCCTAATGATAAAACAGGATATTTTTCTTAATTGAAGGCTGCTTTAGGGGCCTATCCTTTTGTGACATTATGCTCTTAATATGTGAAAGCCTGATTAGTCCAAAAGCATAGCTTCGTAATTAGTGAGTTTATAATAGCATAGCAAATTTGCTCGCAGCATACCCTATTCATAGTCTTATTATTCCTTCTAGCTCCAGGTCTTTTTCTTTTGACCACCTCCCATCCACTCTTTATGCACAGTCTCTAAACTAGTGATAACCTGCATCAATATAAAAAGATGGATGCACTATGGCCGCACACAGTAAATTACACATTAGCACAGACACAGAAAGAATGTTTTAAGGGTGTACCTAAATCAGGCTGAAATAAGCAATGACAGAACTAAATGTCAAGAAAACACACATATTATATAAGCTTCATATCATGGAAATAAGACACTTTTCGAAATATAATCACTTACAAATTCTTTAATTTACAAAATAATTAAGTTACTTTTGAGCATCTTCCTCTACATGCAGCTGTGTGTCAGAATCAGATGTATTTCTGGATATTTAGCTCACAAACACCATTGGTGCATTCTACCCTTGCCAACGTGATGCATTAGAGCAAACTGATTTCCAAAAAATTGACTTCAACAAAAAGCTGCATATAAAGAGACAGATTGCTTAGAGGAGGAATTAGTACAGTCTAACTTGATTAAATTAGAACTGTATTAAACTGTATTTTTAATTGATTATACTGTATTTTAGTGTGTTTGTATTTTGATTGTTCCCCTTTAAAATAGCATCATATAGTCCTTAATATTGAAAGATATTCTCTGATTTAATATAACTACTTAAATACACTAAGAAAATTAAACAAATTCCAGGCTAACAAACACTACCTAGCATGTTTTAGATGCAAAAAAACTGTCCACTAGAGGTCTCTGTTGTATATTTAAGTATTATGTGCTAGAAATGTGAATTAAACACAGTAAATTAGGATAGAAGAGCCTGTTGTCCCCTAGCTACAATACAGATTCCATAATTTTAGCCAGCAATAAAAGCTAGAGACCCATAGGTACACTTTGCGCTGGCTATTATACAGTTCAAAGCATTTGAACACTTCATTTGAACAATAGATGTTTCTTGGATCACTGCATTTTATATAAATATAACCAGCACAGCAGGTATAAACATTTAAACGACAATCTGTAAAGCGACAGCTCTTCGAATGCAATATGCAATTTCCATGAAACTACACAGAATTTAAGTGATAGCTACAAAAAATGGATTGGAAGCAACGCAGAAACCAGCTGCTCGAAATTGGTCAGAAATACCTGCTTCTGACGATTCTGTTTCTCCCATCTGCCTGATGTTTTCACTCTGCAGGAAAGTTTGCAAGATCTATCCTTGTCATTTTGATTGACTGTTGAAATAAATATGATACAGCAATAGGCCAAGTCTATGAGAGTATTTCATATAATATGCCAAAATAATGTACATTCTTCACTATATACAGCATATTGCACACATGAACCGCAGAGTTTTGCATAAATAAATTCACCTGAACATGTCTTGTGGCGTGATCCCTGAGAGCTCCTAGCCATAGAACACATATTAGCAATCGTCCAATCAGATAATAGGCCAAGAACATGTATGGTGCAAGTGCTAAATGTAAGGTACCACAGTGCCCATTGAGCATTTCAAGTAACAGGCCAAGAACATGGATGGTGCAAATGTTAAATAAAGTGCCAAAGGGCTCTTCACTAGAAGTATCAACAGCTTCCTACAACTAGCAGCAGAACCTTGATGAAATTGAAATAGTAGCTACTGCCCTAGACTAATCACATATTCCGACTGCACAAAACAGCAGTTGTATATTGGTGTAGGGAAGGTAGTAACTGTAGTAGAACAAAAAGAACATTTAACTGAACTGTAGTAACAGCTAAGAAGTCATTGGTGAGACAGAATACTTTTAGTCCCTAGTGGGGATTATTAGAAACTGAGCACAGATTAGGATGGATCAGTGTCATGCCTGGGTATGACCTCACTCTCCCAATTTTTAATTATAAAATGTATGGAAATTTGAAACAGATCGGCTTTAATACGTTCATGCCTCTTCTGTGGATTCTGGGGCTATTTATTTTCATGTTTATGTTACTAAACTTAAAACAGTTTTTTTTTTTTTCACCCATATACCTCTTCGGCAATGTTCTCTGCAATGGTGTCTACTCAATTTCAAATTCCATGAACTTATTACAAAAAAATGCAAATCCCCCACAAATATCTATGCTATGTGAAATATAGTATGTATGCTATTAATGCATATTTCCTAAGCCATTCATTAGCAAAGATGGGCCTCTCTGTTCATAGCTATATAACATTTCTATCATAAACATTTATTGCTGCACATTTGCACAAATCTGCATGTATGTGATTGCCTCGGGATTTCATTCCAAAGCATTTTAATGTTTTGCTGACATTTTCCTAGATGATTTGTAACATCAACTGCAGCTAGAAAAATATCCCTTTTTCATCTATACATTATTAATAAAACATTGGCGACAGGGCCCCCCTTACAAGTTAAAAAAATTGGGGTCCCAAAATATTTTTTTTAATAAAACATTGGCGACAGGGCCCCCCTTACAAGTTAAAAAAATTTGGGCCCCAAAAATAACCATTTAAAAAAACATTGGTGGCAGGGCCCCCGCTAACAAGTTAAAAAAAAATTGGGGCCCCAAAAATATTTTTTTAATAAAACATTGGCGACAGGGCCCCCCTTGCAAGTTAAAAAAATTGGGGCCCCAAAAATTTTTTTTTTTTTAAACATTGGTGGCAGGGCCCCCGTTAACAAATTAAAAAAAAAATTATTGGAGCCCCATAAAATAAAAAAATTGGTGACAGGGGCCTATAGAGTATTAAAAGAAAACATTTGAGGCCAGGGGATTAAAAAAAACCCACATTGGTGTTGGTGGAATTGAACTCATGGCTGCAGGACTTCAGTATACTTGCTGGACTTCAGGTACTTTCTTTAGTGCTGGCTCCTCGTGACATCGGGTATTTCCGTGACTTCAGGACTTTAAGTGTCGGCTCCTTTGCTTCTGTTCGGCACTTCCGCATGTCGGCTCCTTCGCGTCTGCTCGGCGCTGGTAAGGGGGGCCCGGCTCTTCGGAAAATGCAGCGCTGCCGGGCCCCCCTTCAGCCCCGGGCCCGGGACACTTGTCCCCCCAGTCCCCCCCTGATGGCGGCCCTGCCTGCAGGTCTCGGGCCAACCTGCACATCACTAATGACTACAAAACACACCAAAAAAGGTGGTGCACACAAAGTTCTAAAAGACTGAAGCAAAATCTCTGAGTAACTTATTTCAAAGTATATACATTTGTGTTTTTTTCCATCTGCAAAGCTTAACACCGCTATAAGAGCCAAACATGCACCCTCAGGAGAGATTACGTCCAAGGCACAACGCACTTGGTCAGACATGCCTTTGGATACATTTTACTGGTGACGTGTGCATATTCATTGTCAACTGGGTCACCGGGAAATCAATAAAAAAACAGGTGGGACATGGCCTTCATGGACCCTGGAGATTAACCCACTCCCCTGCCCGGTAGCAGAAAATTAAGGAGGGGGTAATTGGCATGAGTGTGGGTAAGGGGGCTAGGTGGGAAGCCAGAAAAGGGCCCTTCAATTGCAGTCCCAGTGGGCCCTGAATGCCCCAGTTTGACCCTGCCCATATTGACTTTAAAAGTCTACCTAGTACTAATTCACGATTAGCTGCTTTGTTTAATTTAATGGTACTAAGTTTGCCCAGGTGCACTAATCCAGCTAAGAGCCAATAAGATGTTTGCTGGTGACCAGTGTTACATGCTGAATGGTTGCTATAGGCAAAAATAATTCTAATAATTACTAATGCGGCCAAATTTAATGTCCGTAGGGAAAATAAAGTTTTGCATTATAAACTGCACATGTGCTATGGAATATAGAATATCTAAATATAAGCTGTAAAAAGAGGGAAATGCAAGATTTTTTTGTATAAACATTATTGAATATGGATTGCTGTGCATTATCCAATGAGCAATACAATTTTAACTTTAATGATGTTTAAATTACCAATTTGCATTTAAGTCAGAAAGTAATGTCTTCAGAATGCTTGCCAAGGCTGCCTGGATAAAAATGTAGCTTATGAATCTACCAGAAAGCAATTTAAAGGAAACTGAATAGCAAGTTTTCTATAACAATGGAACTGTTATATTGTGTTATTATAAATTAAATTAGAATTGAACAAAGTCTGTTAAGTCAGACATTACTGCAAAATTGATTAATCATGACATGCACATACCTATATCATTTTTTTAAATAAATTTAATGACACTCCCTTTGCTTAGTCCTATGAAAGGGTTTTGTATGCAACTGGTACAGGTATGGAATCTGTAATCAGGAGACCTGTTCTGCAGAAAGTTCTGAATTACAGAATGGCCCTCTCACACAGACTCCATTATTATCAAATAATGCACATTTTTAAAACCATTTTTGAAGGCAAAACAAACCTACTGGGTTTATATAATGTATAAATTACAGAATGGCCCTCTCCCACAGACTCCATTATTATCAAATAATGCACATTTTTAAAACCATTTTTGAAGGCAAAACAAACTTAACATATGGAGATTGAAATTATGGAAAGAGCCTTTATCTGGAAAACCTCAGATTCCAAGCATTCTAGATACCAGGTCCTACACCTGTACAAAGTAATACAAACAAGACCCACGCATATCAAAACTGGCACACTGCACATTACAAGTAGACATGAAATTCAAAAAGTCTTGGTATAACACCTCTACAACTGCTGCACATAAAAAAGTATTTGCCTGGATAAAAAAAAATGGGGACTTGATAATTAGAAAAATTACACAGTACATTTTTTGAACAAGGAGCAAAGCAAGTGCAAACAGTTGTGGGCTGTCTATGTATGCAGCGCTAGAAGGGGTTACTTTTGGTGATGTATATATATCTATAATCTGGTGATATATATATATATATATATATATATATATGTGCATGTACTAGGTGTATCCATATGTGCAAGTTAATGCAGTGGGCGATTGTGCTTTGTGTATGCTAAGGGGTGGCATTTTGCAACTCTTAGACTAATGTTACATGGAACAATGATATTCAGCCCCATCATCCCATGGGAGATGGCAGTGACAAAAATGCAAAACGCCTGTCACTGCTTACAGGGGTCAGCTTTGAAACTATTCCATGTGACATTAGCCTTCGTGCTCTTGAACTTGCGCTTGGCTTTAATAAAAAGAGCCTTCAGATATTTACTCTAAACATCCCTAGCTAAAAAACCACTAGAGATGATCAACTACAGATGCAGCCACTGGGATTGGTGAGTTAAATGCGTCGTGACTTAGGGCTAATTGAAGAAACTGTATTATCTAAAGTCATCTTAACTCATTTAATGCATTTAACCTTTTCATTAGCATACCAAAGCAACATTGTTTTCAATGGTGAACTCTTTAATTGGATGGGATGCTGTGACACAATATTCTGTGCTAAGTGGGATAAATGGGATAGATGAGTTAAGTTTTTCTGTGTCAAATGTACAATCCAAAGTGGCTTCATCTGTACATCTCTGCTCTCCATTTCTGCAGCTGCAGAAATAAATACAGTACTGCCTGTGCTCAGCAGCATTGAATTCATGAACAGAGATGAAGGAGACACTTAAGGTTCCCCCTTTCCCACCCTCTAACCATCCCCTAACCTGTGGCCCTCTCCTTACTGCCTGTCCTATGATAGTGGTAAGGACAGGGTTGGTGTGCACACAGAACAAACATTCCCAACCATTCACACTGCTCTGGGATTGAGCAATAAGCAACAAGCACTTATGCAAGGGATAAGTTAATGCCCTCGGCCCCAGATTTACAGTACTGTGCCCCTAGCCTCTGAACACATTTGCCATGCCCCATACCCAAAATTACTCCTTACTTGAGTTCCACTCACTAGAAGCACCCTTGCTTTGCATGCGTAATTGTTCCTCTTTGGTCGGGGCATTGTTGTGCAAATGATTTAATGAGCAATCTCCTTGCCCACTCCCCAGTGTTTCAGAATACCAGATGTGGCCAGGCAACATGCCAGTCCTAAAATTGCCTGGAATTTTGTGGCCTTTCCACAAGCTTGAAAAGCTCAATACTAAACCAAACTCAAACATGTCCTTTGCAAATCACATACTACATCAATGACTTTAGAAAAAAACAAAAATAACATTCCAATCAACAATAAATGTAAATGAAAGACCAGACCAGCAGTTTTCATTTGTATATTTGTATAGGCATTATGTGTTTAGAACTGAATCTAACATTCTGCTTCCACTGTAAAATGAATATTCTCTGTTTTATTATAAATGTTCTCTGTATAATAATAGTTGGTTTTCATCCTGGCACTTCAGCTTTCCTAAGCATGATGCACAGACCTGAAGCCTCATTGAATAGAGTTGCTATGCCATTTACTCTTTTGTATAGTTCTTCAACATGATGAGTGAGTATCATCGGCACTAATACTGCATCCGGTCTTTATGCAGCTAATCAATTTCTTTTAGGCAAGTGATGCACTCCAAAAATATATTGTTTATTATGAATGTGTCAATGTGTCATTTTGGGTGTTTTGCTTATAGCAACTCATGGAGCCTCTGAGGAAGTCGCGCAGCGACGAAACGCGTTAGGCAAAGCAAAGACAGGTACGTCATCTCCAAGAGCCCAGGAGGGAGCCAGCGTGGGTTACAGGCAACGCGGGTCGGAGCTAATAACACCACAGAACATACACGGCACCCGGGACTTTGATGGAGATAACTTTTATATGCCTGATTTTAACTACTGAAATGTGAGTTCAACCGATTGGTTTTATGTATTTTTAATATTAAAGAGGTTTTACGCTATCTGCGCAATTACGCTTCTTACAGCCCTAATCGCTACTTCAAGTATCCACGACTACAACACTTTTGATATGCTAAAGTTTTATTGAAACGTTTGTAAGTACCCACCTGATCATTCACTCAGCGGTGATTTATTTGAGAGCTAAACACACCAGTTTGGGAGTGGGAACCTAGAGTGTGGAACTACAACAATTAACCGAAAATACTACACTATATTTCCTTCCCTTTTTTCCCCATTTTTTCCTTTGGCTGCATATCTTTTCCGAGCTTTTATTAGCGCTGACCCTGTGAGTTTGGACTTTTGTTGAAAAATTTTCTCGAGGAGAAACGAGAAGTGCTGGGCCGGATCCTTAGAAGGAAAAGAAAAAAGGACTTAGGTCAAAAATCTATCTGTTTTCATTTGAACTCATGTATGTGTTGCTTTTGAATTTGAAGTCTACCGTAACCAACTACTGAACTTTCATATTTTGATTTGGGGGGTTCACATTAGTGTACTACTATGACATAGTATTAAGAGATGGGCGGTTTATATAAACTGTGCAATGTACAGTATGTGGAATGTTCATTTTTTAGAAATGTATACACAGTCAATAGGAAGCTTGGTGCTTGTGATTTAGCACAATATAGAAAGCTATTCTGATAGAAACCTCATTTTTAAAACATATTTTATAGGTGAAACAACTAGCTTGGTTTCCAGGGAAACTGTTGGGTTGATGATAAGACTTACCACTGTGAAAAGCTTAACAAATAAAATTGTTTGACAAGATCAAGTCAGATTCAATTCAGTTATATCATTTGTATGTCTGTGTTTAGTACTGAAAATTAACTTTTTTTTTCTTGTATGCTCAGTGGACACTAATCGCATCATCATCATCCAGCAAATTAGGAAATTACATTACTATAACAAATACAATATACCAAAAAATGGGTTAGAAAATGGAACAGCAGCATCATAGACCATCTTCGCAAGAGCTTACAAGGAGTGGGAATAATTGACTGATAATAATTCTGAAAATAATTTGTGATATGAATAATATTGGATTTTTAAGTACAAGCTCAGCTTAACCCTTTAAGTGCCAGCAGAATTTCCCATTTCATTTGCATTCAGCGCCAGCCGTTTTTTGATAATTTTTTTGCTTTCTCATTAGGGGCATTTCCTGGGGTGTACATAGGGAAACTATATATGTTTTTTAGGAGAACCTGAGCTTTCTAAATCTGTTAAATCTTTTTTATTTATTTTTATGTATTTCCCCTTCTGGAACAAGATGTAGAGCTCTAAATGTGCAATTTCTATTTTTATGATAAAGGAATTTCTGTAGAGCAGTAAATTCCAAAGCCAAAAAATCCTGGAACCTTAGGTTTACCCCAAGAAAATATATATCTTTGAAAAGTACACATTCATGCTGAATCTAAAATGGGTAACCATGCCTTTCTACTCCAAGGTACCAAACATCAAAGTGTGGTATAGTGACAAAAGATTGATGGCATGTACCACGGATTCTCAGGCACTAGTAGTGTTTTAGCAGACAAACACTTTGTTTCTCTGCAAGGTTTTTTTAATTGTTGATCCGGGGGTTGGTCTAACTGGGAATTTGCAAGTGCAGAGTGGGATGGATTCCCAAATCCATAGGCCAGGTTTTCAGGAGACCCTAGGCCTATTTAGTACACTAGACACAGAGCAGCAGGGCTGAGTTTTGTGTGTGTGTGTTAAACAAACTGCTGGAGTTCTCAGCATCAGGAGAAAAGAAAGACATTTATTTTTATGTTAGCCAGGAGGCTGCCACAAAATATGATTGCCAGGGGTCTACTGAACAGTTTAATGCCAAATATGCATAGGTTTACCAAACTATGTGGCATAAAGAGACCCCCAAATGAAAATAGGAATTTTCACAACTGAATGTCTGGCTACTGCAATATAAGCTCTCGGTATGTGTATATATGCCATGTGAAATGTATGAAATTTGTAAAAATAGTCACAAAGCTTGTTTTATATTGGTGTTACAAAATGTGGAGCATATAGGGGTACAATGCAAGCTTTGTGACTATTTTTACAAATTTCATACATTTCACATGGCATATATACACATACCGAGAGCTTATATTGCAGTAGCCAGACATTCAGTTGTGAAAATTAATATTTTCATTTGGGGGTCTCTTTATGCTACATAGTTTGGCTAGTTTGGCATAGTTTGGCTAGTTTGTGTTAGCCAGGAGGCTGCCACAAAATATGATTGCCAGGGGTCTACTGCCAAATATGCATAGGTTTACCAAACTATGTGGCATAAAGAGGCCCCCAAATGAAAATATGGGGGCCGCAAGTGAGCAATGATTATGCAGTACTGAAAATTCAATAAAATGGCTCCAAATCACCAAAAATGTAATATAATCTCTGAAATAACATACAAAAGTGCGGTTAGCGAATATGCTATTGTCAATGGCAATTTTTTTTTGAAGGCAAAAAAACAGAATGCACTAAGATTGTGTGTGTAAAAGTGTGCATAGTGTGCAAAATAATTGTTTAATGTGTGTGTGCGCATGTGCAAGTACCGGTATGTTTGAGTGGTGTGAATGTATGAAACCACCAACCTCCAAAAATAAGTGTGTGTGTAAATGTGTGTATTAATGTAAAAAGTGTTTAATGGTGTACATTGTGTGTTACTCTAACCTGGGGCATGTACTGTAGGCTGCAGATCTGTGCTCAGGAAGACTATTTAAACTTTGAAATTATCTGCAGCTATAGGTCCACATACTAAAATGTGCACATACATACACTGTCAATTGAAACATATTTCTATATCAATAACCACTATGCGCATAAGAGAACTATATCCTGATAATATATAGAGTAGCAACACCTTAATAAGCAGTACTATAGGGGGGGGTAGATTTATTAAAGGAAATCTATACCCCCAAAATGAAAACTTGAGCAACAGATAGTTGTATAAATAAGTGGCATGTTAAAGAATTTTATCAATCTGGAATATATATTTAAGTAAATATTGCCCTTTTACATCTCTTGCCTTGAATCACCATTTTGTGATGGTCTGTGTGCTGCCTCAGAGATCACCTGACCAGAAATATTTCAACTCTAAGGGGCATATTTACTATTGGTCGAATTTCGAATGAAAAAATTTTTTTTCAATCTTAGGGAATGATCCCCATTTCGGTAGGTTTAATCTGGCGAAGTAGGTGATTGAATATTAATTTAAAGGGGAAGTATTCGACCATCGAATTTTCGAATTTTCAAATAAAATTAAATTCAGATATTCGAATCATTCAAATTCGAATATTCGATGCTCGAATTTGGTCAAAATTGCCTAATTTGCATATTCAAATTTCAAATTCGAATCTTTTTGAAAATTCGATCGAATATTCGAATCCCTCATGTGAATTTATGGGAATTTAGTAAATCTGCCCCTAACTGTAACAGGAAGAAGTGTGGAAGCAAAAGACACAACACTGTCTGTTAATTGGCTCATGTGACCTTATAGTTTGTTTGGTATGTTTGTGTGCACCGTTGAATCATACGATCCCAGGAGGCTGTCCTTTTTTCTATTTAGGATGACTCAATGGCACATGCTACTAAAAAAAGTATATTATTATGAAAATGGTTTATTTACATGAAGCAGGGTTTTACATATGAGTTGTTTTATGCAATATCTTTTTATAGAGACCTACTTTGTTTGAGGGGTATAGTTTTCCTTTAAGTGTCGAATTGAAAATTCAAATTTCTTATTCGAATCTTCTAATTTTTTTATTGCCAAAACTGTGAAATGCAACTTGGGAGTTATCCAAATTCAATTTGTGTTTTTTAATAAAAATTTTTTGAGATTTATCATACTCAAATTCAACGATTAGCCAACTAAAACCTGCCAAATTGCTGTATAAGTCAACAAGAGAGGTCCAAGGATCAATTTGGTGATGTTTTCAGCCTTCCTGACATTCTTGAATTGAGTTTTTTCAAATTCGAATTGAATTCGATGTGAGTTTTCGGATTGATTAATTTTTTCTGAACTGAGAAAATTCAATTTTATTAATAAATTTTGATTGGTCAAATTTATGGGAGTTTAAAAAAACTCACTTGAATTCGAAATTCAACCATTGATAAATGTGCCTCTACAGCTAGCTAATTTTCCCAGTGAAACGGGAGAAATTCACTCATTGCTAATCAAGTGTAAATACATAATCCGTAGAAATGCACTCAGTGTTATACTGAGTAACTGTAATATTAATAATACCATGCAGAAAAAACACAGGATTAATAGTTGCAATAAAGGACTTACAGTATTTATCTAGTTATATCTATGTATCTGTTTATATCTATGTATTTATTTATAATAAAGGACTTACAGTAAGGGGCAGATTTACAAAATTAGTGTGAAGGATTCGAATATTCGCACAAATAGTCGAGAATAGTCTCAGTTCGATCGTGCGACTATTCGAATATGCAAATTAAGTATTTTCGACTATCGAATATAGAATATTCGGGCGCATTGAATAGATCGAATAGCTTGAATAAACTTTTTTCTAAGTCTTTTGCTGAATTTCAATCATACCATCGAACACCCTAACGTTCGATTCATACAATTTTGGTGAATTTTTTTTTGCAACTTTTCATAGAATCATTCGATTGTACGATTCTGGCGAATAGTCGAAAATGCACTCAAAACCAGCGAATATTTTATTCTATTTTGGCAAATATTTATTCGCAAAATATTTGCCAGTCGAATTTGAGGGCTAAAAAGCCTTGTCAATTCGACCCTTAGAAAATCTGCCCCTAAGTGTCTATTTATAACTGTGTATATTTCTCTACAGATGTGGCATCTCCTACATGGAAACCTGTTATCCAGGAAATTCTGACTTAAGGGAATGCTATTTCCCAAATACAGTTTCATAATAAAACAGTACCCTAAAGGCTAGTGATGGCACTTCAAGAAGGTAATACCACTTTCAAGAGGCGAGAAGGGAGGGAATTTTCCCTCCAAAGTAAAGGATAAAGGGATTCTAGTAAAAGACAATACGGAGGCCAGATGGAAGGGTAAGATGGATACCTTGAGAGGGGATTACTGTAAACTAAATAGTAGGTAATGGCATGGCAGTAGTATTCTATCTGCTGTTGATGAAGGAGTCATCTACTCAACATTTTTTCTGCAACGTGGAAAGGGCTGAGAAATAGTGATGGGCGAAACGGGCGCGTTTCGCTTCGCCGAAAAATTCGCGAATTTTTCGGCGATTCACGAAACGAGTCGCGTCGTGTTTGACGCGCGTCACGACGTTTTTGACGAGCGTCACGTCGTTTTTGACGCGTCGCGCCGTTTCCGATGCGTCGCGTCAAAAACGACGCGCGACTCGTTTTTGCGCTGCGAATTTTTTTGGTAGTTTCGCGAATTTATTCGCCAGCGGCGAATCGCAGGAATTCGCCGCGAATTCGCCCCTGGCGAATAAATTCGCCCATCACTACTGAGAAATAAATGGCAGAGAAAGCTAGTATCAAACAAAAGCTGTCCCCCTATTGTTGCAAGTTCACAATACTTTACAGGCACCACCTGCTGTCTGAAAACAGAATTACAGTCTAAGAAGGCTCTTCTCCCCGACATTGCAGTGAGATGATGAGAGATAACATGAGATAACACAAGCTGTCCTGTTTGTTACTAGTTTAGTTTTAGGATAACTGGTGTTTTATCTGTACTAGAATCCTAACCGAGAACAGCTCAAGCCACAAGTTTACCCTTTACAATTCATTATTCTGTTGAATGAAAGACATTATTGCTGTTTTTAATACCATGTGAAATAATCTCCGTGCCACTAAGTTTGGTGTTGTATTGTAGTTTAATAAAGCTGAAGTCTAAACAAAGTTGAACCTTTGTGTGTCCCTAAAATGACACACCATTTATCAAGAGGATGAGCCGAGGTAAAAAATGACTTCATCACCATCATAATGATTTCTTGCATTCACAGCTTGACTTTCCTATCAATCACATTTGAAATACTAAGCAGTGTTCATTTCTGCTTTCATGGACATTATAGAATAAAATAAATGCTACATTTCATCTCATGCCTTCGTGTCATAAATAGTAAATGGTAGAAAGACTCTCACCAGCTGCTTCTGAAAAATCATGCAGAACCACTCAAAACATTTTGAAGAAACATGTCATTTCATTATAAGGGAAAGCATGGTTTACAATACAACCCCAAATGTACAGAGAGGTAAGACACCCTGCTATTTGTGCAGAGATACAAGGTATTTGCTGGAAAAATGTTTTATTTTAATATGTCTAAATTACAACTCCAAGCAATAAATGTCCAGATTGACAATTTCTCATTCTGCGTTGTCTATTCACTGATAGGGAAAAAGGACTGATGCATATTTTATACTAAATGTACAGAAAGCTTTGCGGCAGACTGTCAGCATATAAATAAAATTGCCCAATTGAGACGGAAAGTGACACAGAAAGTAGAAAGACTATGCAATTCAATGCAAAAGATGCAATCTTCAACCTAAGTATAATTTATTCAGGTAGTGTAATGGAATAGAACATTATTTGTTGTTTAGCTGTAGGACATGTTTCACTGGGGTAGCAAATAAATGACTAAAATAAGGAGTGCGGTATATTGGCTTTCTAAGGTAGGAAAGCAGTTATGCATGGCAGAAAGATAAGCTGGAAGAATAGAGCAAATAGGTCTGGTTCAGGAGTTGAAAGTCATACCTATAAGAAGTAAAGTTGGCTACCATGGATATTAGATCTTAAGGTGTGTTCCACTGATCTGCTCTTCTGTTCAAACTGTTGTACACTAGTGATGTTCGAGTTGATAAAAACTCGACCCGTACCTGACCCTAACACGCCCTGACCCTATCCGCGCCTTCCTGCACCGACTTCCTTTTATAGACCCATGCCACACCGCCGATGATGTCACAAAAGGGCCAGCAGTGTATGACACACTAATGGGGGACCCACGGGTATTGGGTGGGCCCACACATCACTAGTGTACACAAAGAATTTTCAGAAGGAATGTGTATATTACACTGGCATCTATGTACGTTTTCTATATACAACATTTTATTCCTTTTGATATCAGTTATTTTGTTATTTGTGTTATTTTAAAATCACAGCTTTATAAATATATGCATCGGTTATTTTAGGTTGGAAAATGACAGGGTTTTGGTTGGTAAAATAGAACTGCCTATCAAATTCAACAATTTATTTAATCTCCCATCATCACTCATCAACACTAGCCATTACCCCAACAAAAATTAGCTTTTACTCTTGCTGCCTGTGCTTCTTGGAGCACGCCAAGTAACTTATATGTTATTATCATTATATATATTATATCATCACTTTTGGTATGCGCTGAGTTTTGTGCAACTCCACAATGTTAGCTTTCGGGGGGGGAATCCGCGGGGGAGAAAATTGCAGTTTTCGGAAAAGAAATCGGAAAAAATCGTGAAAATCCCGCAGAGAAGGTTTTCGGGAAAATGTTATAATAATAATAATATAATAATACTGTAGATGACTGAACACAGTCTTCCTGGTCTTCTTTTTACTACTAGCTGTGTTGTTAGTATCTGTTTGTATCAAGAGAGCTGCCACCAGGGAGAAAGCAAATAGTTGCATAATAGTTGTAGCTGCCATGGATGCAGATTACCTTATGTGTCTTTCTAAAAATCAAGTCCCCTATAAACACAATCTGGTTAAACCAAGCACTGGTTCCATACCCCCAACTATATATGTTTTATAAATAAATAATAATAAATAATAAGAATACAGTTTTTTAATTTACACATTAGCACAATATTGCATATCAGGTAGGAATATTCTCCCTTTTTCCAATTCCCCACACCTGACTTTCTGGTACATAGCTAACTACCTCATCATCTTGCTGATCTATACCCACCACTGACTGAAACCTTCCCATTGAGAAGCACGCTCCTCTCCAGTTTGTTGATCCTTCTCAGTGTTTCAGTTTGTTGCTATATATCTTACTCAACTCAACCTTCAATATGTCAACTTGTTCACATTCATCATAGATGCAAGCACCTAAGGCTACCTTTCCAAATACAGTATGTAGCTTTATGGCAAACTGCACTGACTCAGACAATCAAACCTGCAACCTCTCATTATTTCTATTACAAAGTAACTGACACATAACTGACTGGGAATTGGAAATAAAGAATACATACCTTAAGTAATGACACTTGCACACAGAAAACTATGCACCAAAGCTTGTGCCTAATCCAATGTGTTTTTTGCGTTCTTATTGAAGAATTATCGTATGCTATTTAGTAACGCTTGGATTTTTTTTTCTGGGAAAAACCATGGTGATCTTCTTTACTTTTTTTATTTTTCAAATTTAACTTAATTTGTTTTACTTTTTCCAGTTTCCCAGTAGCAGCTTATTATCCAGCTCACCAGCTCTTTAAATCACAATTTAATCACAATTTAATCACAATTTGATACATTGGTTCATCAAGTCTTTTGCACCCTAATAAAAAGACTGTGATGTTGTCACTGTTTGTAGTCAGCTCTTTAATCACTAGATATGAAGTTTCATAAGATATTTGCAGGGGAAAAGTGCACCCGTTAGACTTTTACATAGCAGTTGTGTCTGGTGCAATGGTTTGTTCTGGCTTCTCCTTAGTTGGTAAGTTTAAAAGACAGATATGCTAGGGGGCAATAGATGCCTTACATCCCTCACACGTTATTGTTTATGCAAAATAAAGTGAATAGCAGGGTTGGTCTTTATCAACCCAAGGAAAATACTCACTGTTTTCACTTTTAGTTGGAACTGACAAACAACACTGCTTAGACAAGGTCAGGCCCAGACTGGCAATCTGTATGTTCTGGCAAATTCCAGAGGGGCTGCTGCAAGATGCCACAGACAGTCACTACTTATTGGGCTGGTAGGGGGCATTTTGTGCCTCTATGTGGGCTGTTTGGTCCTCTGTGTTCTTGAAATGTCTGGGCCTATTTTGATTCTCAGTCCAGACCTGGATGGGGTGCATCAGTTTATGAATGCTTTGTACAAACCTTGTAACTAAATGTGTAAATGTGCCTCTTTTCACCAAATGCAGACATTTCCCCTTCGATGTGTGCAAGACTGGGATCTGTATTTCTCTTAAAGTTGTATAGTGCAGTGAAGAGGTAGTTTATATATACAGTTGTAGGGACCCATAGGTTTCTATTTGGCACCTATGGAGTTAAGTCCCTGATCAGCTTGTCACTAGGAAAAAGCTTATGTTACAATTTGTATTATTACCCAATAGCTATAGCCCAGAGTATAATGACCACTTCCTGCCACACAGCTTTATAGTGCTGGGAAGGAGTGGTCACTTCCTCTTTGCCTGCTGGGATCCTTACCATCTGGATGTGCTCCATTGAGCCTGGGATCAACAAGGCCCCAGTAAGCCACATGCCCTAACAGGACCTATACTGTTAGAGACCTAAGTCGGGGACCAGGCCACCCCGTGAACGAGGGCTAGCAAGATACAGGATAGCATTGTCATAGTCTCTTTAGAGAGAGAAAGATAGTTAGCTTATTTAGTATGAACAGTTCTATGTTCCAACGAGGAGTGTTAGCGGGAAGAGATCTTCCTTACAAAGCTCCCCTGTGATGCTTTTAGTGCAGGCATATCATTGTGCTGAGGACTAGGACTTAGCAGCAGCTATCCGGCCTTACCTGGTATTCCATTCAAGTCACATTATAGCAACAGGATCTTTGTATTGGATTTGATGTACCTTGACTATCCTAACTCTGAGAAAGATTTCATACCGTGATACCATTTATGGAAATCTGCTAACATATCTTCTATTCCTGTATTCCTCATCTGCTATGCTCCAGGCTCCTGCGTGAGTATTTGAAACCTGGGGTTATTTACCTTGTGCATAATAAACCATGTGTTACTGTTTTCATCATAAGAATCTCCTGGTGTCCATCTTTACTATTTTTATAGCAACATAGCCTGTGAGTTGTAGTTACACTACCTCATCTGAATGGAATCTTCCACTTAGCGAAGGCCCTGATCCTGAAGTGTGAGTCCAATGTAACCCATGTTCCTCCACTTGCTGGACACTCTAACTATTTTGTGCTGTATACGCTGTATAGCCCAGTTACACAGTATATGCAGCAATGGCAAAAACTGCCAGCTTTGCATACAGAAAACCTACTGAATCATTTTGATGTATGTTAGTGACTACAGAGGGCACAACATGGGAATCACACATATTGTATAAAAGGTATAAAGAGCTACAGTCTGTTTTTTGCTCTTTGCACCAAGCCAAACACAAATAAAAAAGGGTTTATATATCTTTATTGAAAAAAGTAAAGTTAAAAGCCTAGTCTGGATTGGTTATTATATTACAAGATATTATTTAGATAATTAAGTTGCATCCATATGCCAAGTAACCAGCAAGTAACACATTGAAGGACAAACTAACCTTGGCAGATAGTACATAAATATCAGAAGCAATGTGCAAAAAGAAAGCAGGATCATATAAATTTCACACTCCCATGGATTTAACAAGCTGAAAGGCTGCCATACACAGGAAGATCTGCCAAAACGATCCGCCAAACGAATGCATCTCTCCCAGAAATGCCCACATTGCCCCCCCTACGGCCCAACTATCGGATCCAAATGGAAGGGATACGGGCATCAGATCTGCACAAATGCACAGATGCTGCGATTGGACAGGATTTTTTGTCTAGTTTGATTGATATCTGGCCAGATATCGATCAGGGAAGCCCGTCGGATGGCCCTACACACAGGACAATAAGCTGGCAACTCGGTCTGTCTGCAACTTTTATCGTCCCGTGTATGGGGGCCTTTAGATCATCCCAGTTATCAAGGTGGCCATACACTGGCCGATACAAGCTGCTGAAAGACCATTCAGCAGCTTATTGACCCGTGTATGGAGCCCTCCGACAGCTTCCCCAATCAATATCTGACCGAAAGTCAGCCAGATGTCAATCGGACTGGACTGAAATCCCATCGGATCGCAGCTGCATCTGTTCGTTGATGCGGTCCTGCGATCCAACCACCCGTATTTCTTTAATTATGATCTGATCTTTGGGCCTAGGGCCTACAATTGGATCAGCCTATCGATAGAGATAGCTACTCGTTTGGCAAAATCGCCAAATGAGTGGATCTCCCCATGTATAGCCACTTTAACTTGCTTAATGAGGGTCCCATAAAATATATATAACATTCTCATGTAAACGAACCTGAACAGGTATACAGCATGGCAGCCCAATGATGTTAAAGATCAGTGCCCACTGTGGTTCCCCAGGGCATCCAGAAATAAATGGGCTATGATAAACCCATGATCCTATTCTATTATAAAGCAGAGATATTTAGACTCGTTAGAATATGCTTGGTTTGTTTTGAAACTTCCCTTCTGTAATATCCAAGCTCTGTAGTTAAGAAGAGCAGCAGAATGATACTGAGTGTTCCGTTCATCATATTCTTGTCACTGGATAGTTGAAATATGTCTTACTAAGAAAGTGCAACCCTTAGTAAATAAGAATTAAATATTTATGGCTGGTGGCTTAGTATAGAGTACCAATTTTTGCAGTGAATATTCTTTTGTTTTCCACTCTAAAAGGTCATTTCATGCATCATTTATAAATATGCACAATTTACTGCTCATTTCAACAAAGGAAAAATAAGTGAATGACAGCCATAACTTTATTTGCATTGTTTGCTTTCTCTTTCTCTGGCTTTAATCCTATTTACAGTCTCAAACTCGACTTGGGTTGTAAGAAAACAACATTATTTATGCTTTTAGGTGCTGTAGCTTCATTTGCTTTCTTTGCATATTCTCCCTAAGCTGAAACCCATCTTTCAGAATGTTTTGAATGATAGCTTTCACTGGGAGACAGTTCTCTGAGATATGTCTGGCTCATTTAACTTATGAAAAAATAATAGAAAAACATAACGCATTTTTCTCCCCCTCGCAGACACTGACATGCCATTTTTTCTTTCCAAAGAAATACGAATTGGTGAATGTCAGTGCTGATTGTATTTGACTTTTGCAATACCTACCCAAGTTATAATTTTCCTTAAAAAGGCCTTCAATCTGAATAATTTCATGAATAGTGACAGAAAATCAATGAAGAGTGTAATATCACAGCACTTTATGAAGTAGAGATTGCCATTCTGCAAGAACCGTTAGAAGTGTAACCGATAAAGCAGGGATTTTATATCAAGTGCATATTTGATGACATCATGCAGTTTAAGAAGTTTAGAATTTGGTCTGGAATCTGAGGATGAACCCTTGGAGGAACAATATGAAATCCACATACAAATCACGCAGCAGGAATTGTAGTTTTCATTATTAATTCATGTCCGGGAGTCTACGACGAACACTGTTTTCTAGGTTTAATAAAAGGAGACTTTATAATGTTAGAGGCTCTGGAGATTGATTTGTGTGGATCTCTTCTAAAGATCTGTCAGTTTTTCAGCACAACATAGAATAGAACATTCCAAGTTTGGAAAATGCAAGAATTACTAAGAAAAAAAACTTGTGTTTCTAAAGCTTATCAATTTTGCACATTGTTTTAGAGAGGAAAATGCACCGAATGCTAGATATTTATTAAAAGTTAAAACTTTTTCTCTTGACTTTTTGTTTTCCCAACAGCACATGCAACATTGAGCAAAGTAGAGAAGATACAAAAGAAAAGAAAATGTTTATCACAGATTTGTTGCAAATTAAAGCTGCCCGGGAAGACCACTGTCAAGTTTACCTAAAGACGTAGCAAGAAATTCTGTCCTTAGGAGAGAAAGATTGTGAGATTAACCTGTGAAGGGGCATCTTTTTCTTCTGCTCTTGTGTGCAAGGTGGTGAAAAATTGATGCCAAAATAACAATGTTTGTGAGGGGAAGACACCTACTGAGTCTACACGGGGCATATTAATATGTAAATAGTTTGCCAAACTCAACAATCTCTTCATCCTTTGTAAATATGACCTCACTAGGGCGAAAGAAAAAGTTGGAAAGCGAGGGAATGCCAAAAACATATTGACATAAACACTATTTATGAAGTTCAACGGAAATGCAGAATTCTGGTATCCCTAACAGCACCGTGGCTATGCCTACTTATAAGTATATTATGAAACGGCGTAAGACATGGCTATAGTCTTCATATCTGTGGAAGAAATTCAACTTTGATACACTGCACCTACAGTATGTTGCTGTAACATAGGTTTCCAAAAGCAAAGTTCATTGCAACTTGTTGCAGCTGTATTTAAAGGACATGTCAACCCCACAGCAATAATTTAATCAGTAAAAAGCCTCACTACATTCTTCACATACAGATTACTCCAGTCCTTGAAAAGCAATCTGCTAAGCAACTAGGTTGATTTCAGCTTCCTGCTTCTTTTTTTCCACTATCTGCCTCTCTCTTTTAACCTGCCTAACTGCTAGTTGATCCAGAGGAAGGCAAAAAACCCATGAAGCCTCTCCAATTTGCCTCATTGGGGGAAAACTCCTTCCTGACTCCAAGATGGCAATTGGACTAGTCCCTGTATCAGCTAATAAAATGAACTCTGTATTAACTTGTGTCACTGTATGTATTCCTGTCTTTTCGCTTAAAGGGATAAAAACTTTTTTGTCTCAACGCATCAGTTAATACTGTGCTCCAGTAGACTTTTGCACTGAAATACATTTCTCAAAAGAGCAAACAGATTTTTTATATTTAATTTTGAAATCTGACACGGGGCTAGACATTTTCCCAGCTGAACCCAGTCATGTGACTTGTGATCTGATAAACTTCAGTCAATCTTTACTGCTGTACTGCAAGTTGGAGTGATATCACCCGTCCCTTTTCCGCCAGCAGCCTAACAACAGAACAATGGGAAGGTAACCAGATAACAGCTCCCTAACACAAGATAACAGCTCCCTAACACAAGATAACAGCTCCCTGGTAGATATACGAACAATAGTAAAATCCAGCTCCCATTGCGTCACATTCAGTTACATTGAGTAGGAGAAACAAAAGCCTGCCAGAAAGCATTTCCCTCCTAAAGTGCTGCTGGCTCTTTCTGAAAGCACATGACAGGCAAAATGACCTAATGTAATATTGGCCTACACACCAATATTACAACTAAAAAAATACACTTGTTGGGTTAGGAGTGAACTGCATCATAAAAATCGTGACATATCGCTTTAGTTTACATGATTATCACATCAATGTGAGTCAATAAACCATGTTAGGCATCTGCTGTCATTGCAGCCTGTGATAAAATGCTATGGCTCCACCAATTTGCGTCATGTGTCATTACATATGATTTGCATTTTGGTTATGTTACTCTTTATTGTTCTTTTATTGGAAATAATGCTAGAATGGGGTCAAAAAAGGTCTCCATCATACATGACACAAATAACTACATAAAACTAATTTGTACATATATAAATGTTTCTGCACCAGATATTCAACCAGTAGTTGTTTGTTATATTCCAATTTGTATGAAATATAACACCCAGCAACTGTACATTATTATGAAGCTATTGAAAATGTCTACAACCATTCCCATAAAATAAACATAGTGATAAGCAGTATTTAATGAAATGTGTAGTTTGTGTATACGCTGCTTTTCTTCCAAACTGACCTTTCCTGCAAATTGCAACGCTGTTATTTAAAAAGCATAGAAAATATGTCAGCAGGAAAATGATAGGACGAGGAATTCGACATATTTTCTGTACGCATAGACAACAGATTGTCATGCCTGCAGGACAGACGCTAAAGTCGTTGTTTGGTTCTACTCTACATTAGTCATCCATTTCTCATTTGGAAGAATTGGATTTGACACAGATAAAAGGAAATTGCAAACATAGCCGACATTTGAATCTCATTAGTTTTAGTCACCGCACAGTGTGGAAACAGCGTAATGACTAAGTGTTCACTTATCTGAAGGCAAGTGAAATACTCTTACAGATCTTGTTTTTATGTCAATGTTTTATGTTGCTGAGGAACAAGACTCAATAAAAATACATTTTCTGCTGCACTAATCTGCATGTTGTTGATGTTAAGCAGACTATACAATTAAGCATCAAGTGTACTAATTGCACATATCAGTGTTGCCCAACTATTTCCATGTCACATCCTTTTTAGACTATGAGGTAACCCCCAAACAGTAAGTTTTTACTTAGGAAGAAGGGAGGCCATAAATATTCCCTGTGTGTCATGCCACAAACCAGACTTCAAGAGGTACAGTCCTGGCATATTAGACTCATGTCATACCTTGGCCTGCATTTAATCAAGTAGTACAGACTGAGACAAACATCTTTTTGACTTAATAAGCCATTTTTTTGCTATTTTAAAGAGAAACCTTCTGTAATGTATTGAGGTAGTTTTAATCATATAATGAGCATATGGAATTTAAAAATTTGACGTACCCTTTTCTTTATACTCTATAGGATAATGAATGTTTTCTCCTCATGCTATAAAGTCAGTGTAGTCAGACCTTTTTGCATTCAAGCCCACCTCTGCAAGGCACCCTTTATTCAGGCCCCCTTAGCTAATAAGAAGGTTAGTAATATATATACTGTATAGCATTGGCATCTCAGACATAGTTCCAAGAATATATAGGACAGCAGATAAGTATTCATCACAAATATCTACAAAACTGACCTTCAAGCTGGGTTTTCATGTGCATCTATTACAATAAACCTGGATTCTTCCCAAATCTCTCTCAAGCTGAGCTGCACCAGCTACTTCATTAAAGAGATACAAGTATAGGACCTGTTATCTGGAATGCTCAGTACCTGTGACTTACCAGATAAGGAGGTATTTCTGTAATTTGCATCTTCATACTTTGTCTACTTGAAAAACACATTTTGAATTATTTGATTCAAATGGAGTCTATGGAGAAGGCCTTATAGTAATTCAGAGCCATTTATACAGTGTTTTGCAAAAGTACTCACTCCCTTTGGCATTTTTCATGTTTTGTTGCCTCACAACCTGATATTAAAATGGAATGTTTGAGAGTTTACACTATTTCATTTATAGAACATGACTGCAACTTTAAACTTTGGAAAAGTCTCTATGAGCTTGCCACATCATCCACTGGGATGTTTGTCCATTCCTCAAGGCAAAACTGCTCCAGCTCCTTCATGCTGGATGGGTTTCATTTTTTTCACCAACTTAGACTATTTTGTGAAGATCCATCACATACAATAACAAACATTTAAATTACAGGTTGGAATGTAACAAAATAGGTAAAAAGCCATGGGTGAATACTTTTGTAGGCAGTGTACATGTTCTGGGCTGTAACTGCAAATATTAACTGTAGGTCTTCTATATAATATTGTGCTTAAATCATAAATATTTGAAATTAAAACATGTTATCTTCCAGGGCTCCCATGGCCCCTTATGCATTCTGATAAGCTTCTAGTTACAATGCAAGTCAACATGTAAATGAAGTGTAATCTGTTCAACCTCTCAAACAAACAATATACAAGATACTTTACCTGATACTGGTTCTTAATGCCTAGATTTGGTTGGGCAATTGGATTAATTTCAATCATAATGCCAGGCCATCGAGTCACCTATGTCTTGTTGCATTGTCGTCTGCTCTGCACCTCTATCCCCACAATGATCAGTAGCTCCATGGGTCAGTGACAAAATGACACTGTAAATATAATCATGAACTCTGAAAGAAAGATTGCTGCACTAGTTTATAATTATGCACTGATTAGTTGTATGATATGGCACAGTGACACCTGGAAACTTATATCCCTGGTGTAATGGTGTCCTCCTGCTGCTTTCCTGTGTGGAAGTGTACCTTCTCTGTTATTGTGGAAAGCATTCACAATAATTACACATTACCTCAGGTAACAGCCATGCACTGCAAACAGCACACTGGCACTGAAATTAGGCAAATGTAATATTTTGCCTTACCACAAACTCCCCTTTGTCACAAGACTGCACACCAATATCTTGAGAAGTTTGTTTAGGGAGGTGAAAAAAAAAGTTTGGGCCCTGCTGCACCCAAATGGTGTGGTGCAGAAATGCAGAATTCTAGAACTGTGAAAACACAGCAGGTGATGCTGATTCCTTTGTACTTTCCAAATGCTTGTAAATAAAGTTACATGTATTTTGAATTGTTCTCTATACTCATGCCATGTCCTTACTTAGCAAAGTAAAAGTTTATTAAGACAGGACAGTCATGTTTTTGACAGCTCAGCCTGCAGTCCCGGATTGTGAAGTGTCCCGACTTTCTCTTTAATCTCTTGCACTGAACAGCCAGAAAAAGATACAAAAGTTTTTTTGGCAGAGAGCTCAGAATGGCATTTGTAACAATTTAAGATAAGCAAAGATACAATTGTAACTATTTAAGATAAGCAGGTCTATTGCGGAAACTGTGAATTGCAGTTTAAAGGGCAATTCACCTACTTTAGCAAAATTGTAATAACACATAAAACCTGAACCCTAAAACCCCCAGAAATGTGGCAAAATTTTGTTAAAAGGATGTATTATTAGGGGTGTGGCCATAAAATGGGTGTGGTCCAAATAAATTTTGCCGTGCTACACTGATCAGATGTTTCTGTCCCTCTTTATATTTTCCAAATGTTGGGAGGTACAGATGCAGTCACTTGGATTTGTAAGTTAAATGCGTCGTGACTCAGGGCTAATTGAAGAAACTGTGTTATCTAAAGTTATCTTAATTCATTTAATGCATTTAACCTTTTCATTAGCATACCAAAGCACCATTGTTTTCAATGGTGAACTCTTTAATTGGATGGGATGCTGTGACACAATATTTTGTGCTAAGTGGGATAAATGAGATAGATGAGTTAAGTCACGATGCATTAAACACACAATCCAAAGTGACTGCATCTGTATGCATATGTACATTTTCTGGTCAAGATTCACCCTAAGTGCATATAAAATTCAAGTAGAATACAGGGCCTGAACTAGTGGTAGGCAGAAGAGGCACATGCCTAGGGCACAACAGTTGGGGTCGCCAGGCATGTTCCATTTCTGTTGCATACCCCTAGTCCAGGCCTATGTGTTCCTGCACCACCACTATTCTTTTACTGTTTTTGTTGTGCCTGCCTGAGAAGGTCCGTTGCCCATGCGTGTGCATGAATGTAGGGGGGGGCAATGTGCCTTCAACACCTCATATACAACTCATGGGCACCACTCAACACACAATCTCTGTTCTGGCCTAATCTTCTGTCTCTCTCTCTAACACTGAAATAATGTCCACCACACCGTTTCACCCTTACGTCCTCCTGAAGTTATTTCCTCCCTGAAACAATATTGCATTCTGCTCAATGCACACATACTGCATATGCAGGACTGTCATTGGAGGGGCACTGGGGGGACAATAATCCCGGACCCAGCCATGCTACACTTCCTGGATTAGCTGGGCCTCCTTCAGTCCCAGAAGAAGTAGCTGACGCTGCTTAACAAGAAACTGAAGCAGGAGTCGGCAAAAGGAGCCAAAGCCAACAAATGTAGGCCAAGAAGGTAAGAAAACTTGAAACGTACTTTCCACTAAACAAGAATTTTTTGTTGTTTTTTAAGCCCCTGCTCACCAATGGGTTATTTTTTGTGGGGGATCCTGGCCACCTATTTAAAAAAGAAAATCATGGGGAGCACCCTGGCCACCAAGAGTTTTCTTTTTATGGGGGGCCCTGGCTACAAATGGGAGTTTTTTTTTACATGTGGGAGGTCCTGGCCACCAATGTTTTTTTTACTTGTTGAGGGGCAGAAAATTTAGTTATATGGGGCCCAACAAATTCTGATGATGACCCTGAGTAGGGGCCAAATCAGTGGTTTCTTTTCATGCAGAAAATTAGTGATATAAGAAAATGTAAAGTGTTTTTTAGAATATTAAATTTGTTCAGACCCAAGTTTCTTATCTTTCCACTCTACTTTACTGTAAAAATGAAACCTTTCCTGCAATCTTTCTCCCACTCACAGTCTGATATGTGTCTTGCCTTTTTGCCAGATGGCAAAATGTTTTACAAGTGAATAAGAACTGGAGAATAGCCAAAAGAAATTATCATAACAGTACATGATTTACAAACACCTTGATCTAGCCAGGAGCAGAATCTGACCATTATTAACATAATCCAAACATGTATTTTTTTTTTACTGTAAATGTGCTGATACGGTAGAAGAAATGAGAAATTAAACTATATTTAAAGTCTTATTTACAAACACTGGGCATACTGTAAAATGTAGTTTTTGGATAATGTTACCCAGAATGCAGCATTTTTCTGAGAATTCAAGTGCAATTAGCTGTTGAATGCACTATAGGGTCCGCATAGCAAAACTCTCACAAAATGTAATGGACATAATCCCAACTGGATTCCCATTGCACTAATAATGGCATTAGCTTTCAATACACTTGGTGCAAGTCCGTAGCACTTACTGGTGCAACTGTCATTATATTGTTCCCTAGTTTATCAGTCCCATCTAGTAAAGAAAACTAGGGAGAGTGAAGTTGAGGTTTCACTACCAATGTAACTAAGTAAAACATTTGTTAGGAAAAAAAAGCTGGGTTCTTTTCCAAATAAAAGTATCCAAAACTGACAGGCTATACACCTTGTAAAGTGTACAACAATGAAATGCTTTGCTCCAGTTCTAATCACAAATTATAGTTATGGTATAATGAGTATGCTTGCCTCTAGTGGTAAGTCCAGAAATGTACCTTAATTTTTTATAGTTTTTAAATGATTTGTGTATTCTTCTGCTCATTTTTCTGTTCAGGCACTCTCCTATTTATATTCCAATCCCTTATTCAAATTAAGGCATGGTTGCTAGGGTGATGAACATCCCCTTTAAGGGTTTTGCATAAATCTGCTAATCGCATTCTTTCTGTCCATGTCATAGCAGTGTGGTTATTGGCTAATGCTGGCAGATAAGCCAATGTTAAGTGAGACACTGCAGGTGGCATTTCCAGAGCCAATATTTCCTAGTTACTCAGGGTATACATTATATCTATTTCTGTCCTGGGGCCAGAGCTCTACACCAAAACACTCAGTAATGTCTGCAAATTATAACTAGAGATGTAGTCACTGGCTGCTTTAGAAGATCATTCCTCTCCCTGCCTGCCCAGGGCACATGACTACATTGATTCTACATACACAGCCCCTTACCAGAGTTGGCCGCATCGTAATGCAACACATACAGTATATATATGGTATGATACTGAAGTCATTTTACTATCCATGGAGAAAAGAAAATATCAATTGTATAATAATCTGCAATTGAAACAGAATTAAGTGATGCATTTAGCACACAGGTAGGGTGTACACAGGAGAAACAGTTATTAATCAAGTGCATAAATTGCAACAGAAGAAGAAGAAAATGGCTGCACTCTTACCACATGATGTGGTGTATCCCCAAGTGAATAATAAATACTCGGAGGTACTATGGATACACCACATCATGTTGTAAGAGTGCAGCCATTTTCTTCTTCTTCTGTGTGCAGCCTTTTTTTCTTCTTCTGGATACTGCTCATGTCTTATGTCACGGGTTGCGCCCCTAGGCTGATATTTTGCTGACCTAGGCCCAAGCCTATAAATCACGGGACTATAAGAGGATAACACCGACAAGGATACTCTAAAAGTTGTTCATCCAACCATGAGTGTATTGAATCCTATCTACTTGTTATATGAATTGCAACAAGCTTTTTGCACAAAATGCCAGGGTATCCATGCTGTGTATTGTTTGGGTGGGTGGGTGGGTGATGTCCGTTATTTGGGTAATGTTTCAAGTTTTAAGCGCAAAAGCAAAGTACTGGAAATGACAATGTAAAACTAGCCCATTATACATTACAACAAAGTGTAATGTAAAAACCACTATGAGATTTGTATGATGAAAGAGAAGAAAATATTACACTCATTCATGATTTGAAATTTGCAAAATGTCATGTACTTTCTCCTTGCACAAAATGTATAATAAAGGTATAGTGCTGCTGACACTGAAATAATGAGTCTGTATACTGCACAGTACCTGCGGGGAAAGTCCAACCCAGCCTCAGTACAAAAGTTATTGCTTTTCACAAAGCACAAAATGAGTTCTGGATGGATGCAGGCTGCATCCTACATTTCTGCTTAGACAGGTTCACATATTTAAAATCCATTAATTTAAAGTCAAAGGCCACATATATGATAATGATAATCATCTAGCAAAGGGTGCCTCCAGCTATCAAGGAAACTCTTTTAATTGTGTTAGCCAGTACTTCTTTGTAATCTATCCATTGAAAGCAAAACAATTCATTCTCGTTGTGGAACACTAATTAATTATTTAGTAGAGGGTTAGTAAAAATATGACACACATTAACCTTTGCTTCGGGCACCAACTAATGGCTAATTTATAAACTGTTTTGGACTCAGTAGCATATAATACAATAACGAAATACTGTAACATCTATCGTTTGTCAGATTCTGACAGTCTGGCATGTCCCCATGGTATCTAGACATGTTGTTAATGTCCCCATCATTTAGGGATTGATAGCTGTCTCCTCACAAGGCCAGCAGGCATGACTAAAATGTTTAATGGCATTCACCAATATGCTTCTCTGGTTCTTAAAGGGGTTGTTCACCTTTGAGTTAACGTGTAGTATGATGTAGAGAGTGATATTCTGAGACAATTTGCAATTGGTTTTCCTTTTTTATTGTTTGTGGTTATTTAACTTTTTATTCAGCAGCTCTCTAGTTTGCAGTGTCAGCAATTTGGTTTCTCGGGTACACATTACCCTAGCAACCCTGCATTCATTTGAATAAGAGACTGGAATATGAATAGGAGATGGACTGAATAGAAAGTTGAGTAATAAAAAGTGGCAATAACAATACATTTGTAGCCTTACAGAGCATTTGTTTTTAGATGGTGTCAGTGACCCCCATTTGAAAGCTTCAAAGAAATAGAAGAAAATTGCAAATCATTAAAAAACTATGAAAAATAAATAATGAAGACCAATTGAAAAGTTTCTTAGAATTGACCCTTCTACAATATACTAAAAGTTAACTTGAAGGTGAATCACCCCTTTAAGTGTCCTGTTACTTATAGCATCTAGTATGTTTCTAAGCAGGTTATGTAATAAAAGGCACTAAGTTTTCCAACAGCAGTAAGCCATAGTGACCAATAGTGCAGAACTAGGGTTTTTTGTAGATGACAAGTTGTCTAATTCAAGGCAGTGTCATTCTGTGGCCACTAATGTAAAAAAAACTACTGTCTTGAATAAAAAAGGCCATTAACTTAAGCAATAAAAACATAATTATGCCTCTTTATAGATCCCTAGTAAGGCCTCACCTGGAGTATGCAGTGCAGTTATGGACTCCAGCCCTTAAGAGAGATTTAAAGGAGCTGGAGAGAGTGCAGAGACGTGCAACGAAACTAGTTAGAGGGATAGAATACTTAAATTATGAGGGGAGACTGTCCAGGTTGGGTATGCTTTATCTGGAAAAAAGGCACTTGCGAGGGGACATGATTACACTTTACAAGTATATAAGAGGGAATTATAGACAAATAGCAGGGGACCTTTTTACCCATAAAGAGGATCACTGCACCAGAGGCCACCCCTTCAGACTAGAAGAAAAGGACTTTCATTTGAAGCAGCGTAGGTGGTTCTTCACAGTGAGGACAGTTAGGTTGTGGAATGCACTGCCGGGTGATGTTGTGATGGCTGATCTTGTTAATGCTAAGAGGGGTTTGGATGATTTCTTGGACAGACATTGTATCCAAGGCTATTGTGATACTAAACTCTACAGTTAGTATAGATATGGGTATATATAATTTATGTGACGGTATGGAGGGGTGTGTGTGTGGATTTTGGGTTTCATTACTTGAAACTTCTTTTTTAAACCCGATTTAACTATGTAACAATCAGCAGCCAGAATTTACTGGTCACCTGTTTAAAAGCAAATATCTTATTGGTTGATATGTGTTACTGCTATTTTCTGAACGTTGTGTGTTTTATTACATATGGAGGCATGTCTGTTTAACATAAGACCCATATTGAGTTTAGAATTAATTTATGTGACCCAAGAATTTTCTCCTTTTAATTGCAACTATCAATCATAGTTTCAAGAAAATATTGGGCAGCAAATCCATATTCAACCTAAAACTCACCCTAGCTCACATTTAAGATGGGGTATTAGTTGTATCTATGAGAGTAAATAACCATTCTCCCTAATTATCCCCCTAACTGACCTTGAGACTGAGCCACCACCCCCGACACTGCTCCAAGACCCCCAGAGAACTAATGCTCTGTTTTATTTAATGGGATGCTGGAGACCTATACTTAACAGCATGATCATACATTCATAACTTAAGAATTCCTGAATGAGTAACAACATGGAACAAATATGTCTTATTGTACTGGAATGGTGAAATAAAGTATTTTATTACTGCAGGTTACACAACACTGCTGCAAAATGACTGCTTTTATGCAATGATTGTTGGTATGGATGTCAGTATATACAGTAGGGAAAATTATAGGTGATATCTACATCCCCAGCAGAAGGGCCTATCAACAATTGTCTCTTTTGAATCCCATAATTGTAGAGCCTAGAACCTCTTGCTGAAACAAAAGATGTGTTTATCTAAATCCTTCTATTTGAAGTCAAATACAGAATTTTCATGCTCCATTATAAAGACATTCCTGTGGCATGCTTAGAAATAAGATGCAAATAACTCTCACTGCTCAGACATTCTCATTTTTAACTCTACAGTAAGGGGCAGATTTATTACTTTTCGAGTTGTGTTTTCCATGAAAATTTAAATTTTCAAGGTAATTTTTTGGTCATAACATTTCATTTTTTTTTTTTTCAAAAAACTCGAATTTCTTGAGATTTATTATAGACCCGGACCTGGAAATCTGAAAAATACATCATCTAAAACCTGTGGAGGTCATGTAGGAGTCAATGCCAGATTTAAATATGTTACTAGCCTTCATGGTGTTCGAGTTTCTGAGGTTTTTGCCCAAAAACCTAATCAGTTCAAGCGATCAATTTGATGAATTTGAGGTTTTGGTTTTAACCACTCGAACTCACAAAATCTAGTTTTTCCATTCAAGTTTTTTCTTAAATAAGAAACCATTTGAGCTGTAAGTTCATTCAAGTTCATTTGAGGTCATTTGAGGTATAAAAAAAAATGTAACATTCGATCTTCAATCTTTTTTATGAAAACTTGAGGTTACGGCAGAATTTTTACACATTTCAGTATGTGAATATGAAGAATATTCTACACCACTTTTACTCCAAAAATGTTTTCTCCACTACTGTGTATTCCCCCTTTGTGCCTTTACACGCTATAGTCTCTTTTATATTACAGTATCCTTTACCCACTTACTGTATGTATATATATATACAGGTATGTTATCCACAATGCTCAGAATTTCTGTATAAGGGAACTCAGTAATTTGAATCACCATTGAATCACCAATTCCAATGTCTAAAATCACCATTGAATCACCAATTCCAATGTCTAAAGTCTACTAAAATAATTCAAATATTAAATAAACCCAACAGGATTGTTCTGCCAATATGCATAAATTCAATTTTATTTGGGATTATTTTTTAATTTAATTTTTATTATTAAAAACATGAAAAGAAAATTATTTTTAAAAATTAGATTTATTTTCTTTAAATTGACTCTATGGACTTCTATGGATGAGCCTTTTGTATAATGGGTTCGCAGATAAGGGATGCCATACATGTATATACTATTCTGCCACCTGTGCTCACATAACTAACATCTCAATTAATATCTTTATATTTAGGAGTCCTGACAGATAAACCTTCATCTGCACCATGGTTTTTCCTTTTCCTAAAGCTAGCTGAGCAAGTGATACTTTAATATAAACAGAGCTGGGGATGATTTAGCAGTTATCCATACCATAAAATATACAATTTTTTCCCTATTTAAAAATTACATTTCCACTATGCAACCATTCATTCCATCACAAAAATTAATAGTCCTTCAACCTTTCTCCTCATGTTTAATTTGCGATGGGGTGTGTAAAGACTGGCAGAGCCTATTAGGCAAAGGGGTAAAATTACTAAAGGGCAAGTGACTAATGCTGGCCATGATTTGCTAGCGTTAACGTTTTCAGTCACTTCGCCGAATTATAACGGGTGCAGGAGTCACTTCACTAGCAAAGGAGATAGACACTATTGTTGCTGCTCACTCTAACACCAGGCAAATTTTCTCTCAAGTGAATGGACATAACTCCGCAAATTCAGATGCAGATTTTACTGAAAGTTACCTTTATTGCCAGAATTTGAGTGCATAGAACATCCTCAATCTTCATTTACTTACTGTACATCATAATTTTTTTATGGAATATCCAAAAAACGCTGGCGACTTTTCATATTTTCAGGGTGTTCGGCTGCAAAAGGCATAACATTTTATTCAGGTACCCCGATACATTTTCTACAATATTATGTTGACTTTATTAAGGTTCTATTGACTTATATTGACTTTATTAAGGTTCCCTTGGCATCTCTTATTATCAGTGTAAATATAATGTATTAGATGAACCATGTAACATAAATAGTTCCATTCCACTTTAAATTTCCCGCCGTATGCAAATTATCCTGTGTGCAAGAACTCAAGCAAAGTTGAGAAAGGCAGAATTGAACACTGGTACAACTTCACTTTGATTTGCTTGCTCTGCTAAAGTAACGCTAGTGAAAATTCGCCAGTGTTCGGCGCCCAGAATTAGCGTTCTGAGCAAATTTTCACCTGGCGAAGTGCTGCGGTGGCTGCAAAGTAAAACAAAATTTGCCCTGAAGAGTCCAAGCACTGAAACCCCACCGAATGTAGTGGGTGCTATTGCAGGCAAGCTGAAGTCAGATGTAGTTGGGGGCAGGAAGAGGTCAAACGGCAGGCTTAAGTCAAACATAGTCGGGGGCAGGCAGAGGTCAGAAGGCAGGTTGAAGTCAATAAGAGGAATCGGAAGGCAAGCCGAGTTGTAAACAGGAATTAAAGAATCAGGTTCAGGTTCAAACAGCCAGGAAAATAACTAAGCCCTGTTTACTTCCTTTGGCATCTATTTAAGGAGAAGGCTTTGGCGCCAAGCATAAATGCATGCACGTGCGTTGCACACAGACGCGCGCACAGGCAGCGAGCACCAAGAATGAGCAACAGAATGCACACCCCTGCGCCTGAGTACAGGCAAACACACTGCATAGCCAAGCGCCAAGCCCTTGAGATGAGGCTTCCTGGTGGGCCCCAGGCACCCCAGACCGATACTGATGGTGTGCATTTATTAATTCATGGATGTCTATTTATATAGTGCCTTTTGTGGTATGTATGAATAGGTTGTACATTTTACATGAAAAAAGAGTAGTACACACATGGGGAATGAATATTGCAATTAAAAAATATTAATATTAAGAAAGATGAAGTGCCTTGAGTTAAGACACAGGAGGAAGGATTTCCATGCCCCATGGAGTTAACAATCTAACCAATCTAAGATTATTTTATACAGACAAATAGATCCCCAAAATAGAATTCTGGCATTATAAGTTACATTAATTAACATATTCAAATAAAAAATGCCCACATAGGGCACCTTAGAAAGGAAGGATGTTTATAACCTAATGCTTACGCATTTGAACACAAGCCTAATAAACGTAAAATGGCACAATCCCTCCCCAAGGCTATTAATGACTCATGCTATTATATTTATTATGCACATTCAAATATGTATATTGCAAAACACCATAGTTTTGCTCTGCAGATGCTCCAAATCTATGTCCTATGTTCTAGATTGTATACCTAGTATATATCAAAATGGTTATGCCTTTTTGTAAGAGTATGGAACCGGAAGATTGTGTGCTGAAATTGCATCTCCAGTGTATTATATAATGCTTACATGAATATGACTAGAATCCCCTACTGAACGACTCATATAACATTTTTTTATCCCTCTACTAGCACTGTCAAATACTTCTTTCTACCGAGAGATAACATCAGTTTCACAATGAGGACACTAAGGGGAGCAGACGCTATTTTAAAACTTCAGAACCTTTAAAAGCAAAGTGTCCCAATATTCACAGTGCAAATAATGAAAATTTGACATTGGAAGTTTTTTTCAAATTGAAAAGCAACGAACGAAGGTCCCAGGCTTCATCACATTCTCCAGCACATTCAAAAGAGTTACCATTAATATATTAAAAAAGTTTACTTACTTAATGCAACTGTTACTGCTTTAATAAGTAATAAGAAAAATTAAAACCAATACAACTGATATTGTCATTTGATAATAACCCTTATTTTAGCTTAATTTAGATAGTATCATTATTTTCTTTCACAGAGCAATCACTCACACTGAGGGGCAAATTCACTAAAGGGCCAAGTGACTAACGCTGGGCTGGGGCAAATTTGCCAGTGTGATGTCATTTCGGAATTTCGCACATTTACTAATATTATCTGGCGTAATTTCACTGGCGTAATTTCAACAAGGATATAGACTCTGGCACAACTTCGCACTCTAACGCCAGGCGAATTTTCGGTCTGGCGAAAGAGTGTTATTACGCAAATTCACTAAGTTTTTTTAATTTTACTGACCGTTACCTCTGTCGCCAGACTTGCCTTTGCCACCTCAGACCAGGCGAAGTGCAATAGAATAGATAGAAGTTCCTAAAAAAAAAGTCGAAAAATTTTGGCATTTTCTTACATTATCATGGGTGATAGGCTGCAAAAGGATGAAAAAAAATTTTTTGGGTATCCTGCTCCCCCCTACTTTTCCTAACATATGGCACATAAACTATACTCTGGGCATGTGTAGGGCAATATAACAACTCTTTTTGCATTTATTAAGGTTCCCTGGGCTTGTATAATGTAATGTTTTTTCTGTAACATATGCGTCCTTCCAAACTTTGTTCCTGCCGTATGCTTATTAGCTGGTGAATTTTCGCTGGCGCAACTTCGCTACCGTTTGTCTCCCTGAGCAAAACATAGCATTTTAATGAATCATCACCAGTAACCAGAATGCCGTGAGTCACTGGAAGCTCCCATCTCAAGAAAGGGTAGTGTGGCACCAATTGATAATCAACAGACTCATACTCCACTTGATTATTTTTAGGAGTATATTTCCTTGGAAATTAATAAAGGCAGCCCCTTCTGGTCCTCCCAGTTGTAAGGACTCACCCTGGTGGTCTAGTGCATTGACACTGGCGTGCTGACGTCATCACGCAATGGCGTGAAATTCAAAACTCTATAAAAGGGGAATTCAGTGTTTAGCAAACTGCCTGTTGTTAGGTTCAATTTGTTAAGTTCCTGGGTGTTTATTCTTCATGAATTCTTGTGATTTCCTGGTTATTGACCCTTGTATTGCCTTTCTATCCTGAACTCTGTATCCTGACCCTTGCCTGCCAGCTGACCTGTCTGTTCCACACTGTGTTGTCCGGCCTGCCTTCCTACGTGGCGTTCTTCCATCCAGTATCCTTGGTGAAACGTTCGTGCCCCTTTGATCTTCCAGAACCTATAGCTTTGCTCCTCTCTTAATAAGACCTGGCGGCATCCAATTAGCTGAGGGCTCCTCCCAAGGTGAAAGGCGGCTGTTATAGATGGAATCTATCAACTGCACCTTTAATTTGCATAAAATTATGGTTTATCATCCCTAAAACTTAAATGGATTCTATCATGATTTTTATGGTGTCATTTTTATTTCTAAATTACACTGTTTACATTGCAAACCATTCACTCTACCAAATAAAATGTCATTCCTGAACCAAAAAATTATTTTTTTAGTTGTAATAAAGGTGTGCAGTCAGCCATCTCAGGTCCTTGTGCCTCGTTATGTGCTTTCAGAAAGAGCCAGTGCTGCACTATGGAACTGCTTTCTGGCAGGCTATTGTTTCTCCTACTCAATGTAACTGAAGGAGTCAGCGGGACATGAATTTTTACTTTATTTTTCTTATATCTACCAAGGAGCCGTTACCTGGTTACCTTCCCATTGTTCTGCTAATGGTCTACTGAGGGGAGGGGTGATATCACTCCAACTTGCAGTGCAGCAGTAAAGAGTGATTGAAGTTTATCAGAGCACAAGCCACATGACTGGGGGCATCTGGGAAACTGACAATATGTTTAGCTCCATGTCAGATTTCAAAATGAAATATGAAAATGTCATTTTTTTATAAAAACGGATTTCAGCACAGAATTCTGTTGAAGCAATACTATTAACTGATGCTTTTTGAAAAAAACATGGTTTCCTGTGTAAGTATCCCTTTAAAATTTTACTATATTAAGTTAAAGTACCAAGAAGGCCTAAATCACTAAAGGATAGATAAGGCTAAATCCCATAAACATAATTCTAACCTTCTGCCCTACACCAGTGCACAGTGCTAGAATCACTGCCATCTGTTTTCATCTTCCATGTATTACTTGCGCAGTTATGCGCTGGGTACATTCTCATTATAGCAGTTCTATGGAGGGCCCACCCCAAATGCTTTATTATTGCTCATTTTTATTACTCTTCTATCTCTTTTGACAATAGTGAGTAATCGGCATTTTTTGGGCACAATGCATTTAGATGTATACAAACAGTTAAATCCAGAAAAAATATCCAAAATTGTAAAATCATTGGGGCGAAAAACATTTTTTCTTATTAAATAAAATGACAATGCTTTGTTGGAATAGCTGTGACCTCCATGAACTGGGTATCTTAAAAAGGATAGATTTGTGAGCATAACATAGATTCTCTTGTGGATACGTTACCGAAAAATGATTGAAATGACTGTTCGAATCTAAGGACTAACAATCTGCCAAAATATGATCAGAAACGGGGTGAAAAGGCCTCGGCAGCAAAGAAGTAACAAGTTGTCAGTGCGCTGAAAGGTAATGTCATAAGTTATTTTCAAAAAGTGATGCTGACCTTTTATTTAAATAATTCTTGAATTATTAGGAAAAAACAACCAATTCCCTGCTACAGGCACATCTACAAACTGGACTGTTCATACTCATATGACATTGGCACAATATAAAGGATGTTTATTTATTTTGTTGATTTATTTTGTGATCCAGATGCCATATTCCTTCTAAACACAGTGTCTCTTGCTGTACGGCTGGTCCTGACTCCTGCGGGAAGAGCAGCTGAATGGTGTGTATGATAACGACCAATAAAGCCATATACGGAGGGAATTCATTGCACTTGTACCCCATGTGTTCTTTAGTATTGGAGAAACATCTTACGTCTGAATGTTGTCAGGATCACATATAGTGACAGATGTATATAGCAAACGATAAAGGCGTAGGGCTTCATTTCTTCAAGCGACAAAGAAGTATGAGTCACCTTCTCATTTGCTCTCTGGTGCCCACATGAGTCATCAGCAACTGACATACATTTCTTTGCTCAAGGTCTCAGCAGCGGAAGCGGAGTTTGAACTCAGAAATAATGGGCTGTATTTAATGAGCAGTGCTACACTATCCGCTGTTTAGCCCATTAACCTACAGTAATCCTGCCTCTTTACTCTGGATTGGACTCTAATTATATTATCAGGTTTTTTATATTGTTGTGTGCAGAGAATATTTTATTGAACCTTCTATTCCATTCATCCTATCAATATAGTCCTTTTATCTAAGAGAATTAATAGGCAAAACAGGATCACCCAAGCAGCAATGACCCATGTGTTCTACAATATGTAATTAGATATTTCTGGGCCCCCCAGCAAATTAATTTTAGTTCCCCCAACATATCCACTGTTTTACTGATATATGTTGAAATTGCTCATTAATTAGGCCCTTGTGGGTCTGCTTCCTCTGTAGTTATGCCCATATATATTTTAAACTGTAGAGATAAAGCTCTAAATTTGAGCTTCAAGCATTGCATAGGGCAGTGGTTCTCAACCTTCCTAATGCCATGACCCTTTAATACAGTTCCTCATGTTGTGGTGACCCCCAACCATAAAATAATTTTCATTGCTACTTCATAACTGTAATTTTGCTACTGTTATGAATCGTAATGTAAATATCGAGGAGTCTGGCAGAAGAAAAAAAAGCAACAATCCACCAAAATCAGAGGAAGCCCATCGGGAGACGTTGCATTCAGTCTTCAGCTCTCTCTACTCAGCTTGGAGTACTCTCTCTCTTACTACCCGGAAGCAGCCGATAGCACTGCACGCTCCCGGAATTGTCAGCTACTACGCATTCCCTTAATAACAAATGGCCGCCACAAAACTATTCTTTAACCCACCCTGTCCGAACAATAGTTTTGTAGTTTGGACACCCCTTAGGTGACCCCTGTAAAAGGGGTCCCGACCCCCAGGTTGAGAACCACTGGCATAGGAGCTCAGATTTACAATTTCTAGTCGCTAAAAGGAAGGACAGTTACTGTTCTGAGTTGAGAATATACAATATCTTCATATTTTATGGTAGAATTGTCAGAAGCATATTCATTTTACCAATTCCCTAATGCATCTGGAGATTACTGACATATTCCAGGGATCTGAGAGACAAATACATGAGCTTGTTTTATATCTTAGTGTGTTGTATTTAGAAGAATGTTTAATATTGTCACATTGTAAAGTGAGTGGCCTGTTAGTTTGTTTATTTTTCTGCAACTTTTCAATAGGTCTTCATTTTTTCTTTTTTTTTTTTATAGTTTTTTAATTATTTGCCTCCTTCTTCTGAGTCTTTCCAGCTTTCAAATGGGGATCACTGACTCCATCTGACAACAAATGTTCTGTAAGGCAACACATACTGTATATAGTTATTGCTTTTTTTTATTACTCATCTTTATATTCAGGCCCTCTCTTTTTCATATTCCAGTCTTTTAATCGAATCAATGCATGGTTGCTAGGGTAATTTGGACAATATTAACTAGATTGCCGAAATTACAAACTGGAGAACTGCTGAATAATAGGCAAAATAACTCAAAAACCACAATTAATAAAAAATGAAAACCTATGAAAAAAACTATATAATACTAAGGGGCAAATTTACTATTATTCCCCAAAAATAATTTGTTTCTATTCGATTAGCATTCAATTTTAGAATGTTAATCGAATAGTTCTAGGCTACCTTTTATTCGATATTCGATCATTCGATGATCGAATACAAATCTATTCGATCAGTCGAATAAATCATTCGACTGAACGAATAAATCATTCGATCATTCGAATGATTCGTACGATTCAAACGATCGAACACTTAGATCGTAGGAATCCTATTCGATCAGGACTTAGTCTCAGAAGTCTATGGGAGTGCTCCCGTAGGCTTCTATTGCAATTCGGCAGGTCCAATCTGCCGAAGTAGGCAATCGAATAAACTTTAAAATTAAAATCCTTCGCTGATCGAATGTTCGTTCATTTGACTCTATTCGAATGTATTCGATCGTTCGACCATTCCCTATTTGATGATCGAATATGCCAAAATTCACATATTCGACCAAACGAAGAAATCCTTCGTTCGAACTTCGAATCCTTCACGTGAATATAGTAAATCGGCCCCTTAAAGTTAACTCAAAGGTGACCTTTAAAGAGATACTGTCATGGGAAAACATGTTTATTTCAAAACACATCAGTTAATAGTGCTGCTCCAGCAGAATACTGCATTGAAATCCAATTCTCAAAAGAGCAAACAGTTTTTTCATATTCAATTTTGAAATCTGACATGGGGCTAGACATATTGTCAGTTTCCCAGCAGCCCCTAGTCATGTGACTTATTTAAAAATTTTATAATACCTGTAAATGATGTTTCTGTCCTGTCCTTATGAAAGATTGGAGGTATTATTTAAGGGGATTACACATCTTCAACATGAGTTCAATGGTCCTCATGAAAGCTTGGAGGTAATATTTAAGGGGAGTACATATCTTCAGCATGAGTTCAATGAATACGGAATGTGCATTTTGCCTAAAAATGTATACTCGTACATATCGGTTTTGCTATTTTTTACATTGAACACAAACATGAAACCAATTTCACTTGTATCTGTCATCCTGGTTCTGCTGAATGACCAATGCACAAGGCCCAGGCCTAGTGCGGCAGGATTTTAGGGGGTGGCATACTGTCCAACCACACCCACATTGGTTCAGAAACATCAGGGATGCGCAGGAGATACTATACCTTTTAAACTTCCCGTGCACCAATCCTCGTTGCACCAAAAATTTGCACAAATAAAGGGGAGGGGACAGGGGCGACCAACGAAGCCAGTAAAATACATTACCTGTCCACGAATAAGCCCTCTGTATAACAAGCTGATCATCATTATCTCAAAATCTGCAGCTTAGAGTTTGTTTACACAGAGCTCGTTATCTCATGCTACACTAATGACCTGTTTACAAGGGGAATGGGGGTAGCAAGAATTAATGAAATTTTAACTTTGCACTGTGCTCTAGTTTCATATAGTTGAACATTTAAAGACCAGGAAAGTTCTAATGATATTACACAGAAAAATATATCATCAAGGAACTTTCATATTAATAAAAAGATATCGGATGTCAGGTATTTTTAGAACATTTCATCCACTAAATCAGCCATGAATTTAAGTTAATTTGATAAATGGTATGGAACCCACTATAAATGACTGATTTCTGTATCTGCTGTACTCAGTGTATTGAAATACAGTTCCTAGTATGGGATAAGGTTTGAAAAATGTAAATAAATCTCTTCTGCACACATTTAAATGGAACACCTTCAAATGATGTATAAGGATTTTCTGAACTGTATTCCTAGGAGTTGCTTTGATTGAAGTGCTTGAAATAAAATACTTTTTTGCCTACAGAATACCACATTAAGCTCTAGGAATCTTGCTACCTAGTCAATGTAAAGATCTGTGAATATCCTGGGAATTCCTGTAGGATTAGGTACTACTATAAGCAAGCAGAAAACGTAAATTGTATAAAGCAATCGTATATCACATCTGGAATAGGATTGTGGTAGAAAAATACATAAAGTAGAGTCTTACTTCTCACAACAAAAGAACAAGGCTCTAGCACATGTGCAATGTTCATCTAAGGGTCATTCAGGAAAACTGAATTGTATGAGTTCTCATCCTAATATGGAAACAGGAAAAAAAAAACGATCATGATAACCTCTTGAAAGCTCAGAGCGGGAGTCTTTTTCCAGTCATTGCAGTGGAAGTTCCAAGAGGTCATAAATTGATTTTCTAATTTATCAGAGATGTTGGTGAAGTCCAATGAACACTCCATCAAATTGTAGTTTTACGTTAGGCGGTAATTGTGTGTTAAATGGTCAGTACTCATATACTGTATCAGAAACTGTTCCAGATGTTTACATTTTATCTGAATTAACTATATACCTCCCTAAGTCATGCAGTAGTTCATAGTACAAGTACACCCCCCCCCCC
>CM044441.1:95103952-95142836 GCA_024363595.1 Xenopus borealis
CAAATAACAAAAGTCAATTTGGAAATTATCTTTACTGATGTTATGAGTTTAAACATGAAACATGTTGTTATGTTCTATTTTACCTTGAATAAACAAAACGTGAAAGCACATAATATAATTAACGTAATTTGGAACGTTGCTTAACATTTTTGTCTTTGTCACAGCAAAAAAACCCTATCGCCTTTAACCTGCCGTATGGCAGATGCATGGCATTTTAAGTAAAAGTGTAAGCAGGTGGCTGTGGGCACGCGATTGGTTTTGCTGTGGCCAGAGAGCGCGTTTGTGAGCGTTTTCAGCTGCTGCTCCTCCTCCTACGCTGGAGCCGAGCCGGCCTTGTGCGCTCAGTGCGCAGGTACAGGGAGCGGGGCCCCTTCTCTGGGAGAATAATAATACGTGCGCTGAGCAGCTCAATAGGCTCAGAGGGATGGGACCCGACCGAGAGAAGATCAGCAGCAGCAGCTAGCGGCACAGCTCAGCCAGGAGAGCAGCGGAAAGGTAAAGACGCGGCGTTATTCTGCTCATGACTATCGCTCTCCTTGTGTTGTTAGACCGCTGCTCTGACATCTAATACTAATTGCTTGTTTCAATGGCAACATGTCCTTCTCCTGACATCAGTGTAACCTCCATACTCCTGCTGCTCCCAGTAAGTGACATGCCCACAGGGAATGCATGTACAGTATGCCATAGATTTCTCTATATACTGGCCTGCCTTGCACCCGGATTAGCGCCGGTAATTCCTACCATAATAAATAGACATGAATGCCTTTAGCTGAGAACTATAGCCGAACTATTGGACGGGAACAGTCCTTCTTGCATTAAACACTGGGCTCTAGCCATTAGTATTCTCTGTATTGCTGAAAGAAACGCGCTGCTGATAATGAGCCCTGGATAAACAGATGGGGGTAAAGGCGTCACTATTACGTGGACAGAGGCTTGGAATCGATTCCAGCACCATGGAGAGCGCTCAGCGGTGCAACAGGACAACAGTGAAGGACATACAGGCAAAGGGCACGTCCTTTAAACCTCACAGAGGAACATGGGGGATCAGATGTGTAATGTAAAAGCATCTGCAAATACTTTCATGGCAAAATAATAGATCACATGCAAAGACAATCAGGGGCGCTCCGTCAATGAGGCGAGTTGAGAAACTCAAGCGATGATAGATGTAAAAAAAAGGTTTACATTTCTGCTGTCAGTATCTCTTTAAAGGACCAGTAACATTACATTTCTTTTTTTTTAATGTGTTAGAATACATATGAAAAATAAACACCAAGACAAATAAAACTTTTAAATCGCAAAGCCTTTATTAAGAAATAACTTACTGAAACTCCGGCGACAGAGTGACGATCCATCGTTCGGGGCTCGAGAAATCGAGCGCCGTACAATGAATCGCCTTTTCTGAAGAGGAGCGGAAGCAGAGTTTCGATAAGTTATTTCTTAATAAAGGCTTTGTGATTTAAAAGTTTTATTCGTCTTGGTGTTTATTTTTCTATGTATACTAACGAATTAAACATTTTTTTTAATGTTACTGGCCCTTTAAGGCTCTAGCGATTTGCTAGCAGGGGGTTACATTGTGGCTGGATCTAATTAGCTTTTTCTATGTTTCCACTGGCATTTACCATAGTTTTATGTAGCTATTCAGGAGCTAGCAAGGGCCTTAGGGGCCTTACGCACACCTGCGCTCCCATGCTTTCCGCCGCAGGGGAGCGCAGGTTAAAATACCCGTGTGCAAGGGCCCTTAAAGCAGTGCTGTTAATGATAAATGTAAGCAGAGATATATAATATAAAATCCACAACAGATATAAGGGGACCGATGTTTATTTTTTTGCTTTATGCATCAGCAGTATTATACTGTTTCACTAATTATCATATAACAAATCATGTAGAACTATTTATGATAAGTGTTAAATAATGGTTTGTTATGTAACCTGTTTGCCTCTCTCTCTGGGGTTCTGAAGTATACTTTTAAATTATACATTACATTTATTTGAAGGGTGAAGCAAACTTCAGGACACCCATCAGCCCTTCCTCTCTATTATCTAGGGAAAAGATACTGGGAATTTTCATTGTGGAACATCAACAGTATCCTACAGCACTTTCTCCCATATGCAACTAAAGGCATTAAGTGTGCCCAGGTGCAGTTCTTTTAAATAGGTGACCAGTAAATCCTTCCTGCTCATTGGTTGCTCGCTATAGGCAATTACACCACTAGCCCTTTTATTACATTTCCCCATTTGTTTCTTGCTCCTCTAGGTGTTGCTGAACTACACATTCCAGTTTCCGTCACCTTATACTAAAGAATGCTGGGAGTTGTAGTCCACCAACATTTGGGGGTAAGCGTAAGAAACAGAGCATGCACCATTCTTACATATACAATCCTAGCAACAAGGTTCATGTATGGGATTCATGTTTTCCTAGCCATGTTCTACAAAATTACACATACTAATTGTATATGGATAAAGCGTGAGTGAAAAGGTCAGGTATTTGTAAAAAGTCATAAACAGGGGCATATAACTTCATTGTTTGATGGCCAATGCTGGAAGTTGTACTTTGACAAAAGCTGAAAGCGTGCATAGTTTGTAATAGAAATTGTAGCCTTCAAGATGATGATAAACTACAACTCCCAGAAATCCCTTCAGGGTGCTATAGAGGAAAGCCTAAGTTAAAAGACTGACCAGTCTTTTAAAGCTTCACAGCTTCAGATGCATTTACTTTAGTGAACTGGAAGTCCTAATTAGATTCCCTTTAATAACAGGTCTGGAAATTTTGAACCGGATGTTCGCCAGACACCTTACATCTGTGTTATTAAACGTGCCTCGATAAATGTTTCCCTTTTATTTCTCAGCAGCATGTCTATCTTCCAGGTGCACAAACAACCTTAGCCATTGGCTTAGCCATTGTGTCGGTACATATCCTGCAGATCTCATTGTGCCCTTTTAATGTGACATTTCCCAGAAATGAAATTGCATTTGAAAATGTGCATTGGTAATTGTCCTTTTTTTTGTAAGGAATCTAAATGATTTTCTAGCCATATTTGTCTGTTTAATGTTATGTGCCTGTTGGAGTTCTCGTCACACAGCTCCCGGTTGCTATGGAGCGGAATTATCAGTACTGCTGATCATATGTGTGTAGTTGGGTGACTGGGTGCTGGGGGAGGAGTGACAGATCTGTTAGCTTTCCACCCACCACTTCCTTCTGGCAGATTTGCTTTAGAATCTAGGGCTGCCATTTCATTTTCACATTTACATCATGGTTAGATTTCTATTTGTCTCTTTGACTCTATAACATTTATTTATCGACATTACAAAGAGCCTTTCTTATTTCTGTAAATGGGACATGTATGTCTGATTATTATTTCCTAATTTCTCAGCAGAAATCAGCAGCCAGAAATGAAAGCCTTTTTACATCTATCATAACATTGTCTATACATGCCATTTATTATATTGCTATAAAAGTATTTTCCCTATGCTTTTACATTACCCGACTGATCACCTGTGTTCCTCTATGAGGGGGCTGCTGTAATTGCGCAGCAGTGGTTACAACTCACAGGTTAAAAAGTTTAACGTGCAAGTGAATACATTTTGAACATACTTTTAGACCATCAGGTAAGTGCACTGTGTTAATGAAAGGGAAAACTGAATGAAGAGGAAATACCCACACACCAGCTGGCAGTGTGTCTGGTGGTTGAATAAACTCACAAATGTGTAAAAGTAGTGGTGGCTTGTAAATTTGGAGTTGCTCCCACTATTCCTCCTTTGGACAATAAAGAATAGCATGTGCAGAATTTTTTTATGGTTCTTTAATAGTAAAAATGATTAAACTCACAATCGTCCCCTTTAAAACGTTTTATGGTTCTTTAATAGTAAAAATGATTAAACTCACAATCGTCCCCATTAAAACGTTTTATGGTTCTTTAATAGTAAAAATGATTAAACTCACAATGCTCCACTTCTGCTGTGTGGCTGAGATGTCCGTTGCGCCTTTCAGTCCTCACTGTGCATGTCCGTGTCGCCTCCGCCTTCATCAACGCAACGCCGTGTGTTCACTCTGGACTGGAGCTGATGGAGAAATAGCAATGTCACCGATACTTTCACCCCTCCTTGTCAATTCAGTGTCTTCACCAACATGCTTCCATCCAGAGCAGTAATTCTATAATTCCAAAATGTAGGTGTGGATACAAAGGAGCGCAGAGTAACTGCTGCAAAGGTGCCTTTATTAACACGACATGTTTCGAGCTTGCTTGCACTTTATCAAGTGATACACTTTATAAAGAGCAAGCAAGCTCGAAACATGTCGTGTTAATAAAGGCACCTTTGCAGCAGTTACTCTGCGCTCCTTTGTATCCACACCTACATTTTGGAATGCTGATGGAGAAATCAGTGACACATGTCATGACTCAAGGAAGAAGCCTACTCGGTGAAATGCATCAGTGGTGACGAGTGTGGAAGCTACACAGACATGCGTAGTGAGGGCTGAGAAGCACAGCGGACATCTCAGCCACGCCGCAGAAAGAGACGGTTTTTGGTTTTTAAAGTGGAGTTTAATCATTTTTACTATTAAAGAAGCATAAAACATTTAAGCACGTTATTCTTTATTGTCCAAAGGAGGAATCGCAGGAGTTACAGTCCTGCTCGGGTCCATTTTTCAGAACCTGTACCCTACCAGTATCCGCATTCTTACCTGATTGGACCCGCTACCTGACCCGCAAGTACCTTATCGGCAACCCGCAGACCATCAAGAATCAGGAAGTGCTGTCACTGTAAACCGGAAGTGACGTCATCAGAAGTAGGCTTATCAGGAAAAACAGAGGAATTGCTGCTGTAAACACGGAAGTGACATAATTGGAAGTCGGAGAAAGCAGGCGTGATCAGAAAACAAGAGTAACATATGCTATTGAGAAGACCCACAACCCGATCAGCCACCCGCAAAACTGGAGAACCAACCTGCATCTAAACCCACAGGGTACCGCAGGTTTTTGCAGCTAACCCGCAGATACCTACAGGACTCTAGCAGGAGTAACTACAAATTTACAAGCCAACAATACTATTAAACATTTGTGAGTATATTCAACCACCAAACAAACTGCCAGCTGGTGTGTGGGTATTTGCTTTTCATTCAATTTCCCCTCTCATTAACACAGTGCACTTACCTGAGGGTGTAAAAGTATGTTTGAAATGTATTCACTTGCACGTTAAACTTTGGGTGGATATTATAGCACTGATAACGTGTGTTTGCATTTGCACAGAAGCGTGAATCTGTTTAAAAAGAACGCTACACTACACTATGTATAACTTTATTTGACTTTGGAGGTTGGAGAGAACCTACACGTTACTGAACTTGGAACTACTCTTGGTTTGGAACTTTGATATATTAGAATTTCTAGGTTTAGGAACTTCAAGTAACGCTTATTTACAAAAGCAGACCTATCAGCAACAATCGGCATGAACTATAAGTAACTTTTAGGGTCTGACCAAACTAGAATCCATGATTGGACCTTATTTATTTTTTGAAAAGCACAATTTAATCAGATCAGGGACAAATATGAATAGACTGAGTGAAAATTTGTAAGTTTTTTTTCTGAGTTTTTTTTCAAAATCGCTCTATTTTCTTCTGGTTTTTTCCCCAAAAAGCCCTAATTTTTGGCTGAAGAGTCCAAAATAGTCAGATTTTCCAGCTAATTCCGGCGCAGACCACAGAAACTTCCAAATAGGATAGGGACCTCTCTCATTGACTTAAATACAACCTCGGCAGGCCTGAGATGCGAGATTTTCAGATTCAGACTTTTTCCATCCTTGGTGTATAATAAATCTCGAAAAATGTGAGTTTCTATTTTCCACAAACAATTCAGATTTTCATAGTTTAAAAAAAACCCTAAAATTTTTCAAGTTTTTGGTATTCAGACATTAGTAAATGACTAGTTATGGGTGAATTTATTTGCCAGCCACGAATTCACAGCGAATTTCCATATTTCGTGGTTGGTGAATAAATTTGCAAAAGACCTGCGAAAATTCGCCGGCTTCAAACTTGGCGCCAGCGCCCAATATTTTGAAGACTAGTTTTAGCATTAGTACCAAAAGATAGACTTCAAAGAGTGTTGGTAAATGGAACATTTTCTAATTGGACCCGTGTTGTTAGTGGTGTACCGCAGGGCTCTGTACTGGGTCCCTTGCTTTTCAACTTGTTTATTAATGACCTGGATGTGGGCATTGAAAGTACGGTTTCTATTTTTGCAGATGATACTAAATTGTGCAGCGCTATAGGTTCCATGCAGGATGCTGCCACTTTGCAGAGTGATTTGTGTAAGTTGGGAAACTGGGCAGCAATATGGAAAATGAGGTTCAATGTTGATAAATGCAAGGTTATGCACTTTGGCAAAAATAATATAAATGCAAGTTATACACTAAATAGCAGTGTGTTGGGAGTTTCCTTAAAGGAAAACTATACCCCCTGAACAATGTATGTCTCTATAAACATATATTGCATAAAACAACTCATATGTAAAACCCTGCTTCATGTAAATAAACCATTTTCATAATAATACACTTTTTAGCAGCATGTGCCATTGGGTAATCATAAATAGAAAATAGCCATTTTAAAAAATAAGGACAGCCTCCTGGGATCCTAGGATCCAACGGTGCACACAAACATACCAAAAATACTATAAAGTTAGGTCACACGAGCCAATTAACAGACAGAGTTGTGTCTTTTGCTTCCACACTTCTTCCTGTTACAGTTAGAGTTTAAATATTTCTGGTCAGGTGATCTCTGAGGCAGCACACAGACCATCATGAAATGGTGGTTCAAGGCAAGAGATGTAAAAGGGCAATATTTACTTAAATATATATTCTAGGTAGGTAAGATTATTTAATATGTCACTTGATTTGATATAAACTATCTGTTGCTCAAAAATTCATTTTCGGGGTATAGTTTTCCTTTAAGTGAGAAGGATCTTGGGGTTTTTATAGATAACAAGTTGTCTAATTCTGGGCAGTGTCATTCTGTAGCTACTAAAGCAAATAAAGTTCTGTCTTGCATAAAAAAGGGCATAAACTCAAGGGATGAAAACATAATTATACCTCTTTATAAATCCCTAGTAAGGCCTCATCTGGAGTATGCAGTGCAGTTTTGGACTCCAGTCCTTAGGAGGGATGTAAATGAGCTGGAGAGAGTGCAGAGACGTGCAACTAAACTGGTTAGCGGGATGGAAGACTTAAATTATGAGCATAGACTGTCCAGGTTGGGGTTGTTTTCTCTGGAAAAAAAGGTGCTTGCGAGGGGACATGATTATACTTTACAAATACATTAGAGGACATTATAGACAAATATCAGGGGACATGTTTACCCATAAAGAGGATCACAGCACCAGAGACCACCCCTTCAGACTAGAAGAAAAGGACTTTCATTTGAAGCAACGTAGGTGGTTCTTTACAGTGAGGTTGTGGAATGCACTGCCGGGTGATGTTGTGATGGCTGTTAATGCTTGTAAGAGGGGCTTGGATGATTTCTTGGACAGACTTAACATTAAAGGCTATTGTGATACTAAACTCTATAGTTAGTATATGGCCATATATAATTTATGTGAAGGTATGGAGGGGTGTGTGTGTATGTATGCTGGGTTTTAATTTAGAGGGGTTGAACTTGATGGACTTTGTCTTTTTTCAACCCAATTTAACCATGTAACTAGGTAAACAGTTGCAGCCGTCATATAGTTATAGAAACAGTTCATTTCAGAAGGAAGCAGACATTACCATAATATATATTTAGATTTTTAGCTTTTTATTTTTGTTGAAATGGTATTGAAATAACAACCCTTCCAAATATATATATATATATATATATATCTTAAACTCTTCTCATGGATTTGACTGAAACACTTGCTCAATTGTTATGCTTCTTGATCATTCAATTGCGCAGCTAATATGTGCATTTTTGAACATCAACACGTTTGTATGAAATGAGGCAGAACTGAAAAAGAAAATGCTCCCTAAATAGTTTATTCATCAGCAGATCAAAGTGGTTAAAGCCAAACTGGGCAGCACTTTGCCACATGTACAGGATTAATCTCTTAAGCAAACATGAGATCCTGTATTTTTAACTTTTTGGAATAATACCATCTGGCATCTTTCAGTGCAGCTGTTAAGTGCACAGATATATAGACTAACGGCATCACGCTCGTTTTCTTAATGGCTCTGTGAGGTAAAATTAGAAATTCATAGCCACGCTGGAGGAAAGACGTTATTGTTATTGTAAGTGTACCAAAAGCACATAATGCTAAAGTAATTTGAACGCAGGATGTTAAGTGGATCACAACTCATAAACATCTGCAGTTAGCTGGCCAAGGATGCTGGGAGTTGTAGATCTATTGAGTGCTGTTCTTAGATCGACTAGGCAGCTGCTATCTTGTGTTACGGAGCTACTATCTGGAAACCTTACCACTGTTCTGTTTTTAGGCTGCTGGGGGAAAGGTAGGGGTTGATATCACTACAACTTGCAGTACAGCAGTAAAGAGTGACTGCCTGAACTGTCTGGATTTGGCTTGGCTACTATGATTGGAGTTTCGACCCACCCGTTCAAGTTTCAGGGCTCATGTTGCAGTATAAGGAAACAAGTTATTATTAAAACAAAAGGTTCCAGATTTAGTAACAGTTTTTATCCAAGAGTAGACAGACTATTAATACATTAATAGGTTGGGAAATAGTAAAACTTTACTAATGAGTTCTTCCTAGGGTAACTCAATCTATAGTCAACATGTTTCCACTAGTGATGGGCAAATCTGGAGCATTTCGCTTTGCCAAATTTTGGCAAAACCGAAACCCCACCGGCATCTCGTTTTGGATGCAGGTGACCGTTTTTGGATGCCGGCACACAAAGAAACAGAAGTTAGCATCCAAAAACGGACGCAAATTTTTCCTGCCGTTTTGCAAATCTATTCGCCGGCTGCCAATCTCGGGAATTCGCCCCAGGCAAATAAATTCGCCCATCACTAGTTTCCACTAACTACACACAAAATAATAGCAACACCGCACTGAGTTTATGGATTTGTAAGTCCTACAAGGTATGAGCAGCCTTTTTATCTGTTGTCCTTGTCCCCCATTTGCCTTGTGTTTGTATATAATGTTGTCCCTACTATTAGAGAACATGCATAATTCAATGCTAATTATGCTTACAGTGGACCAATGGCCATTCAGCAGATTCCAGGGAACACCCATGATCTGAGGGAACAGACACTAAAGGTCCCCATAGACACAACGATCTTTCTCTGCCGAACGACCAATCTAAGCGAAGTCTGACCAATCTGCCAAATTATTGTGCGGTTAGTGGGATACCAACGATCGTATATATTACGATTTTTTGTCCGACATCGGTCTGAAGATTGATCGGCCAGGTTAGAAAATTTTTATCGGTCCCCATGCAATCTACCTATGTTTGCAGGGCCAAGCAGGCTGCGATCCTTCAGTTTTGCTGTCAATATCGCCTGAAATGGTCTTTTTAGTTGATGGACACATGGGACATTTAAACGATCGTTTTGAGACATTCGTGGTCACGATAACCATTGGATCCTTCAAAGATCTTTACGTCTATGGCCAGCATAATTCATATATCAAAAACGATCAGAAACACATTATGTTCCAGAGAGAGAAAAAGAAAGCTATTTAAACATTGCTTATACTTTTCAGATTAGAGGGGCGACTTCATATCGACCAATCACAAAGCTGAGTCACGTTAATATATAAAAGTCCTTGAAATATGACGTATTCGTGGGAAACAGTACAAGCTGAAACGTTATCAGTATTGCTTCAGCCAATCCACGTGTACAAACTAATAAAAAGAAATGATGCTGTTTACACTCTGGGTTTAACTCTCTAGGTTTAACTCTTTGGCTACAGGCAGTGGGTATTTCCACTTCAGTTTACAGCTAGGAAAGTACTGGATTAGTACCCTTTTTGTATACTTCACCAGCAGAGGAACTTAAATGTGTAGATGTAAAGGTAGAGAAGAAACACTGACAGAGCCACCTTGGACGGTCCTGATTGAGCTGTGTTCAAAGCCCAAATGTGAGTACAGGTTCCATTATCTGTAAACCCGTTATACTGAAAAGCTCTGAATTAAGGAAAGACCATTTCCCATGCAGTCCATTTTATCCAAATAATCCAAATTTTTTAAAACAATTTTCTTTTTCTCTGTAATAATAAAGCAGTACCTTGTACTTGATCCAAACTAAGATATAATGAATCCTTATTGGAAGCAAAACCAGCCTATTGGGTTTATTTAACGTTTACATAATTCTCTAGTAGTAAAGTAAAAAATTACAGAAATGAAGGTCCAAATTATGGAAAGATTAATCATCCGGAAAAGCCCAGGTCCCGAGCATTTTGGATAACAGGTCGCATATCTGCAACTGACTGTAAGGGGCAGATTTATCAAGGGTTGAATTGAAAACATTTCTTATGGTTAGAAATGTCAAATTCAAATAGGGAGTTTTGATTCAAGTTTTTAAAATAATTTCAGTTTGATTTTCAAGAGTTACCATAATCTGGACTATGCACCACCTAAAGCCTGCCGAATGGCCTTTTAAATCAATTGTAGGCATCCAGGGATCAATTTGGAGCTGTTTCCTGACATTCAAAGTTTTTTTCAATCGAATCGAGTTTTTTTACATTTTAATTGGATTCAAGTTTTCAGATAAATTTAATTCATCGGAGTTTGAAAAAAATAGATTTTTTTAAATACATTTTGATTGGTCCAATTTAGAATTTATGGGAATGTAGGGAATTTTTTAAAACTAACATGAATTCGAAATTCGACCTTTGATAAATGTGCCTCTAACTGAAAAGTGTTACTTTGTAAGTTTAGTGTGAGTGAATTTGAAGTACACTTAAGTGAAGTCTCCTCCTGGAGTGAAAGGCACGATTAGTGTCACCTGTATTGATTTCTATTTTCCCAGGGGGGAATATATAGCAACATCAAATATATATTGTCAACATTAAACCTTTACAACCTTTTTTTGCATAATCAAGGGCTAAATCATGTTAATATTCACTGGCCTAGAGTCTTCCAGCTTCCACTGTGGATCATAGTTCAACAACAGCTGGAGAACTCCTAGTTCTAATGAGAGAACAGAATAAAATTATTTAAAGTAACAAATAAGAGATCTATTTTGTGGTTGCTCATATTAGTGCTAACTAGGCATGAGCACACTTGTGGCAGTTTGTTTTGCTAAGAATTTAGTAAAACCATTAAATATAAAAAAAAAAAAAACATTTTGGTAAGGAAAAAATTATTTTGTGTTTAAGGTGTTTTTAGAGCCTGACACCTGGACAAACTGGGGGAGGGTTCCCATATCTCATAATAATAACGATAGCTGCATTTGTTCCAACATAAGATTTTTTTTTCCAGGGAAACAGACCGCATGACAAAATTTTGATTCACAAAAAATGGCACAGCAAATTTCAAAGTTCATTCAGCCTTGAGCTAAAGATTTTCCAAATCTGCAAATGTATTTAAAAAAAAGCACAACGCAATGGTACCATTCAATGTGTCTTTACTCACAATGCAATGTGCTTACCCAACTTTTGAGTGTAATTGTGTTCACTACAAACTGTTCACCAGACACTAGATCAGACGACCCTGGGGGCCTAGGGTGGCATAGGCTCATAAAGTTCTACCTACCCCGGCACCAACCCTTCTGCCTGTAACCATGCTGTCAGATCCATTTGCTCGTGAGTGCGGAAAGGGAGATGTTATGGTAACTTGATTTAATTGGGGGCCCAACAGTTTTTTCAGGCGGGCCCAGGAAAGTCAAGATTCAATTATAAATCAGAGCCACAGGCTATGGGAAAAAAACAAATAACAGAACCTAGTGCAATATTGTTATTATTCAGTTCAGTCCCCCATGTGTTACAGCACTAATCTGTGTCTTGAACCATAGAAAATCTATGCACAAATTTTTCTTGTGTGTTCTAAAGTGCTCTAGAGATTCCTACAAAGTGCTATCTCCAAAATAAAATTATAACTAAGTCAAACAAGGTGCTTGTAGTGCTTGCTTCAAAAGGTAAAATCAATTAAAAGAAGGTGCATTGGAAAGTGAAGTTACACCACTGATTCTGGAGTATGTAGCTTTGCGAATGCTGTTTGTGTGTAATGCTGGCCATAGACATAACAATTACGATCTTTCTTGGAAAAGATCTTTCCAAGAAAGATTGTTCGTTTCAACACACAGAGGTAGAAACAATAGAATTCTACCTGTATCTGACGATTCAGCACTAACAATGGCCGATGTTAAGGCTGCCTTCAAAGGCATCCAATCAAAATTTTCTGTCCAGCCTAATCAACCAGCCGACCGATATCTAAATCTTCTGATGATATTGGTCGGCTCATTTCCCACCATACACGCACCGAATATTGTTCGAAAATTTGTTTCGTATGATATTATCTGTGCCTTGAGGCAGGTGTAAACTACACTTTGTACCAAAACATGGTCCACCTTGCATCTTACATAGAAACAACTGGCAAAATCAATTCACAGCACAAATGCAAAGGCACACACATATATATTTCACTGCTTACTGTATGTAGTAAGACATCTTATTGGAATATGCATTGTATTGTTACACATAAATCCAGATATTAATCAAATTAAAGCCCCATCAATGCTCATCCTTGATGGATGCAACAATATTATAAATGTAAAATGTTTCATCAAGGAACAAATAAAACAGATGTTCCACTACCTGCATATTTCATATATGGCTAATGAAGTTTTCTGTTTTTTATTTCTCTTGTCTGTTAGGGTTTGTTTGTTGTCAGGGCAGTGTAGTTATAGCACTGATGCAGTATTTTGTTGGTAAAACAAACAATGGCACAAAATGTGGGCAGAGCAAACCTAATCACATTATCATCTAACATAATTATCTGGCTGCAATTTTTCAATAGTAAATCTGTATCATGGTATGCAGGTCATGAATCTGAATGTAAATGATGTTTATGTTCTCTGTGCATTGAATTTTCAGAACAGGGTGTTCTACTTTTTTATTGTAAGCTGCTTCAGTATGTAGCATTGTTCAAAGGAACTGGACAGCGTAAAAAATTGTATTTCCCTGCAGAAGTGCCACCTTAAATTACTGCACAAATTGAATGTTCCCTTGAAACCCACCTACTCTTCTTTTCCTTTTGCATGGAGCATGTGAAGATCACACGTATGTATATCTCATTCCTGTAGGTTACATAAGAAGGCCTTGTGTGTTTTATTGAAACGTTCAAGACATTAAGCCAAATTGGGGGAAATCCAACATTTATTTGCTTGTCATTTTAGCTGAATAAGTATGAGTTCATGTGCTGACATCTGTGGGTCCAAACAACCTCAAAATACTCCAGAAGGAGTCTACCATCGTTATGGGGTTCGGTCCTACCTCCACCAGTTTTATGAGGACTGCACAGCTTCAATCTGGGAATATGATGATGATTTTCAGATCCAGAGATCGCCTAGTAGGTGGAGCTCTGCTTTCTGGAAGGTATGCTAAATTTACTCTGTACATACTTTTTGATAATGACTTTGCTTCTATTGTTCCCCCTCTAAGATCTCTCTTGTGAAACACCCAGTATTTTGTCTGTTGGATCAACATATTGCAGATCTGAAGTTGAATTTAGTTGCATGAGTCAGAATATAATGAGAGATTGAAAGAGTTCCCTGTACTTGTTTGTATCTACTGTACATGTATTACCTACAGTATGTACTGTATGTATTCCTCTATTCAGAGATAGAATTCTGGAGAGCAGGAACATAAGACAATGGGGGGCAGTAGGTGTGGATGGTTTGAAAAGAAAGCAGGGGTCATTTATCAACCTTGGGCATATTTCACATAACCCACAGCAACCAATCACATTTTTGTTATCATTATTCTACCTGCAGATGACTGAAACAAGTTAATCACTGTTTAGTTGCTATGGGTTACTGCCAAGGTTAAAATTTGACCAGTGGTAAATGAGCACAGTAGCAGAAGAGACAGCCATGAGTGTACAGGGAAACAAATGGGGAATTATAGTAAAAAGCAGAAAAGTGAAGAGCCAGTAGGACATTCTAGATGCCAGTAGGACATTCTATTACTTAACACCTTTAAAGTACTGTACAACTAAATTCAACAAAAGTTCAGAGACCCAGTAGACACTTATGGCTGGTGTCCTACATTATACATTACCCTACAACAAGGGCAATGCATAATCTTTTTTCATAATAGAACATAACCTTGTGTAATGCATACTTAAAGTGATAACTGATATATTCCAGGTTTTGGCAGTAAATTAACTTTTTAAAAAGTACAGTAAAGCTTTGCCTCTATCTCAACTAATGTGCAGCAGTGATATGTCTGTGATATCTCTTGGACTAGGGATGCACCAAATTCACACTCAACCACAAAATACTGAACCACCACAAAAGCTTTGGCCAAGTTAGGAATGTGATTCTGAATCTAAACCCTGATAATAATTTGTGCTGGATGCCGGCTATTGGACATGTTTGTCAATTAAAGGTTTGCTGATTTAATATAGGTTAGAATATTTTTACAATAAAAAAGGTTCATGCATTTAATATGTTAGTGGCCAGTCATGCTGGGCAGGGAATGATGCAATCTTTCTATGAGCTGGAGTAGAAATTTAGGGTGGAATAGGGTTTCCACCCTAGCATTGCTTTCTGTAAGCACAGAAACTAAGGTTCTCTAAACTGTTTTCACCTGCCAGAGACCTCAAAATTCAGACTTTAAGATGACAACAGAGGTAGTCTCCAATAATGAAGTCAGAAGACTGAAATACATTCTAAGTTTGGGCAGGTTTGAGAAATGACTTGAGTATTTCACAACAGTGCCATTGATAGGAATGTATCATTATTACTTGAGCAGTCACAGGGAAAAGGGGAGCCCAGATTTTTTGGGTTGGCTTCCTCTATAGACAACAAGAACCCCCCTACACCAGCCGCTCTCTTACTTGCGGCGGGGACTGGCCTGGGCACTGGGCTGACAGTGGATAGAATCTGGGTGGGTGGAGTCTGGGTGGGGAGTGGGCAGAGTCCCGGCAGGAAGTTGATGGGAGGATGGGGGATCAGAGTGAGCTGGGTCCCACTGAGGATTTTTTGCAGGGGGCCCAGTGCACTCTAGTTTTGCCACTGGCCAGCAATACTTATCTCTTCTCAAATTTATACCACATAAAGAAAAAAAGATTATTTTCTTTAAGCAACCAACAATACAATTCTTTTGCTGGGAATCTGAACCATAAAAAAGTGCTAGGCTAAATACAGCTAACAAAGTGAAGTTTTATGAACTAATTCTAAACTAATTCTAAACTCTCTTTTTAGGTCGGACTCATATCGGGAATTATCCTCATGCTGGCGGGTCTAACAGTGCTTTCAGTGGGGTTTCTAGTACCACCTAAAATTGAAGCTTTTGGGGAAGATGATTTTGTTGTCGTGGATAGCCACGCCATTCAGTTCAATGGAGCCCTTGATATCTGTAAGTTATCAGGGGCCATTTTGTTCTGCATTGGAGGAACTACACTGGCTGCATGTCTTTTGATGTCTGCCTTTGCTAAAAGTTACTCCAAAGAAGAAAAGTACCTTCAACAAAAATTTAAAGAAAGAATAGCAGACCTAAAAGCTCACGTTCATCCCGTGACAAAGGCCCCAGCTCCAGGAGAAGCGAAGATACCTGTTACTTTGTCCAAAGTTCAAAATGTCCAGCCTTCATCAGAAACCTGACTTTTACCCCTCAATGTAAAATTCTTGAAATTGAAAAAGGTCAGCTTTTGTGATTTTTACAGTGAAAGTCTTATTTTGCAGTACAGTTCAACTGCACATGACTGAAAAATATACAAATAGCCCTAACAGCAAAAATGTGAAAAGATCATGGGTTCGTGCGTGTTTTTATGGAAAGCTTTTTAAGTGGTAAATCTTTTACATTCATAATGATGGTAACATCCAGAATGCACTTGAAATGGTTCCATACCAGCAGCATAATGTTTTTTTTCTGTTGAGCCCTGATATTTACTTGTAAGTGAGGTCTAATGAGAAATATAATGGAAGTAACAGCTGTAACGTATTTGTTGAGAGGAGAGTGACTGCTTGAAAAGCAAACAGTACATTCGCTCTTAATGTAGAAACTTCTATATGTCTTTATCACTGATCCATTATATTTTCTTCCTTGCATTAGTGTAGCTGCATAGTGGCCTTGGTACTGTGTTGTCACAAACTCTATTTCCGTCTTGTTATTCGATCTGTTCCTTTGCTATTGTTTGGTCACCGTTCACAAGCTTTCACTTCCAATATCTTTTAACATCGGGAGATGTGAAGCCATTGAAATGCTATGTGTCAAATGAATAACGATGTCTGCTTAAAATGTTGACATGAATAGTTTGCACCTTTTATTGTGAAAGTGTCCAAGATTTAAACAGATAAAACCTAAACTCGATGTAGGTGTCCACTAAAGGCAGTGTCCATTAAACTATGGCACGCTGTGCTGATTGTTACATGGTACGTACCATTTTCATCTCTTTGCAATGTAACGCCAGAAAACAAAGATGTCTGAAGAAGCCACAGCTAATGTGTTTCTAAACCAGGAATTTTAGCTCTGCTTGTCTCAGACCTCAAATGTCCACATAATGGGATGCTGCAAGTTGATGTTCCACAAGGTTTGGAACAGTAAAGTGTCTGTGACTATTAGTGAGAAAAATTTAATATCCAGCTGAAATCATGATTCAAGCAACCCAGATTCCTAATTCTGACAATGCTGAAGTGTAAGGATATTATTCAAATACATTCTTCGGCTCCTATCAATTTGCAAACATGCTTAATTAAAGGGGTGGTTCACCTTTAAAGGACAAGGAAAGTCAAAAAATAAAATCCTATTTTCACTTTCTTTAATTAAAAAAGAAATCTATCTCCAATATACTTTAATTAAAAAATGTCTAATATTTTTATAATAAACCTGACTGTATTCAGTGAAATTCTCCCTTCATTTACTTCTGAGGATAGGAATTGTGAGACGGTCCCTTAATGCTGGGCAGGGAAACAATCATACTTATGAACAGCAGGGGGAGCCCACGCCTTACTTCCCAGCCATGCAGAACTCAAGCAGCTTTGTTTGTTTCCCTGTTTTGATAATTTAATACGATCCCTAAACAGCCAAGACCACAATGAGCATGTGTGCAGTTAAAGATGTTTAACAAAGATACAAGACGGTGACCCCCTGTGGCCAACTTTGAAAGCATAAATCATTTGTTTGATTAGGCTTCTGGTGCAGTAAGTTCATGTTTATGTTTAGTATACAAAATACATAATTTCTAGCCTTATTCTATTTTAGACTTTCCTTGTCCTTTAAGTTAACTTTTAATATGTTACAGAATGCGTAATTCTAAGCAACTTTTCAACTGGCATTTTTTCTTTTTTTAGAGTTTTTGAATGATTTGCCTTTTGCTTCTGTCTCTTTCCAGCTTTCAAATGGGGGTCACCAATTCCATCTAAACACAAATGTACTGTTATTGCCATTTTTTTTGCTCCTCTTTCTATTCAGGCCTCTCCAATTAATATTCCAGTCTCTTATTCAAATCAGTGCATGGTAATGTGGACCCTAGTAACCAGATTGCTGAAACTGCTGCTGAATGAAAAGTTAAATAACCCAAAAACCGCAAATAATATAAAATGAAAACCAATTGCAAATTGTCTCCCTATAACACCCTCTACATCATACTAAAAGTTAATTTAAAGGTGAACAACCCCTTTAAAAAGTGCCATATTTGCTACTGTGTGAATTGGGGAAGTGGACCATAAAGAACTGTAGATTGGGGTGTAAAGAATGCGTTCATTTTTAATTGAATACATGCTTATAATAGAGTTGTTTTTGGACATTTGCATACCTGTATATCATAGTAAGGCTTTCTGCAGCTCTCAAAAAAATGTAAAATGAATCTTATCAATATGAGATTTACATTACATAAATGAATATGAACGAGCTCCTTGGTCACCAGCTGTAGTGTCCTGGGTCCCACTTTTCTGAATGGAATATGTTTTTCAGCACTAGTACAGGCACTATTCAACCCAAAAATATTTGCAGGCTGAAACTAGCACTGTTACATATAGCATTTCCCATTCAAGTATGGCAGACAGCAAAGGCAGTTTTTGATGCTCCCCTGCTAATACACCAGTGAAGAATAGACCTGGTGAAGAATAAACTCTAGGTACCATCAGACTAAGGCTACTAGTTAGGATTATTATTTCTGTTTGAATTTATGTCACGTTATAATCATCAGTAAGAACATTAAATTGTAAAAAATCAAATGCATGTTTGCCCTAATTATATATTTTGAGGTTTATTTTTCTATAGAAACTAATTTTTTTTACTGTTTCCCTGCACAAATTGCTATTTAAAGGAAAAGTACAATGGCAATGACAAAACAGCAGAAGACAAGAACTGATCCAAACTATTTGCTTAGTAGTTGCTAAGGGTAACTGCACTGACCCAGTTCAAACCTATATTAGTAAATCAGTGGTGTATCATCTACAGTGTTATAGTTGTAAGAGGGACTTAAGATGACCATACATAAGTTTATAATGCCAGCAGACTCTCATAGCTGACATAGTCTCATAGTTGACATAGTCTATAAATATGTGGCCAAAACCACAGACTCCCAGCCAATCTGATTGGGGACTGGCAAGATGTGTAATGAACTGGTTTGAAAATCCACTTGGGAGAGGTCTGTTTCAAGCCAAGCACACAGTCTTTCCCTGACATGTCTGTCTTGGACCCTATCTGGCTCACCAATTGGGTGGCCATATTAAGCAGTGATACATTTTCCAGCATGTCCAATAGAAATCTGATTGAACTCTGAAGCTATTTTGGCACACAATAAAAATTAGTAAGTTAGGGTCTCATGGGTAAATTGGGCCACCCACTATCACACTATCAGATGTAGCTTAGTTATTGGTGCATCATTTCAGGAAAAAAATACTACGTTCTCCACATAATCCTAGAATACCCATTGTTCACAAGATCTTAGCACAGTTTAACAAGCAGACACACACTGGGTCAGCAACTATAGACAGTTATGATCAGTTTCGGTGGCATTCCTCTGATTACTAAAGGTTAAAAAGTAATTACCTACCTGTGGCCTAAATTACTTACTGCGTATGGCCTAAATGTGAAATAAATCTCTAGCTCCATTTCTTTTTGCGTCAATAGTCATCTAATAATCAAAATAATGCAAAATGATGCAAAATAAATACCAATGGACCAATTTACATAGCCCTAGCAACTTGCAGTGAGCAACAATACACCTTTCAAGCTTGCTCTGGTGACTTGCTCATAATTGCCCTAAGACTAAGGACTTGCACTAAGTGCATAAGATGCTAATGATAATTAATGCCACCTTGTTTCAAGGCTGTACCGTATCTGAAACCACACTAAAAAAGTAGGCACTAATTTGCACCCATAATTGCTTATTGCATATAAACTACTGGCACTACTTAGCGGGTTCCCCACAATGATGCTGAAATTCTGGCAAAAATACTGCATTCTGGGTAAAAACAATGGCAATGAGCATAAAAAATACGCACTTCATAAATGAGCCTGTCAGAGCAACAACATAAATGAGCTGTAATGACTGATATACTGACAGAAGCTACTACTGTTGATTTATGTCGTATTTCGTAAAAAATGTTAGCAGTATATTTGTTATCTTAAATAGCAAACAGACTATGAAATCACAGCATTTTGGTTACTATATCATCTGAAAAGTACAAGAGTGCCAAGAAGCTGAAGGTGACTGCCAACTCAGCTACACTGCAAATGAGAAGAAAACTGAGATGTTCCCTATGTTTGCTGTAGAGGTTAAAATAACTAGTTGTTGCCACTTTATTGTCTGAAATAAAAAAAATACTGAGCAAAGAAATACCTGTGTCTATTTCATTAAATAATGAAAATGCATCTGTGTAAATGCAACTAACTATGTTGCAGCCTATTCCATACTTATATCTACTGTGATGGGAGGGGTAAATTCAGTAAGTTCAATAAGCACCTCACCTCTGGGTATCATAATCCCAATAGGAAATGTTGTGAGAATTTGTTCTGATTTCTTTTGGGCCACAATTGTGAAGTCAGGACTGGGGAGTCAGGACTGTTGTAGAGGTCCTGGCAATTTTTAGACCCACAATAAAGCTTCCTGCAGTGGGTCAGGTATCCGCAAGTTACCCAAAAAAAATTGGGTACCCTGCGGAATGAGGGTAGGATTTTCAGGTCCGGGAATAGATGCGGGTTGGGTCACAAGTCTCATCTAAATTTCCTATATTATGTTATATTGTCTATATTTTTCTCCTTTTAAAATTTTACAATACATCTGTCGCCACCCACTTTTGATTACTTCACTTCCAGGTTGCAGCAACATCACTAACTATTTGATGGGAGTTGGCGGGTTGTAGATAACGCAGTTGCGGGTCCAGGTTGGGTAGCGGATCAAAGTGGGTAAATATGTGGGTTGTGGTTTGGGAATCAAACCAGTTACAAACCAGTTACCACTGAATTAACAAAACCCTTGTAAGTATAGGTATAGCATTATCTGAAATGCTTGGGTTTTCTAGATAAAGGATCTTCTGACATCAATATTGATGCATGCAGTTTAGTTACCTTCAAGTACAAGGTGCTATCTGACAGAGAAAAAGGAAATCATTTTTAAAAATCAGAATTAGGTGCTTAAAGGGATACTGTCACAGGAATTTTTTTTTCAAAATGCATCAGTCAATAGTGCTGCTCCAGGAGAATTCTGCACTGAAATCCATTTCTCAAAAGAGCAAACAGATTTTTTTATATTTCATTTTGAAATCTGACATGGGGCTAGACATTGTAAATTTCCCAGCTGCCTAAAGTCATGTGACTTGTGCTCTGATAAACTTCAATCACTCTTTACTGCTGTGCTGCAAGTTGGAGTGATATCACACCCTCCCCTTTTCCCCCCAGCAGCCTAACAACAGAACAATGGGAAGGTAACCAGATAACAGCTCCCTAACACAAGATAACAGTTGCCTGGTAGATCTAAGAACAGCACTCAATAGTAAAAACCCATGTCCCACTGCGTACTATTCAGTTACATTGAAAAGGAAAAACAACAGCTTGCCAGAAAGCAGTTCCCTCCTAAAGTGCTGGCACAAGTCACATGACCAGGGGCAGCTGGGAAATCGACAAAATATCTAGCCCCATGTCAGATTTCAAAACTGAATATAAAAAAATCTGTTTGCTCTTTTGAGAAATGGATTTCAGTGTAGAAGTCTGCTGGATCAGCACTATTAACAATTGCGTTTTGAAAAAACTTGTTTTTCCATGACAGTAACCCTTTAAAATGCAATCTATGGGAGATGCAATGCTTTCTGGATAACAGGTTTCCAGACTTAATGTCTCAGAAAGGAATCATGACATCTGTGACAGAATATTCTGGTATACAAATATATATAAGCATTAAAGGATTGAGACACAATCATCAGTCACAAGAAAATTTACATCGAAATTCAAACTTTTTGCTTTTGAATATTCACTTCAACCCTTTGTAAATCAGCCCCTAGGCAAAATAAATGTGCCTGTACATTAGCACAGTACGGTTAACTAATTCTTAGGTATGCCAGAGTATGCACAATGAATATGGGGATGTAGAATTAGTAAAGGCAAAGTTCCTCTGTGCACTAGTAAGAGCAAAAAAAGAGACTATATACAAAACTGTGCATAGGATGTCCAATCACTTCAACCTCAACCCCAACTCCATCAAGATATTGCCAGTGAAATGACTCAGAAGCAATTGCCCTTTAAAATGGATTTTAGTTATTCATAGGCTCAGTCTCCACTATAACAGCTTTCATTTGTATTACTACCAGATGAGAACACACTTAACCAGGCATAATAAATGGCCAGAATAGAACAAGGATGCAAAAATTCAACACTCGCTAAAGAGAATTCTGCCCATGGGTACATCACCATACACAGTACAGTATATGTATATATATATATATATATATATATATATATACCCAAATATTGTGCAAGTGCTGGACATCTTTGGGTATAAGCAGTCAGGTGTGGAGGGCTAAACTGTGGTCCATTGGGAGTACAATGGGATTATAAAATCAATATTAGTCTATAAACACGAGTAATGACTGCATGAGTATTAGTCCGAGAGGTCTCTCCAACAGCCAAACCAATGGGGAGATTCTGAAGAAAGTGCTGAAGAAATAACTTATATTCAGCTGCTGGAGTGATATCCGCACCTACACTGTGGAAATGAAGAACTGGCTATAGTGACTAGTGAGTGTGTGAGAAGAGGGATTGAAAGGTCCGAAGGTAGGAGGGGTATGTAAAAATACAGAAGCTTCGTAAAATCCTGGAGATGTTATACAGAAGTGGGTGCAGAGAGAGAATGCAATTTTCCATGCAGTGGAAGAGATTCTCAAGAGTTAATATGAGATTAATATGCAGGGAAAAGCAAACAAGGGAGAAGCAGAGGCCAAAAGCATTGATAATAAAGACACACAGAAAGCTGTAGTAGGGAAGTGTGTGTACATATTGCAGGCAGGAGGGACATTGAGGGCTCAAAGCATCCCAAATACTCCTAAACTTCTCTTACAGATGAAAAAGCAGTAGTTTATTACTGTATAAGGAAATATATCTACTCATGAGAAAAGTAATTGCTAATATATATATTAGTACAATAAATAGGTTTATACAAAGAACATACAGCATTACATGCATAACGATTAGTAACTAATACAAAAGGCAAAGAGAGCTCCGGCCCAAATGAGCTTATAAGACGACCTAAGCCCCTACCGGGAGCAGTATCCACATCCAGAACCCCTGGGTCGGCTCCAGGGTGAACACACTCGGCCATTTTTGGCTAAGCAATAGACAAAAATTTTATGTTTTTGCTAAAAATGTATACTAGTGGTTGCTTTGTCTTCCTCATAGACTAGAATGCACATCAAAAGTCCATTCCTAAGAATGACTCAAACCTTATTTGCTGCATTGGTGGAAATTGTTGTTGTTGCAAAGACCAATAGTTCTGCTGTTTCACTGATGCGGAAGTATTTCATACCTCACAACATTTTGTTAATAAAAAGAGGGACAAAAACAGTTGACCATGCCCATTTTTTTACAAAATCTGGCAGGTTATGAACGTTTGAACACATTTCTGTGGTTTTTATGTGTTTTTTGCTAATGAAGGTGAACTGCCCTTTTAGCTGAGTCTAAGTTCTCCCAAGAGACCTGTTTATGTCAAATGGCTACAATCACTTATTTGCTTATCTCAAAATTGTTACAAAAATATCTGGTGGCTGTTCTGGGCCCTTTGCCAAAAGCCAATTAAGTTTGAAACTTTGTATCTTTTTCTGGCTGTTCAGTGCAGGAGATGAAAGAGAAAGTCGGAACATTTCAGTTACAAGCCGGGACTGTGGGTTGGGTTGCCAAAAATGTATGTGGTTACTGATTAAATAAAGTTACAGTATATTGACCTGGAACGATCATTACTCCACAAATTCACTAAAATGCGAATTTTCCAAAACGTTACCCCTTTCACCAGACTTTCCTTCAACAGCTTAGACCTGGTGAACTGATAAGAAGAAGCTATATCCTTTTCAATCTTATGTCAGTGACATCATATCCTGTATGCCAAAATGTTATAAAATGATAAAGAAACATATTCTTATAAAAATAATGGTAATCAGTCTGCTTCTATGGCAGATATTATTGGACTTTTTTCATCATTTATGACAACCTCTACGCAGCAGCCCAGACCACACTGAGCATGTGTATGGTCTTGGTCTTGCAAAGATGTTTTAAAAAGTTACAACATGGTGAACCCCTGTGAATTTCTTTGAAAGCATTAGTACTTTGTTTCATTTTGTTTGTATACAAAATACAGAATTTATAGAATTATTCTATTTTAGACTTTAGACTTCAAAGTCCTGGAGAAGGGCATTGAAAGCGATGTTTCTATTTTTATACAAAATTATGCAAAACTTCCAACTTGATGGAGTGTTGCCTTTTTCTAACACAAATTCACTTTGTAACTTTGTCTGTTGCTGTGCTATAACTGCTAATTGAGGATTTTAGCGGATTTCTGGAGTTCTAGATCAACAACAACTGGAAGTACCATGCTAGCATTCCTGATTTGCAAAAGTTTTCCTCTTTAGATTTGATTTCACTTCATAAAAAACAACTATTTAATAAAAATTATTATTGAGCACATTCCTTTACTTTGAGCTGTCCTACTGTATTTTGTTTTTGTGCCCCTCCATCTGGTTGCCAGGGTCACTGGCCTGTGAATGACTGGGCGAATGGGAAGTGGCACAATTCAAAAAACAAAAAAAGCAATCGCCATTAGAATAGAAAAAATGCAAGAAAACACGACCATTAATTTCAATGCATTTGGGGGTATATTTATCAAAGAGTGAAGTTAAGAGTGAAGTTCCACCACTAGGGTGAAATTCCGCCACTCTCCATTCATTTCTATGGGAATTTGAATGGCGTATTTATCAAAGGGTGAACTTTCACTTCACCCATTGATAAATACGCCATTCAAAATCCCATAGAAATGAATGGAGAGTGGTGGAATTTCACTCCAGTGGCGGTACTTCATATAAATTTACCCCTTGGAGTGAGAAAAACTTGAGAAAAAAACACCCATTGATTGTAATGCATCTGGAATGAGAAAGAAACTTGAGAATAAAAAATACCCATTGATTTTAATGCAACAGGAGTGAGAAAAAAGTTGCCACGGTTTAATATATTTCGCTACAAAAACGTTTCCATTACAAAAAAGTCACCCATAGATGTTTATATGTTTCACAAATTTTTGGCATTTTACAATTTTTTCAGCAATTTCACATTTTTCTTGATGAAGAGAAATACGGCGGATTTACTCATCATTAATAGCAGTCTTATAGACTTTGTCTACAAAAGGAATAGAACAACTGAGAAATGTAAGAAAAGACAGAACAAAAATTATATAAATTTTTAGGAATACGATTTTTTCTGATTATTTTAATAAAAAAGTCCAACAAGAATCCATGATTGGAGTGTATTTATTATTAAAAAAGCACAATTTAATTGGATTGGGGACAAACACAAAAACATTGTGCGAAAATCTGAATTGTATTATTTTTTCAGTGTTTTTCGCGAATCGAATTTTTTTTCGTGCTTTTTCCCAAAAATCCTGATTTTTTTTCATATTTTTGCCTGAAAATTCTAAAATAGTTGGATTTTCAGGCTAATTAACTAGGTCTGAGATGCTGGATTTACGGATATGAACTTTTTCCATCCTCGGGGTATAATAAAATTGACATTTTAAGGGGGTTATTTATTTAGGTCTGAATGCCAAAAACTCGAAGAATTCAGGTTTTTTGTCCACTTAAAATCTGGATATTATTGTAAATTATTAAAGCATTCAGACGTATATACTGTATATATCTATATATTTATTTTTGCTGGCAGATGAGCTGCTATATGTTTTTGCCGGTCACAAAGCCTATATGAAATGCACAGAATTGTTTGCATTCCCCTTAACACATAACTAATGTTTAATGAATAGCACAGATGTGAGAATTAAAGAATGGTTGTGAAAAACTGACTAACTGGAATTAAAAAAAAAATACCTGTTGAAGGTCACTGCTTGATTAAAAATGCCACCCACAGGTTTCATCCATCGCATGTCATCAACTGTGTTACTTGCTCATTAAATGAGTCACAATTGCCGTCACTGAGAAGGTGAGATTAACCTGCTTTGTGTTTTGACAGCTCCATCACAATGCAAAAGCTGCCACTGTAAAGTTCAGAAAAAATGCACATATAAAGCTTTGACTTGCAGTACTGTTATGATCTCTCTATAATGAAATCAAATTAAATGTAAATGCCAAGACCTGAATTCATAATGGAGTTAAGTATATCAGAAGCTAGCGATCAATTTATTGAAATACCTGATGTGGACTAATTTTATTTTTCCCATACAATAGCAGTACCAAAAGTAGAAACCATACTTTTTTTATTCTATATTAATACGGAGTAGCACTGACATATCATGCAGTGCTTTGCAGAAATGATGCATCATTTGCATTAGTAATGTTGTAATGATGTAGTTTATATAAAGGATGGGAGTCAGTTGAACTCAACCACTGACAGCAGTTGTAAAAAAAGTAAATTGATATAAATTGGATTGTGAACTCTTTGCACTCTCGCTACTATGTGGGTGCATAATGTAATAACCCTCTTACACTGAGGGGTTTAATGGGATAAGTGATCAGGTTCCCACTCAGAGAGGCTTAACACAATTATTTAGAGCTTTTTGATTTAACTGTTTAGTCTTAACCACCTTTCTGCCAATAAAAGCATAAGAACACTCACACCTTAAACCATTAAGCACACTGTTCACACCTCAATTATGGGTTGCTGCCTTGCATCACTGGGGTCCTAGGGTTGATTCCAGCTTTGATCCAAGTTTGATTGTTCTCCTGGTGTTTGCATTCTCTGCTGCTTCCTCGCTTGCTCATCTGAACTACATTTCTCACCCCTCACAAATATAGAGCTGCCATACGCAGACAGGATTCTATTTGTAGGGGTAATGGCAGGTCTCTGTAATCTGAGACAGAGTAATTCTACATTGAAGGAAGGCAAAACAGGTACATTGCCCTAAAGTAAATGATCTCTGTAATCTTCGAAGAATATGTTTCACTGTTTCACTTTAAAAACAGCTGCAGTGTAAGCACGTTAAGAAAATATGGAGGCTTAGAATATTATAGTAGATAAAAACTGATTGAGCCTTCGGGACAACCTTATGTGTATTCCATTATTTCCCTATCTCCTCAGGATCCGTTCCTTGGGGTTAAACTTGATCCTCAATTGACCTGTTTCTTAACTCCCCCCTCTCTGGTCCTCACATGCTCAAATTCATGACTTTGTAAGAGGTGTCTCTTTCTCTGGAATTCTTTCCCATATTCTGTCCGACTTTCTCCCAATCTGTCTTCATAAGATCTCTTAAAACACATTTCTTTAGTGAAGTCTACCCTCATTACTACAGCATTACTACAGCATGCTCTATATACTACTCAATATAATATTCAATTCCACATCTCTCACCTTGCAGACTTCTGCTCTTGCCCATTTCCATACTTTGTATCTCAATCCATTCTCCATTTAGATAGTAAGCTCTTTTGGACAGGTCCCACTTTACCTCTTTTATTGGTTATTGGTGGTGTTTGCGTGTTTTCCTGTATGTTTAATGAACCCATTTATGGTACAATGCTGTGGAATATGTTTTTTTTATGCATAACCATAATAATAACACTGCATTGCGGGCAAAAAATGTTTACTTGTGTTAGTCAATTAACTGTTTGTCTTCTATACAATAAGGGGGTTATTTACTAAACCTCATTTTTTTCTGGTTAAGTTTTTATGGGGGAAAATGTGAATTTTTAATGGAAAAAAGACCTCAAATTTTTTGAGACTTATTATACCCTGAAGCTGCTAAAAGTATGAATCTGAAAATCCACCATCTCAACATGCCAAGGTCATGTAGAAGACAACGGCAGATGTCCCTTTTACAATTTAAAGATATAGTGATCTGCACTGGGTTTCGTTGTATAATCTGCAAACTAACCCATAGCGTGGGTGGTTCTTCACAGTGAGGACAGCGAGGTTGTGGAATGCACTGCTGGGTGATGTTGTGATGGCTGATTCTGTTGATGCTTTTAAATGGGGCTTTCTATGATTTTTTGGACAGACATAATATCAAAGGCTATTTTGATACTAAACACTACAGTTAGTATAGCTATGGGCATATATGGTTTGTGTGAAAGAGTGGGGGGTGTATGCTGGGTTAGAATTTGAGGGGTTGAATTTTTCAACCCAATTTAACTATGTAACTAACTATGTAACGCAAAAAAATCAAGCAATTTGGCCATCAAATCCAAAAAATTTTTACAATTTGATTTTTTACTAAGATCATTGAGTCTTTTCCCATATAGGTTTAGTTATTTTATTAATAAACAAGTTAAAATTGTGGTTGAGCTTGGTTTAATTAAAAGATGAGATACATTTGAGTTTAAATCTTTAACCCTACTGTTTAAATCTTTAACCCTTCAAGAATAAAAGCAGTTTTCTTTTTCTGCAGAGTTTTTAGAATCTTTTACTGGCCAACCTCATACTGGACTTAATCTGTTTGCATTAATGTGTGCTATACTCAAGTGTCTGAAATCTTCTGACTTATACAGTTAAACCAAGTGAAATTATGCAAACGTATTTTGCCATTTTGGAGATAACACCTCATGTTTCTATGATTACTAACATTCCTAAATTGAAAGTAGTCTCTCTTTACCCCATTCTGCACTCCTAGTTCTGACTAACTCATTATTCATTTCTTATAATGCCTTGTAAGCTTCATCATAGGTCTGCTATCAGCTGAACTGCTAGTACAGACATATACTATTTTCAATAGCAATTACTTTTAAAAATAACTTTTAAGCCATTGAAAATTTTAAATAAATGCATAATTTCATTTCACGAGGCCAAGTTTTATTTTTGGCATTTGCAGACCAATGAAAGAATCTTTCAAGCGAATTTACTGTAACGTGGGGTATTTAGTATTATTTGTGTGAGCATAAGCCGAGACTGCTGAAAATGTTCATCTACTGGCCAGTACTGCTCCAAGTCTGACAGATTAACTCATTCGTGTTTACAGTTTTATTGCATTATTGGAGGTCTCCAAGCAAATGTATCTTCTAATCGTTGGGAAAATGTGTGAGTCTGCATCAGTGATTGGCTGTTGAATAGTTGGCCATACAACATTATTGCTGTGGTGTGTGAACTAAGGCTTTGCCAATGTTCTTAGAGCCATAAGTGCAAAGCAGATTGTGATGCTTGTTTTCTTGTAGCAGATGGACAATTTGGCAGGTTCTGAGACACAGCTATAAATGTATTGATAAAAGACAAAAGTGGTATTTATATTTCTAAGAAAAAGAGGATTTGAGCAATAAAAACGATCACTCTGTCTTCAGTGATGCTATTGTTGTGGGTGCACTGTTGTATCCTGGTGCTTTACTTATCTCATGTGGATGAAATGATGCACATTAGACTGGAGGAAAGTATAGAGCAGTTTATTTATAAGAAATAAATATCATTTGAACAAAGGCGTTCAGCTACAGTTCTGCTGCCAGTATTAAGTTTCTATACTCATGAAATGGTTTCGCTAAAAAAAAAAAAAAAACAGCATTATTTGCAGTTTCCATATTAATGAACAGGTCACGTCTGCTTTCCATAAAATGGCAGGATGGATGTTAATGCAATCCATTAAATAACAGAGAAACCATGATAATGCTGGCTTCTTTATTTCCATTTCTCTATTTCTGCTGTTTATTCATCCTTTTCATTACAATACAAATGGCGCTTAGCAAAAATATATTTGAAATCCCTGCCCCTAGCCGCCATAGGGAGATAATCTGTAAATTGTGCGTGCCAAAAAAGTATTTATATTATACTCATTCTGAGCTATTATCAAAATGGGTCAGATTATATCTACCCAGATGGATTCAAATTGACTCTTTTGTATTCATGTTGAGATCTCTTTTAGTACATTCTATTCATTTTATCATTACGGTCGCAATATTTAGCATTAAGAAAAGGAATTGATGCTACGAAAACTTACAGGATAATTAGATGGTTCTGTGAAAGAATAATTTAAGATGCAAAATTCCCTGGCACCCGGTTCTTTTTGATCAGCCCTTTGCAGCATTTTGCTTTGCACAGTCAGTGGCATGCACAGTAAAGATTATTAAATGAGAATTATATTAAGCATCTTATTAGGGCCTGCTGTTACAGAAATAATGGTGATTTAAATATGCAGGACCAGTAAGATCGCATTTCATAAAGCAAGACCTTTGACACCTATACCACACACAGAATTTCTGAAGTTGTATTCCTGACAAAGTGGCTGTTTGTAAAACACACGCAGGTTAGCACCCACAGTTTTCTGATAGGCTCCGTGCAACTCCTACCTGGAAATCCAACTTCTTTCCAATAATTTGGATCTCCCTATAGTTTTAGTGTTCATTCTGTTCTAAAAGATATTTGTGACAAGAACTTTGGGTCAATTGAAGTGCAAAACCCCACCAAAGGATGCAAAAGTGAGTACTGATAGTATTCATAATTGAATGATACTTGTGCCAATAAACACTCCTTCAATAGACTGCTCTAATGCATTATACGTAAGTGCACACATTGATGTAAGGGAACCATACAATCATAGTTTGCCTGGACCTCTTGGTAATTTCAAGGTTCTCTTTGTCGCTCACCACTAAAGGTGGCTATAAATGTAGAGCTGAATCGTCAGATAAACAGGGAGAAACAATAGAATTCAAAGGCTCAAAATCAAAATTTTCCATCCAGCCTCATCGACGAGCCGATCGATATCCAAGTTTTCTGCCGATATCAGTCAGCTTGTTTCCCACCATACACGCACTGAATATATGAAACACATTTTCATACAATATTATGAGTCTATGGCCACCTTAAAGGAGGATTCAACCCCTACATGCAAAAAACCCTCCCCCCCTCCACTGTGTAGGTCATATAAAGATACACCAGTGGGTGAGTTTTTCAGTGGTAAAAGTGAATATTTTTATAAATATGCCCTTAAAGTTGTGTGGCTTTAAAACCTGAGCAACTGAAAGCTGCAATTGCATTTTTTTACATATCGCCAATGCAGAATGCACATGAGGATTTAGTATTCGGGAAAATTGAAAAGTTATGGATTTGGTATATTCCTATGAAAAAGACAAGTAATACAGCAAATTCCAACATTATTCAGGATTACCACAATATCTCCAAAGCAAACCTGTATAAAAGGATAATATGGTCTACATCAAATCTCAGAGTTCTAAGACAGACATCATTTACCAAAGGTTTCTGGTATAGTAGCAGAGTCTTAGCTGTATGGACTACGCTATTGTGTTACATAGAGTATGACAAAGATTCCTGTAAGATCCAGTACAACAAATTACTAAAGTTCTACATTACAAATAAGAATTTTTGAGTTTTTCTCAATGTATTTGTGTCTATTAGCAGAACAATTGCCAGTTAAATTATTATTTAAAGTAAATAAAAAAAAAAGAAACAAGAGTATATAGTCCATCAAATATACATGAGTAAACTAAAACAAAAACATAAAAAGCAACACATTGATGAAGGGGAGCAGTGCAACATTCCATAACAGGGTTTGTAATATGGCTTAACTACATACATTTTAATGACTCTTACAATACATCTGACCATATAAAAGCACTCAATAAATATGTCAAAATGTTTTCCTATTACATTCTAGTAGTTTTAGATAAAAATAATCAGTTTTGTAGAAAGTGTTCTGTTTTTTCTATAAATCTATATATATAGAGAGAAAGAGAGAGAGTTAGTGAGTGAGAGGGAAACACATAACAGTTCTGACTTTTTTGTGTTTATTTTTCAGCATTAATAGGTTTTAGTTCTTTATGTTACCATATACACATATTTAGCCCTAATATTATAATGAGACTCCAATAAAATTCAAGTACTTAGGTAGTAATGTTCAAAAGACTTCTACTCGTTCAGATGCCTAATGTTCAGCAACTTCACATTCATCATTATCAGCTGGAGTAGATATTTTTTCCAAGAGTCTTGATGATGTTGTTCTTGGAAGTGAATTTTCAGCCTGTATGGAAACAATAAACGGGACATTTAGGTATTATATGGCAAAAGAAGATGTGAGCAAAGCCATGTTAGCAGCAACAGTAGATTATTTTCATTGACAAAAAAATCCTTTCATACTACTTATTTCAGTTTGTAGATCATCTTTAAAAATACTGTCATTATGGTGTTAGCTAGGGGTTAACTGATAAATTGTATCTATAAGTCCACTGCATTGTTTGAGCCAATGTATGGGATAACATGTGAGAATCCTGACTATTACAGCCAGAAAATATACTTGTGATCTAAACTGCACTAGGGTAACAGTCTACATACATATGAAATTATGGGGCAGATTTAAAAATCAATCACAATCAAATCCCTTGGGAGAGGATAAGGAGTTAGTCAGGGCTAAAAAATACAAACCAAACCACTAAGACAAATGAAGCAGTGGAAAATATGCACAGGTTCAATTTAAATATATATTTACATAAATAACAGTTTGGTACTCATAGTACAGTAGAAGATCAGTCGCAGTGATTTTAATGCGAAGATTTGAGATATTAGCATTTCCTCAATTTGTTATATTTAGAGCTTTAACAAAAACTAGCCTGCTATTACTGTATATTCACTTTTGAGGACATGTGATAATTTACCCATATTGGTACATAATACTCTGTTACACTTCTCAATTATCTACAGACGGTATCCAAATCCAAAAATGTTCAGCATTAGAACAAAAATTATGTACAATATAATCTGTATTGCCCAAGGGATGACCATTACATACCTTTTGTGTCTGACATTGTTTAACGGGGGTGGGAGAATACTCTACACCAGACAGATATGTGATGATCTACATTTCATATCCCTTACTCAGTAGCTGTTCTTGTCCATTTGAGTTTTTGATGTTGTTTATATCTCAAGTCAAGGCTCAAGCCACTAAAACCAAATTATACCACTGGCTGACAACCAGCAGCCCATTAAATACCCATCATTCACAAAAGAGGGCAGACACTGTTAACTGTAAATAGTAGTCAACTGTATGGCAAACACTGGGCAGCTTATCAGCTACCCAGACAGTATGAATTAGATGTCTTTATGTTGGCCACATTTAATTTAGTATATAAAAACACATACAGATAGAGTCACTTGGATTTGTAAGTTAAATGCGTCGTGACTCAGGGCTAATTGAAGAAAATGTGTTATCTAAAGTTATCTTAACTCATTTAATGCATTTAACCTTTTCATTAGCATACCAAAGCACCATTGTTTTCAATGGTGAACTCTTTAATTGGATGCGATGCTGTGACACAATATTCTGTGCTAAGTGGGATAAATGAGATAAATGAGTTAAGTCACGACGCATTTAACTCACAATCCAAAGTGACTACATCTGTAAGATTAAAAAATCCAAATTGCTTCACAATTATGGAGTAAGGAGGGGAAGTGGATTTAAAATACACATATTTCATATATATTAGCAAGTATGCATGAGGCTGAAAGATAATAAATTACTAAACTTTTCTTTTCTGTTTTACCTGCCTTTATTTATCATTATGTGCATCAGAATCTTCTTCCCTTTCTTCATGGTTACCATTTATGTGCCCTACTGCGTCACCTTCTTCATCTTCTACAGACTGTGTTTGCTGTGGATCTTCTTCCTGAGTTTCAGTATCTTCAGTATTAACCTCATCTTCTGACTCTTTGCTCATATTCCCATGATTCGTTGTTGCTTCATTACTTACCATGTTATGATCTTCAACTTCATCTGTTTCTTCTCCATGAGCTTCATCCTCTATGATGTTATTTTGTTCACCCTCATCATCCTCATCATCTTTGTTTTCTTCTTCTCCTTCACCTTCTGCATCTTCCTCACCATGGTCACCAAGGTCACTGCCTTCATTGTCTTCATTTGGTTTTTCTTCCTCTTCAACAGTTTCTGCCACTCTCTGTGGGCACAAATAAAAAAGTCTTGATTACTAAGAAAAGATAATGCAAAATATGGTTTATCTGCTTACAAATAGATTAAATGGTGTACACAATTTTATTTGGAATACCATATTTTTAAAACAATAAAACCAGGGTGCATTCGCACAATTGTTTATACAAATACACAACTGACTGTAGATATAAATATGCTAGCTGATGTTCCCTTAATTTTTGTAAAGTGGACATCAGCACATGCTCATAAGAATTCTGCAGACAAGATATCCACATACTGTACAAGCTGCTTCTGATTCTAGTGACCACTAACTACCACAAGTACAACATGACTAGACAGCTACAGTCCTTGTTGGGCTTGTTGGCTACCCAGGTCTCTATCCAAAGAACCATATATGTTAGTAGGCAAAGCATCTGAACATGCTCTATATATGAAAATATAATAAGTTAAGTTTTGATATCTCAATAATAAATATATAATACTGTACTCAACAGCTGGCATTTAAATTAGCTTGCATGCTAAGTGCTTAGATGCAGATTATATATATATATGTAATTAATAATTATATATACATATATATAGTATATATATATAGTGCCACTAAAACATATTCAAAAAACATTACTGGCACCTGATATGTATGTACCATAATACCATAGAGAATGTAAAAAAAATACCAGCCAATTATTTTATTAAACTTTTCATTTGACATCTTCTAAAAGAAGTATAAAAATAATTATCATACAAAATTGTTCATTTCATTCTAACAATTACCATAAATTGAAAATAAAAGTATCTTCCTTTTAGCTAATTATCCCTAACAAAGAAATCACTAATCACTCAACAAAGATAAAGATTTCCAAAGCAGGTTAAGCTATTAGAAGATTTACAGTAGGTTCCCTAGTAGCACTTGATGAAATACAGTAACACTTAAGCAATGTGCAATCGGTGCTGACAATATACAAAGGAGCAAAGTTTCATATCTTGGAAATCTATAGCACAATGTGCACCTGTCACATTCTTATTTATAATGGGGGAATCCTCGTAATTAGTTATAATGGCGACATAATCACTCAAAAATAAGCTTAATGCTTCAAGTCTTCATTCCCACATAGAGATGCACCCCAAATGTTTAATAAACATCTGTATGTGGCAAAGGCCTGTATGCTTACCAAACTTCACTTTGACATAGGAATGCTTACTCCTCGGTGATTAGACAGCAAGGCTGATGCTTCCTCCTTTTCATACCTTTCCCTTATTTCATTCTGCTCCAATTATACCTATTGATGTGACAGTCTTTTCCCTAACTTCTAAACTGACTCATCTTCAAGGGGAACTATTGAAAATGAAAATTTAAGATAAGCTTCATCATACTGACTTAAACAATGTTCAAAATATAGTTAATTAGAAATTCTAACCCGTTTCTGAAATAATCAAGTTACTCTTCACTCTTTTCCTCTCAGCATTTCTTTCTTTATAAGAATCTTTCTTAATATGATCAATTAAAAACGCTGTACAGTTTCTGAGATAATCAAGTTTATCTTCAATATCCCTCTAAAGGCATTTGTTTCTCTTCATTCTCTTGTCATGCAAAGTTGGGAGTCTGATTTTGATTGATAGTTAAGTCTAATACAGCCTTTTGGGGGGGGGGTCTCATTTGCCTAGATGTATTAGAGCTCAATCTTTTAAAGGAGAAGTCAACTAGATGTATAAGAGCTCAATCTTTTAAAGGAGAAGTCAACCCCCTTCTGCACTAAAATCCCCCCTCCCCATAGAATCTGTACAGAAGTTTTAATTGATCATATTTAGAAAGATCAGTATGACAGTTTACAAAGTTCTGTTAATAACTCTGCCTTGTTCTAATATGGAGCTGTCAAAATAGAGGCCCCTGGGCAAAATGTTCTCTCTGGGAAATTTTATGGCAAGCAGCCTTCTCACTAAGCATTTTGTGCAACCTCATTATTTTATTATAAAGCAGCCCCATGTTTTGTCATAGACTATTTATGTGGCTTTCAAAGTAGAAAATTTGGATAGCATTATCTTTTTACTTTTATATGACCATCTCTTGGTCCTGCCTTCTAGATTATAGTTATGCTGTCCCTACAATCTCTGGCTGTTTTAATTACCCTTGCACTCTTAATTACTCTTAAATACATCTTGCAGACTTTAACTGTGAGGTGAGATTAAATTGGCCTACAACTAACAATATTCTAAAAACCAAATGCATGGATTTATACCACATCAACACCTACAGATTAGACCTCAATGTTCCACACTATAATTGTACTGTGCTTTTTAAAAGGGTTTTCTTAAAGTGTTTCTTAAATTGGCATAGTAGGAAATTGTGCCCAGCTTCAATTGTTTCTTTTCCATGCATGAGTGCATGAGTTCATGATTTAATCATAGAGTACCTCTTTGGCTGGCACTGAAGGAACTGTGTGACATTAATTTGCTTACATAAAAATCATCTCACAGATTATATCCTACAGCGAAAAAAAAAATATGTACACGTTAATGAGCTTATTAAGACTGAATTATAGCCTGGGCATGATGTAAAAGATAACATTCACAAAAACAAGTACTTTTTTTACTTCATTATACAAAAGCTTGTGGTGGTTATTACCTGTAAATCTCAGAATAATTTTGGATGTCACAAGCCTGTCCCCATCACCTTTATGAGTATGACTCTAAGCAGCAGTCAGCTGTGCCATTTGGTGCAAGGTTGAGAGACAGGGAAATAATCTCTTCTGCTAAGCAACAGAATCTACTGATGTTTAATAGAAGACCTTTCACTATAGTGAGTGTGCTGCTGCAAATTAAAAAAAACTATCCTGTTGCAGACAAAAATACAGACCAGAAGGCCTACTTATTTTGCTCCATTGTAGCAGAATCCGAAAGAGCCCACCCCAATTTTAATCCTATTAAAACATACAGGAATTTTGCATCCTCTATAATCTATAAAAAAGGCAACATGCCTATGGCGCAACTGAGTGTGTGTTGGTGGCACAAGTTGCGAGGCAAGGGGGTAGGTGGAGGTTACATGATGAGCGGGGGGGCCTTTACCTTTTGGGCTTGCTCTGTCTGCCACCACCACCTATTGTTCAACTAAGTGGTCACTTTATTATAAGGAAAACTAAGAATCTTGAGTATAACAAATGTATATATTTGCTGATCTCCAACGATTAGGTTTGGAATTTAGACTTTACATCTCCTTGATTATCAGTTTTAATAAGCTGAAAGCAAACAGTGTTATGCTTTACAGGTATGGCATAACAGATTTCTTGGTTAAGAGATCCCATACTGTACCTATACCATTATAGCTTGTGGTGGGCTGGCTTTTTACCAGTACAGAGGACAACAGCAAAACAAAATGCAGATAAAGGAACCCAAGCAACATTATTTTATACATTATTTGAATCAACTACTGTGTTGTCACATGTGTACAGTTTCAGTTCTGGGCTTGGCATACATTTGCAATGTGAATTTAGCATTTGGACACAACTTGAAATCCCTCTGCCTTTAGAGGAATTCTTTTGTTGTAAGCAAATCTATGTTTGGAAGAGAAATTCTCAAAGGCAAAGCAGTGCCAAAAATCAGAATGACATGCATTTATACAGAATGTTTGCATAGTCTGCCCTTACTATACATACATATTATAAAAACACTTTTTAGGGTCCTTTTACCGAGTTCCACTGAAATCAATGCACCTCATCCCCTGAGACAGTTTTGTTTATGAAAACAATAAATGATGTATCCAGACATCTAAGCAAGCACACTGCAATATAACCAAAGTAAAGTTTTTCATCCACTTGATTCACTCTAGTTATGTGATTTGTAAGATATGGGTGTCTAAAGGGCACAATATAATTTGTATTTCAACAGTATTAGGCTGGGGAAATGTTAAACTCCAGGGAAAACTGTGTTGCTGAAGCAAGCAATGCTGCTTAATTGTGAACCGCTCAGTAAAAGCTGGATTAAGGGTCCCTGGAGTGGATTGAATAGAGCAGGGTGGGCTTCCATCCCTTGCTCCATGTAAGGGTTTGCAGCTGCCTAAACTAGGTAGCTAGCTAAGTAATTAGTTAATTAAGGATAGTTAAAAGGAGGTGTGGAGCAACACCTCATGGCTGGCTGTGGCTGCTGTTTTCCTCTAGAGACCTCCTGGAGTGAAGGAGGGTGAGGGCCACAGAAGGAGTGCTGGTGAGCACCAGGGAACCAGAGAGTGATCTCCTGAGTTGGAGAGAGAGCCAAAGTTCTGGGAAAGGACCAGAGAAACTACTCCCAGGAGATCAGAGTGTCTCAAGTGTGTCCAGAGAGGATTCTGGGATGTGTGGTCCAAGTGAAAGCCAGTGAGGGCCAAACTCAAATGTGAGTAAAGTGAACACCAGTGAGGGTGTTAGGATTGGGACTGTTTTGTTGAACACTTATGTGATTCCCCATGTGAAGCCAGTGGGCTGAAGAATTGTGTTCAGTTGCAAATAAATGCCAGCAAAGCTGCAATTTAGCCATAAAAGGCTGTGTCAGTGTCCGATTCTGTGCTGAAATCTATGCCAGGGCTTGGGTTTCGCTACCGGAAGCTCACATAATTAAAAAGTTCATGCTCAGATTCTGATTCCTGTTGTGTTTTGGGTCTTCTTATAAAACAACTACTCATGTAAATTAGGAATAAATATTGTTTTGAACATTTTCTAGTTAAAAAGCTCATGTATAATATCAGAGATTATGTTACAGAATATATATTTTATAAGCGTATTATATAAAATATGTCATTTCCCAGTATCCTAAGCAAACAATTCGTTCTTTAATTCACTTTTCAGTTTTCTCTGTATACAGAAACAGTACTTTATACTAGTTATTGACTAGGTTAGACTACGATACAATGACATGTTGCTGGAAAAAAAATTAAAATGTTTTATGTTTCATTTTTATTTATGTGTTAGTCTTAAGGCAAGGACTTCAGGTTATAGCAAGACCATGTTCTGAAAACCCGACCAGACTGAAACTGGCCATGGTCACATAGTGCATCACTTGAATATTGAGGGGGCAAACTTCCAACAGGCCCCCTGTTCCCCGGGCCTCTGTATTCAGTAGAATTGAATATTTTGAATAGAGTGGCATGAGGGTATCCCCTGCAATTCCCCCTAATTTGATCATTCAGATGTGCCAGAAGAGGACTAGGGAGGTAGAGGGTATCAAACTTACTGTCTGCCTATAGTGCACTATGAAAAAT